>JARJCX010000040.1:0-600000 GCA_029282285.1 Mycena rebaudengoi | reverse complement strand
TCACCATGTTGGCGTGTGTGTCTAGTAGTAGTCCGATTGTTAGAAAGGAGGGGAGATGAGGGTTCCTTCAAGTTTGTACAAAAATGAAAACGGCCGCCGCCCGAAGATGTTCGTCCTATGCGCGAAAAAGTTGCTCCACGCGCGAAGAACGCTGTCATGCCCAAATAGGAAGGAAGGAAGGCAGGCTGAAAGAGTTAAGATATCCTTTTTGGGCGAGACATTTGTCACGTCCGTGCTCCGTTCGCACCGCCCCGGCGCCCGCCTCCAAACCTAGGCTCTTGATCAACCGTTTCTTCACGTGGCTGCGCTACTTACATACCTGAAAATGCAATCTTACAGCCTTGTTAATTTGTTTCCTCCAGAATTTGTCCATTTTCTAAGGGATTATCATGGAAGAAGATTCAAGTAATATTTTATTGATTCGCTGGTGACTGCTAAACATCGCCTAGAACAGCCTAAAAGCTGAAAACAATTTGATCTTACCCCAAATATCTACCTATTCCCTATTGGAGTCCGGCAAGTTTTTTTGCCGGAACCGTACTTCCCATTTATGTAACAAGGTGGGAAGATTGCTTTTTTAATAGGTGTGTTACCTAGCACTGATCTTTCTTGCCCTCGTGATCAGTGCGTGAACTGGGCTCTCGAGACGCCAGGAACGGCTCGTTTATGGCTCTACATCTTTGCCGCTGCTGTGCCTGCCCACACGCCCAACGCTTTGATTAATGTCTTCTGCGGCCTCTCTCTTCTCACCCCAAATAGCTACCTATTCCCTATTGGAGTTCGGCAAGTTTTTTTGCCGGAACCGTACTTCCCATTTATGTAACAAGGTGGGAAGATTGCTTTTTTAAATAGGTGTGTTACCGAGCACTGATCTTTCTTGCCCTCGTGATCGGGTGCGTGAACTGGGCTCTCGAGACGCCAGGAACGGCTCGTTTATGGCTCTACATCTTTGCCGCTGCTGTGCCTGCCCACACGCCCAACACTTTGATTAATGTCTTCTGCGACCTCTCTCTCTGCTCAGCTGATGTGCGAGCTCCCATCTTCATCATGTTCATCTGCCCATTGGATGTTCACCCGGAGCCTGGGTTTGCTCTGAAACATTTTTCTGACCTATCCCCTTTCTCGTCAAGTTCCTCTCTCTGGATCTGTCAAGGTGGGTGCGTATTACATCTATATAAGGAAGCAACGAGGTTTGACTTTAACCACATAACCTGATTGGTTGCTGAACCTTTTGTCTCGAGAAACCCACTCCACTGAAGTCATTTGGGCTTCTTATCCGAGATGTTTAATGCCCTACTTTTGGTCCCACTCAAGTGTCGGGATGTCGAGAAAGCCACTCAGCTTCGAAATCCGGCAGCCGAGCTCCATGCACGTGAGCCTTTGGGTATGTCTCGGGAACGTTTCTCAGGCGGGGCGGCCACAGCCTTCTTCATGTCAGTCGACCGAGCCTCGAGCTGCTCGATTGTCTCACCACCGGGAGCCTTGGTCTTCCTCACCATGGGCGGCAATGATCAGTCACGGGCGGCTTATCCAAGCACGTGAATATATTTTATTCCACAAATGAGATTAAAGTTTGTGGAATATTTTTATTCACAAACGGGAAAATATTGCCTACCGTGAATTCCCCTATTCTCTTCGTTTTTTGCCTGGTTTTTCCCCCTTTTTCAATTAGAAGTAGAGTACAAAAAGGGCAGAAAACAGAACCAAACAGGATCCTACATGCAATTCTGTGGGAAATGAAAAAAAAAGCTGCGAGAAAGGGCGCAAAAAAGGCCAACTATGGACACCCTGGGCTGGGGCTCCCTTTTCCCGCCCTTTTTCGCGCCCTTTTGGCTCCCTTTCTCTATTTCATACAGTCTGGCTGCTCATATTGTTCCTCAAAGGTTGCATACTACCTGAAATGTTCAAAAATGACTGGGGTGAAAATTTCCGGATTTTATAACTCATCTCTCTATTCCGAGAATGTGGCGCCACATTCCAGGATTAGAGAGCTAGGATCGATCCGAAGCATTGATACAAAATGATGACATGATTTTTGCGGATTTTCCTATCTGGGTGCCTCCTTGTGCCTCCGGCGAAAAGATCACTGGGGGGGGGGGGGGGGGGGGGGGGGCAGAGAGAGGGGTATTACTATAGGGCAGTGGAGCACTCAGAACGCTCGAGGCAGTATCCCAATTTATGACTGACAAGGCCTAAACACGCCGCGTCACTGCCGCGGCAGGCGCGGCATTTTCTCCGGGCCCGTTGACAAGGATACCCCTCCTGCTAACATCTCGATCCGTGGCGACAAATCAGCGGCGCGCGCGCAATGATCCTCCGCCAGCATTCATTCTCGTCGACCGACGTCGCAAAGACGACCGGGCGAATTCCGTGCCACTGCAGGCCGCAGAGCCCATCACCCTTTTTGCTCGCGCAAGGGAAACACGTCCCACTCCATGCAGAGGTGTCTCTTAGCGGAGCGCTCCCGCAACATCCCTCCGTACGCGCATACCCGCAAGCAGTGTTGTCTTTGACGGGGTCTGACGGGGTCTGACCGGGCGTCAAGACCCTTTGACCGGCCTTTGACCATTTCGTCAAGGCCGGATTTCCTTTTTTGGAATACCCGTTTTAAATTCGTAGAACCACCGGAAAAATCAGGGTAAAATCGGATCATTGAGAGAATGGATATACCAGTCGATATTGTACCAAACGGTCCTATAATGCGAACCCATTCGGAGAAATATTTATCCCACCCTGGCCATGACCGTGTTTGGACTTACTTTGAAGCTCTCCACATCATTCTTTGGATGTTCAAAGTCACCTTCGGGCGTGTAGTGTGAGTACAATTGAACAGATGGTCTTTGCCGTGTATTGCCAGATTATACCAGATTTCTTATTGCAAAGACAACATTGATTCCTTTGACTGATTTTGATCTGACCGTCCTGCCACAATTTTGAGCCATACACATGTTATATTAATTCATGATCTGACATCGGTAGCACTATGAATCTTTTCACAGGCCATTCAGGGTGCATTTGGATATGGGGTTGCCCTGTTGTTCACATAGCAGTTTTCCATACCGGTAAATCTGACTATCTTTCAAAATTGATACTGTAGGCAGGAGATATTCGCCCTGACCACTCAGAACATTGGATTATGGTCGGGTAAGGCTTGCTAGCATTGCACACGACCCTTAACAGCTGTAACCAAGGACTTTTCCAAATTTGGAAAGGGTCAGGCCGAGGGTCAGACCCGGTCAGACCCCGGTCAAAGGGTCAAATGGGTCAGACCTTTTTGACTCTCGGCCTGGCCTCAGACAACACTGCCCGCAAGGTCCACACCCCGACATGCACATTGACGTGGTCAGATATGACGTGCACATCGACGAGACTCCCGGTTCCCGAGATGGACTCCCTCCAGACGACACAGACACGCACAGCATTGGACCCGCGGGTCGGAGGAGTGGTACAGCGTCTGCGCCGATTCGGCGGTCGCTGTCCGCCGTATGATCTGCCGCCCCCGCACGCCGCGTCGCCCAGGACGATGATGTAGCCCGCAAAACACCGCCGCCCCTACGGATGAGGCACATGCTCGCTGCAGCGGAAGGACGAGGAGCCGCCGTCGAAGTGTACGCCGTCGGCGGAGGGGCAGAAGGAGGCAGATGAAGAAAAAAAGAAGGAGAGCATGAAATGGGACGTGCGCACCCTGAAGTCCGGCCCGTGCCACTATAGTTTTAGGCTCAAGCGCATATTCCCGCCGCGGAGGATCGGTGAATCTAGGGAGGGGGGGTCAGCGCACGATAAGGATGAGATGAAGAGTGGGGAGAAAAGAGAGAGAGAAAAGGTGAGACGACGATAGAGCACGGAGACGAGCGCAGACTTGCAGCAGTAAGACGCTTGTGGCCATCCACGGAACGGCGCGGAAAGTATGGCCGCCCGCCGCTGCAAGTGACGTGGGCAGACGCGTGTTCCAGTCTGGCGATACCAGGACATCCGATGGCAGATGCAGCCGCGGGAGGATGGCTCGGTGTGGCTGAAGCCCGGCGTAGCAGTCTTGGCGTGGATGGGATGGGATGATGGGTGCGGACATCGAGCGGACTGGCCATATGGTGTCTGCATCAGGGGACTAGGCTGTAGAGTGGGGCGAGGGCAAAGTCCTGAAAGAAGAGGCTCCTCAGCATGCGAGAAGGAGGGGGAGAAGTAGAAAAAAGAAGATGAGGCAGGACACGTCCCTGGAGACGAACAAGGCGCCTAGTATCAATCGATGCAGAAATGCCAATGCGGAAAGGCCACCGCAGATGGACGGCGATTCGCCCTCACATGGCTCCAAGAGCACTCGTAGTCGTCGTTGCCAGGAATTTAACTTGAAAGGGCCCCAAATGAAAGAAAAGCCCACCTTGCGCAAATTTCGAGATTAAAGAGGTCGTATCTACAACAGAAAAATCGAATCCAGCACAAGGCATTCCCTTTGGACGCACCCGTCCCGTACCTGTACCCAAATCGCGCTTAAAACCGGTGTAACTGGATGCAAATGGGTGCTTTCGACGCAGGGATTCAAGCCTCTAGAGGGCCGGCGAAAGCCGTAAACATGAGTGAGGCTAGACACGACGCGCGGAGGTTACCCAGAGAGCTAATGAGGAGAAAGACATTGGATTGGGATCGGTTTGGGATCGGTAACAAGGGCCCGATGCCACGTGCGATCGGATGTCGGGCCGCCCTTCGGCCGATCAATCGTTCCAAGCCCATTTTTGGCTACAGTTGCACAAATTATCAGGGCGCTGAGTGTTGCCACCGCCCTCTACGGTTTACATCCTGACGGATTTAAAATCCGAAAAAAGGCTCAAGACGCAAACAGGAAGCTAGCCCTCATAGTTCCCGGTCTATTCATTGTCGGTTCTTATGAATTTCTCTCCATTTTACTACTGCGTGGTAGCTATCCATTCTAGTTCTCGGTACGATTAAATTCTTCCTCGCGAGTAAGTAGTCAAGGTCCAGGGAATAATAACAGCACAGAAGAAAAAACCCCCATTGCACGAGATTTCTAGATGAGTATAGTGGATCCATACGAGACAAGGTAAGTGCTATATCACTACCACAAAAGAATCAGCTATTCACCACGCATATGTAAATGCAAGATATCATCCTCCCACCCGGTCAATGGGCTCACTCAGATACACCCCCCGATTCTGTCCGTTCAGGTTCAACTTTATTTCGGATCATTATGGTCGATTTATCCATGTCGCGCACGGTTAGTGCCGGGAGAAGTATTGACAGAACACCAATTGGTATTATAAATTGTAATTATGCAAGGAACCGTCCCCGATTGGTGGAAACCTCACGTATAACGTCTTATAAGTCGTACAGTGATTAATTCAATCACCCACCCGCGTCCCGCCAGTGAAGAGATTTGAATAGGGGCGCCAGATTTAATCAGACCTGGGTACATGAATATCTATTAATGCGCGAGTGTCGCCCACACCACAATCCTCCCTGTGGTTTAAATTGAAGTAAGTATCTAGCCCCATAGATTCCAATGCTAAGCAATATGTACCCGCGCTCCGCCCCAGCACTTAGGATAATTATCATAATTTTATATCGGACAAATAGTATGTGATGTGAGAACGAAAAAACGGTGCAAAATTCTCTTGAGTAAATTCTTCTTCGAGTGGTAACCAGACGCACAGATACCTGAAGTCATACGCATTTGATTCTAAATGACCAGTGAGGTCGATCATTTTTCCGTGAATTCAACACCGGCAGAAGACGGCCTCCAGTGGACTGATGTTGATCAGCGCAAGCATGGACTTAGCAAGGACAGCCAATTTATGCTTGACCATCTGTAGATATGGAATGCACTATTAGGAACGCAGAAATATTTTGGAGCTGAATCACCTGGATGAATATCCTCGAAGAAGCACATAATTCAGACCAATGCGTAATAATTCTACCTCGAGCACTTCCCCGACGAGAAGAGAACATTGATCTAAAATGGGGAAGAGCGGGTGCAATGACACTCTGAAAAAACCATATTTTCAGTACACCGTGAGTATCCACAACATTGATTGACAAAAAGCTGAGGTATAGATATATACGAAAAAAAAAAATGGTTGCAGTCGAATCACGGAACATAGAAATAGCAAGTTCCCAAGACATATATACCCAGCCCAATTCGAAGACTTCCCTGGTATAACCGAGGCCTGGGGAATAGCGATCAATGGGACACCAATGCGGAATTTACCGAGACGCCCCAGACTGCCGTTTCTTCCACCAGCCTATTATAGCAGGAAATAGTGCTGTGAAAGTCTCGCGCCGTGGGCGGTTCTTTATCTTATGGAGGATGGCGATGAGCTCGTCGTGGCGCTGAGAAGCGTCCTGCTGCAGGGTGGAGTCGGCAGCTGAGGTGCGACGGAGAGAAGAACGTACCAGCATGTCTACCATGGCCATTGTTGCAGCGATGATACCAAAATGGACCTGTGAATTCCGGTTAGCTGGCTAGAGGAAAACGAGCACCAGAACGATATACGCCAAAGGGATCCAAGGCATGCTTGAGCCCTGTATTGCACTCCGTAATGAGGTCGGCATCTTCCGAAAGACGCGTACCTGGGGGCACCTGCACCTGCACCTGTATGCTCTTGAAACGTAGGGGTATCAGCATCTGGAAGTAGTCGCTATGGGCACGATCATATGAATTAGGGAGCAGGCGCGCCGCTAATGGCCTGAGAAAGTGTGAGAATAGCCGGGTATTCCAGAAAAAAAACTCGCTGGCGTAGGAGGATGACCATCTCGAAGAAAACATCGTGCCAAAGTTGGAGGGTGTGATCCGAGATCTCTATTTGCCTCCACCAATTTGATAGGCCGGTAAGCATCGTGTCGGCAAGGAAGTCTACACCATCATGATCAAAAGCTGGAGTTGATTCAGTAGACTCAGTCGATAAATGCATGTCAACTCCGAGATCTTTGAGAACTCGGATGGTGAGCAAGCATAGTTGTCTTGTAACACCGTGGTGTATTACGCTTCCAATTTCGTGCCAGAATCCGGGTAATGACAGGATTCCACCGAGGTATCGGACACAAAGTGCACGGGAGAAATCAGTGTCCCTGCGACCAGTAATCATAATCGAATCCCCAATAGTACATATCACTCACCAACCACAATTATTATATTCGTGCAACACCTGCTCAATCACGGAGAAGCCACCAGTTTCCGCCTGGCAACTGGTGAGTCGCGAAAGTGGAGAGGATTCTACGAGAGTAGAAATGGGTGAGTCTGATAGGCATATTGCGGCGAAGGATTGCCAAAATCTCCATTGCTCATCCATTAGCGGGTCAGAACGCTCCCAAAGCGCCTCAAAACTGCTTTTAGACTGTGTTCTCGCGCATTTAAAATATTTGGAACTGAGGATTATCGACCGAACCCCTGAGAAGGTCCCGACCAGTTCGACAATATTTTGGAATGCTCGACACTGCGTATCTGGTGCCTCGTTGCTGTAGATGTGTGGTCAGAGACGTAATATACAGCTTAAAAATTGCACGCACGGAAGCGTGTATTTTGTGAGCTTCGAGCAATTCTCTTGGGATGTGATTCCGTAGCGCAGTTAACTGGGCAGCTAGCTTCAATCCTGTGCCAAAGTGGGACCTGATCTGCTGCGAAACGGCTTCAGGACCCAGGTGGAGGAGTCGGTGGGCTGCACGATTGGCTTTCTTCTCAACGAAGCTTGCAGTGACCGAGAGCGCATGATTCATGATTCGTCCAGTACCTGAGGAAGACAACGACCCGAGGACCAGCCTCCGACAACAGTCGGAGTCCGAGTTAGTTATGTACCGTGTCACGATCAGTAGCGGATGGGTATGAGTAGGATCATCCATGGCTCGCGAGGCCAATGCAACGAGAGGCGTGATGGCGACAATGGTGAGAGCACTACAGCCTTCACCACAGCATTAGCCTGAGCGCCGCAGAGACATGGAAGCCAAATTCAAACTCCGAAGATATGATCGGCAAACACCGGGTCCAGACCGGGCCGAATGTTGTCATATCTACTTACCCACCATCTCCTCTATTTTTTGTGGCCTCCACCGAATCGTCTCGCATCGTAGGCGTCTACTTTGCGAACTTACTGTCAGCGGCTGATCTTTGCTGCTGCGAACGTTCCTGGATTGTCGGTATATTTTATCAATTACTGTTACTTACATACCTGAACACGCCTCAAACACGCCTCTATAATTTATATCTACGTTCATGGGGAATTATGTAGGTCCTTTCCTCACCCCGCGCTGCATTCTTGTTGGCTGAAACGCTGCACTACTGACGATCGTACCACGGGGTTCCGAGGGCCAGTTCAGACTTGATACATGCGGTCCGTCTCCAGTCTTCTTGCCTATCTGCGTATTAATCCTTTAATTGTATTGTCCTCTACGACGGTTCACGATCGCTCGGACACTCGTACCTTAACTCTGCCCTTTGATCGCAATTGCAATGGAAAGATCAGTATCTGTGGGTTCCCCACTTCCTCGGCACAACGGACAGCACGAGGCTCGTCGACAAGCTATTCCACGGGACGGACCTGCCGTAAAAAAAAAGACTTTATCTCAGGCGCTATCTCTCAATGGTGAAGACACAAGCTCACAGACAATCTCTAACTTCTCTGTTGTTGTCGGCATACCAACTTGCCTTGGAAAAGTGGTGGTACGTTGACCATGCACTACAACCTGTCCCACGTCATGAACGACTCTGAAGATTCTGCAAAGGAACAGTAGAAAGAAAGCCCAGATCATCCGACGCTTAGATGCCCATCTTCTCCGGCAAATCTCAATATACGCAACATTTTTCTGGAAAAATTGTGTCAAATTGTTCCTACAATGCAGAAAAAGATGGTTGAACTTAACAATATTGAGTCCTTAGAAGCTATGATTTACGAGCGTTCACGATAATGCTGGTTGCGAAATTTGTGCATGAAGTCCTACGAGACTTCTACTCTGTCCCAGTGTCTCGAATGTGATTTGTCCCACGGGGTATTTATTGTTCTGGTTACTAAAGGTGAATTTGCTTTGCTTCTAGCTGTGATCTAAGTTCTACCGTGGGGCACAGGGCGACTTGTGGGATCTGTGAGCTTGGTTTGGAAAGCAGTTAGAGGTCCAAGCGATGGTGTAATTTAGCTCGCTTTGTACACCGGGATGATCCCTGGAAACTGGTGTTTGCTATTCGGACCGTAAAACATAGAGGAATACCGAATTTCCACATCAACGGCGAGTGATACCGAGTGCTGCCGCCATAAATCGAAGGCTGATCAAACTTGAAAGTTACAAGTTGAGCGTTAAAGCTTCGACCTGTGATTGGAGTCACGGCTGAAATATATGAGATAATTTTTATCAATTATTTTTAGTTCCATACCGAGGCGTGTAGAATCTGCACTGAACCGTGAACCAAGCCTGTAAAATGGATGAATCGTCAACATGATACTTTTAAAATCAGCAAGTCTTGGAATAAATACGCCAGTGGATTTTCAGTGCAACTCCACCGGTTTGCCGATCTGGGGGATTCCAGTGGAAAAGAAAAAAGCCCACAGATCAGACCTGTGCGTTCCGGCGTTTTCGTGTTCCACTGGTCTCCAGGTGGTGGCAGTCAACGCAACATGGAAGACAGCCGGCGCGAGCAAATCTGCGTGAGAGGGAAGCGCACGTCGTGGTGTTTCCTCGGGTATTAATTCTACGAGGCCGCAAGCCCAAGATTATGACGAGGTCGGTGTTTGCTGCCCGCTGCGGCCAGCTGGTTGCCCCCTGACTGCGGCTGCACGCTGACTCCAACCACCACGTATAGATAGTCAAGGAACACGTCTCACATTCACGACTTCATGGACCCCACCCCCGAGAAGAATGTTCACGACCCCACACCCAAAGGAAAGAAGGGACTTCTTCGGTTTTGGCGTAAACAAGCAACACCCCCAAATACAGAGGATTAGGCTGCAAAACCCGAACCCAAAGTACCACCAGTTTCGTTCTTTCGGCTATTCCGGTTAGATATACACCTGCTTCAATACACAGCCACTTACATTGGCCAGGTTTGCCACGTGATTCGAGTTATTTCTGAATTCTTGAATTCAGAAACAACTCTAAGAATTAAGCACCCCTAATCATGATCACTCAACAGAGTCCATCATCCAAGTGTAATGGGAACACGACAGTACCCTTTAGGCAATGTGCCTTACTTGCTCATTAAAAACAGTGGGATTCACATAGCTTCAATGTTCATTTGTGGAAGGGGACCAACCATTCAATGCCCCTCCCCTCTTTCGCTGTGCTCGGGGGGTCCCCCAAGCCGGGGCATTTCAGGTTGGCACACTAAAGCCTTGTTCTGCTTAAATAATGTCCATTAACCCTAGTAACACCGAACCCGAACCACCTAATCCAAACCCTGAACCCTTAACCTCTAACCCGAACACTAACCTAAGCTCATACCCGCAGTTAAGGTGCGCTGTGCTTGCCCTAACTGCTCGAAAGTGGTATTTTTCCGCCAATACAGAAATGATAAGGACATTGGATTCCATCACAGCAATTGATGGATAGGCATTCAGTTGATGGGATAGGCATTCACACCATCAATAGGCATTCACGAATGCCTATGCTACTACAGCTGTCGTGCCTCCTAAGAGTAAAGTCGGCTAATCAGCTTAAATTCTGGCACCTCTGAAGTACAACTCGAAACTTTGCATTTCGACTTGTACACAACTTGTACATCAGGATGCCTTAAATTTGGGAATCTCCGGTGTGAGTTCAATTGAAACCGCCTGCTGTAAAAGACGTGCCAAATAAGGATTTTCTCACCAGCACGTGGAAAGCTGCTGTGTGCCTGCTGACAACAAAGAGCCAGCACCAAAACCAGGCTTGAGCTCGTTGGGCGTAGTCTATATTTTTCGAGCTACCAATCTGCCGCAGGCAAGGGGGCACCGGCATTTAAACCGGCTACCTAAGGCCGGTTAGTTAGTCCGACCATGAGGCTGGGAAAAAAAAAAAATTGAGCTCAAATTTTTGGCTGTAAAATCGGCCACATGGGCTTCTGATATATATTCATGTCCTTTAAGGTGATGTTTAAGGTTGCGTAGAAGGTAGCATCAGACTGGATTCAATTCACTCCGCATCAGTTGATTTTTGATCCGTGAGTGGTGGTCTATTTGTCGAAGGCCTCTGCCTCATCAGGAAATTTTTGGAAACGCGTCCCGATCACGTCACGGAACACGTACAATGGAACTGCAGGTGGCCCCTGACTTTATAGCATAGCACTTGTGAACGACTATCTTCCAAGTGCGTGGTCCGATATAGAGGCTGGTTCAAGCCTAGCCCCTGACGGAGTACGTAGATTCAGCTTCTTTTTTGAACCTGACAAAACCTTCCGCACATAGTTTTATATTCTTCTCGATGATTCCGAATTACCTGAGGTACCCGATGATGCGGATGTGGACATCATCATAGAAAGCGATGAGGAGCAATACACACTGGAGCCTTTGCCAAATGCGGATCCGTCGAGTAACACACTCGCAGTGGGCCAAGAGGTGCATGTTATCTTTGTTTTGGTAAACCAATCAACTGAATGCAATCTTCTATAGACTTTCGACGATTTTCCCACTGTCGCTGAGCTCCTTCACCGACCCAGAAACTCCCCAGGCTGAAATCCCCCACCGTGCCACCGGAGCAAATACTCCTGCCCAAGGTTAACGCTGTAAATTTAACTTCTGACAATGTTGATTCGGTGGGACTTGGCCGTGGTAAACATAAACGGACGGTGCGCGCTCTTTCTAGCTCAGATAGGTATGCCATCAAATGCAGCCGGAATGGCTGTGAAACAGGATGGGCGAGTTTTTATTCATATTAACTATGAGTATGAGCTAACAAGTTTGTCCAGTACTGCCTGCTGTGCTCAGAGCAACCCGTTGTTGTCCAGAATTGGACCTGCCTTGCATGTGCATCTTCTGCAAGTTCTTCGCATGCCGCAAAACGCTCTCGGAGGGATTAAAAGCTTGATATGATCTTTAATACCAATATTTTTGACTGCTTTCGTTGGCCAGTGGATGTTCGGGCCACTATGAGCCTGTTCTGTGCTGCTCCGGCGACTTAAGATAGGGGAAATTACTATATATAGTAAGGTTCCCATGGTCACGTAGTTAGTTAGTCCAGAGAGAAGGCCTGAAAAAAAAATATCGGCCTAAGGTCTTTTTTTTTCGAATGCCGGTGCCCCCTTAGCCACAGGCGTTCGTTATCTCCAGCGGGAGATGAATGGCGTAGGTCTGTAGCTTCCATTTCACGCGGCCGCCTGGACTGCGCGTGTAATCATGATCACGCAACACGGGAGTCCATCATTCAAGTGGCATGGAAACACAACGGTACCGAAACCTGACGTGGGTGCATAGTACTCTCTCTATTCGCACCACCATGAGCAGCGCACTAATTCCCTACCTCGCAATGGTTCCCTCCGAAATCTGGGTAATGTGCTGGACCCTCTGCTCTGCTCGCCAACTTCGCCGCCTCTCCCTGGTGTGCCACCTCTTTCGATCCCTGTGTCTACCGCTATTGTTTCGAACGCAGTCCGTCGACACGATCGACTTGACGCGAGGGGACTGGATCGTCAATGTCCACAAGCTGCATCGGGCTGCTGTCAGGCTGGAGAGAATCGCGGATGGACCCCGCCTGCGAATGGTTCGATCATGGACGTTCGTGGCCAACACGAGACTTGTGTCCCTGTTGGGGTTCCACTCCCACATCACGAACATTGGGATGGTTGATGCAATGTACGAGAGGGTCGTCACCGCCTTTTCCTCCACACTCGGTCGATATCAGAACTTGTGCTCCTTGAATATTCGGGGGCTTCTCATTGATAGGCCCTTCCGCGACACCCTGGTCTCCCTACCGATGTTGGAGGAGGTCACGCTCGGGAATTGCGACATTCCCGCCCGTGATGGTGTTCTCCTCAACTTGAAATCTTTCTCGATGTCTAACACGGGGGGCCAAAGGACAACTTGTGCAGTAGGCCATTGCTTCGCATGGCAATACGAGTCCGTCGAGGGAGTCCTTGATATACGGCTTGATAAATGGAAGAATATAAAACTAATGGATACCAACATGAGACCCTAGGTGCTCGATTTCACATGTGCAGCCTTTCGAATACGCCAGAATATTGTCAAGCCATAGCAGCTTCGGTATTATTGAACGGTAACGCGGTAGCAAAAAACTATATTTCTTTTGTTTTAAAGAATAGAACAAAGAACACTGAGGCTTGTTGAACTTCCAGTGAGCTTTCGAAATTACTGTAAATCACAGGCAGAAAAAGTTGACCTCTATAGGGGACAGGTGGTTCCCGCCCACCCTTCGCTCGGTCGCCGCTTCGCGTCGACCAGCTCAGATTGGGCGGAACAAAGCATGGCCTTTGGCCATGCCCAGCAATATTTCTTCTGTGGCTCCAGGCCAAAGTAAATACGGTGCAGAGCTGTAAACATGAGATTGAATCTATAGAGGACAGGTGATTCCCGCCCTTCGGTTCGACCAGCTCAGATTGGCGGAACAAAGCTAGCCTCTGACCATGCCCAGCAATATTTATTCTGTGGCTCCAGGCCAAAGCAAATACAGTGGAGAGCTGCAAACATGAGATTGAAGGATATCGAGATACTTCCTGGCCACGACACGGAGTAATTCCATTTGGAAACCCAATAGTGCGCTCGATTCTTCGCCCATGGGCTCATCCCGTGGGTTTATTTGCTCAAAAAAAATAGAATTGTGCCTTTGTCCTATGGATTCTATTTGTTTCAAAAAAAACCCACAGGATAAGAATTGGGCACCCCTAGTTTCGCTCCAAATGAGATTCCATCACTAATTCCGGAGAGTCCTTTCACAAAACCGCATTTTTTGACGTAATTTGGGAGTTCAATTAGAGTTTAGCCTATTTTGTGACGGTCTATAAACTTTGATGTTTTTTTCTGGCAGGAAATAGGGGTGCTCAATTCTTAGCCCGTGAACCCGTCCCACGCATTTATGAGTACTTATGTAACTAGGTGTCGGCATAGCCCGACTGTAACCTTGCTTGTTTTTGGGATTAAGTGTTTCGGAAACTTTCGGCGCAACTCTGTTTGAATTGATTGTGGAAAAGTATGGCGGGGTACTCTGCATGTAGCACTTTTTCTTTCAGCTTAGAGTAATAATAAATAATCAATATTTCTTTTCTGGCTCGCTTACAGTTCAAGACACTGCAATGATTATTCCGCTGTCATTTGAGAAACAGGGGCAGAAAAATACCTAGTTGGAACTGAACCAAGAACCGCGAACACTTCAGGGATGGTGTAAGAAATTCGGATGGCGACTGCATTGAACATTCTCTCTTGGCGGCAGAGAATTTTATTTATGAACTTGTGTTACAAACTTAGCAAGGAAACAATTGATTTCATTCAAGAAGCTGCTACTTTTTCACCCAAAAGTAATGGGGCATTGGACACTACGTGAGGCGACGAACCAGTACAACAATGGTGGCAAGTTGTTGTGAACAGGACGTGAAGGAAAATAATTAAGCACATTCTCCTCCAAAGCAATGTCAAAATTGTGTTCATTCTTCCTTCACAGATATTCTTTTAACAGCTCAATACTCTCATTTTCTTAATAAGTACGAGTTCTGCCAGGCTCGGCTACAGCCCTACTACCCAAGTTATTTGTTCCAAACAAATAGAATCGAAACTCCGCCTGGTATTTATGCCGTTTCCAGAGCTACACTAGCTCTCAGCAGAGTTCCAACAGAACTTATAAAATATGAAGATGCTCTAACAGGGGAATGACTATTTTTCTGAGCGGTATTTGAGAGTGAATCCATGAAACTATACGGGCAAAGCTGTCCATACCTCCAGACCTATTCCTACGTGTTGAAACTATTCAGCATCATTACCAAAGTATTCTAGAGGGTTCCCAATAATTTTAGGGCCAGATATATACACCGATAATGGCTGCGACCTTGTTGTAAAATGTATTTTTGAATAGCAGAATTTCAATTCTATTTGTTGGGAACAAATAAATCCACAGGACGGGCTCATGGGCTAAGTATTGGGAACCCCGCCATAGCGAGGGTGATGTCCCCATTCACAAACCAAAACTTGTTTTGAAAGCTTTGTGTCTTACCGTGGTCAACTTTGTCCGCCCAAACGGCTTATGTAATCCGGCAACCTCCGATCGATCGTTTCCTGTGCGTAAAATGGCAGCGAGCGAGGGCCCGAGCGAAGCACAGACCGAGTGTGCTGGGCACTGCTAAAATTTTTGGTTTGTGCCTCGCTGCTTGCCGGTCATCCCACCAGTCACAAAACAGTCCCCATCATGATGGGAAACGGTCCAGATCACTTACCGAATCGGAATCGGATCACGCATGATCACGCATGGGACCCTTGCCGAAGCTCGGTACCACGCAGTGGGCCTCGGGCAAGCGTCAGCACCATGCAGTGGGCCCTTGCGGCAAGCAGAAGCGCCGCAGGCAAAGATTAGCGCAGCGTAGGGGGTCTGGGGGCAACCCCCAGCTGGCCCGGCACCGGCCGCCAAATCCCCTCAAAAAATACAGAATAAACGGTGAGGAAAAAAAAACCTGTGTGCTAAAACACAGAAAAAGGCCCCTGCACTAGCAGGAAAGGGCCCCGTTCCAACGGAATGGCCAGCGCCAGCGAAAAAGCGGGGTCTGGGGGGCCTCCCCCAGCGTGCCGAACATGCCGATGCCTAAAAATGCAGTTTCTCGATGGAGAAAACCCTAGGCTTAGAGAGGCCGTTTCCGGTCATTTAAAACCCTTGGAATGACCTCCTAAGAATTGAGCACTCCTAATAATAGACAGCAGGGAACTGATCAACGCAATTTGAATGCCAAAATTGAAAATTTGTGTCTGAAGCAAATATAATGTCAGGGATATTTGTTATAATGTGAAGCAACACTTATTAGATTCTCCTTTGTGCAGCTCAATAGGCCTGAGAATACTTTAATACATTGGGCAAGCGTAGTAAACATGCCGAGGCATGTTGAACTTGTTTTGATCCCATCAATTATTGTTTTCATGGGCACACCGCCATAACAGGCATTCAATATTCAGCACAGGCCGAAACATTCCAAGCAGATTTATACAGGTATTCCATTTTTTTTCGGCCTGGCAGATGGAATACAAAGAAGCCCCTTTTAATTATAAAGACGGCGGTGTTACCCAATTTGGAGGGGTTTCTCGGAAACCGTGTTTCCACATAGACTCCCCCCGGCGGGCCACAGCGGGAATGTGCCTTGTAATGCTAGATACCTGGTGATTCAGCCTGAGGATTAGTGAGCAAAGCCTGGCTTATGCATCACCTTAATCAGCGGCGAATAACGGTGAGTAATACTTGAATTAGTAAATACATGCCTCATTGCACGTGCGTCATCACCGCGCGAACAGGCTACCGGCTGAAGATTAGTTGAAGTTGTAGCCTCAATGAAGAGAGTATGGACCCATTCAAGAAATACAGGCATAGTGCAGTGCTTATCTTGTGGAGTAGTGTTCGTTTTCTAGAATTCTCAAAAGCAGGTTAGAGCAGAAAGGCAAAACATAGGTATTGTGAAAGCCTTGGCATCGACACAATCAAATTCCCATCCCACGCAAAGTCAAAGTCATCAAATACTGACTTTTTTCCAAAAAGTGGCCTAGGAAAATGACTAAAAACGATTACGTAAACAAGTTTAGGACTCGTAAAGGACCTCTCCGAAGAGTCGTTGGAGCTGGTGTCCCCTGGGAGATTGCAGGCCCTCAGGATCGACGGCTCGGGCGACACCATCCCACTGATGATAGGGTTTGGTGGCCAAAGATTCTCCCATCTCACTCTGTTATCCCTGGATACCATATTCGACCTCAATCTCTTTCTGCGCTTTTTGACGCAGTGTCCGCGACTCCAAGATCTCTCAGCAGGAAAATTCTCACGTGATGGCCTCACCTCCTTTTCCAGCCACGTACATCCCGAGACCATACCACTTCTGCGGAGCATCGACGCCCCACTTGATTTGGTTCGAGCCTTGACTCCGAATCGCCCCGTCCGCGATGTCATAGTACGGCCCGGCTATTCATTATCCACTGAGGACCTCATGCTCGCGGTACTAGATATTTCCAATGCGTCTGTTCCTGTTCGATCCCTTGCTCTACCATCCACTTACCCGACTCTCGAGTCTCTCAATACCATATCATCTCTATTCCCTGGGTTGACAAGCCTTTCCATGGAGATCCACTGCGAACAGCGCAAGCAATTCAGATGCGGCGGTGTTTTCGATGGCGAACCTTGGTCTCCCGAGGTCGATACACGCGCGCCCGACGTTTGCGATGCCGGTGCCTTCGATTCGCTCTCACCCGAAGAGGTCTCCGATGCAGAGGAAGAACAGCCTTCCCCCGCCATTCATGTCGCATCAGAAACGCACCCAAAGATGCCCGACTCCGTCCGTCTGCATGTACGTACGCAACTTGGCCTGCAAGTACACATAGCTGACTAGAGCTGTTGCTGTTCAGGAGATTTTGAGCTGGATCTGCAACAGCCTCGTCTCGCTCCCAGCCGAAATTGAGGTACTTCGATTCCCCGTCCGTAGTTATTTCTCGGGATCAACCGAGTTGTCGGAGGGTCACCAACATCAAGTTGTCGCCGCCCTCAGCCGCATGTATCCGTCGCTGCGCGAGTTGGAAATGGGATATCACAATAATCCTCATTGGGAACGGAATGGCGTACTGTGGAAGAGGAAGGGGGTCAATTCATACATTCAAGTAGATACGTAAACAGTTGACCCTCAATGTAGGGATCTGTGAGCAGCCTCAAAATGGTGGTTATTCCTCAAAACATCACCTGTATGTTTGATTACTTACTCACCTGTGTCGTTGCACCCTTAAAATGGCTCTACTTAGATTTACTTACTGTTACTTTGCTGTACTTAACTGTTACTTTGCTGTATGTTACTTTACTTAACGGGTATTTTTACTTTACTTTACTTGACAAAAATACTTAGCCTGCCAAAAGTAAAGTAAAGTTAAATTTGTAGGGCCAAGTAATTTTCATCAGTTATGTAATGTATCTCGATAGATATCACCGTTACTCGTTCGCCCTGTCCCGCTCCTTGTACTCCGGCGGGGGATTTTCGACGACCTCCGGGTCATTGTCACTCCCAGTGGTGGCCTTCCGGCGTTTCAACGATATCTTCGCCAGAAACGGCTTTGCCCGGGCCGCGTACCCCATCTCGCTCCATCCAGCTCTAGCCAAGTTCCATAGCGGGAGGACCGCGAGGAAGTACGCGAATAACCCGAGGGTGACAGTTAATGGGAGCATTCCAAAGACGGCGGTTATGGCCCATTTCCATCGGGTGAACGAGACGTCGAAGAGAACCTGATGCGGGGGGATGAGCACTGTTACAAAAAAAAAAAAAAGACACAAAAACGCGATACCGACCTGAGCGTAGTCTGCTAGGTTATAATAACAAAACGATGTGCTATTCGTCATGTGTCGATTGGAGAAATCATCCGCCTTGTTGACGTCCTTTGAGAAATCCTGAGCATAGGACGCGTTATGCTTGGTACCGTCCCGTGCTGAATAGAGGAGCTGAAGGTCGACGGTGTAGCAGATTGGGCACGATAGAATGCAGGAGAGATCGTTGCTCGATGAACAGCAGTAGCAGTTGCAGCTGGATGACGTCTTAGCTCGCCTAGTGGGCAAACGGTGGGAGAGCTACTCACGTATAAGTTGTGCAGGATTGACTGCACTTCGATGGGTTTCCCGTGCAGCTATCAATGTGACTGGTAAAGTAATTGCAGTAAATGGCCGCAGAGTTTGCGTACCTTGTGGTGCAAGACTTGCATGTCGAGCAACAGGTATTGCAGCAGTAATATCTATACAGTACCTGTTAAGTAGGGATTTAAATCGAGTTCATAACACGCACCCTCCGTCGCAAATGCTGCCTATCTGCGGCGGACAAGAACTTGAGTTCGCAGAACATGCGGTGGGGCTGTATCCGCTGGCGATCGATGAGATAAGGGAGCCACATTGTTGCGAGCCTTGAGGAGCAGTTTGGCACGATCCGGTCGAGCAAGAGGTTTCGCAGCAGTATCGTGTCGCAATCTCTGAGCTGAGGACTTTACAGCGCGTGAGAGGCCAGCCATGCCGCACGATTTCTATGAACGGGGTCAGCGATTGTCGCCCGACATCCGAGTCCGAATAGGATACCTGGATAGTTGAAGCCAAAGAATAGCCCAAAGAACAAGGCTAGCGACGCAACGAGAAGGATGCCAAAAAGTTTGTACATTGGACGAGCCATGGTGGTGGTGGTTTGGGACGAAAAAATGGCAGTACAGTCTTGGATAGGGGTATTTGAGGCCACGAATAATGATCCCCAATCATATTGCACTGCCTTGACATTCACAACCTGATAGTCCCCTGTTCTTTTATTTATTGTCTCGCTTTCATCGGATGCCGCGTTCGGTCTCGACGCGGGCCGTGCCAATATAATTCCAAGCCGGCTAATTCCGGACCAGTACCCGCCCACTCAAACTCACCCGCTCACTCAACACCCTAGCGCCAGCTCCCGACTCCCTACTCAGAATCCCCGCGTGCCAGCATTCCCCGACATCAATGTATGCGCCTCTTTACGCGCTCCTTCTCCGCTACCCCACCCACGATCCACACTCTGCCTCCCCTCACCTCCCACCACAATGTCAAGGAGCACTCGTACCTTCTACTTCTTCCTTCGCCAACTCGCCTGCCTGAAATTTCCTGCCAGCCCGCCGTATTCTGGACATAAGTCCCATCTCAGCGTATGATTTCGCTTCGCAACCATCCAATTATCTCGAGGCTCTGCTGCGACGATCTCCAATGTACTCCCTGACATCCCCCCCCCATTCTCGTCCTTCTACTCCCCGCTACGTCGAGAACTACAGTCTTGACGCGAATTTTACTCCCCATGACTTTCTTGGCTCTCTCCCGCTCTGCTGGCTGGCCCCAACTACATACCCACTTACCGACGCCTTCGGATGATACCCCAGCCACCCTCCGACCCGAAAAACTGCACCCAGCGCCCCTACCGTTATGCCATTTGCGCGCCAACGGACCACCGCGTGGAGCCCCGACTGCATCCTCCCACGGTTGCCGTTGTTCGTCATTTTGGCCTGGAACTCGAGGGATGGGTGTGTCCGACAAGATACAGATATTTTTGGACTTGACCAAGGGTCCATGTGCGCATTATACACTTTATATTCGCATTTTACCATTTTTCTGACTAATCGCCCTGCTCCGTGCCAATTCATCTTCATTTCCCCTGATTTCAGCATTGGTGAGTTGCTACACTACCCTCCCACAGGTCCATGCTTGTCACCCCATTTTTAGGGGTATTAACCAAGTTTGTCACTTCGTTAGATAGAGAAAGTTCGTTAGATCCTGATTTTTGAAGAGAAAATTCGTCAGATGCTAATTTAAGAGATGAAAGCTCGTCAGATAACCTTGTTTTTATGAATTTTCGCCAGATTGAACTACAGGTTCGTCATATTGTACTCTAAGTTCGTCAGATAGCACTAAATTCGTGAGATGGACGTTTTCCGAGCGTAACATCACGTGGTTATGTGCTTCTTTCTTCCGCTCCACCACCATCTCCTCACGTCGAGCATCGCGGCGGTCCCGCGCAAGCTCGGCCAGCACGTCTATGTGGATGCGGCACTAAGCCGCTGGTGTTCTTCGGACAAAGTACTGGCCAATAGCCTGGGCCCGACAAAGACCGACGTTATCAGCGGCGCGGAGACTGCATTTTACCGGCCTGAATCACTCCACCGAATTTTGGTTTATTTTATTTCCGCTTTTGCCACGCAGCATGTTGTAAGATTGCGTCGGGGACGCGCGCGTCGTATCGTCTGCTGCACCGTGTGCGGCTAACGCGCCACCCAATGCGCTGTGCCCACGCGCGCCACCCATGTCGAGTGCGCGCAGGCATCTCCAAGGCCGCCGCCGACCGTGCGGAGGTATCGCGACACAAGTGCACCCCGCGCAGTATCCCCAACCGAACGGACGCCGATCGCATGCACCTCCGTGCCCAAGTACACGCCCGTGACCATACGTCTATCCGCGCACGGCGCGCACCATACAATACGACGCGCTGCGTGTGCCATGCGCGACCGGTATCTTCGCGCCCCGCCCCGCGCACTCCATGCTGCAGACGATACGACGCGCGCGGCGCACCACACGATACAGCGCGCGGTGCACACCATACGCGCACGTCCCATACGTGCGGCCGCTGGCACAGCGTGGCGTAGGCTCGGCGGCGGCGCGCGCAGCTCCGGGCGCGGGGATCCTGCGCACCAACCTCCCCCAGGCGACACAGACGCATGCATGCCAACGACACCGCGCCGGTCCCACTCGCATGCCCAAATGCCCCACATCACCGCTCACACCCGTACACCCCACACCGTCTCCCGAACCCACACGAGTGTCCCGCCCACACGGAAGAATCCGGATCCAGATCCTAGTGCTCCATCCTATCCCCCTACAGAGCCCTCGATGTCGGGTCGTCCGCCATCACCACGGAGGATCGCTCACACTACCCGCCGCCCCTCTCGACGCGCCTGCGACCACGCCAACGCAGCAGCCCGACCTCCCAGTACGCGCGCACCCGGTGCACAGCTCCAAGCCCGCTGACAGCTCCGTACCCGCGATCCGCGCCTATATACGGCGGGCACCAGCGGAGCACCGCGCTCGCACCGGTATCTTCGCACCCACACCGCGCCCGCACGCACCAGCCGATACGACCACGCGCAGCGCACGTCCCAAAGGCTCGGTCGCTGGCATAGCGTGCACGGGGAGTGGATGCGTGCGCTCGGCGAGGTGCGCCGCGCAAGACGTGCCCATGCGCAGGTCCAGACGTGCGCGCGCGCTGAGCTGGGGTGTGCCTGGGCTGGGAGATATGTACGTCCGCCGCCCAGCGTTTCCGAGCTCGCGTCCCTACGTACAGCCGCGATCCAGAAGCGCAGGCACGGTGACGCGGTGTCACTAGCGAAGAACGGCGGAACGTCGTGGGCACACGACAATAACGAAGTCGTCCGGGGCACGCGGGCACAGCGCACAGGCGCGCGCGTGTCAATGAGCCGATGGAATCACTACCAGCGAACGCGGACTAGCCCCAACTCGGGTCGTGGACGCGGAGGGTATGGGCGTGGAGGCGCGAGGGGCAGGCGCGTCGCCGTTGGGTTGGTGAGTGCGGTCGGGCACAGCGCGTGAGGCTAGAAGTGGAGTCTGCTCCTTTGGATCCTGAGCTCTGCGTTTGTCCTTGTCAACGAGTTGAGGTTTCTCCTCAGCGTACGGTATAGAGCTCATCTCTGAATAGTAGAAATCCTCATGATCGGCAGGTGAAATGAGTCGGGTCACATGGCTGTCACGTCGGTTCGTATTTGGCCTAACATAAGCAAAGAATTCCGCTTCAAGAAAATTGAAGAAATGGCAAAGAAATGGCCAGTAAATTTAAAACTGTAAACATGTAAAATCTACAAAGAAACTTATCCAGCGTGCAGAGCCTGCTTACTTGTTTGAATATTTCTAGACTTGCTGTAGGTTGGAAGGCGTGCTTGAAGAAATATGGAAAAAAAGTACGCGCTGCAATGGCCAAATTACAGCACTCGCCCACCAGATCGTAATCAAACATAGTGCAGAGGCTGCAGCTGAATCACTTGTTTGAGTATCTCTAAACTTGCCGCAGGCTGGAAGGCGGGCTTGGAAAAGATAAGAAAAGGAGCTACGAGGGATCATAACACTCACCCCTAGGTGTCCAGCTTCATAAAAGCGCATGGAGAACCATAGATTAATCATGTAGAACGGCGTGCGATCCACAGAACGACTCACGCAAAGGAAAAATTGTCGACATCTTGGACTGCGGCCACCGGAATACCATCGATTGTCATGTTACTGAAAGGCACTACGTTCCGCGGGCCCCTAGGCAGACACCTACGCAGACCTACGCAGACCTACGCTCAGTTTGTCTAACTGAGCGTAGGTCTGCGTAGGTCTGCGTAGCCCCCTAGGCACAGCCCTAGGCACAGCTAGGCACAGCTAGGCAGATCTGCCTAGCCGTCTAGGCAGACCTACCCAGACCTACGCTAACATAGGCACAGCTATGCCTAGGAGGCTGCGGAACGTAGTGAGGTGCGTCTGCAAGCCGTTCCTTTCCGTACCAGTCCATTTCTGAGGCCGAGGCGTGTACACCTAGCCAATTGCAGCCGATCCAGGAGATTGGTTGAGTCAAATGCGAATGTTGGAGAGTCAAGTTATGGTTTCCAGGGAGCGGGCAACTGGAGGTAGTGTTGCCGTCGAGCTGAGCCCTACTCGAGTTGTAACTCGACTCGGTCAATGTTGTCATCAGGTTGTGCTGCTTCCGCGTTTAGTTACTTGCTGCAATGAATACTTTGTGACCCAAGTTCTCTTTCGTGTGTCTTCGAAGCTTGTAAACGTTTCTGTTTTTGAAACGACTTTTTTTTAAAAATCTTCCGTTTCATTCAAAATGACCCCTAATGTACTGCGTGCCGCAGAAGAGCGTGGGTTTCGATATCAGGTGAAGGAATGCGCGTAAAGCCCCGTTTCACACCCCTTCTTATCCCGCCCCGCTTCGCGCTGTGGAATTTTCTCCTCACCGGCCCTCTGCACCGCCATCTCTATCAACCTTCCATCGCCTGACCGCGACGAAGTGAAGAGTCCCCTAATCTGCTCTTCATTGCCACCGAGTACTTCGGACCGGTAGTTCAGGGAGCTTGCAGCGACGTGCCACTATCATCCCTGCACAGGATTACATATCCACATGCAAGTCTGTGTTCTTTTCCGTTTCTTTTTCTGCGCAACAGCTGTTCCCATATCTCTCACTAGAGTTACCTGTGAATAAATTCACGGGGTGCCAATTTCATCTCACCAATTTAATTGCCATGTTAGTTCCAGCTCTGGCTCCAGCTGCTGAGTTTGATTTTCTATTTGTGCAACTGCTTATCCCATGACATTCTCAGTTCGGCAAAATTAGCAAAAATTAAACAGTGCATCGAATACACTAAAAAAGGCCCCGTGCCAACGGAAAAGGCCAGCGCCAGCGAAAAGGAGGGGACTAGGGGAATCTTCCCCCGGTGTGCCGGAATGCCGGAACTGATGGCGCAGCCGGCACAGCTGATGTAGCCGTCAAAACCCATAGCACATTCTCAAATATGTGCCGAATCTAACAAAAATGTGCTACACATCAAATGTGTCTGTGTTCTACATCTTGTATATCCTCGCATGCAAGCCATCCCTGTGAATCGGGAAAAAAGAAAGATCAAGCCAATCAGAGGTGGTGATCCCAGAGCGCAAGCTTGTATCTGAGCCCCTTTCTGCATGTGCTTGCCGTTTCCTATGAGCCCATCCTGAATGAAATCCCGATGCTTTTTTTGTTGTCCGTCCAAAGAGTTGTCTGTGTCAGTCTCCCTCAAGGCCTCAATATTCATGGGTCGGTTGAACCGAGATCCATTCGCGTTCCCCGATCCAGACCGTTTCGCTCCTTCGCGTCATCTCTTGCCAGACGGCCGACTCAAACCGCGCGATTTGGTGGACCATATCGGGCACTCCAGAAATTCCAGTACCGTATTGCCGCTTCTGCCAAGTCCTGAGGCCGACGGTCATCAGGCGTATCTGGGGTTTTGATATATCGCGGCGACTCTACTAAAGTAAAAAAAAGCGTTGAATCAGGGACTCTACCTAGAGGAGCTCACGATATATAGCCTTATAGACGCACCTATTTGGGTGGCCCTTGCATGTGCGCGTTCAAGCAGTTGCTGGCGTCGTCTTGATGGCGCGGGCGCAGGCGGGTGGCGGGTAGGCGGACCTGTCTTTTTTAATATGTTGTACCTAAACACATCTAGAATACATCCAGTCCTGCAAACATCGACAGTGCAGCTCTTTCTCTGTGCAGAGCCACTAGGAACAGAAAGTCTTGCGGATCACTCCCTCCGCCAGCTCTGCCATGTACTTGTGCGACTTTCGCGTCGGCTGCGACCAGGCAGGAGAACATCGGGATCAACCAGTTGTTTGCCCCCCAGAAGAAGAGAAACGTACGTGGTACTCATCCCAAAAGATGTAGTTGTCCGGGTCGCTGCACAACGTTCTCGGGGCCTCGGAATACGCTCCCGTCAGACAGCTTTTGCCATCGGTCGAAGGGTCGTATCCATAGCTCTTAGGGTGAGCAAAAAAGTCTTGGAAAAGCACATAAAGGTCGGCGAGGGCGATGTGGAGGTGAGGGCGATGGGACTTGAGGGAAAAGAGGTCGGCGCGCAGGGACGTTGTGTAGGTTTTGAGGGAAGCGGCGGTGGATGAAGGAATGTATGCCGATAGGGGAAGCCGGGAGAGGTCTGGGTAAGTTGCCAAGAGAAAGTTCGTCACTCCTGAAGCGAAAAGCATCGTCAGCACATTTTCATTTACTGCCAAAATGGTTTTAGACGTACCAAGCTTTGCGTGCAACTTGTCCACCACGCTAGTGATGGCCGCAACGCTCTGACTTGCGTTGACCGTAGGCAGGAAGAAAACATCGTTGGCCCCGATAAGGATGACATAGAGAGTCTCCTGAGCAGTAGCGGAGGTGGCGGCTGAAGAAGCGAGGTAGGAGTTGAGCTGGTCGAGGGCCGACGGCACGGGAATGCTGTTCGGTCCGGTGTAACCTTGCACAAGCGTGTTGTTGCTCGTGGCTGCGTGTCGTGGTGATTTTTCCATGTCAGCAATCTCCGAAACTTGAATGGAAGGAGAGAACGTACCGCTGCCGACTGCGTAGTCAGTCAAGCTGAGGTGCAAATTCGAAGCGACGTCTTCCACCCAGACAGGGCCGTTTGAGAAGCGTCCGCCATAGTACGCTGGGTCGGCGGGCCAGGTGTGGTTTGTGATGCGGTAGACGCCGTTGCCTTCGGTGAGAAAACTTGCTCAGCCAGCCTGACAATGCACCGTTTAGAATGATCTCTTTACGCACCATTGTCGGAGAAAGAGTCTCCGAGGACGACGAGGTGCTTGAATGGATTATAAGAGGCGAGGGGGACAGCGAAGACACCTTGGACTGCAAGGGTGCAGCAGATGACGAAGGCGGCGACAATCATAGTCTCTCGCTACTCAGACTTTCTGCTGGGCGGTAAGAAGACAGTCGTTCTCATCGGACCTATAGAAGGTCTGGGCGTTATATAATGAGGGGGCGGTTAGAGAGGCGTCCGTAGGATGATGGTATCAGTGTTGACCTGATGTCCCGTCGTATTCGGGAGCGAAGCAGGCGGAAAAAGACGTGAGTTGGAAATACAGAGCACCGCCGGTATGACGGCCGGTATAGCGAGTATAGCGGCCGGTATAATCGGTCGGCGTTTTAATGCGGCATTCCGAATGCCGCATCAACGCCGACCGATCACATTCCCGGCAACGCATTTGGCCACGGATGTAAACAAGCATCCCTACACGCAAAACTGCCTTGAATAAGGCTCAGAATATATGGTATTGGCGGAGCCATGACCCCAATATAATATCAATACTTTCCGACCCAAAAAAAATTGTATGCGCGTGAAAAGTGGGGACGAAATAATATAATCCAGATAAGATTGGTGAACGACTCTCGCTGCGGCGGCCATTTGGATTTAAAGGCTAAACGAAGGCCCGCGGCCTGATATATATCTTGTCTGCTACACGTCGCCCATCCATTCTCGCCACCGCTCCGTTCGCCATCAAAGTGCACAGTCGGCGCGTGAGGTTGGTAGCCTCCCCGGCGATCCTCTCTTGAACAGTCTGGGAGAAAGAAGGCACGGTACATCGAGTATTTCCTTGCACAGATGGGGGGACTTCGCATTCAAAGTCCAACAGGGGCCCGGTAATTGCCGCCGGTATTGATGGGACGGTATTTCCAGCTGCCGAATCTTGTGAAGCCTTTGGGCCGAAATTGAGGAGGAAGCTCACCAACGTACTAGGTCGATCCGTTATATATCACTCGGAGCCGCGATAAAAGAGCGAATTGAATCGGAAAGGTAGAGCAAGATGCATATTCAGCATCAATTATATTCCCAAGACCAGACGAGCGACCACGGAGAGTGAACCTTGAAGGAGAAGATGGTGCCGAAGAAACTGGTCCGATTTTGAATTGCAGATGGTGGTTGCAGTGGACGATAGCGGCGATATTCGAGGTGGGAGTGGTGGGATCCCGACGCAGGATTTAAAGTGGACCGTGTGTCTCGAGTTGAGCGCGAATAAAGGGGTGGTATGCCACCCAGGTTTTGCTTTGAATGGCGCGCCCCACATAACCACTCTTTCTCTCAGCTCGCGTTCTATCACTCCTGGATGCTGTGCACCAAATCTTTTAGTGTCCGTCGCCGCTTGAACGGCATCTGCACCGCGCACGAGCGGAAGAACAACGGGCTACTGCAGCGTGACGGCGTCAGACGCAGCGCGGTTGGCATAAGTCATTTTTTCGTCCCTCGAGGTCTCGTCTTCCACGATGTTGTCACGGCCACGGTGAAAACCATAAGGGTGTGCGGAGATGATGGCAGAAGAGGGGAAACGTCGACCTCTTCATGATCACCTTCAAATTATTCAAGACGAAAATTGCCGGGAGAAATGCACACCGAAAACCCCAGGTGCCTAAATTTTCTCTAGCTCCTGTATCGAAAGCCAACGGAAGAGCTTGGAGCCCTCACAAGTCAGGATCTGAAGATCGTCGCCCAGATATTTAAGATTTGAGGTGAACAAGGCATTTGTATCCACATATTGTCGCGAGTGAAAACAGTGTGGAGCCGGGGCACAAGGGGTGCGTGCTTTGATCTGCAGGAGAATGAATAAAAGAACTTTTTTCCCTAACTTGGAACTTTACTTACGTGCCAGCTTAACCGCGTTGAACTTTACTTGACTTTACGTGACTTTTCCCACACGTGTTAAATTTAACTTGTACGTGCACGGTTAGGTGGATTTCCCCCCCTGGGACTGCAGTCCCCTCCAGGACTTCATATGACCCTCTGTATGACATATAAGACATGAATTATCCCCTCCTCAAGCATTATGGCAACAAATGACGTGGATGGATACTGACTCGCATCCCTCAGCGTCTCGGTGCGAACACCCATTGAGAATAATGCTAAGGTTCATACACCAGCATGGGTACAGTGCATCTGACCAGGGCATGCACTCATGAGAGCTCAAGACATCAGACCAGTTCTGGCCAGTAGCTGACGCAATACTATCATATGTTAACACACAAGTTCAGTTGAACTTACAGTACTTCACTTAACTTTGCGTGTGGCTTTAGTTTGTGCAGTTTTACTGTGCATAACTTTGCTTTATCGTAGCTTTACTGTCCGTAGCTCTACTTTACCGTAGCTCTGCTTAACTTGGAGCAAGTTGGTCAAGGAATTATGATGATTGACAACTGTAGAGATATCAAATGGTTGCACGGCGCACTGCTAGCCTAGGTTCAGTATTTAATACCCAGTATCTGCCCCGTCTCTGTCTATTATTGCATATACCTTATGGCGACGACGGACGGCAACCTGCCGCACGGGTGCACCAACCTCCGGAGTGGCATTCCGGGTGGATGTTCGTTTTGGTGGCCTGCGCTGTTGGCCTTGATCAAGGTCCTCGTCGTCATCCATACTCAACCGCTTTTGCTTCACGGCATGCGATGTATGATTTTCGGGCACAATAATCCGCCCGTCTCCGCATCCAGAGCCCACAAAATGGACTTGCAGACGATTCCAGTCGGTCCTGGGATAAGCACGTTCCAGACATTTGATGAGACCAAAAGAAGCATTGAACATCGTCTGGATCCGATGAGTCGGCCTCCTTGGCGCCGCTGTGACAGTTCAGTGGGCTCGGCGACGCCGATAGATGTGCTGTAGCTGGAATATTTTTTATGCGAAGCTGGGCGACTTGAATCGATCCAAGGATACTCGAGCCCATCGTCTGAATATGCGTGGGCCATGAGGAAGTCTGAGGCAATGCTAGCTCCGGCTGCTTTTGTTACGTGGGTTCCAATCCTGCACCACACATTGGTGGTATCTGTTAGTTCCCAGCTACTTTGTCTGCCTGCAATGCACGCTCCGGGAAAGTCAAATAGCATATGACCTTTCCCGCCCTAGCTACCAAGAAGGGAGCGTCCGAAGGTGTGTTGTTGTGGAGCTCCATGACACTGTATTTTCGTGCTAAGAAATACACCTGGGTATCATTGGCGGAGGATCGATTTAGATATCGCGCGCAGAATGACTAGATTAAACAAAGATTGCAAGAACATCGTCTCCTGCAATACGTTAGAAATTTCCGGGCTGCTGAAATCGTTCGGATAATTCTGTGCGGCAGTTGAAGCCTGAAGATTCATCCATTTTACAGGCCTTTGTTCATGGTTCAGTGTATTTTTCAGAGGTCGCCGCTTTAACGCTCCAGTTGGCTGTCCATGCGTCCGCCGTTAAATTCCCACTGGTGTTGAATTCGCGGGGAAATGATTGACCTCACTAGTCTTGTAGAGTCAAATGCGCACCATTTGAGGTATCTGTACGTTTGGGGAATACTCGAGGACACATTCACTGGAGAGAATTTTGCGCCGTTTCTTTCTTTCTCACATCACATACTACCAGATCTAATCCATTATGATTATTCTTGCTCGCTGGCTTCATCTTGGCTCGGAAAAAAAATCACGCAATTGAGTCAATGCACTACGCAGCTGCTTGGCCGAATCGGAAGGAGGGGCGCAGATGTTGAGTTCCAATAGCAATCCTGGAATAAACAACTATCCCTATCTCTCCCAATCCTCGAGCAATACTCCAACCCGCCTCTGTTCCGTGTCCAGTGCAGCCCTCGGCTTACGCTCAAAGGTTTATACAACACTGAGGGAAGCAGATTCGCAAGAGAGGAATCCATGACTCATAACCACCGTCCACGCAACTGCTGCGAATTGTTGAAGGAGTTTCTAGAGTCAACCTACGGTGATCTCTCCAGCTGTGTGTTTTCCAGCCCATTCGATTTCACCAGTAGCTCAATATTACCCTCAATATCGCGACTTTCCGAATCTGAAAACTCTTCGCCAGCGAGTGGATTCATCTAACACGCTTCCAGCCGATTTGAGCCCCAGACTTATTGGCTGGCGACAATTAAGACTTCCGACCTGAAGATTTTTTTAGTAGTCCCGCCCATTGATATTGAGTAGCGACTGAGCCTACCAAGGACCACTGAGCAAAGGATGCAGGAATTTTGAGCTGCCGACGTCCCCTCGCGGAGGCTGGTGTGCCGATTTAGATTAATTTTTCCACCGTTTCCCCGCCCTTTGACTCTTGAGGCGCTATAGGGTTATCGTCCGATATTTATGCGTCTCCCGCCAATTTAACCGATCTCTCTCCAGTTCGACGCGTTTCTCGGCAGTTTGGCGCGCTTCCGCCAAATTGGCCGCGTCCTCGCCCCATTCTGCGGGAACAGGGTCGTTCTAGTTCAAAAGTGTTTTCTTCCTGTAACTCCCCCTGAAACGGTAAATGACACGCTCTGTCATGCAAAGCACTGGCCCTCAATATCAAGTGTTGTGAAGCCATTAGAAATTTACCTTCGAGTTCTGCCGGTACATCAGATCGTCCAATAGTTTTGAGAGGACCACACGTCTGGTCCCAAGTACTCTGCTGACAGCCAATGAGAATGATCCTATCATCTGTGAAGATGGAGCTCACCCTACTTTTCTGCGCTACGCGCTTGCCGACGGACATTCAACTCGGTTGGGCCGTCGATGTTGTGCGCAGATGCCCTAATGATGTTCGGCGGAGGATGTCAGTACAATGTACTGTCAATAATTAATTTCTTGCCAACCTCAAGATACGAGATTGGGGATTCTGGCTTAACTTCAGTCGTCGAATATGCCTAATGCCACCACTACTAGCATCGGAGGCTGTTTAGCATAAAATGAAGGCAGCTCGCTTAACTGGTCATAGACTGATCATGGTATTGCGCTGAATATAAGAAAGCCAGGGAGGAGGGGGGGGGGGGTTGCGTCAGTTCTGCGCCCTTCTTGCCGGGTACGAACTTATCCATGAAGCAAACTTTGACGCGGATGAAAAATTAATTGCGGTGCACTTTATCAGGCATCGAGCACTACTGTAACTCCACATTTCCAAAATCATCTCCTCCAATAAAATACACGTCTCCTGTAGTGCCAGTCAGGAGGATACTCGCCGTTCGACACGAGGGAGACTCACTGGGAACCTTGCCCAGCCGTTTCAGACGGATGAAGTTGTTAGCGCGAACCCAAACATCCGCCTGCCCCCACGCCCCGCGGATCCAGTCTCCGAGATAATCATCGCTATATGCAGCGACGACGAATCGCACGTCACGCGTTGGGTACGCCGACACAGGGTTATCAATATCATCAAAAAAATACTCGTCATCCACTATCAAGATCAGCACCTGCAGACTCTTACGCTCCTCGAGGAGCATATGTAGCGAGCGCGTGGGGACGGAGGAGTAATGAGCGAACATAAGATGTGTCAGGCACGGGAGCGAAGCAAGAGTCCTCCAGCATTCGACATTGTAGCGCGAGATATTGTCATCCATAAGCTCCAAATGCGTGGTGCTGAAAAACAGGGAATGTGAAAAGTCCGGAAGGCTATCGAATAAATCCTCGGTGTAGAGGCCCAATAGCAAGGGGCGTATGCGGTCGAGATAGGGTATGAACAGTGACGGGTCCATCCGACAGTAACATGTGAAATACTGAACTGCAGTGCAGACGGCGAGTATTTTATGGGCATCTTGCGGGGTGTGGATCAAGAGATGTCGGGCATGCTTTCGAAGAAGTGCGGCCCGCTCTGGAAGTAGTTCGTCGGCGATCGGCGGCATGCGATGAAGACTTCCGGCCCCGTCATATATGAGAACGCGATACAAGATCGGCTGCAGCCTGAGAGACATCAAAGATTCAGAGATTGGGGGGAATTAATGTGCTTGATTTTCATTACCACGTATGAGATCTCCGGGCTACTAGCATCAATGTCGGTATCTGTGTGTGATAGAGAAGTGCGGCGGTCTCGAACACCGCACGCTCCAGCTCCTGAGGGAGGATGACGCCGCCGAGTTCCATAGGATTATTGGATGAGTGTAGACAGGATGAGGCTGTGCTTCAAACACGTGTTGATCGCATTCGGGATCGCCGCCGATCAACCGCCGATCTCCGCTCCTACCAAGTGCAGCATTTAGGCGTGCCGACAGTGTCAGAAACCAAAACCGTTGCACCATTAATTCCGGCATTCCGGCACTGGGGGAAGATTCCTCCAAAACTCCCCCTTCGCTGGTGCTGGGCTTTCCGCCGGCACGGCGCCTTCCGGTATGATCGGTCGGCGTTTTAATGCGGCATTCTGATTAATATGCCGACCGATCACATTCCCGGCAACGTATTTGGCCACAGATGTAAACAAGCATCCCTTAACGGCGGATTTGATATCGCCAGAGAAGCATGGAAGTTGTAGTGCACTGGGAGCCTCGCCAATGCATACAATGAAGGATTCAACAGTGGGTTCAACGACGGATTCAACAGATGCTCATAAATGGTGGTGAAACTTGGGTGAAACTACCTTCTAAGTATCCTAATTTGTCGACTCACCGTTCGACAGGCTAATTACCGCAGAAACAAGTTGGAGACTGTCGCCCGACGCCGATGGTTGAGAGACGTTGTTTAGAAATCATGTTGATGTTCTTGAAATGATTATGGTTGTATGTGTTTTGAAAGTGAGGGCTGTGTTGTGGTCATTTTGGTGTTGCGGACGGCCGTGCGAGGTGTGTGACAGAGCAAGGTTGATCACGGAATCTGGCTAACCTGCCCCCAGACGTGGACATAGGGCCTGGGTCTTGTTGGAGTAATTATTCCAGGATTAAAATGAAACTGAAAGAGCGCTAAGACAATGATTGAAACTTGGTTTTGAACTGGCACTCCCTGCTGCATTCAATATTCTATTTGGTAAACTGAATGCATGTGCCGCTGGGCCCCTTTCTGTTTGAGCTGTTTCATCTGTGCAAGCGGCCATAGTAACAGACTGTACCGTACAGGTTTAAATTGGACGAAATGGTATGGTAATCGAGAGAAACATCTCCAAGTACGACGAACAGCGGTGTATTAAACTCTTACTTTGGCCCATTGGCCAATGATTGACTGTACGGCGCTGCGGGCCCTTTCCGTGTGCAGAACCTGCCCACTGGAAGGCTGAGCGAAATACATAACACAAGGGAGGAATAGCATAATGAGAGAAGCCAGAGGACATACAGTTTATCTTTTCTTTATTTATTCTCCCTTTATGAGCTAAAATTATCACCTGACAGAACATCAGAAACTACTCCTCTAGCGCATCAACATCCACGTATATTTTCGCACATTAGATCTCCGGAATATATTTCCGATATTCTAAGCACTTAATGGTTCCACTTCCGCCCCGGTTGAACTCGTCACGTGTTGGTCGAGTAAAACATCCAGTTTCTGTCTGGCATTGTTTCGAAAAGATTAGCCGCTTCAGGGGCGACTCGGACCCCACGTCATCCAGCGAGCTGATCAAATATATAAAGCGGTAGGCAAACACATTAGGATAGGCTCCCATACCTTCAGCAAAGCTCCGTATATGCTCATCCTTATATGTAGCTACACGAGCACATATTATGGCTGTGTTACCGGAGTGCCAGCGGTCTCATTGCCTGATACGGTAAGCGATGTCAATCAACGAGCGTGGTGCTCTCGCTTTCCATACATGAGGGTGGCGATTGAGGTTTGGTCAAGTTTCTCAGTGTTACGTCACAACAGCCAGCCGATGTTCTTGTCGTGATCCAAGTTTTGAACTCCGCCTTGACTTGTATATTTGCCGTGTATGTGCACGATTGGCAGAGGTGTTACGTCTGATGCCTACCTACTCTACGTGCCTTGAAATAACTATCGGACTCCGACGGTTCGTCCGGGGGGGAGGGGTGTAACTCAGTCGAATGAGTGCCAGGCCTTATATAGGCCTCACACTCCTATCTTGGTACCTTACATAATCATTAGTTGTTGTGGTTATAAGCCGCCGGGTGCCATCGGGGGAAGTCAGACTATTCTTCCACTCACTTTGCGCACCCAGCTCTAATCAACTAGATCTTGGGTTTGTCCAATCGGGTGTTCCGTCTAAGTCTCCAACCCACCCGCTTACATTTAAAGGACAGGGAGTCAACAGGAGCCAGGCACTAGGTACAAACATTTGGAAGATTATTGTGGGGTATTAGCTACAGTTTTCACAAGCCGAAGTTGGCGGAGGCACAGGTAATCGAGCAGGGATCTTGTTTTGTTCCAAATGAATAAATTAACAGCCGCCTGTGAGGAGAAGATTGGGATAGATAATTCTGTCGGGAATGATACAAATTAGAAAGTTCTTTCAGGTAAAATTGATGTTGAGGCATATGGGCAAGCAGGAGGGGCAGAAAGTGCTGCAACAGAGAACCCGGTCAAATAACAGCAGGAATAATCGGCGAGCACTGGGCGAGCGTAGTAAACATGCCGAGGCATGTTGAACTTGTTTTGATCCCATCAACTCTTGTTTTCATACGCACGCTGCCATAACAAGCATCCAATATTCAGCAGCAGGCCGAAACATTCCAAGCAGATTTATATATGCATTATATTTTTTTCGGCCTGGCAGATGGAATACAAAGAGGCCTATTTTAATTATAAAGTACGGTGGTGTTGCCCGCTTTCTGGGAACCGCGTTTCCACATAGACTCCCCCCGGCGGGCCACAGCAGGAATGTGCCTTGTGATGCTATATACCTGGTGATTCAGCCTGAGGATTAGTGAGCAAAAACTGGCTTATACATCACCTTAATCAGCGGCGAATAACATAAATTTTTGATCAATGGCGTGATAACTGTTATGATCGAGCTTACAATTATTCTTCGCCTCGGTTTGAATTTGCTAAGGGCCGATTAGTAAAAAATGGTAGAGGCTCGTAATAAAAGTCGAAATCGTCAAGGCATTGGTCCAGGAAATATCCACCACAAATGCCCACATTTAACTCTTTCGCACTTATTGGCGGGGGATTGATAGGTCTCCCCATCCTCAACGCCCTCGCTGCCCAAAACGTCTCCGTTGTGTTGCTCTCGCGGCCTGGGTCCGCTAGCAAATCGGTCCCGTCTGGTGTCAAAACCGCCACAGTCGACACTGCCGATGTTAACGCTGTGGCGGCGGTGTTGAAGCAGCACAAAGTAGAGGTCGTGCTCTCGACAATTGGCGGCAGCGCCAGCGCAGCACAGTTAGTTCTCGCAGATGCAGCCAAGCTGGCCGGAGTAAAGCTATTCGTGCCTTCAGAGTACGGAGGACCAACCGAAGGGCACAAGGACGGTTTGCTTGCAGTCAAAGATCAGGTGGCGGGTAAGCTTTACTTATTTTACCTCACGAAAGCCGCTCATCATGTACTACAGCGCACCTGAGAACAATCGGAATCCCATCCGTCAGGATCTATGTGAGCGATCAGCGTCAAACCGAAAGTAATGCAACTTACTATGGATTTACCACCAGGCTGGATTATTCATTGAAATCATCCCGTATCTTATCGGGTTCGGAGACCACGGCAAGGTTAGAATTGTGGGCAAAGGGACCCCTCCAGTTTCCTTCACCTCTATTGGAGATATTGCAGGTTCGTCTTATGGTCCATGGCCGAGGGGCCTACCGGCGTTGACGAAACAACAGGATTCGTGGCATATATACTGACCAGCCTGCCACCGTCGGAACTCGAGAACAAGACATTCCGACTCCAGGGCGATCGGGTGTCCTGTAATGAACTCGGCGGCTTGTTCAAAACGACAGTCGAGCACGTAGATGAAATTACGGGAGAGGACGGAGGGCTGAAGACATATGTACTGAACCTCATGGACACCGGAGCGGGGAGCACGGGCTGGAATGTCGTTAAAGGAACGGAGGGATCGGGTAGCGAAGGCGCGGGCAGCGGAAATACGTCGTGGCCTAATCATCAGTGGAAGACTATTCGCGATTTTCTCCGGGACAATGTTTAATTAGTTATACTTTAGTTATATGCTAGTAAGACGTTTGCGACAACGGTGGAAGCACGGGCAGTTTCTGGACCTCCAGCTGTGCAGCAAGTTGGATGAGGGGCCACCCTCTAGTAGCATCCAAGCTGCAGAGCCCAAAGATAATTTGAGAGTCAGAGGGTAGAAGTCTGGACCAGGTGAGGATTTAGAACGAGGGAAGCAGGAAAATGTGGGAGTCCTTCCCAAGTCCTTCGCTCGGCGGTTGATACCGTCGAGTCTTTAGATAAACCGGGTTGTGTAGAGAGGAGCTGAAGGGAGCAGGAACCAAGCAGGCATTGGACAGGACACGCAGGGTACTCGGCGGGCTGTACAGAGGTCGTAATATTACTTCGTTAAATACTCAGCTGCCGCCTGCTTGATCGAGGCATCCACAACAGCACTGCTTAGCAGCTCCTGCAGCATGAAAACAAAGAAGTGAATAACACGTCAAGACAAGAGAAGATGGCAGGACAACATACTATCGCACGGTCCGCGCGCTGCTTGATGTCCGCCGCCTGCTTTATTGTGCTCAAACTCGGCCGTCCCGCGCTCGAGTCGCAGACGTTCGAGCTCGCGGGGCTGCGTGCTCTCCTTCTCTTCGCGCTCCTCGCGTCGGCGCAGGTACTCGAGTTCTTGCTTGCCGGTCTGCGTCTGCACCTGAAGAAACTGCAGGTACGCGAAAAGCATTCCCTGTGAGAGTGAGATGTTCACGAGCGCCGGGTCTGCGGGCGACGCGGGCGGGGGCGGGGGGTTGGTAAACGTGGGCGTGGGCGACTGCGCGAACTGGGTTGGGTGGCGGTAGCTTGGGCGGGGGCAGGGGAGGTGTTGGCGGCGGCGGCGCGGCTTCGCGGGGGGTCTGCTGTGGGCTAACGTAAGAGGGCATGTGATTCATCCCGTTCGTGGAGGGCGAGTCGGAAAAGTCCAGGGTCTGGTCATCGTCAATCTCGGGCTCATCAACAACGCTCATGGGCGTCGGCACGGAGCCGCGTGCAGCGACGGATTTCGTCGTGGCGGGATCATGATCACCGTGCCATCTGCGTGGGCGTGAAATGTCTGACCATGCAAATAAAATAAAAGGTATCATACCTTCGGTAAAAAAGGTTCTACCAGCCGATGCGATGCCAGTGCTTGATTGTCTGGGCGGTGATGTTCCCGACATCGCACCCAGCCCGTCGAGCGGCGCCGAAGCGACGGTCATATTGTCGTAAACGGTCAGTCTCGCCGTGTACGGTGATGGGTCCCCTGGCATGAAAAGACTCGAAGGAATAGATCTGCTTGAAGAGATTGAAGTTGCGCTCATAGCAATCCTTCAGCGCCTGATACGTCTGCTTGCCCCTGTAAACCTCGGCGGCGCACTGCCGTGTGTGTCAAGCCAAGTACTAGAAACGTAGCACACGATCAAACCTCTCGAAGACACGAGTTCTTCGTCGCGCGCAGAGAATTCAAGTGGTCGTCGTGCGCTGGCCCCATGAGCCATTGGAACAAGAGGGTCTTCTCCACTGCGTTGAGGCCGTATGCAGCCACAGGGATGGCTACGGGGGTAGACGAGGGCGTAGGGAGCGCATGCGGTGGTGCAGGGCGGATGCACGGCGGATGCAGCTGTGTAGATGTGTGGTGGGACGAGCGGCGGGCGGGCGTGTGAGCGGCCGGGGATCGTGATGCCGTGGTGCTCGCACTAGTACCCGTGATGGTAGACGTAGTCCTCGTGAACGCCGACGCCGAGTCATTCGGTCTGACAGTGGTTGGCACGCGCGCGCGCCGCGCCGACAAGCGCGTGGGACGAAGTACCGGAGGGCGGGCGCACTGTCGCCGGTCGGTGACGGACGACACGCGCGGGGCGGGAATGAGGCATGGAGGCGTCGTGGACAAAGTGGTTAGGGTTAGGGGCACAGAGGGGCGGGCGGCATGGACGACATGTGCGATCTCAAACCCGAGTCGACGCGCGCGGTGGTGGTAGGCGCGGAGGGAGAGCGTGAAAGGGGAGGGGGTAGGCGACGTCGAAACGCGAAGGACGGGCGTCGTGACCGTGGGTGCGCGCGCTGTTGGCCGCACACGGTGCATGCGCAGAAGACGATACGATACGACGCGCGGGCGGGCATCGTCGTCAGGCGGATGACGTCGTCCGCCGCCGCAAAAACCCGCCTGCCCCCACGCGCCGGCAATCCAGTCGCCCACAACGCCGCCACCACCGCTACGACAAAGCGCACGTCCTACGTCGGGTGCTTCGCCCCCCAGTCCGCCGCGCCCGCGTCCGCGCTGCGTATCACGACGAGCGCCCGTAGGCGCGTAACTGGGTGTAAAGAGGCGCAGGAATTCAAGCCTCTTGCCGGCAGGTGGAAGCAGTGGACATGGGTGGAGGGAAGAGCGCTGCAGTTGGTGAATATATCCAGGCTGTACACGACGTGCGTAGGTTACTCCAGAAAGCTAAGGTCTAGGAGAAAGACACGATGCCACGTGCGATCGATCGGATGTCGGCATTTTTGGCTGCAGTTGCAGAAATTATCAGGGGCGCTGAGCTGATGGTTTCCCTGGAGTTCCACCGCCCTCTACGGTTTACATCCTGGCGGGTTTAAAATCCGAAAAAAGGCTCATTCGCAAGAAGCAAACAGGAAGCTAGCCCTGGTGTATTTATTGTCGGTTCTTATGATTTTTTTTCCCATTTTACCGCGCGGTAGATATCCATTATATTCCTCGGCGTGAGTAAATTCTTCCTCACGAACAAGTAGTCAAGGTCCAAGGAATAATGACAGCACAGAAGAAAAAAAAACCCCATTGTCACGAGATTTCTAGATGAGTATAATGGAGCCATACGAGACAAGGTAAGTGCTATATCACTGAAAAACACAGTGACGAATTCTTCCCCAAGAGTCACTTGACTTGTCCTAATTATTGAAGTCGATTGAGATACCGCAAAAGAATCGATGCGTAATAATTCTACCTTGAGCACTGCCCCGACGAGAAGAGAATATTGATCTGAAATGGGGAAGAGCGGGTGCAATGACACTCCGAGAAAGCCGCATTGTCAGTCAGCACACCGTGGGTATCCACGACATTGATTGATAAAAAGTTGAGGTATAGATATACACGAACACAAATGGTTGCAGTCGAATGACGAAACATAGAAGTGGCGAGTTCTCAACACATATATACCCAGCCCAATTCGAAGCCTTCCCCGGTATAACCGAGGCCTGGGGAATATCGATCAATTGGATATCAATGCGGTATTTACCGAGCCGCCCCAGACTCCCGTCTCTTCCACCAGCCTATTATAGGGGGAAATCGTGGAGTGAAAGTCTTCCTCGTCAATAATACCCTCGTCAAAGAGTGCGGGACCGTCTTTCTTCCAGCGCGCGACAAGCGACGTGCAGCCCTCGAAAGCCGCGAGGCCCGCCATGCGGGTGATAGCTCCAGGGAGGTTCTCAGTGATAGCGAGGAGCTCGTCAAGGCCTGGGTCGTCGGGAGCGACATCCGAAATATCGAGGAACAGGTCCCTTGTGGCGCTGGACGTTAGGGGATCGAGTGTATGTAGAAGTGGTCGAGTCCAGCGGACTTGACGGGGGCGTTCACTGCCGCGGAGTGTTACCTGTGAACGTTTGGCGCTTACATACTGGTCTGGAATTCTCTGGCACTCACAATTAATGCAACATGCTCCAAGTCCGCGAGGAGCGACAGGAAGTCTTCAACATCGCTGCGGTACTCGTACGGCGTCCACGCCTTATTCAATTGCGTCCAGCACGATGAGCACAGGGGTCTCAGCCGTCGAAATCGCGACAAGGTGCTTGATGATCATCGTCCTCCTCGGCCTTATCCCCAGCTGGTGGCACTAAGGCTTATGAGCTGTTTGCCGTCCGCCGCCGGGGTGCAGTCGAACGAAGAGAAGAGCGGTTCTGTCCAAAGTAGCTTACAGACTTGCGGATCGTGGCTCGCGACAAGCGCGATAGCGGTTTTAACCGACGCCGTCAGGGCCTACGATCGCAATACGTGCCAACGAGGAATGAACAATAGTGTTGACGACAAAACTGACCTCCTCCTCCCTTCCGTAGAAGAGCTTGGGTGGTGCGGGAATACTCGAATTGGCGCCTCTGCGAGGCGCAATAAGCTTAATCCAAAATTGTGTATAAAAATAGGCCACCTAATGTTCAACTGAGGAGGGAGCCGCTTGGGCACAGGAGCGCTTCGGGCGGTTTTCTTCTCATGGAGGGAGGATGGCCATACGTTCCTCGTGGCGCTTGGAAGCGTCCTTCTGAAGGCAGGGCGGAGTCGCAGCTGAGTGTGCGCCGGAAGAGAACAGATCGCACCTGCATTTCTGCTTCGCCTCTGCGAATGTACAATTGAGGAGGGAGCTGCCTGCGCGAGTTCTTATGGAGGATGGCGATAAGTTCTTCGTGGCGCTGAGAAGCGTCCCCTCTGAAGCAGGGAGGAGTCGGCAGCTGAGGGCGCCGAAGGAAAACAGATCGCACCTGTATTTCTGCCATTGTCACTGCAACGAAGATATTGGACTGGACCTGTGGATCCTGCTCAGTCACTGCAGCGAAGGTACTAGACTGGACTGTGGATCCTGCTCAGCTAGATGGAGGAAGACGAACGCGAGAACGATGTACGTCAAAGACATCTAGGGCATGCTTGAGCCCCATTATTGCACTCCGTAAGGAGGTCGGGCATTTTCCATCGAGTGAAAGACGCGGCGCATCAAGCCACCCTTGACTGTCTCCGTACGAAGGTCAAGATCTTCTCGAGGGTACTAGAAATGCTGTCAGCCAAACGTAGACCTAAAATTGGCTAAATAACGGCGTACTCGTAGAATTGTTCGATAGACCGAATCATCACAGGGGCGAGATCGGCTCCGACTCGCGGCAAATTTCGATAATGGTGCACACAACTTCATACACACGCTCTGTCATTATCTCGACAGCTAAATGCATCGTCAGCGCGTAGGAAAAAGAAGATCAGCGCCGGATCACACTTTTATTTTCCTTCACTCTCGGCAGGAGATGGAGTGAGTGGCAGAAAGGAGTGCGAGGGGAAGGTTTAACCTGGGCTGTCTCCATAATGAGCAGCGAGATGCTCGCTATTGCTTGCAAGCAGGGCTGATTGCTGGCATTGCCGATGATCCTTCAATAAGGAGCAAACAACAGTTCCATACTGCAGAACTCGATCCCGAGTGGGTTAGGCGGGACGTATAGTGATTCGCCCCCTGGTACTTGTGAACACTTTCCTGCATTGTTTTCGCATTGAAATTGGAAGGAGGCTCATTCACGATATCATCATATGGTTCAATGTTGTGTATGCGATGAATGTCAGGTGGGAATACGGGTATACCCAGGGGAACCTGCACCAGAATATCCATCTGTATGGTCTTGAAATGTATGGGTATCAGCGTCCGGAAGTAGTTGCTATAGGCACGAGCATATGAATTAGGAGAAGGCGCTCCGCTAGAGGCCTGAGAAAGCGTAAGAATAGCCGGGTATTCCAGAAAAAAACTTGCTGGCGTAGGAGGATGACCATCTTCGAGGAAAACATCGTGCCAGAGTTGGAGGGGGAGATCCGAGACCTCTATTTGCCTCCACCAATTGATAGTCCGGAGAGCATCGTCTCGGCCAGGAAGTCTACACCATCATGATCAAAAGCTGGAGTTGATTCAGTAGACTCAGTCGATAAATGCATGTCAACTCCGAGATCTTTGAGAAACTCGGATGGTGAGCGAGCATAGTCGTCTTGTAACACCGTGGTGTATTACGCTTCCAATTTCGTGCCAGAATCCGGGGTAATGACAGGATTCCACCGAGGTATCGGACACAAAGTGCACGGGAGAAATCAGTGTCCCTGCGACCAGTAATCATAATCGAATCCCCAATAGTACATATCACTCACCAACCACAATTATTGTATTCGTGCAACACCTGCTCGATCACGGAGAGGAGGCCACCAGTTTCCGCCTGGCAAACTGGTGAGTCGCGAAAGTGGAGAGGATTCTACGAGAGTAGAAATGGGAGAGTCTGATAGGAATATTGCGGCAAAGGATTGCCAAATCTCCATTGCTCATCCATTAGCGGGTCAGAACGCTCCCAAAGCGCCTCAAAACTGCTTTTAGACTGTGTTTTCGCGCATTTAAAATATTGTGAACTGAGGATTATTGACCGAACCCCTGAGAAGGTCCCCGACCAGTTCGACGATATTCTGGAATGCTCGACACTGCGTATCTGGTGCCTCGTTGCTGTAGATGTGTGGGTCAGAGACGTTGATATACAGCTTAAATTGCACGCACGGGAGCGTGTATTTTGCGAGCTTCGAGCAATTCTCTTCCAGTTCAGGTGGGACGTGATTCCGTAGCGCCGTTAATTGGGCGGCTAGCTTAATCCTGTGCCAAAGTGAGACTTGATTTGCTGCGAAACGGCTTCGGGACCCAGGCGGAGGAGTCGGTGGGCTGCACGATTGGCTTTCTTCTCAACGAAGCTTGCAGAGGCCGAGAGCGCATGGTTCATGATTCGGCCGGTACTGGAGGAAGACAACGACCCGAGGACCAGCTCCCGACAACCGTCGGAGTCCGAGTTAGTTATGTAGCGGGTCACGGTCAGTGGCGGAAGGACATGCGTAGGATCATCCATGGCTCGCGAGGGAGATGCAACGAGAGGCGTAGTGGCGGGTGTAGGAGAATGGTGAAAGCACTACAGCCTTTACCACAGCACTAGCGCCGTAGAGACATGGAAGCCAAATTCAAACTCCGAAGACAAGATCGGCAAACACCGGCTTAGACCGGCCGAACTTGTCGTTTCTACTCTATCCGATGCCTGGTGGGACGTAACTATGATTTCTTAATGCTGATTTCGATGTATTGAAGCACGACATAGTGGATAATGATGATGGAGTAGAATTGCGAAGAATTCCGAGGTACAGAAGTTGGATAGAATAAATTAGTGGTTCATCGGCGTACGAAAAATATGGGAGAGTATTGGGAGAGCATTAAAGTAAAATGAAAAAAAAAAATGGTTACTGTCGAGGAATCCTGTCGCCTCTGGAAACTCGTGCAGCATTAACTGCTGCCAAAAGTTTTGATAATCCTTCGTTTGCCTCCGGGTAAGCGCTGAGGAACGAAGCCTCATCGGAGTGATACCTGTAGTGTCAAAATGTAAGAGATCGGCACAGAATCTCTTTATATCCATCAACATACTGGGTTGTAAATTCTGTCGCAATCACCATGCGGCCATGGCGCTTCATCGCAAAAGGTTTATTAGGTCCAGTCAGCTCCGCTTTTGTCCAGTCCTTGAGCGGTTTGAACAATCCATGAGCAGGATTGCCTTCCAGCCAGTGCCGCACCACAATTCTCCAAGAATCCCGTCTGTGCGAGGTAGATCCATCAGACAGTGTGATGGGAATGTCAAGAACAACAAGCCCAGAAGTGTGGAGTGGTCGGCCACTCGGAGTTGGAGGCATCGTGGGAGGATAATTGACAAGGATTGGTTGATTGCGCGCAGTTATAGTTGGTACTGAAATGGGAACCAGCGCACGGGTACCGGAAGAGAATGGGGGCTGGGTTGTCTGATTGGGTACAGGAAATTGTCCTGGACCTGGCTGGATGTATGCTTGTGGTCGTTCAGTAGTACCTATAATAAGAGACTTCTCGCTCAGTAGCTTCATAGCACATAAAAATAATCCTACTACTACACATCGAAGCAAAGTTGTTACGAGTCCTAAATTTATTTAGGTAATCGTTCTTTATAAGCACTTCCTGACTACAATTTTGTACACGGTTCAGACTCAAAACTTTGACTAGCCATGGGAATTACCATTACACTGGTTTGATGGTGGTGTCTGGGTCACTGTGTTCCATTATAAGTTTTGACCTACAATGCCAAGGTTTTTTTTTACGTGTGTTGGATGACATTTACACTCGCCACGTAACTTACTTGAGTCATTATTTTACTGGGCTTGTTCTTGGCTTTGCTTCCTTTTTGGTCATATAGGTGGTGTGGACTTAGGTCTATTGACCATGGCTTTATCCATCATCTGTCCGTCCTGGTTCTCCGGGACATAGGCGATCGCGTTGCTTTTACCTGGGTGGATTTTCACGACTTATTGGGGGGCATGCCGCGGTTGCAAAAGCTTGCAGTCGTCAACGTCCGTTGTTCAAACACACCAGTCGCACCGCATGTTCTTATGCCCCGCCTCGAATTTCTTGCCGAACTCTATGTCTGCTTGGGGAGCCATACATCTTTCAAGCATGTATTGGGCAGGATGAGATGCGTGCCAGGTCTTTCACTGCACCTTCATGCTATTATGGAGCGGGAGTTGGAGGCTTTCGTTCGATGCATTGACATGATGGACATCGTGACCTCGTTCACATACTCTGGATAGGCATGTGATCCACTTTGTACGTGTCTCGTCTTTGAGTGTTTGTTGGACTCGAACTCCTCGCCACGAATGCTGAAGTACAGATGAGGAGGTCGGACCCGATGTTTACGTGTGCCCGCACCTTTACACTCTTTTTGTTAGCCGACCCGAGTCTTCCACCGTTTGTGGATTCTTGAAGAAGAGAGGAGAGCCTTGACGGCAATGAAGAAGGTGGGCTTCGAGCAATGGGTGGGATTGGAAGATGAATATGAGGCTGATTGCACCTGGTTGAGGTTGAAGGGTATAGAGGTGGAGACAGGTGTGAAGTTCGGGCTTTCTGGATGGCTCTCGGATCGATAATTCGATGTTCTTGCTGCTCACTCGTGGAATCAATTTTTTTTCAGTCGAACCATAAGTATTAGGAGCTCGATACTAATGGAAGTGCGAGAGAATAAAAAAATAAAGAATAAAGATAATAAAATATTGCGAGAGAGTGGAGGGAAGTTTGGTGTGGATTGGCAAAGGCTTCCAAAACATGCACAGCCTCCCGGCCACTGCCGTGGATACTGAAATAAGTCGACAAATATATTATCATGAGTACAGAATGTATTTTCCAAAACTCCTAGGTCTTCTAATCAGTGTTGGCTTAAGCCCTAAGGCCTTAATCTGGCTAAGGCTTAGGACTGCCCCAAAATTTTGGGCTAAGCCTTAAGGTGTCGGGCCGGACCGGACCGCGGACTCGGCAGTCGCCGGTGACCTCGGGGTGACTTAAAAATGGGCCATTTTCATTTTTTTTTCAAGTCATTTCACTAGGGCTTGTTGATTTTGCCAAGGAACCCCTCAGTACATTGTCAGTGGCACTTATGGTCGCGGATGTGGCCGCAGACAAGAGGCTGGGTGATAGCCAAATATAATATGAGCTCTGAATGTTATCATTTACATTGCTGACTGCGTGAATCTGTTTTAAATCATGAAAAAACGGCGCACATCGGTAATATATGAATATTTTCAAAATAGCCCTAAGGCCTTAGCCGAACCCTTACCACTAAGCCTGAGCCCTTAGTAACCCTTACTGCTCCCCAGAACCGAATCCTGAGCCTTACTGTATTATTTCAATCAATTTGACACGGGGTGTGACCCGTGACCTCTTTTACCAATTCGACAATTCGACAGAGGGCGGGGATCACCGTGACAGGTGTGAAAATTTCGACAGACCCTCAAAATGATTCAGAAAGGCAAGAATAAGGCCCAGAATTAATTCAGAGGCTCTCAGACATTATTAGCGCACGTGGTTTGTTGATTATCCACCGAGTTTGTACATATGTACCAACAGCTTTGCCATTTATTTATTTATTTGGAGCATTTGGATACTACATCTCAGTTTGCAATTTTTAGTCCCACCCAATTCCTGACTCCAAAGACCATGAATCCACACTTGGCTATTCCTCCCGACATCCAGTCTTGCATTCTGCCTGCCAACAATATTTCCATACGGGAGTTAATGTCTTTCCATCTTCCCCGTGTAGCACTTCCCACTGGCTGCAGAATCACTTGACTTGAGGATGAGGAGGAAGATGGAGAGGCCGACCAGGGGGAGGATGAGAAGGGAGAAGGGGAGGATAGGATGATGTATTGGGAAAGAAATCCGGAGCACGATATTGATGGCAAGTGAAGCGCCTGCACAAACCGAATGCTCGCTACCATGAGTTCTGGTGCCATCAATGCAATTTTAAGGGTACTAGTGTGTTACAAGTGTTTCCTTTCCATGTAGACAAGCTTAGGAGGAATTTTGGCGATTTTTGAGGCTATAATATGCATTTTTTGACGACTTTTGCGAACCTCCGGGGACATTCGACAGATACCCCCGTGACCCGTGACACAGCACCATTATTCGCAATCGACAACCCCCCCCCTGTGATGCGTGACTGTCGAATTGATTGAAATAATACAGTATTGGCCAACACTGCTTCCAATGATGTATAGGTAGATGTCTATATTTTTTTTGGACATTATTGGCGCGAGGAAGGGTCTCAGAAAAAAGACCAAGAAATATGTGGATACTGAGCGGAGCTTCAAAATGGATACTCGGATCATACATCCGCGGCGATCAAGCCTGACACTCGCAATCGCTGTCCTGTGTCCTGTGTCCAGTGTTCTTGCACCCTTGCCAGGATGCATTCATCAACATCTGGCATGCTCCGGCAGCACGCTCCCAACCACGACGCTTTACCACTTTGAATCGCACCTATCACCTAGCTATGACTTCAATCGCGACCGTGCGATGTGCTTGCCCTGGACATTTTGTGGCTGCAGCTGTCTATAGCCTCCGCTCATGCTGGTGCTTGCATGTTGCTTGCGTGATCTTATTCTTCGTTGTGCACGGCACTTTCACTATGATTTTCTTTTTCTGCTGGCCTCAACGACACCTCAGGCTCTTTCAAGTGTATAACCCCTTCAATATCAGCAGCGCACTTGCTGCATCCCAATCCACGAGTTCGAGGGGTTTACATTTATCTGAGCGCGCATGCCTCGATCGTTTGGATTCTCGCTTCGCACTCCACAACTTAAAGTTTATTTATTTAAAGGATGCTCGACGTCCGCCAATTATGTAAGTGACCACTTGAAAAGAACCAGACCACAACTTGGGGTTAAAGGTCGTTGCTATGCCCGGCAGGAACGAGTACTTATAAGTGTAAATGGACAGCTATAAATATGCTCAATTAAGACACTAATGTAGGCTGATTGTAAATAAGAGAAAATTGTGCATTCAAGCGGTGCGTGATAGTCAATTAAAAAATGGCATGACATACGTAGTTCCTTCGGACATGATATTTATACAGTCATCAACTGAAATAAACACCCAAAAAAAGAGAAATCAGTAGGAGGTCAAATCGACGGCGCAGTACTCACAGCCAATACCAAAATACATTATGTGATCCATCACTCGCTCCAATTTGCAGAAAGAACAGGTCACCAATTTAAAGCTGTCGCGCCAACCCATTATGAGTTACACCGGGATTGAAAATGGGCTAGAGTTTGAAAATGCACTCGCTTCATCTCAATTTTACTGTTATTCCACTGATTTTTCGACAATATTCCGCATTAGACCAGCAGAAAAATATGAACAGATTCCATTCAGAATTCAGTGAGCATCAGGCCCAGGGGCAAATTAGGTCTGATTCACCCATTCAAATCCTTGCGTTCAGTACTGTCCGCCAAACCGTTTCACTTCAACTTTCACAGGAACACTTTAGCGGCTTACAAAACGATGTTAACTCCAAAAATGGGGCAATAAGTTTCGCGCGGCATCCGGGAGGTGGTATATATGCTCAAAAAGTGGTTGAGTCACGCATTGTCACACCTGCCATAAAAGGTCACACTTGTGGTGAAGGTACCTTTTTTTGCTAGTCAAATGTATTATATACCCCAGAGTATGTTCTGCGAAAAATTCAGGGAATCAAAGAAAATCCGAAATGAAGCGAGCACATTTTCATACTCCGGTCCATCTTCAATCCCGGCGTAACCCATAGTATTGTCAAGCAGTTTGCTCCATAAGTAGCCGTAGGTACTGTTGTCAAGTAAGAGAAAGAGGCGGTATTTCTGAATCAGATCGATGTACATAGGTGTGAGGGTGGGCGATGGTATCAGACACTGGAACCAGCCGTTAGAGAAAAAGAGTGGCATAGAAGGGAGGCAAGTAAAGAACTCGGATGCATTTAACAAAAGGGTGACCAGCAGCAGTCCTAACTGCCAAGACGAACAAATAATGGTATGTCTGCCAGTGTGTATGTATATCTACGGGACCAAACAGGATGCAGCCTCTGCTGCCATGTAAGGCCAAACACTGTGCCCTCTTTTTACTGCTATATTGCCACTAGATCACAACCACATATATTAGGTATTGGTACCGTTCCACAAGTGCTTTTTCTTGAGAAAGAATGATATGAATCTTGGCTGCACCACAGATGAGCTCCAGTGCAGATTGGAAACGGATTGTCGGCATGGACGGTCAATGGATGGTGGACCCTATTCCTTTTTTTTCCCCCATCAGGTCCGAAAGGGTGAGGGTGCAGGAAAATGCCGACAGATAATTCCGAAAGCAAAAACTTTTTTGTCCAATTAGGAGTTGTCCCTGAGTAGGGGTTTTTTTCCCCCGACACTGGTTGAACATTTCAAATTTTTCAGTGGAAAATTTAGTGAAAGACTTGAATTTTTTTTCACGTATTTTTGCACCAAAAAAGTAGGTGAAAAATGTGAAAGATATTTTACATTTTTCACCTTATTATTGTTTCAAGTCAGAAAAAGGTAAAAATGTTTGCCATTTTCACCCCTTTTTTTGCGGAAAAAATAGGTGAAAAAAAATTCAAGTTTTTCACCAATTTTTTCACTGAAAAACTTGAAATGTTCAACCAGTGCGAGTAACAATAACAAGGACAACACCCAGCCACTATTTTCAATAGAAAAATTTGAAGCATGTTTAGGCACGGCCACTAAATATATTAAGCACTGCCACTAATACCTCCCTCAACGAAATCGGTCTCTAATGAAAATTTGATCAAATTTGGGTGCCCTTGAGTTTTGAAAGGGATGATCCCTATTACATAAGTACTCGTAAATGAGAATAGAGGATGGTTGCAGCTCAATTTCTGTATGAACATAGATGCCATGCGACGCGGCGAAATTCCACATTGGATGGGATTGGCCGAGAAGCCATGAGTTCAAACTCCGCTAGGTATCCGATTCAGTATCCAGCAGGGAGAATTGGCGCCAGAATCTGAGGTTGTCAAATTCTGATCCACTTCTCGTACTGAATGATCCGACAGAGTGATCCGATATTCTTTCTGTGTCGACGACGGTGGCTCTTTCATGGCGGTTAGTTGCCATGCGTCTTATAAAGACCTTGTCCATTGCTTCTGGTATGCGTGTTTCCACCTCTGCTTCCTCACGCAATGGTAAGCCACTAGGATATTGCGTGCCACGTCTGATGCTGGTTGTCCAGGCTGTTGTACAAGACTTGCCAGTCGAAGTGCTTTCCTGGGTACTCAGAATTGCCCTCGAATATCTTTCGCTGGATGGCCCCTGTATGCATGCTAACTCACTGTTCTGCGGAGCATGTGCAGGCACTGGAATGACATCCTTTCGGAAGGGGTCCTGTCTCTTTTTTTTGGTAAGTCAGGAAAACCCGCATGTATGTGCAGATGCCTCCAGAACTCGATGTTGTCCAGTAATACAGCTCTCCATTTAGAGCAGAAGTGGCTTATAATGAGCCTGTTCAAAAAATAAAACCAGTTGAACTCGTCGCTCTGGTTTAGTAGCAGTCAGATGATAAGGACAAGTTTGTATGGCAAACATTGGATATTTAGTCTCCGAATGATTTGTCTTCAATTTGAAACACTGATCTTGGACGGTACACACCTCTCGACCGAGTTCTTCTTGTTCGCGATATTCAGCAGTCCTCTGCGGCGTGATACAGAATCAGTGTGCGGTGAACTAAGTATCAGAAACCGGTTTGGCACGTAAGTGACTTAACGTCTCGATGTATCTATCTGGGAAGAATTTCTCTGTACGAGAGGATTGACTGACAGTGAATTCCTGCGCAGAAGACTTTACTTGTATGATACGTGTGAGAAAAATAAATGACCAGAGTTGCTTGGCATTGATGGCCAAAAGATTGATACGATAACTGTATTGTGTCATAAAGGGTAGTAAGCTTTTAATTGTATACCTGGGACTGAACTTGTATTGCCATGCGAAGCAATGGCACACATGCCAAGTTATATTGATTGGTTAGATGAGGGTGGGAAGGGCTCCAATGCGAATGATAAGATTTCCACCGTTTCTGCCAGCTGTGGGACAATTTTATGGACTAATAGAATATTACTACGCACTTACAGAGCAGCTGGTGATGGTACTGGCCCCACTGAAGCAGGAAAACACGAATTGGTGGGTAAGGGAGATTAAAGAAATTCACTGCCGAGGATTTTTTAGATGAAAACATGCGGGATGCGCCTAGTCCTGTGTGGTACATCTGTGAGGATGTGACTAGCTATATGTGCAGTTCATTTGGGTACCAAAATGTAAGAGCCATATGTGTAGATTGCAGCAGCATTGCGAGCTTTGAAGAAGTGGTGACAGGCACGATGGAGGTACGCTGATACCAGATTACGCCGCGGGCCGATTATCCCTTATATCTATGGATAGGCTTTCAATGTTCAGTCAGGCTTGATGGAATTTATTACTGCAGCAAACATGGTAATTGACCGACATGCAGCCCAATACAAATGGTGCGAGGCAATCCATTTGTGAACAAGGTCTCTATTGGTGGAAGTTTTCCTTTAGTTCCGTTGCTGCTGGGAAATATTGGTAGCCCTCATCCTGGCGGCATAGCGCATCACGGAGGGTTTGAGAGTAAGAATCCCAGATGCTTGTTATGATCCAGTTTCATTTTTTTCCCAATTGGCAGGCGACGCATCAATGACATGCGCAGATGCGTTCATTGGTGATAATCGCAACTTCCAAGACATCTGATATGATCTCGTACATGAATGTGCAGCACTGCGACTGAATCCTCCCAGGACTTGCTTCAGCTTGGACAATTTGGCGACAATGGGCCAAACGGAAATAATACAGTCTTCAATGTTGCGATGATGATTGGAATTAAACAACAAAACCCTGTGATGGACCAAGCTGCTAACCCACAGGTCAAAACTACTCCTCTGCCTGAAGTGTCAGCTGAGCATTGCGTAGTTCGCTGTCCTGCCTAGGCGCTTGAGTGCAATTTTCACGGAGGCATCATTTGTACTGAAGTTCATTGTCCTACCTTCAAGTCCAAAATGCATCGAGCTGATGTATTCTATCTGATACTAGCGTGTTTTTGAACGGTGACTAGACTTTTCAGCACTTGATTTAATTCTCAACTTGAGCACGAAACAAGCTACTCTGCTCATCGTCGGCTCATTCTTCCGTAATCAGATGTTCCCCCAAAATTGGTTCCAAGCCACCATTCCAGTGTCTGGGTCTGAATCCGCAGGCCAAATTTTTGCTGGAGTCCCGGGGATCGTTCCTGGAAGGAACAACGAACAGGGTGTCTACATTGCCAACCCGCTTCCCCCTGGACCCTTCAATGCGAGCATCTCAAGCCGACCAATGATATCGTGAGCACATAGTTAATGCGCCAAGCACCGGGCGAGCGAAGGACGTGCCAAGGTCTGCCTGGTGGATGTAGGTATGTAAGCTTCCATTTAACGAATTAAGGTAAGGTCGGTACAAAAAGAATAAAAATGAGGATGCAGGTAACTCACCAATATCCCGAGGTCATAACAGCGTAGTGAAATTAACCAGTAGACTAACAGCTAGAAATGAACGGGAATATTTGAAGATCAAAATGAAATAGGTAATAATTTCGACATTTTGGATGATGAAAAAGTGAAACTTGAGCAGCTCGAGCATGAAAGGGGTTCGATCTAACGCAACTAGAAGGTCGGAATGTTTAACGAAATTGAGGGAGAAAGAGAATAGGAAGAAAAGGACAATAAGCGAGTGGGAGGAATGATGTGAGAGGAAATTGTAGGAAAGGGAAGCAAGGCATAAGGAAAATGAGGACATACCTTTGTCTCGCAGCCTGCTCTCGAACCGCGCCTCAAAAGGAACACGGACTCGGTGCGACGCTCCACAGAAGGTGAGATGAGTGAGGAGGAGCTAGTGATGATGAAACTGCACGCCGTTTGGAGGTATCGTGCCCTGGGATCGTGTCAGTTGGAACGAGTAGGCACTCATAATATGAGTTACAATTCATCCGAAGCCAGGGCTCGTCCCGTCGTTCCCACTGACGGAAGTTCGCGCGGATGAAAGCTCTGTGTAATGAATGAATAGAACGAGATTAGGCCATGGGGGATAATGTGGATGGATCTCTAGCTCAAGGTGCAGAAGGATGCCGGCCTGTGAAACAGGAAAACAAGAAAAGAAGAGAAACGGCACGTCTGGGATCACGCCCCCAGCAACAGCATGGTTTCAGTTTAAACCACATCATCTCCAACGATAATGTTGGCTTAAACTGTTTTAAAACCAGTTTATACCAAAATCTGGGTCAAACCATTGTGGTTTAAACCAGAAACCGGTTTAAAACCAGAAACTGGTTTCAAACCAAAAACAGTTTAAACCAAAATTGTTCAGACTCTTTTGAAACCGGTTTAAAACCAAAAACCAGTTCAAACCAAAATTGTTCAGACTCTTTTGAAACCGGTTTGAAACCAGAAACCGGGTTTAAACCAGAAACTGGTTTGAAACCAGAATTGTTCAGAATCTTTTGAAACCAAAAACCAGTTTAAACCAAAATTGTTCAGACTCTGTTGAAACTGGTTTGAAACCAAAAAACCAGTTTAAAACCAAAATTATTCAGACACTTTTCTTCTTTTATCACTCAAACCGTTGTAGTTTAAACCAGAAACCGGCTTTAAACCAAAATTGGTCAGATACTTTTTTTTTGGCCTCAGGGAAACTCATGGGATATTTTCAAATATTTTCAAAATATATTTGTATTCATATTTGGAATAGAATAGGCTTCAGTGGGGGGGATGGTGATACCGATGTGGCCAAGGTGTTGAGATATGAAAGAAGAGAGGAAGACACTGTAGGCTCATCGCCAGCTGCTACATTGAGTAAATATATAGAGGCTGCACCAATTTTCACAGGGCAATTGGATGAAAATAGAGAAACATAGAAAAAATGTCTTCTGTTGTACTCAAATGTTGTGGCTGGGAGACTTTATTACAGGAAACACTCAATAGAACCCATGTTACAATTCAATCTAACTCACAAAATTTTTGTTGTCATGATTTTACCATTAGAAATGCCTCAAGGTCGTTGAAAATGCTTTCAAGTCATTAGAAGTGCTTCAAGGTCAACACAAGCACTTAAAGTCATTAGAAACTAACTACACTTGCCTCAAACCAGCCCTTAACCCACCACCCAAATTACAAAAGTGCTGTGTTCCTTCAAGTATTTCATGTTTTGTGGCCTAACTAAGAAGTTGCTAAGGGTGGGGCTACCACCATTAGAAAGCCCTTGAAAATTTCTACAACTTTGATGTCAACATCATTTTTGATTAGATCTGACCTAATGTGGTCACATTGGGAAGTTCTTTTTTTTGGAATTTCTTTTCTAGGACAGTGGGTGTTGGTGAACACATGCACACTGATGTAAGGGTCCCATGGGTGTTTTTTTTTTTTCATTTATGAGGCCCAGGGGAGTCTGGGAGGGGGTGTTGATGGCAGGGCAGCGGATGGGAGGGCTGGACAGTGGAAAGTTATTGGTGTTTTATGCATGTAATGATTTGTGTAAGTCCTAAGCTGTTGGCCTCTAAGTAGTGGAGGAAGTATACCCATGCTCATGCCACTAACTAGTGGGATAGTCTAGGACTAACGGGTAGTTTCCCTGAGGCCAAAAAAAAAGTGTCTCAACAATTTTGGTTTAAACTGGTTTTTGGTTTCAAACTGGTTTCTGGTTTAAACCACCATGGTTTGAGCCAGATTTTGGTATAAACCGGTTTTAAACCGGTTTAAACCAATGTTATCATTGGAGACGATGTGGTTTAAACCAAAACCATCCTACAGTACGCACCCCACATACACGATCATGTGCGAGACGCAACACACATTGCATCCGCACATCTGGCGACGTACTGCGCCTGCATGTGCCCAAACGTCCGGCGTTGCAAGGAACGGCGCTGCGCAGCGAGTAAGACAGCCGCCCTGTTCGTACGCACCAGAGTAGGCTGCGCACATAGGAGCTATACGTGCCAGGTTACTTGAGAATCCGTGCTGCGACACCGCGACACATGATCTAGTTGCCACAGGGTACCCTGTGGTCGATGGTCGCCATGACAAAAGGAAACACGTGATGGGGAGTAGGGCAGGAGGAACAAGCAGAGGTGGCAAGATTATGAAAGAAGGAAAAGGAGACAGGCGTGCGCACTGGCAGATGGGGAACTGGAAGACCAAGAGATGCAGTGAGGGATAATCCTGGGACAGAGAATGGATGGAAATGTAGCCGGGGATTTCGCCAAGGATTTCCCTGGCAAGATACGAGGAAAGAAATTATGGAAGAGATGCGAGGGTGGAGATGGTGACAAGGGGGAAGTTTTGGAGGGTGATTACTAAAGTAACATGTACAAACTAACTTTTCCGCACTAAAGTAACTTATGTTAACTTTTCGCGGGGCACATTAGTTTGGCAAGTAAAGCACTAAGTTAGGTCAAAGTTACTTAGGAACTTTTTCAAAGTAAAGTCAGAGAACATTAACCAAGTGTTCCGAGGTATTTTTGAAGCGTACAACCTCTGTGGAGTGCTTCAGTTTACCCCGTCCCAACCCTGCCCCAAATAACTGACCTCCCATCTGCCAAATTCGGCACTTCGGCATAAATTGGATGCACACAGGTTAGCTTTGCAATATATAGCCCAGTGGTTGCAATATATAGCGATCCTTTGCAAAATATTCAAGTCCTGGATTTAAATGCAGCCTAATTTTAACTGTGAACTCTGAACTTACTGCCAGCGCTGCACTGGCCTGAGTGCCGCTTTTGAGTGCCCACTGCCAGTGCCGGCGGAGTGGCAGATGGTTCAATACTATGACTCGGACTCACTATCTACTGCATGAGTGCATGTGTTTTGAACCAGATATGAAAAAATACAGCTAAAATGTCGCCAGTCACCCCCACCCCCCAGCACAACATCGTAGTGGAATGTTGCATCTTGAAGTCCCCCTATGGACATTGTCCACAAAAGTTAGCCCTAGGGTTAACCCTAGCCCCAGCCCCAGCCTGAACCCTGAACCCTGGCTTAGGGTTAGCCTAGGGTTAGGTTTAGGGATCCCCCTTGAACCCCAAGAGTTGTCCTTAATAACCCGCCCTTGCCATCATATTGCCTCGAAACTGACTGAATGTTACAGCTGATATTTAAATGGCCGTCGAGTCCGGACATGTTAGCAACGTCTTAAACACTGACCGGAACTCGAACTCTGAACGCATACTTGGGTGAATTCTAACAAGTCAGTGACACAGAATATATTCCTGACAAGTTCAATCTAAACCAGCCCATTAAGTTACTTATCCAGCGACTTCTACTTCCCATTGCAATTTAATTACTATCACAGTGAAGAAGCGCCGGTCGTCCACGGTTCACATAACCATGCATCTATGACGGTCACCCCAACTATATATGACAGGTTGGGATGGGGTTCCTTTCCCTGATAATCTTTTATGGCAATTATTTTTAAAGTGCGGTCTTATGGTAATTGTCCAAGCTGGCGTACCTTATCATCATGATGCCCGGGTGCGATGTCTCCGTCTAGCTCAGATCCGAGGGTTCAGTTGAACGTCGGCGCCGCTTCATCCCGGGCGCATTCGATTCCAAAACCGAGTCCAAATCTGAATTTGCCAGGCGGCGCTTCGGAGTCTCTGCAAGGGGAGTGCGGCTGGTATACGGATCCAGGGCGCTGGTGAGCTCCGCGCCTCCAGCATCGACAAGGGCACCATGTTCAACAAGTAGTTCGGCAATGGCTTCATTACCCTCGTTGGGTGCTATCTCCAGCGCACTGCCGTCCTCCCCGCCTCCCGCGTTGACATCAGCGCCGTGTTCGAGAAGAAGTTCGACAATCGTTTTACGACCATTGTCAGATGCTAACTCCAGTGCATTCCAACCATTCCCATCTCGTGCGTTGACGACGGCGCCGTGTTCGAGAAGCAGTTTGACAATGGCTTCTTGACCCATTTCGGATGCTAGTTCCAGCGCATTCGGGCCCTTCTCGCCTCCCGCGTTGACATCAGCGCCGTGTTCGAGAAGAAGTTCGACAATCGTTTTACGACCATTGTCAGATGCTAACTCCAGCGCATTCCAACCATTCCCATCTCGTGCGTTGACATCGGCGCCGTGTTCGAGAAGCAGTTTGACAATGGCTTCTTGACCCATTTCGGATGCTAGTTCCAGCGCATTCGGGCCCTTCTCGCCTCGTGCGTTGACGTCGGCGCCGTGTTCGAGAAGCAGTTTGACAATGGCTTCATGACCCATTTCGGATGCTAGTTCCAGCGCATTCGGGCCCTTCTCGCCTCGTGCGTCGACATCGGCGCCATGTTCGAGAAGAAGTTTGACGATGGTTTCATGACCATTGTGAGATGCTGACTCCAGCGCATTCCAACCATTCCCATCTCGCGCGTCGACATCGGCGCCGTGTTCGAGAAGAAGTTTGACGATGGTTTCATGACCATTGTCAGATGCTGACTCCAGCGCATTCCAACCATTCCCATCTCGTGCGTTGACGTCGGCGCCATGTTCGAGAAGAAGTTCGACGACTGTTTTATCACCATTGTCAGATGCTATCTCCAGCGCATTCCAACCATTCCCATCTCGTGCGTTGACGACGGCGCCGTGTTCGAGAAGGAGTTTGACAACGATTTCATGACCATTGTTGGATGCTAACTGCAGTGCATTCCTATACTCTCCGTCTGCCGCGTTGACATGGGCACCGTGGTCGAGAAGAAGTTTGACAATGGCTTCATGACCCATGTCGGATGCTAGTTCCAGCGCATTCAAACCCTTCTCACCTCGCGCGTCGACGTCGGCGCCGTGTTCAAGAAGAAGTTTGACAATGGCTTCATGTCCCTTCCGCGATGCGGCCTGCAGGACGCTGCCGTACTCCCTGTTTTGCGTATTGACAGCGGCGCCGTGTTCAAGAAGAAGTTTGACAATGGCTTCATGGCCGTTTTTCGATGCCGACTGCAGCGCACTGTCCTCCCCGCCTCCCGCGTTGACCTCGGCGCCATGTTCGAGGAGCAACTGGACGAACTCTGCATTCCCTGTCCATGATGCATGATATAAGGCTGCACCATAGCGGTCTTTACTCTCAGCCACGGGTATAACTTGAATGCACTCCTTGTTTCCGTGAGCTTGTAGCACAGCGGTATTTCGTCCCTGTGAGTCGGCGAGAAGAAGGCGCAGAATATCTCTTTCCCCATGGATAACCGCTTCTAGCACTGCACCGGCTTCCTTATCTACGTTGATGCCATATTCCAGGAGAATCCGAACTTCATCAGTGGCCCCCCGCGATACAGCGTTCTGGAGGAAGCTGGCACCATCCTTGTTGATCATGTCTCTGCACAAGACTTGCAGGTTAAGGTCCATAGCAATCTGGACTTTGTTTGGCGCTGATTGCGGGTCAACGGGCCAGTGCCACGATCTCCACCACGGTTCCAGGAAATTGTCGAGAAATGACAGAATCGCATGTTTGATATCAGTTTCAGGACCCCCGTGTGCGTGGATGAACCAATGTTCCACGGCATAATACAGGAAGGGGCTGTCGACGAAGAGGAGCGACGGGTAAGATAACGTCTCGGAGAACGCCTCGAAGGTCAAGGACATATAGGTGATGCACGTCAGAGTGATCTCACTTTGTGCGCGGAGAAACAAGCTGGTTTGGACATGGGCCAATTCGAAGTACGTCTGTGTAGTGTAGTGGACAACGCGAACTTGGTCGTCCGCTTCTTCGACTACCACTAGACCCGCGCAAAGAGATAGGATGATATCAATATCTGTTTGACGATCCGGATCGAGTGTTGTAGCTCCCGGCTTAACTGCGAGGGCCTCTTTGAGCTGGGAAGGCCGCAGCGGTGTCTTGGCGTGGACTACCCAAGAAAGAGTGCGCAGAGCGAGGTGTCTGTCGTCTTCGCTTTGCTGGTGGATTCGTTTCATGATGTCATCGTACGTGCCGTCGAGATTGGACGACAAATTCGTGAGAGCTTCCTTGACGGTCGCAACATTTTGTTTTGTCGCCAAGGAGTCGATATGGAGTTTCGCGAGTAGAAACCTGGAACAGGAATACAGGGGTCAGCCAGCCTTTCATATGGCGAATGAATTCTCACATTCCATCGCTGCGTTTTACAATATTCTCCTCGATCGAATCTCGTAAAGTGGGTGATTTGTCTATGTGCCTCGATAGGCGAGGAGACTTCTCAATCCGTCCTTCAACGTATTTCCGAATATCTTCCTCCGTTGCGCGAATTTCCACAATTGCAATGTCTGGAATGACGTGGTCGCAGCTAACATGCGGTCGGGAAGTAAGCAACAATCGAGCGGCTGGGCCCAGGCTCCAGAGATAGCGGAGTAACGTGTCCCGCTCCCCTTCAGGATATTCATCGAGTGCATCAACCACAATGAATATGCCGGAGAATCCTTGGATTGCGGAATAAAGCATGGAATAGGTTTCTTCGAGGGACAAGCACGTTCCCTGCGCATAGTGTCTGTTGTACAGCGTATGGACGGCAGAGGGTATGGGTTTCTTGACAACAAGTTGTTGCCAGATCGCGGCGAGGAGATTCCTCGGAGAGTGTGCCTCAGCCGGGGCCTTGTGATCGAGGTAAAGTACCGCGACGCCAGTCATATCGTTCGCCAGATTCGTCCGAAGATCATCGACGACAATTGAACTGTGGGAATATGAGCTTGTTGTAACAGCGCTTATTTTGGAGTACACACGCCAGGACAGTTTTTCCGGCACCTGCTGCATTCACATTTCAATTCCAAGAATTGATATCCTAGCAGAAGTGGGAAGAGGAGACAACTCACGTATGCCACGACACCACAGAGCCCGTATTTCCTCCGCTTTCCATTTTCTGAACAGGCTCTCTTGAAAAAGCCATTCACCGGTTCCTGGTTGACGCGCATTTAATATGTCCGCCTGACGCGGGAAGAAATTGAGGGGCGAAGCCCACTTGATGATTTCACGGTCCTCTGAAGTCTGGTTTTGCAACAAAACCTGCATAGTGGTAGCCTGGAAAGTGGGGCCTTCCCCAACACCCCCACCGCCGCCCTCCTTACCGCCAGTTCCGCCGGTGCCTCCTGTACCTCCTACGCAAAATCAATGTTTGTGTTGCTGCCCAGACGAATTCTCCGTACCAGAGACATGAGAGATATAATAGTTATTCACTGGTTCAGGAGGCATGGTCGGTGCGGATTTCTAGAGACCTTTGGCTCTAAGAGAGTCTAAGTCAACCTGGGGACAGAGTTGGATAGGGACGAATTGTTGGAGTGAAATGACTTGGTATTAGACCCGTTGGGCCAAATGTGTCGACTACGTCCCAGCCGACAGTGAGGAGGATGAGTGGTGCTGTGAGACACACAAGAAGCGATGACAAGACGCACAGCCCACGCTGCGTCCTCGTGACAGCTTTACGACGACTGCCGTTGATCCGAGTTCAAGGCTGTGTTATAAAAAGAAGCCTTCAATATGGATTGGCACGCTTGGCTGTCACTTTGGCATGGTACCAGAATCCAGGAATGCCCACATTAGGGGCAGTCAGAGTAGCGGGTTTCGAGTTATATACGCGCCGCATAAAAGTATATTGCTGGACACCGGTGGACACCGGTGGACATCGATGGACACTGGTGACTGCTGGAATGTACCGTCAGCCGTCATTCCATGCTGTCGATCGGCCATCCCCGGCAACATCTGTCATTCAACTTTTGATCAACAGTGTCCGACTACGCACGAGTTATAAACCCCGGACTGGAAAGTTTACTGGTGGCCAACGTTGGCCACCACTGGCTGCTGGTGGCCACTGTTGCATGTTATTTACCATTGATCAAGGAGATTAGATAGTGGCAGATGCTGTTCAACACTGGATATCTCCGCTCCTTTCCGAAGCAGTTTCCAGCAATTCCCATTGGCTCTCACCGTTAACTGCTGACTTGTGCTACATAATATCGGTTTTATGCTTCACAGCAGCTGAGTTTTGATTTGACCGATTCCAATGATACTCACTAGTAATCAACGGATTCCAATTAAATATTAAATATATTTTCTGGGCACGTAGAGGGAGTAAACCTCCATTGTATGGATTATGAGTTGGCAGCTGAAATTGTTTCTGAGGATACTGGTTTATTAATCTGTAACCTCTGTGGATTGAATAGAACTGCAAATCGAGCTTTGTGGAAACAGTGGGAATCACTGATACACACTGGTTCCCAGTGAAATATGGGAAAAATGATAAATGGTGGCGGAATATGTAGTGAGATTAAATGACCCTCCCTTCTTGTGTACTGCAGTATTGGTTGGGTAGCAGTGGTTTTCAGTACTTATTGGTGCTGTGCATCAATATTGTTGACAGCAGAGATCACCCGCGGACTTTCTTTTCAGACTACATAGGTATCCAGTGAACCCAACGGTTCTCACAGACTATTCAATTTTTTTTGGACCACCGCTGAGCTTGTAGTGGTTAGCAGTGGCTCTCAGTGGTTCACAATGCGCAGGGGTCACCCATCAGTGGTTACCAATGTCTGCCACTGATGTTTCCAGTGCGGGGTATATTACTGCTATGCACTGGAGTTCACTGGAGCTCGCCAGATTGACATAGTGGCCTCCACTGGAGTCCACTGAAGTTCACTGCAAGCTGATGAGCCAAGTGTGTTCCACATGTCCACCCCTGAACAGTGGCGGCATGTCCGCTGATGGAGCGTGGCGGAGGCTGGTGAAATCTCTCTACACACCCTCCGTACCAATATTTTAGACACCATACTAGGACTTGAATTGAATTTAAACATATTTCGCTACCCACTAATAATCAATAGATTATGTTGGAGAATGAGACTCAGGGGACCTTGACTCCAGCCAGGACCACTAGAATCTACTGAAAACCACTGGGTATCACTGGAGATAGAATTAATCTGTACCCAGTGAAAACCGGTGGTTTTCAGTGGATATCGTGGGACATTGGATCATAATATTTGGTATGTTGGAGGTTGTCATGGAACACTTACACCCAGTGATCCCCACTGGAGTTTGGTGGAGAAGGATTTGAGGTGAATGGAACTCCAGTGATACACAGTGGACTCCAGCACGGCCCGCCACCGGCGGCCGGCTTTGCCAGCTCCGCGTATATTACTGCGGGTTTCGGACGGTTCTGCAGTCGGTTCTGTCGACGGTTCCCGAAATTGATTTGGATCAAGATTTTGACAGAACCGACCAGAACCGACTCCGAATCGGAAATTGGTAGCGGATACATTTGAAACATTAGAACAAGAACTTGAGCTGACCTGGTGTGTGAAATTGATAAGATAACACGGCCGGGAGTACTCCGAGCACCTCGGCAGTCAGCGAACTTAGTAGAACTTACTTCGGGCATCTTCGGGCATCTCGGAGATCTGCCGATCAGCCCAATCAAACACATTTATTACAGGCCATTGTGGATGAAAATTTGTATTCAGTGATCAGTTCTTCAAGGATTTGGGAGGTTAGGGGATCGATAGAAAGGCATAATGGGGGTTAACACCCTCATGTAATTTCCATTAATATAGCCCTGTTACAAAAGATGTATTGGCCTCATTAACAATGAACATGTGTACTTTCAACATGTCTGGAGTATTTTATTTGCAGAGGGTGTGGCTTTCGGAGTTGAGTCCTGAAATTTTGATGCATTAGGCCCATCGATATTCTGATGGGGCTAAAAAGTCAAAATCCGAGGGGACTCAGCGGGAACTTGGTGCATTAGTCTTGGGAAGTGGGCTGGTTTTGGGCCCTGGATCAAGTCAGCAGCCATTTTGTGCCGTATTGTGGAGGTACTGGCTTGGAACAAATACACACCGTGGGAAAAACTTTGGGTGGGAGAAATGTGCATTGGAAGGTGGGTAACCCACCCTATCAATATGTCAAGTTATAATTCTGATGTTCTACCCTAGTCAGCACATGTGTGCAACGAAGGCTTGTTTTTTTCGTGGAATAATGCTAGCTGAATCCAATGAGCGCCGCGATGAAAAGAGGATATAAATTACTCACCAGATCACCTTATCTTGAATTACACTGCCCTGATTGAGACGCTGTATGATTTGGGTGTTATTCACGGCGTCCCGTGCGTGGGGGTCCAACTCGTAGCGCTCGACATGATGAGAGAAAGGTTGATAGATTGGCAGTAAAGTGTACCTTGGCAGGGCGAAGGAAAGATTGTTGGGTGGTAGAAACGATGGGTTGGAACTAGACTCCAGAGCAGGTATCTCCACCGAATCGAAGAATGCGGCCAGCGAAGGGCTCCAGTCCAAATTTGGCTCGGGTGCATTGTCATCAAAGAAATCCAGACCAGAAGACGGGGCTGAAAGACTGGAGGCACTGAGATATTTGAGTTCGGAGCTCGGGCCCGAGTGGTTTGAGGATTGATAATTGTCATATGGGTTGAAACTGTAGCCAGATGACGGCGTGGCGGACCGGGTAGAGATTGAACGTAGCATTGCCGAAAGTTCCGTCCATGCCATACAACGAGCCAGGGTCAAGGCCAACCGGAAGGAAATTCCTAGGCATTTGATGAAATCAAATCCGCGGCATCAATTATTCAGACATGAATTACGCACCTTTTGCTGATGGTGGGGTCCAGGAGGTGATCCAGATCTCCTCATTGACAGAGCCATGTCTGGAGGTCATCCAGGTCAACCCATGCGGTGTTGGAAAACAATTGCGCGTTCTTGGTCCTAAAGTTTGCAGTGAATGACTGTGGAACATCAGCTGGCATCGAATGGAAAGTCAAGGGATGTGCCGCATCACAAAACTGCTCCAGAACCGTGTCGGGGAGACGCGTCAAAAGTGCTGCGAGCTCCGCCATTGTGCGATATTGCAGCGGCGAGAATATGGGAAGAAAGAAAAGCGCTGGATACTGGATCAACAGTAACACCATGCCAAGCCACAATAGCGGAGTGGGCGTGTCGAGTGTCCTGAAGTTGTCGAAGAATGTGTCGGGTTTGCTAAAAACTGTGTCACATGCAGCGAAATGTGTTGGATTTGCTGATCTACGTGCGGGATTTCTCAGATGTGTTGGATTTGCTGATTTTTGACAGGTGTGTTGCTGTGTCGAGTTTCTCGGATCTCACCATCATCCACTACTGTACTATTCCGCTCAATTCTCCTGTCACACGTTACAGGGCCCGAAATTTTCGAACTTTTTTCAGCGGTCACAGGTCACCGAGGCGATTTTCGAATGTGCAAAAGAAGTCACGAAAAGAGCAAAATGGCCCTGAAAATGCGATTTTTCGCTGGCGGAAGCACGCTGTCCTTTTGAACACGAAATCCAGCCTCAAAATACTGATTTCGAACTAAAATAGGTCTCTCAAGTCCGTTTACTTCCAATTCGGGTGTTTTTCGGTTCAAAAAGCTGCTTTTTGGTCAGATTTCTGGTATTCGGAACTTCACTCTAACCTATTCTACAGTGGATGTCAATTTTCGAGGACGTCCCAGAGGGGTCGAGACCATTTATTTGCCGATTTTCGAAATTTTTTGGGTGTCACGCTCAACCAGCGAGATTTTCGAACTCTAAAGTTCGAAACCTTCGGTCACAGGTCATAGCCCAGGAGAATTGAGCGAAATAGTACAGTATGTTTGATGGCTTGTCCCCACTGGCTCCCATCCCAGCCAAGAGGAGGAGAAGAACGGTGCGAAATCGCCACCGCCTGTCTCTCGCCATGGCGCTCCGTGTCCACATGATAATGTGCCTCTGCGGAAGGAATTTCAAGTCGATTTAATATCTCTTATCGCTGCATGCGCACATCTCATAGAGGCTCTCCGTCCTTATATGACCAGATCTGACCACTATATCGGCGCCCATCTCGATGCAGCAATCATGGACCACTTGCACGGCAACCACGTTCCCGATTGCGTCCATCTCGAGTGCGATATTGGAAATTAGGTGACGACAAGTCGGCGCCTCTGTGCCGGTGTCGAGATCTTTTTACACCGGACCACATCTGAGTCCTGACGTCCATCCCCATACATTCCGCCGCTGTCTGTCAGAGCCAACGCGAACCAAAACCCGTCCTTTCTTCCTTCGCTGCGTGGCTGGAGACAGATTTCGGATCCGATCGGCATTATTCGGACCTTCGCGATATGTCGACGGCCGCCGTTGACAAACTTAGTTGCCCGACAGTCGAACTCAAGGCATCGTCCTATGCTCCTCGGTGGATTGTTTGCTTTTGGCTGTCTTATTCATACCAGGACTATCATTTCTCCGCCCAGTTCAGTCAGTCGTGGGGTCTCCAGCGAAAGTCAGCTGCCGGCAAGCTTCCTTGAAGTTGTGGCAAACCCAACCACAGTATAAGAATATCGCATGTCTGGATGAGAAAAACCATCAAGTTGCAATCCCATCTCCGTCTCGATTTTGCATTGTCGTTCAAATGGGCTAAGAAAGTTGCGGTCTTCTTGGCCCTCTTCTGCTGGCATCAGGCTTGACTTTTGCCAGCTGGTTGTGATGCAACTGAGTTCACCGCTCCTTCAGACAGTCAAATTATGGAACCGCGTCGTCTATCCCAGCGCGGCATGATTAAAACAGTCATCTATTTTAATACATATATGCACTTCCGATGCTTCGAAAAATTACGCCCTACCACTGCTACCACAGTGCATCTCGGCCCAAAAAACGGCGAGCGTTACGACTTGACATTCAAGCCGTGGCCGTAGTTTACCCGTTCAATAATTAAACCTGAGGAACTAAACTCTGTCTGAAAATCCGTTCATAGTGTCTGAGACATGACCAGGCGTTGTGATCTGTGGCGGGAGTCAATGATCTGGAATGGTGGTAGGGCGAAAGGGTAGAGGGGAGAGAAGAGGACCGAACAGGAAGAAGAAATAGGATGAAGAAGATAATTTACCGAAGCTATCTTTCATATCACACTCGCAACGTCCTCGTGCATGTGAGGGCTCTTGCGGGCAGTGCCGATACGGCTCTTGCCGGCATCCTACATGCAAGGTCAGTAAGGTGGTCTGCGCAGGAGGGACAAGACACACCTATTTCTTCGAAGAAGTGCTGTGGGAGAGATGATAGTTAGTAAAGCAGGAACAGCGGAAAGAGCATCACGACCCATGATCTGGTTCTTGCGTGCAAAGAGCGCAGCACCGATGCTGTGTCGCCCCAGCGCTCGTAATAGAATCCCTGCCGAATTTGTTGATCAGTATGTGTGGGCTAGGGCATGAAGATAGAGTGGGCGGCGCCGGTACAGCAGGTGAGGGTGGAGTCTGTTGCGACCTCCTATTTCAAAAACAGCCCACTCACTCCCTAGCCCTTGGGATCCGTTGAGGTGGCCGGATGGGGGGGGGCCATCCGCCAGAACATAAGTATAGGGAATCTGGTTGAGTATATATGCTTCACATACCACAAGGCAAGCCACGGATTCAATAGATTCTAAGCAGTTGGATTGTCAACTACGAAACAAATGTGCGCACTACCGTACCAATAATGCTTCGAGCCCGTTCATCTTCAAGCAGCAGGTTTCTATGAACGTCTAGAGGGTGCTCCAGAAGGTATAATCTTTTCTACATGCTTTTATTTTGCCTTCTGGACCCAATTGATCTTGGCGGGCCATGCCGACAAATCGGCGTGGGCATGAGCAAATCGGCTTGTGCCCGCAAACGCCCACGCCCACGCCAAAAAAGCCAATTGGCGCGGGCGCACGCAGTTTTTGCACGCCAAAAAGTGAAGGCTCATAACGCCGCAAGTTTCAAGTTCAGATCCACCTCAAGGCGACAGATGTGTTAACGCCAGCACACCGGTACCAGCACAACTACTACCAAAGAACCTACAGGATCTCCTCTCCGGGATCGCTTCACAGGCATTGAGAATAAACTATAAGTAGATCCATCAGCAGATGTAGTATACCCAAACAGCATTATTCCTCACAGTCATTCGAGAACTTGCAGGTAAAGGGCGATGCGCACACTGTGCACCCCGTAAACCCCTGCATTCCAAAAGTAAGCGGGCTTTCATATGATCAAGAAAGTGAACGCACGCTGCCTCCGCACTGTGCGAACCTGCGTTCTGATTTTAGCACAAGGAAAGACGCGGACAACACTAGCCCTCACTGTGGCGAGATACACCCCGTGCTGCCGCCACCAGTGCCAGTCGTAGTCCTGGTCGTAGTAGTCGCCGGTGGCGTGGTGGCTGCACCACAAACGGCAGGCTTCCCCGTGTTAGGCTATCCAATCATCTGAGTCAGTCTGAACCTCTTCACCGATAAACGAAAATTAAACTGACACCCAAGTTGGAGTTGATCGTCATCGGCGGGATCTTGATACTCGCAACAGTCCAGGTCTTGCCGCTATCGGCGGTCGTCAGCTGACTGGCCTGCACACCCGCGCCGACGCCGAGGGTGGAGCTGAACAGCGGGTCGGCCTTGGAGAGGATGACGGTGGTGTTCGTGTAGGTCTGTGTCGAGACGGAGCCGCCGCAGTTGGCGTTGCATTCGGTGCCGGTCCCGAAGCCGCCCTGAAGGAGCGATCCGTCGACTATGCAGTGTCTTTTTGAGGAGAGACTGGAATCGGAGAGAAAGCGAAGCGCTCACAGGTTTGAAGAGTACTGATTACTGCGCCGTTCTTGGACACGGTGTGCACCCAGGTCCGCTGGTCGGACTGGAGAGTGTAGTCAATGGTGATGGTGTCCGTGCATTCGGTTGGCACACTGAGAAGGATGGGATGTAAGGACACATACAACTGCGTAGTTAGTCAGTCCCAACTTACAATTTGCCAGACCACTGTCCGAGGACGCCATTCTGGAAGCTACGATCCTATGTTTAGACTCGTTGCTTGCTCCCAGGTCGAAGAGGCAGACCCAAAATACGAGGCACCACAGCACCACTGGTTCGCAGCAGCCCCGCAATACCCGCTACATACGCTTCCGGTCAGAACTTCGGCTCTTTACGCAGAGAAGAGAGGAACACTCACGCCATGTTGGCAACGTTATCGCAACCGGCCTGGATGAGACCGCTAGTGGCATTGGAGATGCCTATCCACAGAGCCAAAATGTCTTTCTGCGAGGATCGTAAGTACCGACAATACTTTTGAACAGGAGAGTTCGGTTCGAAGAGATCACTCGCACGCACGTTGGGCGTCGGGGCTGCGCCAGGCTGGAAGTGGGTGGTAGCCTTCACGACTGCGGCGCCGTTGTGCGTCGGGCCAAGACTCCACGCGCTGCCCCACGAGTCGGCCTTGGCGAGAGTCGCCGCCATAGAAATCGCGATACCAAAAAGACCACTAGACAGCTTCATTGCCAGAGTGCGTGTTATCGACTAGCGCTCATCGTCCTCTTATGAAGGCGAGCGGCGGGTCATCTCCGGATAGTCCTCGATCCTCTCTAGCGGTCACTTGCTGGTCCAGTGCGAAGATTTTGTTTTTTCCGGTCGAGAGCCACGTGTTTGCTATTTATCCGTCACATCTCGTGTTGCAGCTGGAAACAATGTCCACGGACCGCCGATGGGCACAGTTAAGCCATCTGACCACGTTTGAAAGTCGGAAAGCGGTTGGAGATGCTGATGGTTTAAAGAGCCTTAGATCAGTCGTCTTGGCCGCGGCCTGTTTGTGTCACGAGCTTAGTCTAGCTAGAGTCAAGTTGATGACACGCCGCAACCTCCAGTCCAAACGAAATCTTAAACTTCTTGAAGGCTTCCGACTCGAGCCCGTTGCGGGGACTCATCGCTACAGGGCCAGGGTTAACAGACTGTGACAGACAAAATTCCCGCTACCTTTAGGTAGTGGGTTTAGGGACGAAACTGCAAAATTTGAGGGAGAACGGACACCTAATTATAGGGCCTGATCAATTAGGACTGGGTATTTCTCCCAAGCTTACAAACGGCTTTCACGTTTACTCGCACATCATACCAGGATTCTGATTCCCCCGACTTCTGCAAAGTCTTCTGTGAGCGATGCAAGGAGGGGCGGCAGCAGCGCAGCATCTGCACGACCAAGGTAAATGCGAGCAACTTATGATACATGCACAGACGTTGGCAACGAATCCGTTCAAAATTGCGAGCACGACTACACTGGCGATCGTCCTGAGGAGAATGATTCCGAGGACGAGCGCAGTGCCGCAGCCCGCAGCCACGGTTACTACGTTTGCGACACCGAAGATCTCTGCGAGAAAGCCCGAGACGACGCGGCCGACGAGGCCTGACGCATTCATGATGACCAGCTGTCGAATGGAGGATCAACAGGCAGGACGGGAACAAGGAGAATGAACACGGGACTCACCACATAGAACGCGAATGTGTGACCTACACCGTGTATCACAGCATCCAGCTGTAAGAAGAAAATAGGATACCAAAAGGCAATGACGAACACTGTCATCCTGTAGAGAAGGTTCAGGAATGATAGGGCAGTGGATCGAAGACACACACCCAATGGTTGTGAGCACGTACGCTCTGTCCCGGTGAACACGCTTCATGGCCGCCCAGAATGATACCATCTGCGTGCTTTCCCGGTGTTGTGCGCTGTGGAGCGGCGGGAGACGCGGGCGCACAAGGATGCACGCAAGCAGAAGGAGGGTGCTGTTGATCCCTGCACTGATGCGTACGGCGTTGCCGAACCCAATCTGGCTGTTATGGAGCTTTTTGTTTAGCAGAATGGGATGAACGATCGCGCCAAGGGGCGTGCCGGACTGGACGAGTGCCATCATAAGGGAGCGGCGGCGGTGAAAATAGTGCGAGACCACGGCTACACTGGGAACGTAGGCAACGCCAAGACCGAGGCCCGCGAGGACGCCTTGGGCGAGTAGAATCTAAAGGCGCCAAAATCAGATCCGCGCAACTTCGGCTGCAGGGACGCACCTGATATAGCTGCTAGCGTTGGCATAGAGAGAGCATAAACAGGCTGAACGACTGGATGAAGCAGCGGGAATATACGACAAGCCGGCTGGGAGTATTGAGGCAATATTGAGGTACTTACTAGTTTATTCTCCCCGCTTTTGTTGCACCCAAGGGCTCTGAGTAGCAAGATGTTATCCGATTGTTCTGAGGTTTGGAGGGCCAATACTACCCCTTAATCCCTACCCTCCGCCGTAACAACCTTGTTTATATCTGTTGTGGTTTCTTTAAATGGATGGCCACAAGATGGGCTCTTTTTGGTGGCTCCGGCGTTGCCGTGTAAGCAGAGACGATGGAAAGCCACATGCTAGGACACGTTCGATGTGAATTCTGGAAAGAAGAAAACACGACGGACCTGAATCCTTGATAATCTCCGCAGGGTTAGACCAGTTCACCATGGCGGAGCTCTGCAGTCGAGGTGCGAGAGGTGGAGAGGAAATAAAAGGAGGGGATCGCGTCGCACGTTGCTCCGTGGTCACTGTGGTGGTGGAAGGAGAAGCGGGACCCGACACCGGCACGCCACGTGTCGCGGCATTGCGGCATCGCGCCGGATGATGCCGGCAGGCGTGGGCGTGGGAGCCGCATGTGGGCAGGGAGGTGGGAATGGCGGGAACGAGCTCCAGGGACTAGCTGACCCACGCCTCCCCACTATGACATTCCTAATAAGGAAATCTCGTCCGGTGCCAGCACTACAGGCATCAATGGAGGATGCTAGAAATGGCACTTTAGCTGACTGGTTACGATGCTCATCAAGAGGTAGGCAGTTCCGGAATTTTTAAAATCAACCTCCTATGGCGAGATACAGTGTATAAATGAGGTTTTCCAAAAAAAAAATTTTTTTTTTTGGGAGTACACTTTTCTAGGGTGACGGTTTTAAAATTTCTTACACCTTGATCTCAAGATTGGGTGATTCAAAAAGTACAAACAAAAATGCCAATCGATAGCCAAACCCACTGTAAGTCCCCCTAGGCGCAGTCAGATTTTGGCTAGGGAGGCTTCTTCGTGAGATATTGAGGTGGCATCATTTGCCACTCCAAATATGGGAATTCCATCAAATGCTCCTAGTGGCTTCAGTTCTTCTCCATTTCAAAAATAAAATCGACCATCTTCTATAGAGCATACGACAATGGGGAGGTCATCACCGACTATTTTTGCCCCAGGGCGAGAGGGAAGGCGCAAAAACTGAAATCCGGGACATCGGACCGGTGGCGGAAGTCGGTACGTTTCTCGGCATCTCCCGGTGCCCGCCTCTTGATGCTCATTGTCAAATGCTGCGAGTGCCGGCGGTCAGCCGTTCGAACCCCGTGTAGTACTCTTTTTTTCTTTTTCCCCCAAAAGGCTGTTGCCCACGAGGCCTATCCCCACGAGAGGCCCCATTTCAGAGAGAAAGCGCGAACGAGTCTTTAGCGTGCCCACCTGAGATGCCCCGGTTTGGGGGACCCCCTGAGCTTGCGAGGGAGGGGAGGGGCGTCGAATGGTGGGTACTCTTCACGCACACTACGAAATGCCTAGTGAATCCCCCCTTTTCACCCGTTTTCAGTGATAAATCAACAACACTAATAAAAAGACACTTTTTTCTTTCTATAGTTAACTCATAAAAACTTCCTCAAACACATTTACTCGAGCAGAAAGGTGAAATTTGATCGTATTTGTAAGAATTTCCTTTTTAGGGTGTCATAGTGGGGGAGGCCAAGGGGACTTCCAGGGACTTCTACGGTACGTACGGTGAAAAGCCCTACGTTTCAGTCGACGATCTGGCGCCAGCTGTCAAGTTCTCACGTACTTGGAGCTTGTTCGGTAGTACTGTAACGGCGTGTATGGAGGCGAGGAGCGTTACGCAAAAAACTCCGACTCTGATACGAGGCGCACATCCCAGCATGGGCGATACCATCCGATTTCGTCGGACGACGGCACGAGTGGATTACGAGTCCTAAACTTGGTTTAGGTAATCGTTTTCAGCATCCCTGGTACCTGTATCGAGACATATGCCGAGACCGTGTGACATATGTAACCCTCAACTTGTGCCAACGTACAATTTACAAGCCCCACGAAATACAACAAGAACCATAAATAAATATTAACTGTCCATACTTCGGGCGACCCTGAACGTCAACGAAAGCTTGATACGGGTAGGACCCATAAGAATAGGCAGTCCGCTGGCGGACAAAAAATTGGGAATTTGGGCCCCAAACCCAGGTCCCAGATGGACAAAAATGGTGTCTTAAGGCTGGGAAGCCCAGGTCCTGTGGCGGACAAAATTGCTGTGACCACGGCTAGGCAAGCTTCTTACATGATACTTTGATAGCTCTATGGTTTGTGGCGCTCAACTTATATACACTCTATTTTGTTCCTCCTGTGTTCGAACCCCCAATACTGCTTTTTTGTCTTTTATCCACTTATTAGTTCCATCTGGCCAATTCTGACGATGATGATGACGGGGAGAGCTGATTTAGTGTCTGGTAGGTCTAAATGAGGGGAGGCGGGACGGCCAACCATCCTACTGCATTAATTAATATTGTATATGTGGCCGCGATCCAGGGGGATCAATTCTTTTGGTAGGCCAGGTCCGGGACGGACAAAAATCCAGCCAGTCGGCGCAAAGCCTGGGCGGACAAAAATCGGCCGAGTTCGGGACCTGAGGCCTGGCCTTCCAACCAACTTCCCACCGGTCCTATACGGGTCCGCCCCGGATACCGGCACGGAATCCGAGTCCCAATCCACCGGATTTATATCTTTGCAGGCCTTCCGAGTCCGAGATATCCGCCCTTTTCCGTCATCACGTCTATTTACGCGGGTCAATTGATTGACTAGGTGTTGGCTGAGGGATGACAAGAAGAGTGGGACTGGGACTGGCCCAATGCCATCATTGGTATCTAAGTCACACCGGTCCCATTAATGCTGGGACCATATTAATGGAGCTCAAACTCAATGATGGGACTGCAGGATCTCAACAATCTGAACGGCCATCAACTGTGTGAGAGTTAAAACTCCGCCAGATCGCGGATCACACTGCCGCTATTATTTAACAACAGCCAAAGACAGCTGTGTGCCTAAAGCATGGTCCTGCCGCCCGCCTAACTCGCTAGCCTAGTGCTGCGAGTCCGCTCACAGTGAGTGTAATACCGGGTTTCAGGTCTACAGCTTGCCTTATGGTCTCGCTAAATTCATGGCCTGGCCATTTCACCGATTTGGCACAGGTTCAACTGCGTAATTTCCACAGCGCTCACCACATGTTTATTTGCGGTGTTTTTATTCTTTGTGCACAACTTCACGGGGGCTACCTAACACTATAAAGAGGTGGATACTGTTAAGTGTCGGGATCTTCATTCTCTTCCCCCTAGATATACCCACCATATTTGAAGGAGCAGCTGAAATTTCACAAGGTAAAATCAAGAGGGTTCACTTTTGAGCGTGCCAAATTGACTTGTGTCAGCGTAGATTGACTTGTATTGACTTGTGGGTGAATTTTTGTGCGCAAGTCAATTTGTTGCATGTACACATCAATTGTTAGCTTGGCATGCACATATGTCGGGTGTGAGCTTGGACACATTCTGGTCACCCTGCTGCTGAACTAACATCCTAATACCAAGCACATCGTATTGAATACCTCCCCTGCTGAGATGAACTATTTCCCGGCCACAATGTGTCGACTTGTCCCAACATTTCCGCCAACAACAGCATTGTCGAGGCAATTTTACCATGTAGCCTTATTCAATCGTTGACTTGTGGATGTGACCTCATTTATACAGGTATACACCTCCCTTTTGTTGAGCTGGCGAGGTTATTAGCTCTAGCGGCGGGACGTGGCATGGGTTTTATAATTATCCAGACATTGACTTGGCACAGTTATCTTTATGAATTTCATTCCGCAATTTGCTCCATAAGTTCTACCAAGTGATTGAGTTCAAATTGTATTATAAAATTGGCCTCCAGAACATATTTGAGGTTTGTTTAGATTGGGTGTACAAATCAATTTGTCTGCCTCGCACGTGACCCAAGCACAAATGTCGCCGTTAACTTGGGGCTTTTCTGGTCTCTGACACATGTTAACATGTCTGTTAAAGTATTACAAATGCCATTCAGCCACGTTATGGTGGTTCTGGGCACTCCCTTCTGCATGAGAAGTGGTTCATTCAAAATGCACGCTTCCATCAAGTTCACCCTTGGTTCAGCCTACCTTGAATCGCCTATCTCCTCAGGAATCGGGAAATTGTTGTGTCTCATTAAATGGAATTTCATGCCACTATACCTTGGTTCAATTTGATGAGTGTGAGCCTTTGTTGGTTACAGCTCTTTGCGGTACAACAGGTGCGGACGGGTTTTTTTTTCCATCTTGGGTGTTTTTGATCGGTTTTTTTCGAACACTCCCTCTGTTCTCAATTCTGATATGTTTGCCCTAAGAGTAGGACTATTCGAATGGCATTGAAAATGCGCAGACAATGGTGTCCTTCGATCTTTTGGGTTGGACAAAAGATCGAAAGACACCTAGCATTACTCTCATTTTGAAACTACCCTTCGTTGCACACATGCCCTTAGTATGCCAAAACACAGAATGGACACTGTCCATATTGACCTGGTGGGTTACCCCCCTTCCAATGCACATTTCTCCCACCCAAAGTTTTTCCCACGGTGGGTACTTGTTCCAAATCAGAGTCAGCAAAAAGGGGCACAAAAAACCCGCTGACTGTGTTCCGCACGGTCCGTACCCAACAACAGCCAACTTAACCCAACCTATACACCATGTTCCCGGTCCGTCCCCTCACTTTTTGGCCTTTTAGGCCCATCAGAATATTGATTCTGACAATGTATCAAAATTTCGGGTCCAAATCCCGAAAGCCACACCCCCTGCAAATAAAATACTCCAAACATGCTGAAAGTACGCATGTTCACCATAAATGATGCTATTACCTTTTAAATAAAATGGGTACCTTCCTACAAATTACATAACACTGTTCACTGCATTTATACCTTTCTATCCCCCTCCCAAATTCCCACTATCAGAATGTATAGTTGGGTTTTTGTAGCCCTGAAAAAATTGACCCTTTTGGCAGTTTAAAAATTACATGAACGTCTGCGCATCGGAAGTTGCCGTGCACAGCCACTTCCTCAGAGGCCCAAACCATCGAAAGTGAAGATTTCTGCAACAAAAGTAGTCCAAAAAAATCTGATCGGGCAACCGATTTTCGATAACCCTTGGAATGGCGGGGTTGCCCCCATCCACCTGTAACCCCATTTTGGGCAGTTTTCCGGACCCCGCCTAGGGGGTGCCTCCGGGTGCCTCCGACCTCGGCCAAATGGCGACCCCCGTTTGGGGGATTATATCCATAGCACTGGATATACCGCTGGTCAGGGGGGCGCTGTTGGTCCTCGAGATAAACCTAGTTTGGCCAGGTACCCAGTTGCATATAGTACTCAGAACCAACTAATGGCCTAACCTAAATAATTATAACAAGTGCTCGCCGGGGCGGGATGTAAAAGCGCTAACTTCAACCGTGATTAATAGAATTGAAACAACAGGTGACTATAGAACATTGATATACAAAGTAGAATTGCAGGTCAAAAGACCGTAGAGATACAACCGTTGAATAAATATCAGTTCTTTGCTAGGTTCAGCAGTGCATGACTGGCAGAACTACATGTCTTGACTGTGCAAAGAAACTCTTTGGGATGACTGCAAAGGAGTTTTATTATCGGAGATTACTGCAGCTGAACACCTGCGACTTACCCATCCAGTCCATCCGTCATGATGTTTTCCGGGACAATGATATTACCTTCTTTGTCCATGGCATTCGAGATCGTACATGTTGCCAGGATAGAGGCAATGGCAATCCATACGCTATTATCAGCGAGATATTGACCTGGGCATATCCTGGTTTAAAATTTGTAGTCTGAGGAGCTACGATTGACAAATGAAATTGGGGCTGCTCCTACCTGCGTCCAAAACCAAAGCTAGATGAAAACTGTGGCTCACCGCTTCCGGCAGGTTGCGGGAGATATCGCTCTGGGATGAATGATCTCGGATTATGATATAAATTTTCATTCATGGACATTGCACTAGGTACGGTACGCGCAGGTCACAATTTGTTCGGTGTGCGTAAGGCCGAGATTCGACCTACCGGATATTTGAAAAGACAAGGGAGCCTTTGGGGATGTACATTCCGCGATAGACATCTTCTTGGGTAGAGCGATGAGGAACGCCTATGCAGTAAAAATCAGTTATGCACATTGATATTGGGATTCAGAGGGAATAGTTTACCGAGAGGGACGGCTGGATTCCACCTATATCAAAACAATTTATTACTTGAGTTAAGCCTAACTTGAAAAACCCGCCTAAGAGTCTCCCGACAGATGCATTCGACGTATGGCAAATTTTCACGGTCCTCGAAAGTAGGCAATCGCGAGGAACCAATGACGGAATCAATCTCCGCTTGAGCTTTCTTCTGACATTCCGGATATAGAACCATAGCAAGAATGAAGACGGTGACTGTGCCCCCGGTCTACAATCCTCTCAGAAACTTCTCGAATTATGAGGGGGGAGCGTACCGTTGCTTCTCCTGCCGCAAACAGAGTAGCCGCGATACCCTTTAGCTCTTCCTCGCCAGCAAGAGCGGAAGCACCAGCTTCAATTTCCTCCAGTTTAGACAAGATAAGGGATGGTGCAGCCTGAGCAGCCTCCTACACTGTTAATCAGAATGCACAGCTCGAAAGGTCATCAAACGACAGTGAATTACTCTTTCGCGCTTGACATTTTCCACCGAATACTCGAAAAGCTTGCGAATCGCAGGTCGCCATTTTCTCGCGACCTGAGCATAATACGATCCCGGAAACCAATCTGGGAAGTACTGAACTGCAAGGAGAAAATCGTCATACAAAAAACCAGAGTAGACTTGCTCACAGACTCACGAAATGGGAAGAAATCAATCGGCGTACCGCCGGGTGGACCCGTTTCAGCAAATGCTTCGTTATTCATATGCGAGAAATGTAGGTATGGAATGGATCATCAAATGAAACGATCTGGTGTCCTGTTACCATCTGAACGATAATCCGGGTGGAGAATCTGGTAATGGATATATCGGCATCCGCATATGTCATCAATAAAAAACGAAGAGAACATCAAGCTCACTTGCTAATGGACGTGTGATGTTGCCCTTGCGGTGACTTGATTAAATCTCCAGCCAACTCTAGAGCCGCCTCCGCTTGCATTAGTTTGTATTCTTCACATCGCGATCGACTCAAAAATGTTTGATATACTTGGCGATGTTTTGCGAGTTGTTTGCCATATCGCATGAATGTCAATACGTAGTATTCTGTCCATCCCAGACTAAAAATCCATTGCTTAAGCGATAAGAAAATATCTGAACGAACTAACTCACATATCGTACACGGGAAACTCGGGTCGGTCGCTATATATCGAACCTTTCTTTTCGAGTAGATCAACGGCCGCTTCATGCGTATCGAGGACGACCATTGGTTTTCCAAATACCTCCAGGTACATAACGTCGCCTGCGAAAGAATGGGTTGGTTGGATCAAAAAAGTAACGACACGCTGAGCGGTACCATATTTCTTGGACCATTCATTGAAAACGAACGGAGCCTGCTCTGTTGGCATGATTCTTAAATTACCTAGGATAGGATCTCTGGGCGGGCCGGGGGGTAGATTGTAGCGTTGTCTCCTTGCTCGAAAGTATAGCCAGGATCCAAGACCCAGAAGCGAAAAAAGGTACATAATCCAAGCCATGGATGTGCGGAGCTGGGGTTCGAGGGGAAAGGGTGCAGTGGAGATCGCTAACAGTTCTGCGGGAGTATTTAACGCCTTTGGGACTGAATAGAATGTTATCTGAGTGTCATGTGGGCAGCAGAACCTAAAATAAGTGACGCAGTCAACTGATAAGGGGAAAGTGCCTTTGCCGTGGCTAAAGTGTTCTATCCCAGTCCTTGCAGTTATGTTTTTCTCTGATTATTGAATTTCTGTGGAAGATATGGTACAGTTCTGCCGTGCTTCTCATGAGCTCCACACCGCCCCACAAACTTGCCATACGTGCCAAAGGCAACGGTCGTATATGGAAGCGAACATGTGTTGCTCAACTCTCACTTCCGACCCATGGGGTGGAGATAGACTCGTAACCAGTCTGTAACCAATTGCCGAAAAATGTGGCAAGCACTTTCGGTGGTTACAGACTGGTACAACTCGTTGACAGCGATTGGGCTGTCCCCGGAGTTTGAAATTTTGGCAGGTGCCGCGATCGGCCGCGAAGCAAGCCATCAATATCCATCAAATCTGGTCAAAAGTTGATAGTTCTTTACACTCTCCCAAGCTGGATTAAAAAATAAGTGAAGAGGCAGATTTCGTCATTTTTAAGGTCAAATCGTTCCCATGTGTCCCAAATTTGTTCATATCCAAACTGCACCCCAGAACAAGACCCTCGCAAAAATTTCAAACTCCGCGGTCAGCCCAATCACTTTCAACGAGTTGTACCAGTCTGTAACCACCGAAGTGCTTGCCACATTTTTGGCTATTTGGTTACAGACTGGTTACGAGTCTAGGGTGGAGAGGAGCATCTCTCTTTTACAACCTAAGAGGTAGAGAGGGTGGTAGACACGGGAGTTTAACTCACCAGCTCTGACTCTCACTTCCGACCCATGGGGTGGAGAGGACCACGCTCTCATTTACGGCCTTAGAGGTAGAGAGGGTGAGTGGAGTTGAAGGGAGCCGGAGCAGTCTTGCTTACTCGGAGATTACCCTTGTGTAAACTCCGTTCAAACTCGAGTATTGTCTCGCATGCTCCCCTCCCCGTCATCCGCGTCCACGGCCTCCTCCTCTGGGTCCCACACGCTCTCCAGCCCCATATCATCGTCGTCGTCCGCGCTCAGCGACGTCAGCGGCTCGTCCTAGATGGCAAACATCGTCCGCGGGAGCTGCGCACACACACCGTGCCAAATTAGCATCAATATCAAAAAAAGGGAGGCAAGAACGCAAGACCCACCAACGCGATCCGTCTCCTCAAATCCACCCACCCCACCCCGCCGCGGCACGCGAACCCAATGAGCATGCTGGGATCCAGCCCGCTCAGCGGCATCTTGCGCATCTTCTCTCAGTGGAAGGTGCGCAGCTCCGCGGGCGAGGGCGCGCGCAAGTAGAGCACCTCCGCGCGCATCATCCCGCCCGCGTCGTCGACGAGCTTATCCTCCGCTCGCTTTCCGTCATCAGCGGGCTGGCCGCGCGCGCAGAGTCCCGCGGCTCGAGGGACCGTGCGCAGGACGCGGGGGGCTCCGATGTCGAGGACGAGAACGCCGCCGACGGTACAAGCGGCGGGCACAGAGGGACGGCTGGGCACGAGTGGTGCGGGTCGAGGCAAAAGAGCCCGTCGCTCTGCATGCCGACGAAGTAGTATGAGGAGCTTGGGCGCCGGCCCGCGATGTCGACGGATTGCGGGAAAGTGTAGAGCATCTGGGGAGGGATGGGAGAGGGAGGAAGGATAGAAACCCTCACCTCGGATTCACACCATCCAGCCCTAGTCGAATGCCCAGCAGGACGGTCGCCCCACCGCTTCTTCGTCGCCGGCGACTTAGCGCCACCCACACGGACTCGCGATACGACGCATGCGAGTGGTGCGACGAGGAGCTTGGGTGGGCGCTGTGCGAGGCGTACGACGACTAGGCATGCACCGATGACACGCGACGGGTGTATGCGAGACGGCGTACACCTTCGTCTGGTAGAGCTGCTGTCGGTGGCGACGGAAACGCCCAGGCCGCAGGCGGGGAAGGAGACGGCGAGGGTTCTGTGGAGAAGGGTGTTAGCGTCGGGCTTTGGAGGACGAGGTGGGGCGACTCAGAAAAAGGGGAAAGATCACAGAGGAAGAAGAATTGGGGCGGGGCCAAAGTATTTAAACCCCAAAAAAACGATGAAATTGAAAAAATCAGTATTTACAACGTACATAATCGGATGGATCCAGCTTAAAAGCGCCCCAACCCTTCCAGAGAGCCCCGAGGGCCTACGATGGTCCAGAGGGCGGCTGTGACTCAGAGTACGGCGGGAGTTGAGGGGCGCGTAAATGGCAAAACGGCGGTTGCTGCGCGGCCAGAATTTTGGTGTGGCCCGTGCTGGTGATTAATATCCAGGGGCGTTGACAGGTATCCAGGGGCGTTGACAGGTTAGTAGGAACTTTGGGTCATCCAGGGCTAGGAAAGGGAGGGGAAGCCAGAGGGGCGCAAAGGCACGCAGGAAGTGGAATTGTGGACTAGAGTGAAGGTAATACAGTGAATATAATACGGGCTTCAGGGCAGCTAACCCAGAAGGTTGGAAGCGAGCGATGGGCTGCGACATTGGCATTGGGGGCGGTGGCGGTCGGGCGTGCGGACTGCGGGGAAAAAGGACTCAAGACCAAACAGGGCGAGATCATGGCGCCGCAAGGCACTCGAGGTGTGAGATGATGCCCGACATAAACGGGCAAAAATAAAATATAATATAAAAAACAGAGAGATACTTTTGAGGATCGGACGTTGTGTGTTTACTGCTGCTGTTCACGCGCCGGCTCTGCGTCTTCGCGTCGGCGATGACACTAGCATAGAGGCTGGACGTGATGGCACAGCAACAGTGAGCGGAAGGGCCGTGTCCTGTGCCTCGACCCGGAGGACTAGGACTGAGATAGGCGGCGCATGACGAGGACGAGCATGGGGCTGGGGAATCGGGATTAGGGAAAGACGGCGGCCGGACGCAGAAGTGACAGAATGACTGGTAAAGATGATGGGGACATACCGCGTGGTTAACCAAAACAACGCATCCTACAGCTTCTGGTTCTTAGGACTTGAACGGTATAAATGCAAAGAATTCCGCCCCGGGTAACATTCTACGTCGTAGAATGTCAAGAAGGGGCGAGGGGATGTCAAGACCTGCCCGGTCTTTATACCGCCTGCCCTGGCAACCATCACTTCGCTACCGTTGTGTAAAGAAACATGAGGCGGAGTACGGCATGATAAGAAAGTTATTTCTTGCCTTTTCTTGCCATCTTGTACACCACCGTTTACATTCCGTATGGGACCCAGATGGGATCAACCGAGGTTTAATGCACCTGGTTACCGCGTTAGATTTACGAAAACGGGCGGAGGTGGAACCAACGTTGGAGATCCAACGTCACTTTGGGTGAAAAAGGCAGCATTGCTCGGGGTTCGATCCCAAGACCTCAGGAGCCAAAATAATAAGAGAAAGCACAGCATAACAGCTGAGCTAAATTGCATGCAAAAGATACTAATCCATATAGACTATATGGCATAAAGAGGCTAGGCTGGGATAATTCTCAGTCAATTACACCGCAAACGGGTCCATAGGGGGCCAGAGCCGGGCCATAGCATCTAATATGGATATAATACTGCAACAAAGGGTCTGGAAAGCAATAAAGACTCTCAACCACCAAAGTTGAGGTGGACTGATGTAAATGATGCACAAGAATCAAAGTACGAATTCTCTTGGAATTCTCCAAGTCCAATGCCCAGGTAGAATCAATGTCGCATTCAAGATTGGTCCCAGGTTGGAGATTATTGGTCAATCCCACGTCAATCCCGGCTGACTTTGACCCCGATTCGTTCCGGTTCCCACGACGGATCAGGCTCACCGAATCGACACTGATTCTGCAACAGTCCCCGGTTGTTTGATGCTACATTGATCCCACCGCAAAAGGGCCTCAAATTTACATGAAAATCAGGTTGATCCCGCCGCTGCCCGTTTTCATCAGATCAATACGGGAGAACAAACGGTGGTGTATGAATACAACTTGTATTATTAGTGCCAAAAGACCGCCCATCCAAGCCTCCAGTGTGGAGGGAAAGATGTCATGAAGGCCATCGTGGATTTGAATGGAATCTTGGAACTGCGTCAGTCAGGCGGTCCGGCATAGAACGAGTCGAACAACTCTCAGTACTTCTGATCCTGATTTTGTGAACTAAGAGACAGACTCTAGTGCGGACGGAGCACATTCCACGATAAATATATATAAACAGGCCCGCGTTGGTATGGCGGCAAGAACCCTGAACCACTACTGGTGCTCACGCCGGCCATGTCGATTGGTATCAGACTCTGAGAGACTAAGTAGACACCATATATTTCAGGCATATATACCTTAAAAGTTTTGGCGGAACCAAAATCGTTCAAACGCCGACGGTCATGTGCATGGATTTGGAGCGATGACTCATGGACGCGGCGGGAGAAGCCAAATACGGCAGAACAATCTCGCGCAAAATGCCCAAAATTTTGAAATACATTTATATGGAACAGTTTAATAAATAGATGTTTGGTCAAGACGTTAGTATATTGAGGATTAGGCTAGGATTTGATAACCGTAGCGAGTACGAAGTGCCTCGGAGTTTGAAAATTTAGGCGGGGCCATCACTGATATGTCACTTCCTCGCTTACACGACCAAAAAGCCCAGAAAAGAAAGGCCTCAAAGTCCTTTATAACTTGCCAATATCTCATGAGGAAAATCACAGCGTCTCAAAATGAGGCTCCCTCCACTTCTACAAAAAAAAAGGCCTTCAGAAACGATTTCAGCGATGTCAACGGAGGTCCATCATATTTTTCAAACTCCGAGGCACTTCGTACTCGCTACGGTTATCAAATCCCAGCCTCTATAGCATAGCACTTGTGAACGACTGTCTTCCAAGTGCGTGGTCCGCTAGAGAGGCTGGTATCGAGCCTAATTGAGGATGCGGGACATGGTGTGGCAGATGTGAATTTTTGCAGTTGATATTAGTTGCGTTGCGGAAGTGCCGAGACAGAGAGTTAGATGTACGCAATACACGGTGCAGAAAGAGAAGAATGGGGAGGTGAAGGACCAAATGCGACGAACGCAAAGTAGTCCACACATGTGCAGCCAGCAATGAATTTGCACGAAAAAAAAGAAAGGGCCTTGGCCAGCGATAAGATCATTAGTGATGATGGTGCCATGTAATGAGCAGGTCGAGGTGACACAGTGTGGGTACACGACAGCGTGAGGGAAAGGCAGTCAGTCAAGGCAAAAACGAGGGTGGGACAAGCAAGCCGCGGCGCGATAGCCTCTGTACTGTATATATACGAAGAGATGAGTACGAAAAAGAAGGGGAGTGTCTGAAGTACATTAATAGATCAAGCAATGTCTTACCCGTATCCAGCAAACCAAGGCACGAACGTAACCCGGTGCAAAGTCTGCTCGCAATAGTAAGCGGCGTTATGGAAGCGAGGCAGGGCTAGCTCACTTTGATGGGCAAGAAGCAGAAAGAAGCTAAAAGAAAACCGCTAACTGGTGGATGGAAGGAAAATAATAGGAAGTGAGGGATGAAACGGAGCCCGCGGAGAACCCAAATTCCACCACGCACAGGGATAAATGAAGAAGATAGGACCGTGAAAGCAAGCAACCCAGGAAAAAGAATGGAGGTTGCAAACGGGAAGTGACAACCGGGATATACACCAGTCCGCGAACCCACTTCGACAACAAGGAAAGGAAAGAAGAATGAATTTGATAAAAGAACGCAATCGCGCAAGGCGTGGAGAAATTAAGAAACTAGCCGCAAGTGACACTTAAAACCAGAGGAGCAAGCGCACAGTAAGGCAGTAAAATGAAGGAGAAAGCGCAGCATGAAAATTACCACTTAGGAGGCAGTTATTTTCCGTGCCCGCCCATTTTTGAAGAGAAGTGAGTTCGGTGTTCGACTTCAAGCCAGCACGGTACGTAGATTTGCGGGGGGCTATGTCCAGATGTTGTGGCAGACGGTCAGCGCGGAGGAGGCTACAGAGGCAGTACAAGGTTAATTGTTTGGAAAACGCGCGCAAACACCTGTACCTCCACCTGAACGAGTTCGAAGTTTGAAGGAAGCGCTGTCAATTTTGAAATTGAATACAAAGAGGAGGAAGAAGATGGGGCCCACCCAACAGCGTACCAGATCATCAAGTCCAATTGCGCAAGAGTTCCACGCGCTGCGAAAATGTTCAGAAAGATGAGTGATTGCATGATAAAACAACCACAACTCAGCGGCAAAATTGATTGGAGGAGAAAAATCCGATGGGAACTAAGACGGAGATGAACGAGACCTAGTTGAAGATGTAGAATATGTATGCGACAACTCTGAGTGTATACATTGTTCTCCTGGGTGGAACGGACAATCGGAGCTGAATACCCTATATTAGGGGTGCTCAATTCTTATCCCGTGGGCCTGTCCCGTGGCATATTTGGTCAAAACAAATAAAGATTCAAACTCCGCCAGGAACAAACCGTTTTGCACATCCTCTTGCTTCATTTCCTAGCCCAAATTTGACTCAAAGCTCACCCTAACCTTTAGTCACTCATCTGGATCAATTTAACAAGGCCTTACAAATTTGAGGGGCCCGCAACCTCGGGGTTTTGCCACATTCATACAAGTATATTTATATCTGGCAGTGAACATTGTATTGAAGGAAGATAAAGACTTGGGGTACCATTCTTTACCTCATTGAATATATTGTGGGGCTTATTTGTCTCTGAAATGTAGGTAGGAACAGTGGGGTTGAGACCAAGACGAAGTGGAGTTTGAATCTTTATTTGCTTCGACCAAATATGCCACGGGACGGGCCCACAAGATAAGAATTGAGCACCCCTATTAGTTGCGAGAAAAATGAAGGGGAAGTAAAGAAAAATGTAATGCATAGTGAAGAAGTGCGACGAACGAAAGCGCGTGTGTGCGTGTCCAGCGAGCAAGTAAACAGGAAAACGGGCACGCCTGGAAGGAATAGCGTGCCGGACTCTAATCGACCCAAAAGAATGATTGGATGCGCCACAGCGCACAATATTGCCGTTGATTCGAGAACGAAGAAGAAATAAAATGATGGGAGACGAGCGCACCGTGACGGAAAGGTGTAGACTGAACGATTGATACTTCTCCTCCATGGTGGATGGAATTTTCTTGCAAAAATGGACAGCACTCCAGGGATTTCCCTGGGAAATGCTACGAACGAGTGAAAAAAAAATTGAACGGCAGGGGAGCATGCCTGAACGAAGTGGTACGACGGTGTACTCTCGCGAGAACGTGTCCAAAGATAGCGGTGAGATCTACGGGCGCATATATGCGTCTAAATTGGCGGAAAATAGAGAAATAAAAATATTACGACGTACAGAGGGGGCCGACAATGCGCGTGCGTAGATGGACCACCGTTCTCGAGGGCGTGGAATCCGAATATGAAGCCTTTGAGGGTGTAAGAACGACGTGTGACGGTGAGGGACATCACCATGCGAAAATGCGCCACAGCGAGCACTTTGGAGGGCCGCAAGAGGGGTGCTGTGGGCCAAGGGGTGTGGAGTGGGAGCAGGGTGACCGAGCGGAGCCAGAATCATGCGAAAAGAAGACAAATTGGGGCGGAGGCAAGTAGATTAGTCGAAAAAATGGGCAAATGCGAAGAGAAAAACGCATATAACGCACCTGGGGTCCTGTAACCTCCCAAAACTAACCCAATCCTTTCATTACAACGCCCCCGCGAGATCTAACCCGCCGCGACGATCACGACCACGAAACGGGCTGTCGCGAGGCTCACGACGGGGGAGGTCGAGCGGCGGAACGGCGGATGCGCTGATTGGCAAATTGAAGTGAAAAAAAAAAGTGAATGGTGTGCGGGCTTACCTGAGGGTCGTAGTATTGCGCTATTCACTGGCCAGAACGTGTCGAGGTAAGGGACTAAGACCTATAGGGAATATAAGCGCCTAAAGTAGTGGAAAATAGAGAAATAAAAATATTGCGGCGTACCGAGGGGACCGATAACTGGCGTACGTAGGTGGACCAGCGTTTTTCAAGTCGTAGAGTCCGAACATGGGGTCTGTGGACGTCTTAGCACGACACATGACGATGATGAATGTCACCACGCGAAGATGCGATGTAGCGAGCTGTTTGGAGCCCGGAAAGAGGGGGGTCATAGACCTACGGATGTAGAGGGTTAGTGGGGCGACTGATTGGAGCCGGAATTGAGAGAAGACGACACGAATTGGGGCTGCGGCAAGGAGAATAGTGCGAAAAATGGTGAAAATGGGGAAAAATGCGCATATAACGTACCTGCGGGCCCCATAAATTCCCAAAACACCTCCATTCCCTTCAATAGATATCCCCAACGAGGTCCAACCAGCCACGACGACTAACGACGGCAAAACCGCCCGTTGTGACGCTGGATACGGCTGCGCTCGAGTGACGCGCGATTGACGGAAGGGTGGACGCGCTGGAACGTGTGTTGTAGTATCGCACGGGGGCGTCGGTCGTTTGGTACGCGGATGAGATGATCCAGGAGCGCAGAAAGTGGTGGGGAAGGTGGGGTGGCCAAAAAAGCGCGCAGGAAGCGCAGTTGTTGCCCAGAGCTGAGTAAGAAGTATGAGAGTGGGGAGGCGCTACCATAGAATCGATCTGAGGTGGTAGGAAGGGGATATGTCAAGAGTCTCAGCGTTGGCGTTCTCGATGGTCGTGGTGCTGCGAGAAGTGGGGACAAACATGCGCACGCATGCGGGCCGTGGTGATGCCGGCGCGAGATGGGATGTTCAGTGTACTCGGAGCGAGCGGTATGCGTAGAGGGTGGCGCGGCAGAAGCCGGCGGTCGTAGTTGGCTGACGCGACACGGCGGCGATCCGGCAGGAGGGTTGGGTGGGTTGTTGAGTTTGCGCAGTTGGGCCGTTGGATTGTGGACAGTAAGTTAGTGGCTGGGCGGGGACGTAGCTTCGGCGTTTACCGGGGTGGCGCGCATGCTGCGCTGACGCGACACGGTATCACGGCAGAAGCCGGCCGTGTTTTGGGCTGGGCAGGTGCGGGTGCGCGGGGTGCGGAGGTGCGTAGGTAGTGTGTAAGTTTTAGGTACGTGTTTTGAACGAGTGGGTGTTGGGCAGTTTCTGGGAGGTGTAGGTTAGATAGTACTACTAGGGAGGTGTTGGCGGGGAGTAGACAGAGAGCAAGGAACTGATTGTTATGAGGCTGTGGAAGATTTTTTGGGGTGGCTATGTTGCTCCCGCATCGTTGCGGGAGCAGAATTGGCTGAATCGGAATTTTTTTTGGGGGGTGGCTATGCTGCTCCCGCATCGTTGCGGGAGCAGATTTTTGGCAGGGGGTGATTTTCTGATAATGAGAGGTGAGCTGGAGGGCGGAATAATACTAGTTTCCCCTGGTTTTGGGGATCACCGGCACACAATTAGCAACAAGGCCCCGGGAGGGTAAGTGGGGAGTTATACAAGGTGCAAGGAGGGTACAGAATGGTGGGAAAACAAAAGGACAGGCAGCAGCTGCGCCAGAAGCCGAGATATTGAATTGTTTCAAATTCCCCTGGTTTTGGGGATCACAGGCACATAAACAGCAACAAGGTGCCGGGAAGGTTAGCGGTGGATTGGAAGAAGTGCACAAAGGGTACAGAATGGTGGGAAAACAAAAGGACAGGCAGGAGGTGCGCCAGAGGGCGAGATATTGAATTATTTCAGTTTGCCCTGGTTTCAGGGCTCACCGGCACATAAACAGCAACAAGGTGCCGGGAATGTTAGCGGTGGATTGGAAGAGGTGCACAAAGGGTACAGAATGGTGGGACAACAAGTACCCAGGCAGCAGTTGCGCCAGAAGCCGAGATATTGAATTGTTTCAAATTCCCGGGAATCACAGGCACATAAACAGCAACAAAGCGCCGGGAAGGTTAGTTGTGGGTTGGAAGAGGTGGAGAGAGAGTACAGAATCGTGGGACAACAGAAGGATAGGCAGGAGGTGCGCCAGAGGGCGAGATATTGAATTATTTCAGTTTGCCCTGGTTTCGGGGATCACCGGCACATAAACAGCAACAAGGCGCCGGGAGGGTTATCGGTGGGTTGTAAGAGGTGCACAGAGGATACTGAAAGGTGGGACAGCAAGAATCTAGGCAGCAGCTGCGCCAGAGGCCGAGATATTGAATTGTTTCAGTTTACCCTGGTTTCGGGGATCACCGGCACACAATGAGCAACAAGGCGCCGGGAGGGTTAGCGGTAGGTTTGAAAGGGTGCACAGAGGGTACAAAAAAGTGGGACAAGAAGAAACTGACTAGCAGCTGTTCCAGAAGCCGAGATGTTGAATTGTTTCAGTTTACACTGGTTTCGGGGATCACCGGCACACAATGAGCAACAAGGCGCCGGGAGGGTGAGCGGTGGGTTGAACAAGGTGTAGGGAAGGTACAGAATAGTGGGAAAACAAAAAGACAGGCAGGAGGTGCCCCAGAAACCGAGATATTAAATTATTTCAGTTTGCGCTGGTTGTGGGGATCACCGGTGCACAATGAGCAACAAGGCGCCGGGAGGGTGAGCGGTGGATTGTAAGAGGTGCACGGAGGGTACAGAAAGGTGGGACAACAGAAGGCTAGGCAGCAGCAGTGCCAGAAGCCGAGATATTGAATTGTTTCAGCTTCCCCTGGTTTTGGGGAACACAGGCACACAAACATCGACAAGGCGCCGGGAGGGTTAGCAGCTTGTTTGACTAGCTGCAGAGCGAGTACAGAATGGTGAGACAACAAGAAGCTAGGCAGAAGCCGCGCCAGAGGCCGAGATATTGAATTGTTTCCAATTTGCCCTGGTTTCAGGGAACACCAACACACAAGCAGCAACAAGGCGCCGGGAGGGTAAGCGGTTGGTTATACGAGGTGCATAAGAGTTACCCAATGGTGGAACGGAAAGAATAGAGGCAGCAGCTGCACCAGAGGCCGAGATATTGAATTGTTCCAGTTTCCCCTGGTTTTGGGGATCACAGGCAAACAAACAGCAACAAGGCACCGGGAGGGTTAGCGGTGGGTTGGACGAGGTGCAGAGAGGGTACAGAATGGTGGGACAGCAAGAATATAGGCAGCAGCTACGCCAGAGGCCGATATTGAATTGTTTCCTGTTTGCCCTGGTTTCGGGGAACACCAACACACAAACAGCAACAAATCGCCGGGAGGGTAAGCGGTTGGTTATACGAGATGCACAGAAGGTACCCAATGGTGGAAGAGCAAGAAGATAGGCAGCAGCTGCACCAGAGGCGGAGATATGGAATTGTTTCAGTTTACCCTGGTTTTGGAGAACACCAACACACCAACAGCAACAAGCTGCCTGGAAGCCAAGCGTTGGGCTAAGAAAAGGTGCACAGAGGGTACAGAAGAGTGGGACAGCAAAAATGTAGGGAGTAGCTGCTCCAGGGGCCGAGCAATTGAAGTGTCTTCATTTAGGCCTGATTTCAGGGAAGGCCGGCCACATAAACACTAATAAGAGGCGGGGAAATTAGGGGGGACGCTGATTATGACCTATTTAGGCTTAAATATGATGGAACAATGCATTAGCACTCCTCCCGGCCCCTAAACAGCGGTGCGGACATGGAACTGTCCCAAAAAGGAAATAGGTGAAAACCAAATCGGGCACAGTGGCCGAACCGCTCCAGATAGCGACCTAATTTTTGTTGCATAATTTTTATGCATTTTTTCCGCCCCCATTGATTCCCCAACATGGGCAATCACCGCAAGTGAAGTGTCAGTCTGTTTCACACAGGCCCTGTAACCCAAATGGGGAATAGCTCGCTAACGGGAGCAGATACCCCCAAAAAAAAACCGCTACGATTTTTTTCTCATTTTTTTTTCTCGATTGGCCTCCTCACTTTGTCCTCCCGGAATTTTGATGTGGAATCCGGGGGCGGATTCCAGGTATTATAAGGATAGGATGTGGCTGTGTTTTGTGGCTGAGCACGGTGGCTGTGGGCCTGTGGCTGGGCAGCCAGGATCCTGAGGGTCACATCCGCCCAGCAACCTACTAGGAGGATGTACATGAGAAGGACAGGCACGACAATAATCGTTGCCATCTGGAAAACGAAGAAATAAATAAAAGAGCCACTTATGATTGGCACATGGGAACGGTTCTCTAAGCCCAGCTCACTATAAGATCCAGCGGGCCGCATGCGCTTGGACAGGCTCGTCCACATCGTCTCCGAGGGCAAGCAGCACCGAAAGGAGTCGTCGAAAGAGCTCCTAGAAACTATCCCGGACCGCAGAATCGTGGCAGACTAAGTAGGCAATCCAGATCCTGTCCCCTCGGGCGTTGACACAACAGAACGAGAATCCATCCGAGTAGCAGCTGTACAGCTCAAAGAACAAGAGACGAAGCCACCAGTACGCGTTTGCGCGGCCTGAAAGTCGATTGAAAGTCGAAGAGGAAAGTTTGGGCATCTGTGTGTAGTTGTTTGGATCTCGGCTCTCGGCCCGAGTCACCCGTGCTTGCAATTGGCCGCTTGGACCGGTTGAGATAAGTACACACCTGTGATGCCTCTGGCCCATTTTCTTTTCAATACATGACTCTATGGTTATTTCCGTGAATTTACCCCGGTATGCCAAATGCCGTGGGCCACCGTGCATTCCGAAGTGCATCAGGAATGACTCGGAGGGTACGGGGAATATGCTTCGGCGCGTACGGTACTTGGTAGTCCATTTGAATAATGCAATTTGTCTGAAAAATTTCTGAGACTCCGGAATATTCGATTTATGTAAACACCTGAGATCATGCACCTTGTTTCGTCGCCGATTTTTTATTCGGGTTTGGCGCAAAAGCCAGCGCACCCTCAATATATCTACACATCCGCATATTGAAAATGTTCCTTAAGATAGCCCAGATTATTTCTGACATGGCCATTAATTGTTGGAGCCGTGGTATCGCATCTGCTTACTTGTAGCATCGATATCTTCTCTGGGCATTCTGGTACTGAATATATTCGGGCTCAAATAATAAGGGGAACAATCCATTAGCACACTCGTCAGTGCACCACATGGGTTGAAATTGTATGGATTGCCTCCATGCGGGCGAACCCAGTTCAAATCTGGGATGGGTCCATAGTGATCCAGAGTTGTCTTTTCTTTGTCTTTTTTATCCAACTTCTCAGGAACCATCCGGTTCTGTATATATTCGGGCTCAAATTCTACGGGGGACGACCCATTAGCGCACTCGGCAGTGCACCCACATGCGTTAAATGGTATCGATGGCGCCTTCATGCGGGCGAACCCGGTTCGAATCTGGGATGGGTCATTAGCGCTGAGTTCTTTGTTTCTTTGTCGTTGTGGCTCAAGCTGTCGGAGCCTATACTGGCACGTAGTGAGCAAGACACTAATGTCCATTGGCACAGAATATGAAGGGAACCCAGAACAATTCGCAGTTTATCCATCTTCTTGAGAGCAAATTAATATTGGGCGGGGGTCACAAGTTCTGTAGTTATCTTCTACATATTTATTCCTGGGCCATTTCCCATCTTATTCCTCTCTTGAAGTAATGGGACGCCTATAGACATTTTGGTTCCACAACCTCCTACAAGAAAGTCGACAATAATGAATTTAATTATCCAGCTCGTGCTTTACTGTTCTCAGTTGAGCGGGAAATTTATTATGGGTCGGCGATTTAGACCTACCATGAGGATTTGGTGGTATTTTATATTTCAAGACATGCGACTGAGAAGCGTTCCGTCGGCGCAAGAACTGGGATCACTGGCTTAATTATTAGTAAGGGCTGCAAGGAACAATAAATTCACAACGCATTGAAGTCGAAGCACATTACTGTAATAATATTACATGGTGATTGCTGGGACACCCTAGGCTTCAATTAGATTGGGCAGAAAATTTGGAGGAGCTAGGAGACGTGATATATGAATCGGGAAGCAAATTAGCTCCGTAGATATTTAATTGGGACGAGAACATGTTAGAAGGCGGAGTATTAATCGTAGATTGAACCTCACCGCGGCTGCAATGATCGCATCCGGCAATTCGCCTCCTGTCGCAGTCTTCATCGTTTTGAAAACTCGAGGTGCCTGCCGCCCTACGTGTTGTCATCTGCTTCCACACTCACACTGCCAAATGCAAGTTTTCAGGTGGGCTGAAAATGTAACTTAAATTATCAATTTCAGAAACCAAATTCAGTATGCCTGAAGTTGCACCTTAAATTACTATTTTCAAGACTCCTGAAGTTGCAACTGAATATAGTACATTCAGTTACAACTTCAGAAACCCTGAAGCTTTAAGTTTCAGACCCAATTTCTGCAAGGCTGAAATGCTGCCTTAAATTATAAATTTCTGTTGTAGTTTTGTTAAAACTAAAATAAAATAATTAAAGGTGCGTGAAAACAAGGCTGAAACTACCAGTTTCAGCGGTAGCACAATGGTAGCCTAAACTAATAGATCCAGATGCACCGAAAACAGCACTGAAAACAATAAATTCAGGCGGCACTTCGGTCTGCCCGAAACAATAAGATTCGGGTGTGCTTTTGGCCAGCACCGAATCTGCACCTGAAACCATTAGTTTCAGTGTCCCTGAAATTCTTCTACAGATGAGCGGTAGATGATCTGCCGCTCATCTGCACATGATCCACATCCTCACATTTTCACTGGTCTTCACCTGCCGGTCATCAGTACCACTCATAAAAGAATGATCTCAGCCAGTTCTACAGCAATGTTGAAGCTGTATTTTGTGAATATCAATTGATTTTCTGTTGTGTGCAGCACCGATGAGCCCTACTATGGATGATCTGCAGATGAGCGGCAGATCATCTGCCGCTCATCTGCAGAAGAATTTCCGTTGCGCTGAAACTAATGGTTTAAGGCGGCATTTCGGAACAGCCGAAACGACGCCTTAATCTTATTGTTTCGGGCAGGCCGAACCGCCGACTGAATTTATTGTTTTCAGTGCTGATTTTGGTGCACCCTAATCGACTACTTTAAGTCGCCATTATGCCACTGCTGAAACTAGTAGTATTAGCCTTGAATTCAGGCACCCTTAATTTTATTATTTCAGCTCTGATGAAATTGCGACAGAAATTCATAATTTAAGGTGCTATTTCAGCCTTGCAAAAATTGTACCTGAAACTTAAAGCTTCAGGCTTCCTGAAGTTGTAGCTTTAGGTCATATATTCAGCTACAAATTAGGGTATCCTGAAAACAATTTTTTAAGGTACAAAATAATGGTTCCCTAAATTGGCTTCTGAAACCAATAATTTAAGTTACATTTTCAGGTCCCCTGAAACTTTGCATTTGGCGGTGTGACTGGAGCCCGAGCGCATGGTATGCAATACCGGTTTGTGTCACACCACCCCGGTTCACGTTTTAGGGCTTTCCTACCGCCTGGCTGGAGCCCATAACCGACAGATATGTCATCGACATCGCCCATTGGAACAAGGAGCCAGCCGTAGACACGGATCCTCCCCCGCGGACCAACTTTTCCGTCGAATGGGATCAGTTCTACGGTACTAATTTCCTCACGCCCTGGAATTACGGTATCGAAATCGCCGGCCTCATTATACGCCTCTATTTCGACATCCCAGGGTGCATAATTCCCGTGGCATTCATCCCGGACTACCCTGAGGAGACATTTGTATTCACCATGGCGGGCCATGGCGATGGGGAGGGAAAGAAGGAATTTTACATCTTCAGCTACGACACGCTTCTTCTCCAGTGTCGCAGACTTTCATCTCAACCGCAGGTCAGACCAGTTGGTTTCCATCGCGGGGCGGCCTGATAGAGAGATGGAGACCGATGCGGCCCTTGCCAAGTGCGGGTTCCAGAAGGTTTTGAAGCGAACAGTATACGAATTCAGCGACTCGGACAGTGATGATTCGGATTCGGACTAGATTTTATTGCCGTTTGCTACCATGTACTCAACTCTTGGTCATGTTAGACGCGCCGACCAGTTACCCCAAAAGCTTCTCGATTTCTCCCTGGATCCTCTGGATTTGACTTGACAACTCGACGGATTCACCAGTCGTGATGCTCGCAGCAATGACAGGATTTGACACTCCACATGCACGACCCAGCTCGTCCTTGGAGGGAACGAAGACATACGCCACGCCCTGCAGCAGAACAGAAATATCAAAGGAGCCGACAATCCAAGCGAAAGTGCTAACCTTGTCCTCGCACAAGAGAGGGATATGGAGAAGAATCTCTAGGGGATCGGTGTCGGCGGCCAGGACGACGAACGCTGTTCCACCGCGATTTAACTGCTTGGCGACTTTCCGGGTCATTCTGAAATCAGGGGAGGCTCTCTTCAAACCCGACACAGCGCACCTTCGTTGGCACCTTTTCTGAGCTGCTTGTAATTATTCGCTTGCTGAACGAGGTCGAGGATCTAAGATTATTCAGCCAAGTACCAGAGCAATCTCAGGCGCCGTACAGAGTTGGTCAGTTCAGCCCCAGCCTGGGGAAAAGGTTGACTGTCAGCGGTTAATTTAATTCAAGTTTCGGAACTTTAAAATGTTAGGTGCATACCAAGGCGACCGTGACTCCAGCTGGGCGGCTCTTTTTGTGCCGTCTTTCGGATAACCCACGAGACGCGAGAAAGCGCATACTTCTGGCAGCAACGAATTTCCCAATGAAGAGGCACTGACACTGCCAGACGGCACTGAAGCTGACACCGATACAGAAGAAAAAGCAGAAGCGCTCGGAACAGATCCAGAGAAAGCCGCCGAGGTTGAAGCAGATCCAAAGGTCGTCGATGCTGAGGCCGACGCCGAACCAGATGTCGAGGATACTAATTCAAAGGAGGGCAGCAGCGACGAAGAAGACACCCAAGACGAAGAGCTCCCAGCTGGGAGGGACGAGGCCGACTAAGTACGTGTTAGTAATGTTGTCTCGATCTTTGTGCAACAAGACCTGTGGAGGAGCTGGTACCGCTTGAACAATCGTGGCGAGTAAGGCGATCCCGAATAGGCTTGACGTGAATCGCATTGCTGTTCGTTGCTTTGGATTTAGAGAAGGTGTGTTGATATTTCTGCGGACCGGCCGCAGTAGAGAGAAACTTAGTCGACTAGGACAAGTTGAGGAAGTCCGAGAACCGGTACACCTTTTATACTCAATGGGTTGCGACTTGGTTATAGGCGGCGGGCTAGAGTTTCAAATGGGTCCCAGTCACTAACCAAAGCGCGCCACGGTCTCGTGGCTACATCGGTCCGTATCAGTCTATTGCTGAAGGAATAATGGAAGATCCCTCTGGATAACTAAGGCGACGCGGCCCACCACGGGATCGGCACCTACATAATACCATAGTTAGTTAGCATTTCCGTATTTTAACAATTGCAAACCTCGAGTGCTGGCGCACACTGTTACTACGCTACGGTTCAGAAGCAGTTTCCCGTAATCAACCCGTAATTTCGGAATGAGTCTCACGTTGAGCAGCAAGGCGGCACAATATCCGGAGAAGCAAATCAGTGGGTACAAATATTAGCGGCGATCCAAAAAAAAAACGACCGTTCAAGAGTTGAGCAGAGTTCTTGAACAGTGGCTGCGATCATAATGGAGGGGAAGATCAGGGCGAAAGGATTCCCGTGGGCGTGTGAGCCTTTCATCAAGCTCACCTCAAAGGGCATCACAGAAAAGACGGCTGTGCTCCGATACCGAGGGGTGAAGAGGGGCGAAGAAGCGACGTATCACGCAGCGCGAGCATGACGAAATCGCCATCGAATTATGCAGGAAGTCACACCGAGGCAGAGCGGAGTAGGTAAGACTTCGGAGTAAAACTGTGGCAGAGACGGCCACGTCGCACCAGATTTGCTTAAGGCTGTTCACCGTACCGTATACGGTATACGGTCGTACGGTTACGCCTGTCATACGGTTACGGGTAGTGACATCATTTGCTATATGACATCAGGAAAACCGGATGTCACTTGACAGCACTGCATACACCGCCATTTTGATTTGATGTTGTACCGACATCAGTGCATGGGTCAGCAGATATAATTTCCCGATGTCGTGAGATCTTTTTCTGATATCCACAAAATGTTCGATCACAGGTTCGCATCGACTCAAGAACTGCGGACATCCTGAGGATATCTGAAGCCCATATCCACCCAGCATTTTCATTCAATATTGGACAGCTCTGAATTTATTAATTTTAAAAGCTTCCAGGATGCTTCAGAGAGAGACGAAATTATTTGAAAAAAGCGAAAATATATATTGGCGTGGCTACAAATACATGGAAAATATACTAAGTACACGCTATCTAACCATATGCAAGAGGGGATCGTTCTGTTGTTACCCAAGAACAATGAAAAGAGAGGTTTATCTGGGAATAACGGTCCTTCAGTTCACTGCTGAGGAACAGAAGCTTGAGACAGACATACCCGTTATATTTCAAGCCAATGTACACTGCGAGTGTTGACCTTGATGTGTGTTACCCACCTGAGAGGACAATCAATGCACTGAGGGAGGAACAAGTAATAGTATAGACACGTACAATGCGAGCTGTTGATGGGATGCCAATGTAGAGAACCTGTTAGGGATGAGAAAGGTTTGCCACAGACGGCTGAAGTGCAAACAATGCAAGGCATGCCACAGGCGGCGGAGAAAGCGACGCAGCGCAAAGAGAAGCGGGCCACAAGCGGCCGAAGTGCGACACAGCGCAGACACTGAGGAGACCAGTGGGGAGGGGGTGGAAATGCGGAGCAAGCCTAGAAGGCTGCGAGGAGAGCAGACAGAGAGAGAGAGGTGGAAGAACGAAAAAGGGGAACGGAAGAGACGTGGCAGAGAGCAACCAGATCACGCCACATCACTGATGGAAATTTTCTTCTCATGAGCGGAGTTTGAAATGGACTTAGTGCCGCGCGAGATGCCCAGTCAAGATTTTGAGACCACACTTTGGAGGTGCTTTTGAAAGGCATGGTTGGGCAGCTAGGGGTGTCTCTTTAATAACATGTTACTATGCCGTATTATTTTCAGGCTTCATATCTTTGCAAGGGATAGAATTTGCTTATTTAAGCAAAATGGGCTACAGTATTTCACTGATCTAGGTATTGAGGCATTTCCCAAACATCAGTGGGATATCCGACTCAATCTGGGTCAGATCCCGGTATGCCGAGCTGCAACGGACATCAAGCATCAATGATTGACGAAGATCGGCAGACCAATGTCCATGCAACATCATTACAAATTGGCGGTGTAGTGCTGCATAGTGCCATAGTCGCCATAGGTACATCCCCACTATGCAGCACTATGCAGCACTATGGAGTACTGTGCAGCGCAGGCCGGTTGCCTAGGTTCTGTATTATTGCTCCCTTCCGTTGCTCGCCCCCGCGCTCAATGGACAATAACGATGGAAAAACACAAAAGTGGGAGGGAAATGGAATTGATATTAGCAGCATATCTACGATACAGGCCAATAAATCATATCCGTCCACTCGTCTTCGTACCCCATTCCTACTCCAATCGACCTGGCCCCACAGATGCAAACGACGTACCATGGACCCGCATCTTCCCATCGACCCACGTGCGCATCGACGACGTAGACAACTGTGAAAACATGCACTGTCTGGATTTGATGAGTGACGGCCTAAACTCCACAAGACAAAATACATACCGAGCGCTCCAGCACCGAACACAATCCAGACCTCGCTCCCGGCAACGGCATGTCTCCGCGTGATGACGTTCTGTACAGTCATGGCCGAGACTTTGCCTGTAAAGATGTGAGAGACAGAGCGCATGATGACTACGGGACATACGTACAACATTGAATGAACAGGCGACCCAAACTGAAAAAGTAGTCAGAGAAATAATGAACACGAGGATATAACATACCGTCCAAACCATCTGATCGTCACCGCACAAACAAGGAGGATGTCACTGTATCCCTTTCAATCCTGACGACACCACCTGAGCACCTGGCGAGGACTCTTGGATGAGGGAGCATGCACCGCAAGATTCCTGCGAAAGGTAGCACCGTCGTCAGCGATGGGAGGAGGGAGATGAGTGGCACGCGCACCAGATGGATATCAGGGACTAAGTGGAGAAGATGGGGCATTTCAGAGTGGCGTTGGACTGACACACTCACAAGTGTAGGTAGCGGCATCGACGAGGGGCGAGGGGAAAGGACGAAGGCAGGATGGTGGGAGGAAAGACGAACCATTGTGGCAGTGATGCACGTGTGCGCGGACCTTAAGCGGTCGCCTGTCAGTGTCATGCTGGTCGTCAAGTGCTCCTCGCCATCGTCTTTCGGGCAGGGATAAATCTGAGAGTTCCGTATTAGACTGCGGTGTGTCGAGCTTCAAGGATATCACCGACTTCTCCGGGCGAGCGCGCGCAGTCAGAACTGCGGCGCTGTGTGTGTGCACGTCCGAGCTTTTGGGGGCGCTATTTGTGTGAATTGCCTGGGCGTGGCAACGGCGTCAACGGGCGGCTCACGTCGTCGCAGCGCTTGCAAAAGCTACTTCCACAAGTGCAGAGGAGATGCGTGCATCGCCACCATTGCTGTAGCCGACGCGGGTGCACATCGCATGCAGGTCAGCAGCAGCACTAGGCGCCTAGTTTCTGTTTTTCCCTACCAAAGAGAATATTTCGAATTTATACTGCTTCAACATGACCTTGATGCAAGGGTAACTCACCAGTTAGTGCCTCATTGTGTTGGCTGCGAAGTGGCAGAGTGTTGCATAGTACTCCATAGCGCGTGGTAGACACCCACATAGTACTCCATAGTACTATGAAATGCTATGGGTGCTATGGAATACTATGGTCACTATGGCCAAGTATGGCTCGGCTACGGTTTTCCTGATGTCATGCCACACCATCGAGTACTGTATGCTCCATTGGGCCGGGGAAGGGAGCGCAGAAAAAGACGTTGGAGTTTCAAAAAAACAGGCTAAACAGTGTGGGTTGGGTCGTCACAGCAGGCCGTGGCGTTGGTCGTTGGTCAAAGGGTGTGTGCCCATGTTTGCCAAAAGCTCCGCAGCAGACGCGCCGCTGATCCGTGATGGCACCTTGCGATCTACGGCTTGGACCGCTATTCATTGTGCATTGTCTAAAGCATTGTGTAGTGTCTGCTGACGCTCACAACATACATGGAAAACTCGAAGGAATATAGTTATCAAGAAGAGAAATTCGTTAGAATTTCTGTCTGATCCCCAGAGCTCCGTGTGATTTATTGGTGGTCTCGTTCAGAAGTGTCAGCTGGAATCTCATGGATCTTTTTGACTCCAAGTTATCAAGCTGTCCCGTATTATGAGTTCAATCTTCCGGTGCGTCCGAGTAGATCGAGCGGATTAAACGAATTAAGCCGTCCAATGGCTCGAGCCACCTGCGACTCGGCCAAGGCAGAGGGACTTTTCACATTGTGACTCTCCTGGGACTAAAACGGGCCTCGCTTGAGCTCAATTCTTGTCTAATTCCTGTAATTTCTAGCGGAATGTGCTTGACATTAGTAGTCACCTATTGTAGCCTTTTGTAGCAAAAAAATGAAGGGATTCCGATAGACACTGAGTGGGCACATAAAGAACACGTCAGAATGTACCGGTCTGACCTGATTCATATTGTCTTCGTGGCGGCAGGAAGCAGCGAAGCAGAAACAACGATCAAAAATGACCGATCATTTTTGACGACTCGCCGGTCAAATCACTCCGCAGCTTGGATGGAGACCACAACGACAACGACCTGCTGCAGATGCGGTAGCCTATCCCTCGACAATCCTCGTCCTCTTTCGACCTCCGCAGGCTCTCGTCCTCAGCTACGCTCTCGTCTGGCAGACATCGAGCAGTTCAACTGCTCACCGCATTGACGGCGGAGCGCTCCCGAATACGAGCAGAATTGGATTCAATTGTGTACCCCGTACTTTCTCTTCCGGCAGAGATCACGACGGAAATATTTCGTCGAACATTACCTCCCCCGTCTCTTCCATCGCCTACAACCTCTCCCTTGCTGTTGGGCCAGATCTGTCGTCACTGGAGAGATTGCTATAAATACGCATGACCTCTGGAAGTTCTTGGCCTTGTCGAATCAGAGTCCAGTGGAACTCCTCCACCTGTGGCTCTCCCGTTCTGGAGATGTCGGGCTGCATTATTCACTCAAGTGTGCGATTCCCTCCACTGCACATACGCTAATGATTCCCCTACTCGACCATTCTCATCGCTGGGAGGACATGACATTTAGTCTCCCCCCTCCTGGGTTTCGGGATTGAAATTCAGGCCCTTGCCGATGTTACGGAAAATCGCCTTCGAGATACGGATGAATGACTCCACAGAGGTCGCGTCGGGAAGGATCGTCCTTGGAAATGCACCATTGCTTCATAGTGTTCACCTTGATACACCAAACTTCGCATTTGATCTGCCCTCCTCACAGTTAACTTCCCTCACCCTCGAATCGAACATGGATTTTGTGACATGCATGGCCCTTATATCCCATTGCCCCCAGCTCATCAATCTGGATGTCTCTTTCCATCGCCCGCCCGGCGTTAACTCTCCTTCCATCCCCACGACCCTCCTTTTTTGGAGTCGCTCTCTGCAGTCGTCAGGACTCCATCCGTTTTGGGGCACCTGACTCTTCCGCGTCTCCGGAAGCTTACCCTGAAGGACATGGAATTCCCCCAACTCGCTGGAGTGCTGCAGTCGTTGGTTCAGGGATCGTCGTGTAGGCCGGAGGCGCTCTCTTTTTCCGGCTGTAACCCTAATCTATAGCTATGCCCGTGCAGAAACCCTTTCGCAGAGAATATCTTCTGAGCAATTTGAGTATCTTCTTACTGAAATGTTTCGCTCCTGCATGTCAGCTATAAGTGCTGATCTTCTCAACGAGGTGGTTCAAAAAGCAATGGGACAGAAAACGCACAGATAAAACCCATCCCAGATTCGAACTGGGGCCTCCCACATACAGAATTTTTGACAGCTGCTGTATTTCGAGTGGACGCGCTGCCTTATGCGCCAATGGGTCGTTTCTTGTTTCATTCAGCTTGAATATATACAGTACCATAACCCGGCTCTGAGATCCAATCAATTTGAAGCGAAGATAAAATGAAACATAATAAGTCGGACAGCGACCGTTGTTAGATTCGGACTGGATCTCCTCGAATCTTAATTGAGGATGAGCCTACCAATTAATGTATGTGGGTATTCCAATGATTCTTGCTTCACATTGTTTGAGCTCGAGTATATAAAGCAATAAGAAGGCTCAAGGGGAATTTAAATAACTGCACCACCACCTTAATTTATGGACCATTTCAAAAATGCAACTAGGACTTCCCGCGGATCTTTTATGCGCGTACTTAAATGTGGTGCGCAGGCGTGGGACAGCAACTGGAATGGAATCATAACGGCTGAAGAAGGTGGCAAGCGGGGTGAATATGAGATCCCAGGTTGAAATTGGGCTCTCAAACGAAGCGGTAGAAATTATTGTGGTTGCCTCGAAGGACGCTTCTTAAGAGCTTCGAAATTTCAAACGAGGTGAGAGTTTAGCGGTAGACGCCTCATACATCGATCGGGCTATGCAGTTGAAGTGAGGCCAGGCACATTTATATATATATTACAGAACCGGTCCAAGCGGAGTTTGAAACCGAGCCGGCCCGAAAGCCGGGGCTGTTGGCAAGCCCTGCTTCAGTAGGGACAATCTATTCCGCGGTTTCAGGTTGATGTCGCATGTAGAGGAGGTCTGATCACTGACCTGGGCTGTAGTGACCCTTTTCACCACATGTCCAGCATTCAACCGACTCCGCCTTTCTTTTCGCCGCGGCTGGGTTGTTGGGACAAGCTATGACAGTTTAAACTCAGTAAACCTATTGATTAATCACAAACCAATTGTCCAGTGACCAAATTCACCGCACTGCACATTTTTTGTGAGCGTCGTAGCAGAGCAGGGCTGTTGAGACCGACCGTATAGCATCTATCTCCGGCTCTCGAGCCTCTTGACGGTCCTGCTTGGCTTCTCGACAGGCCAGTTTGGCCTGCTCGCGGCGGAGGAGATGGTTGAGCGTTGAAATCTAGAGGCTGGACGACGACTCACTTCTTTCTGCGTAATTTACCTGGGCATCGGCGCGCAATGGTGACGGAGACGAGGACGGCGAGGGGCAGCAGCATAAGATGGAGTTGCACAGGCCCATGGCTGCAAGGCACAGGGAGTCGCTGATGGCGGTGGCGGCGGTCTTATCTTGTGCATCCCTTGTACGTTATCTGACTGCTGTGCATGCGAGATGTCTACAGACGACATGCCGACGGTGATTAGCACTTACCGTTTGGCTGACGGCGATGCCACTCACCGTCCTCCTTATCTTCCGGACTAGGCACATTACATGCACCGTATCACAGCCTGAACACTGACGCCCATTCCTCTTTGTGGCAAACCCAAAGCGCTGCGTTGGTAGTTGCGCATAATGCGAGAACAGGTAGAATAAGCGTACTCTGTTGTTCCTCAGCTGTGCCTCCAGAAGGAGGTTCTTTTTCTCTCGTATTGGGCCTAGTGATGCTCAGGGCCCGGCTCGGCTTGAGTACCCCGGCCTGGGCCCGGCTTATGACGGCCTGGGCTTCACAAACCTCAAGCCCAAGCCCGAGCCGTTAGGTAAGGCTTGAAGCCCGGGGCTTGGGCTTGAGGCCCGGGCCTATAAATTGATTTGGGAGATTTTGTGTTACAATTAGTTGATTTTATTCATAACAAATACATTAGACCTCCGCTGAAGGGATATAACCTCGTAGTTATCGGGATCATTGTCAACAAATATATCCCAACTTTTCGCACCTGCCCTCGCTTTGACATCCGGCTCTTCAACCACATCCTCATCCACAAGCGCCTCCAGCACACTAAACAAAATCAAGCGCTTCATGAATTGAAGTGCCTCGACAACATCTCCCTTCAGTCGGTTACGGCGCTTGCTAATTGTTATTCCTGCTGAAGAAAAGGCGCGCTCGGAAGAAACAGAAGATGCCATAATTGCGAGATAATGCAGGCAAGAGATCCTCACGTCGGATAGCGGAGATAGTTACGCTGTTAAAAGAATGCGAGATCAGCAGTGAAAAAACGGCAGAGAATGCTGCCATGGTGCGAAGTCACATTTTGTGACGAAATTTATACCCGTGAGGTGCCGAGAGATGCCGAGGCCCAGTGAGGTAGTACATAGAGACACATATAGATGTTGAAGAGACGGAATAGCAACAAGTGACTGATTGATGCGCCATCACCAGTAAGCCCGGGCTTGACGGCTCGGCCTAGGCTTGAAATTCTCAAGCCCAAGCCCTAGGCCCGCTCAAGCCCTGCACCGGGCCCGGCTCGGCTTGGGCTGCCCGGGCCCGGCTTAGCGGGCTTCACGGCTTGAAGCCGGGCCCTGAGCATCACTAATTGGGCCGGCGTGGTGGAGCAAAAGAATGGGGATAAGGGAGATAAAACCAAAGACATAAATGAAAGCCATGGACATCTATCGATGTCTGCCTACTTGGTGTCGCAGACCCTGCCAAAACTGCTCGTCAGACGTCTACGGACGTCCGTGGACGTCAACCCAAGTCGACGGGGTCACGGAACGCAGTGAATACGTGCTCAGTTAGGCATATACGATATCTTTTACCGATGCCACATTGATTATTCACGCGGCGCCACAATCTCAGAGGCTTACCTGCTTTTGATTGGACAACATTCCCGATGGTCAGAGTTGATATCGGTTTCCTTTGAAGATAAGCTGGAAACTCTATATCGCAGCTGCCCCGATGCGCGCAACTAGGGCTCCGGTTAGACTCGTTACCAGTCTGTAACCAATTTGCGAAAAATATGTGGCAAGCACTTTCGCTGGTTACAGACTGGTACTTCTCGTTGACAGGTATTGGGCTGCCAACGGAGTTTGAAAATTTAGCAGGTGCCGTGATCGGCCGATAAGCGAGCGATCAAAAGCGATCATTTCTGCCCCAAAGTCGATGCACCTTGCAGCTCTTGCTCATCCACTGAAAAATATTCTGAAGAGACAGATATTTCCATTTCTAGCAGATAAACACTCCTGCTGATGTCGATTTAGTTTATGCGCAAAGTGCAAGAGAGAACAACCGGCACGAAAAGTTTTAAACTCCGCTGTCAGCCCTTTGCATGATCCCGAGAAGTACCAGTCTGTAAACACCGAAAGCGCTTGCTGCATTTTTTTCGGAAAATGTTTACAGACTGGTTACGAGTCGAGGCTCCGGTCCGTCCGTCCGTCGGGGCTCTCGAACGAGAAATCCGACGGCTTTGGGGTCGATACTGAGCCTAAAGTCGAGGGGTTATGCATTAAAATGAGGCGGAACCCCTCATGTCTTGCTTATATCCCATAATACCTCTCAACAACGAGCCCCAACGTCGCATCAACGAGTACTCGTCATTTGCCGAGACAGTTGAACTTTGGTTGAACTTTCAGCTGGGGGAGAAAGCAAAATTTCTGTGTGGTTATGTGTGACTGGAATACTAACAGGGTGAGCTCAGAGTCAATATAATAGTATATTTCGGTATGAGGCCCAGAAGTCCACACTTGACCCATGAAGCAAGATCTACAGCCCTTGATCATACTGGCGTATTTTACTCAGAAAGACCCTGGAAAAAGTTGTTGAGAGTTTTAAGAGATGTAAGATAATATATTCAACGTGTATAGTTGATAAGTATACAACTTTGCCATGGGAAAACCAAAACAAGCCTGTTGTGCGCAGCCTTCTGCGCTCGAACGGCTGAATGAGGTCATAAGCGGCGTGAATATTTCAATGAATTTCCGATTGAAAGTCAACTCTCAAAGGAAGCAGTGGCAATTGTTGCGGTAGCTTCGAAGGACGCATCATAAGAGGTCCCGATTGGATTGACATGGTGGCTTCAAAATTTCAACTGAAGTGCGCATTTAGCAGCCAAGAATTGGGCCATTTCTCTCAGTCCGACCTGACTCATCAATCGAGATGCGGCGGGAGCTCTTGCGACCACATTTGTATTGGCCGGTCCAAGCGGCGAATCGGAGGCGGAGTTCGAATACCGGAACGGCCCGAGAACTGGCGGGGATGTGGCAAACAGCCGCATACAACTCTCCTCTGCTTTTACTTTCGCCATCCTGGACCGGCAGCTCTGAGTCTGACTCTTGTTCATCCACTTTTACCAGCTGCTGCTCGGAGTATTGCTCGCCCTGGCTCCCCACAACCCCTGCTGCTAAATCTCAACTGCTGGCGATTGTGTGGAAATCCCAAGAACTTCTGAGATCCTTGCTGAGATCCAGGATCGCTCTCGCGAGAACTGCTCCATTTCCTGCTGGAGCATGTTTTTCTCCACTTCGAGCACCAGACTTATCGACCTGCACGAGCTGGACCCGCGCCCCCAGTGCCAACTGGCACCGTCTCGTCATCTTAGGCTCGTGTTTCGAACAGTTCGGGGCTTGAGGCGTAGCGCCATAGCAAATGTCGGGACGCGATTCCTGCCGCCATTGGCATTCGCACCGGCGAAGCGGATAAAGTACTGGCGCGTACTGCACTGGGTACTAATGGCGGGATCTTTGGCACCTGTCTACTTCTCCCCCCGCTGGTTCCACGTTTTTGTCGCGGGTGAAAGGCTCCGGCATTGCTCATATCATATGTAAGTCCCTCTTTTTTATGTACATGTAGATCCTTTTCTCGAATCCATACACTTCTTTATTTCTTATCTACCCCGCCGGTGACGCTGACAGGTCTCAGCAGTTTCTCTCGGCACAGTCCTCGACTCGGAGCAGCCTGGCACCTGCTGTACATACCCTCCTCGACTCCTGGTGCAGCGGAAGGCTAGCAGGAATGCGCGCATCCGGATCGCCATGATCTCCGCAAGCGAGCATGTCCTTCCTGCAATAGAGTCACTGCGTCACCACATGGGAACGACGTAGTCACTGCGCTACTAGGCCACCGTAACGAGTTTTCGTCTCTACGCTCTTTTCTCCGCGCCCTCCTGTGCTAACGCACTTTATTCTCCTACAGGTCATCACGCATACGGTATTTCTCAAGTATAATTGCAGGACGCTAGTCGCCCACCGTGGAAATGCCATCGTGTAAGTATTATGTTCTGACCCTCCGTCTCTCCTCCTCCTCGAGCTCTCCGTCCCATTTCCCCGTTACACCGCCTTTAACCAGTCCACCCCTCCCCCTCGGCGCTGTCCCCTCCTAAACTCCGTACTAACCAACCGCACCTCAAAAATTCCCTCTGCTCCACTCCTTTCTACTGCCGCTGAATCGATATCATCTGCCGCCAGACGCAGGCCGGACCCCTCCGCCGGTCTTCCGCCACTAGCGTGTTTTCCCCACCACCGTCGACATGTGCATGCGCGCCTTTTCTATGCTGCCCCGCCTTGGGGATGCCGCTCAGCTACAACCTGCAGATCGTCTTATACACCATGACATTCTTGCTCTACTTGTTGTATTATTATTACCTCCATGGCGGCCACCAGGTCATATTTTTCTGTCGATGAGCACTACACCGATCCCAGGTCCGAACTGAGTTCTCCACCACTCTATGATGAAAGGATCACGCAAGCAGAATTATGTTCGGATGAGCTGCGTGTAGAGTGTTCCGATAGGCCGTGCTTCATACCCAGTATTTGAACTCGAGCTATACAGTCGCGGTTCAGGGAACAAAATGAAATCAATGTTGAAATAGAAATAAAACGGCACAGCCTGACTCTAGATCTATGACCGTGCAGAGAATATGTTCTCAGCAATGTAGTTTCGTGCTGAAATGTCTCGCTATAAGTATTCCAACGAGTTGGAAAAAGCCAACGAAAACGCACATCAGAACCGATCCCGGATTCGAACTGGGACCTCCCACGCAATAATAGGAAACAAACCCTACATTTGGAGTGGGCGCGCTGCCTTCTGCGCCAATGGGTCGTCCCTCGTATTAATTGAGGTTGAAGACGGCACTGATCAGCTGACCTCCAATCAATTGAAGCGAACATAAAGACAAAATAAAAACGACAGTTGAAGAATATAAGTAACGACCGTTCTCAGAGTCGAGCACAGTGCTGACACCGTTTATGTTGAGAATATCAGCATGTGGGGGTGGTGTAGAGTATTCCACGGCGTCTTTCCTCTTGTCAATTCAGCTCGGGTATATACACTGCGAATATTGAAGGAAAAATGCAATACGCAAAAAGACCGCACTGCCCTAATTGTGAACCCCATCAGAATTAACTGCGATCTCGTGCAACCATTCTGGGCAAAAAATTGTTGAGCAGCTTCTGCCAGGTGCACCATTGCTCGAATAAACTGCAACGGCGGAAGAAAGTCGTGGATAGAAGTTCTGTTTGAAATTTAAACATGGCCGTCCTTGGGGCTTCTCTTTTCGCAATCCTGTCAGACGCACCTATGGTTGAAGCCGTCGCTATCGGCGGGTTCCTGCAGATGGGGAAGAATCAGAGATATTGGGCGTGGAGGAAGAAAGCAACCGTGGGAAGAGCAATTTGATCTCCGACGCCCGCATTCGGCAATCGCGGCTTGGACCGCAAGTAGTTTAAAACAGGACGAATACTCCGTACCGTTGGCAACTTACATCGCCCTCCACCAAAAATTTATGTGAGAAAATGGTATTCAAGAGTGAGCGACGATTATTTCGACTGGGTGAGCAATGAAAGAATATGTCGAACTGAGGTCCTACACAGAGAGCGTATTTTGAGTGGGCGCACTACCTTCTGCGCCAATGGGCTCTCCCGCGTATTATTTGACCTGGAATACATACGGTCCTATCAGCCGGCCTGAGATCTTGAAGCCAGAATAAAAAGGCGCGTTATGGAAACAAGCTTAAGGACCGATCCCAGGTTCGAACTGGGTTCTCTCATTTTGAGTTGTACAGCAGTGGGAAGGCCTTGGGGAAGGCGCACAGAAAAATGAAACAAATAACGGGACCGGGTCTAAATTTAATCTGTCACCATGCCGAGTGCCACTTGTAGAGATTATCCTCTGCGCAAAATGTAGTATCGAGATGTACTTACAACCGCTACTGCATCACAGCCAATAACTACTGATCCTTCCAACGAGGTGGAAAAAGCCATGAAAACGTACTACGAATGACCCATCCCAGATTCGAACTGGGACCTCCCACGTACTAACATGTATCTAGAAAAGCGGCTATTTCGAGTGGGCGCGCTGCCTTCAGCGCCAATGGGTTCTCCCTCGCTTTAATTGAGCTGGGGTATATATATTATTCAGGGATCATAAGCCGGGTGTGAGATCTAATCAATTGAAGCGTTCGAAGAGGAAATAATAATAATAAAAGCTGTCGGACGGCGCGACCGTTGTTAGATTGGGACTGAGGATAAAACCCGCGTTCCAGATTCGAACTGAGGATTCCCACACAGAAATACTCTGGAGAATGTAGTTTGAGTGGGCGCGCTGCCTCCTGCGCCAATGGGCTCTCCTGCATATTATTTGGCCTGGAATAAATACGCTACCATGAGCCGTGTCTGACTTGAAGCCAAAATGAAGCCACCGTTGTATGTGTGTGGATATTCCAATGGGTCTTGCTTCGAGTTGGTTGAGCTTGAGTATAAAAGGCAGTGGGAAGGTTCAAGGGAAGTTGAAATAATTGCACCATCTCAGCAACAAACTTGTTTTGCGGCCATTGCTTCGCATGGCAGTACGAGTCCTCATTACCCATGATTACCAATATTACCTCAATATTTTAGACACCTCAGGAGTCCGGAGTTGATTTTGTGATTATATTTGGAGGTGAACAAATTAATATATGACACTTGCGATAGAAAAGTTCACGTAGGCCTGGGACCTTCCCTTTAGCGCACTACTTCCGTTTTTGTTATCACACAGGAGGCCATCATGTACTATGTACCTACAAACCACCTGGAACACACACTCCGCCAGATATCATGATTATCGTGATTACCATTAATCTTAAAATATACGACCACTGCTGAGTAAGCAGTGAAGAATACTATATAAACCCCGCCCATATTGCACCACAGGCTTTGATCCCCATCGAACTATTTTAAGATGGTGGTATTTGTATGGCCTGCTTTGCTCTTGTCTCCCTCTCGTACATTCTCTGAGATTCTGATTACTTTTGTCTTCATCATATGTCCTCCCATCTAATATCTCTCCGTGCCATAATCAGATGCTCGTATTCTCATCACCCAATCCTTCTCTTCATGAGATAGGACGAGAGAGCATTGGTTATACCTTTTGTTGTTGTACCACACATCCACACATTGCTCCCCTCCTCAATAGGTGAAGTGCACATTCACTGGGTTTCGATTCCCTGAGTACGGCCATCGGCCAATCTTTCATGTTTGTAAAGTTCGATGGACAGGAGTTGCTAGGAAGAAACGAGATCCTACCTTCTGCCGGTGAGACCGTGCTATGTGGCAGAATTTGGCGGGAGGTCTGAAAGAAAATATGAAACACAGAAAGCGCATGGCGGCGATTATAGCCATCACTGGGCAGGACATCTGAAAATTCGAGTAAAACATTATGCGGCGCTGCCAGCAGCATGCTGCTCCTGCATCAGGGTAGTGGTTTAAACAAATTGAAACACGGCGGAGACACACACCACACATCTTGCGGAATCTGGATGTGTTGGTCAAGTAAGTACGTTCGAACATTTGATGCCAGCACCCGACTGGTCTAACCACGGGTAAACCTGCGACGAGAGATCAAAATCACCGGCTCCAAAGTATCCATGTCCCCATAATTCATCTCGTGGCCAACAAAATCATCGGAGCCCAGGAATGCAGACAGTGACATATTGAGCTCAGATCTGATTAAGATGTGCATCTGTTTAGCAGGGATGGTCTGCGTGTACGTCGTGGGTGGGGAGATTGAATATATGACCAAAATAAAAGTCAATAAAATAAAATGCAAGATCACTAGGGTTAGGGAATGTTCCGAATCATTTCCCACGGGTTCAATCTAGAAAACCTTGGGGGTGCAAGAACCAATCCTTATGAATAAGGACTCGTAATTGGGGCATTCCGCATAAGTAAATGTGGTGCGCAGCGCTCGGTAATATAACGACGGAATGAAATAGTGAGGGGGGTGAATATTTCAATGAATTTACTGACTGAAATTCGACTCTCTCAAACGAAGCGGTGGCAATTATTGCGGTTGCTTCGAAGGACGCATCATAAGAGGTCCCGATTGGATTGATATGGTGGCTTCAAAATTTCAACTGAAGTGCGCATTTAGCAGCCAAGAATTGAGCCATTTCTCTCAGTCCGACCTGACTCATAAATCGAGATGCGGCAGGAGCTCTTACGGGTACATGTATATTACAGAACCGGTCTAAACGGCAGAATCGGTCGCGGAGTTTGAATACCGGAACGGCCCGAGAACCGGCGGGGATTTGCCAAGCAGCCGCATACAAGTACGGCTCCTCTACTTCAGGACTTGAAGTTCAAGTCGCTTCCATCAACACTCTGGCGGCTTCGAGTTTGGCGCGCAAACGAATTGGAACAAGAACGACCTGTGCTGCGCCTCCCCGTTACATACAGCGCTCACTGCGCTGTTCCCATACACACCTATCTACCCGGTACCGACGATACTTCACCGCCAAGAGCTCGCATTGACAACGATGTCCGCCTTTCCCTGCGCGCTCGCCGCGAGAACCTGTGTGCTTACCATGGGCATCATCCCTGCGCTCGCGTGACGAATATGTTCTTTCTTTGGGTCGCTGCTAGGTAATACTGTCTTGCATCTTCCGCCTCTCCTCCCCTCCTCGAGCCCTGCTAACCAACCCTCTTTCTCGTCTAGCTCGCTTTCGCCTTCTTTTAGGACAATCTCCACCAGAGCAGCATCGGCATACCCCTTCTCGACTTCTGCTGGTGCAGCAAATGCGCATAGTGATACAAGGCTGTAGCGGAGAACTCGCGCAAGCTGCAATACCTCGAGCATTACTGCCGAAATACATACCCCAAACGACGAGCCACCCCAATCCTCTTTTCTCCACAGCCGCGCCCCGTGATTCGATTCATTCAGATTGTCCCGGACGTACTGTGCACGATATCAGGGCGTACCGCGGGACTGTGCCATCGTGCAAGTAAGTACTTTTTCCCCCTCTTCTCCCTCCTGCTCCTCCTTCTCGTCCCTCTTACGAATCCTTCTCGTTCCTCTTACGAATCCTGCTCGTCCTCCCCCTCCCCTCCCCTCGGTACTCCGTACTAACCGCGCCTCTTTTCGTACAGTTCTATGCCGAGCGATCTGCCGCGAGACCGAGCGCGCGAAGGGCGGCGACGCTGGTGCCACGCCCACCAGACACCCGCGTTCGTCTGTGGCCGCCGCGAGTACAATACGCGCGGGGACGCTGTACCACTCCGCCCGTGCCGTGCCATCGCCACCAGCGTCGACCACGACAAGCGCGCACCTTTTCTATAGCTATGCTGCGTCCATTTTCGCCATAGCTATCTTGTATTATGCAAGCAATATCTCCCATCTTCTCTTCTCCTCGTCTCCCATTTTCCCTCGTCCTTGCTCGCTCCTCACCTCTCCCTCTCCCTTCCGCCTCCGCCTTCCCTCCTCCCCGCTTTATGCCCACGACGGCTCGCTGACCGCATATCTTTGTCAGCCTATGTCTGGCTGTTGCTCTTACTTCAAGACGCCGATTCCGCCCTCCGACGTGCGGACGATCATGCAGCGAGCAGCGCCGTGAGAGGCAGGTGGTGTTACGCCCCATTCCAGCGCTCGCCGCGATGCGCACCCCGCGGCCGCTGTGCATCCCGAAAGAACCCGCCAGCAGTGCCGGCTCGCACCACCATCCGCCGTTCACCGCGCATTTTGCCGTGAGCATCCCCTGCGCGTTCGCGATGAGCATCGCCCGCGCGTTCGCCATGAGCATCGCCCGCGCTTTCGCCACGAGCATAACCCCCGCGCGTTCGCGATGAGTATCGCCGTGCGCATTTGCCGTGAGCATCCCCCCGCGCGTTCGCGATGAGCATCGCCCGCGCGTTCGCGATGAGCATTGTACCCGCGCGCTCGGCATGAGCATCCCCCGCGCGCTCGGCATGAGCATCCCCCGCGCGCTCGGCATGAGCATCGCCCGCGCGTTCGAGATGAGCATCGCCCGCGCGTTCACGTTCGCCATGAGCATCGCCCGCGCGCTCGCCGTGAACGTCCCTGCGCCCGTCATGAGCATCGCCCGCGCGTTCCCGATGAGCATCCCCCCCGCGCGCTCGCCATGAGCATCCGTACGGGCTGCCTTTCCGGGGCAGGGCGTACCTTCCTTATTCTCTCGCGGGCGTGTGCCTCCTGGAGGGGCGGGGGTACATGATGGAGGACATGCGCCGGGGGTACATGATGGCGGATATGCGCCGGGGTACATGATAATGGGCAGATATACGCGCGCCACGGCGTTCTGTTCCGGTTCCGGGCGTGGACGTGCGGACTCGATGTTGCCTTACGCGTCGTTACTGCGTCTCGTTCTCGCAGGCTTGGGAGGGTTCGGCGTTTGGACGCGGGATGGTTCTTGCGTTTGCGCGGGGGATGGGTCGTATTCCCGCGCGCTTGCGGCGTGCGTCGGGGGGAGGTGTTCGTCAGATCGAAGTGGGAGGAGTGAGGGCCGCACAGAAGATGCAGTGGAGGAACTGGATGCGCGATACGCTCAGTCGTTCGTGAGCGGCGCTGGACGAAACGGCTCGTGGGCGCGGTGGGCCCTCGATGCTGCGGTATGCGCCGGGAAGAAGTGCGCGGGAGAGTGGTGGCGGCGAGCACCGCACTGGGCAGCGCGCTACTCGGGTTAGGTGTGCATGCCTGCCGCGATCCTTTGATCCTGGCAGCGTCCGCTTGTGTCTGCGGGGGTTCCGCGGAAGACGCAGGGGAGGATGTGGATGCGCGCGAGTTTGGAGGGGAGGAAGTCCTGGATACCGCTCAGTCGTTCGTGAGCAGGGAGGGGGTGCCACGCCGCTGCACGGACGTATTATTGCACGCTTGCAGGGGAGGGCGGGTTTCGTGCGAGCGAGTGAGCCGACGCAATTCCCTCCTCGAGCTGCGCCACTTGAGCGGGGTGGGTGCCAGGCGAGAAATCCTTGGTGCCGCGTGTGGTCATCGCGATTAGGCCGCATCGGGAGGGTGGGATGGAACCATTCAGTGTTAGGCGGGGGGAGGCGGAGCGTGTGTCGAGTCTGTAGGTGGGTGCGTCAGGGATGTGGTGCTCATGTGTCTTGAGGGGGCTAAGGGCGTCGAGGCTGCGCGGCGCGCAATATGGTGCGGTGTGGGGGCTGTGATCTCTTCGCCTGCGTGCGGTGGCGTACGTCGTCGCGCGGCGCTGAGTCTGCGGGGGTCGCGCAGGAGATGCAGGGGAGGACGTAGATGCGCGCGATTCGAATTTCGGCCGCATCGGGTCGGTGAGCGGGAACTACTCAGTTGTAGGTGCGTGTGTCGTGTCGGTGGGTGGGTGCGCGGGTTGGTGCGGCAGAGATGTGGTCCGGGGTCCGGGGGGTTGTAGGGGCGTCGTTCCCTGCGACTCATCCGCGTTCTCCTGTTGGCGGTGAAGCCACCCTAATGAACGCGAGCTGCGTGTAGTTTCGGAGAGACGATGTGGAGGAGGAGCATTCCACTGCGAGCGGAGTCGGGTGCTCGATCCTCGTTCGTCGTAAAGATTGCTGAGCTGCGCGGCGCGCCGGGCTCGTTTCCTGTTGGGCTTCATACCAGCGCGGCCTGCTCGCCTGTTCGCGCCACTCCTCCATCCTCACATACACAACCTTATGCGCGTCGCCTGCGTCTTCCGCGCGTGCTGGCGAACGGCTCGCTGCGTGGGCTTTCCGCCAAAATTGGGGAGTGCTTCGCGCATAGGGTGCGTGCGCTGCGAGCTTATGATTCTGCAGTGTCGGCACTTGCTTCCGGTGCCGATGCCCCGTTTGTTGCTCCTTTGTCGTGAGAGGGCAGGGGATATCGTGGCTGGGGGTCGCGGGAGCGTCTTATAATATGACGCGGTGTCGCGGCTGTGACGCGGATGTGGATGAGAGAGCTCCCACTGTGCACTAGCCGGTGCACTGCAGCGGAACCACGTCCTCGATTGTGGTGGAGGGGCCCCATGCCATAGCAGCGGTACGACTCCTCCGCGCTCGTCTGTGGAGCCTGTGCGAGCTTTCACTCGTATGTTGGCGAACGCGCCCGAAGGGGCACGCAGGCTACATGCACGACGGTGGGGAACATAAAGATGGGGGATGAAATATTCGGAACGGAGACAATTAATTCTGCTCCTCTTCTTTCGCGCTGATACTTCAAGTTTTGCATGAAGATTTTTGCAGGTTGCTTCCAGTATATAAACCTTCTTAGTCTACTTACGACCCTTACCGCGACTAGATCAAGTCCTGTCTTGTGCAATGTTGGTGACCCCAGCGAATATTCTCCAGCCAGTATTAATAATATTGGGTCAATCTCCCCTCGCTTGCGTTTCGTTTCCCATGAATTCATACAGTAACCTTAGTTCCTTTTCTGTTCGTGTTTCCAGTTCATTCATACATTACACTCGTGTTGTTCTTATTTATTTAATACCACATTCTTTTCAACAGAGGACGCGGGATCTGGATGCCCGCTCTTCCGACGGAGGTTTTCTTCTGCATTGGCGGTGAGAACATAGAAGACAGCGTTTCGTGAGTGAGTGCCACGGACAAGCGCCCAATGACTGATCGCTATCAGATCGCCTTCGGACACACTTCACACTATCATGTCGCTCGACGTCGCCATAGATGTCCTCCTGGGGCTCACGCCGGTCCCTGGCCTTTCTGCCGGGTTTACAATCTTCAAATTCATTGCATCCTGTGTGGAACTCGAAGTGAACAAGCTGCAGCTTCGCTCCCTTGCCAATGCCATTGGACAGCTTCTCGCGACATTGCAGCGTGAATTTGAGTCATCGAGGCTCGTTGCCTCGTCTTGTGTGCAGCCGCTCATGGACCTCAGAGTGTGAGAGGCTATTTCTTGTTCATTTGGCTAATGGTGAAATACTGATTCCTTTTGCAGCCTCCTGGACGATGTCCATCGATTCGTGAAGATACAGCAAGATCGCGGCTTCCTGAAGTCGTTGTTGAAGAGAGAGACCATTGTTATTAATATTGAAGCCTTTTATCAGCGCATCAGGGTGATGGTCAATTCATTCCAAGTGTGTAATTCCGTGAACAATATACTGCAGACGCTGAATGGTGGTTTTCACATCTCGGCACTGCTGAATGTTCAACATATGCTCGCTCAAAATGAGAGCGCACGCTCTAGCGACGCGGATGCCTTGAAGGCACGTTTCAGCGCGCTGGAGCGCAACCAGACAGAGCTGAGGCGCGCGCTTGGTTTGTGCTCTTCTTTATTGTCATGCGCACCTTAAGTCCTAATCTAATCGCAGACAATAATCAGAGCAATGTCCTTGCCATGATGGTTTCTATAGAGCGACGTCTGGACCGGCAGCATGAGAACAACGCGGAACGCGGTTTTTATTCGCACGCCCTGCATTATCTGAGGTCAACCAGCGGACAGCAAATCGATCTCGAAGACTGGATGATCTCTTCGTTTGACGTTGACTACGGCCCGGAAATTGGTTCTGGCGGCTTGTGAGTTGGGAATAATTGCATATTGTTCCGTTCCTGAACTCCACAGTGGCACCGTGTACAAAGGCACCTGGAATCGGACCGCAGTCGCCATCAAGCTGGTCCATAATCACTCTGGTGTATCTGCCAATTCTACGGTGAGGGAATCAGTCGTTTCTGGATCTCCTCTGCTTACACATTCGTATATCCTTAGTTGCTGCGCAAGGAACTCGATGTGCGCCATCATTCGATATTTGTATCTAACCCGTTGGTTTCACTGAACTTGCTAGATATGGATGACCCTCAGACATCCCAACATCTTGCAGTTCCTTGGCGCAAACACGATGGATGATCGACCTTTCGTGGTGATGCCACTTCTACCGTATCACGCCCCCGAATTTCTGCGCGCACGGCCGGACTTTGAGCCTTTACATATCGTGCGTGCCCCATGTGCGTGAACCAGTCCTCAACTTCATTTAGCTTCGGGATATATCCCTTGGTCTTGAATATCTACACTCGCGTAAGATTTGCCACGGGGATCTCAAAGGGGTCTGTCCACTGATCATTTCCGATCCATTCTGCTCTCTGACCGACCGGCTCACATAGATCAATGTTCTGGTCGAAGAATTCGGCCGTGCGCTCCTGTGTGATTTTGGGCTCGCCCGTATCAAGGCGGACATTACCAGTCGAACCCGATCGCTGAGCGATACTGTCGTCTCCGGCAGTCGAAACTGGATGGCGCCGGAGCTGTTGTCGGGATCGCTGCCGCGGATGCCGTCCGATATATATGCTTTTGGGATGACCGTTTACGAGGTTCGAATTATTCCATCACTCCTGTTTCACGCCCAATAATTCGCCTTAGCTTTATACGGGAGAAATTCCACTGTCAGGCATTCTGTACGGCGACTTCATCGAAATGGTATTCAAGTTTGGTGCGAGGCCATTGCGCCCTGAAGGGGACGAGTGCCCGAGGATGAATGATGGGATATGGGATTTAGCAGAACAATGTTGGAATAAGGATCCCAAAGCACAACCCACAGCAAGTCAGGTTCATGACACGATCCAGGTTCTCCTCATCAGACAACCGACGAGCCCACTCTCGGAGTCAAAGATAGTCTCAGAAAGTAACCCTCCCATGAAACACACTTCTCGTACGTTGGTTTTGGCGCAGTTGTGCCGCTATGATTCTAATATCGCATATAGAACAATTTCAGCCAGATGCACCAGTAACACTCCATTCAGTTCCTTTTGCGACCGTTCGCGAATGGTTAAAACCCGTTTTTGCTCCGTTTCGTTTGACTTTAAACGTAAATAATTCCACAAACGCCCCGCCAGCAGCACCAGTGCCCCCATTCCCGCCGTCGCCGTCACCACCGAGGAGACCTCTGGAACAGCCCATGACACTTGGCACAGGGGCCGACAAGGGGCTCGGCGTGGATGGAGGTAGGAATCCGAGCGTGGCTGTACCCCAGGCTGCGACTGACATATCTCCGTGGGTCCCATATCGTCAGTCTTACATTACATCCACTATTGTTGACTGCATTAAACTAATACTCTCGTCATTTTACAGAAGAGCAGTATCCCAACCGGGAGAAACATGTGGTCACAGAGACAGAAGACTATTTGACCGCCCAGGTAGCACTGGCAACATCGTCTTGAATCTACTCACATATATGTTCTAGGTTGTCACAGGGCGTACGTTTGGCGATTATGAGGGATTCGACCTGTCAACATTCGAAGACTCTAATTTGCTCATCTTCCACGTGCCGAAAGAGGAGACTATTGGGACCTTTAAGACACGTATTGTACAGTTGTACGACTTCAACAAAGTCCCCCCCAACCAATATCGTTTTTGCGTCTTTGTGAATCGGCCAAACGGCACTGTACGGCCGGACGCGCCCCTTCCTGAGAGTAGTCAGGGACTCAGTAAGCAGTGTTGCTATTTTGTCTCTGGTGCAGACTCCAACTGGTTATTTTCAGCCGTTGAGTGGATTCGGACCAATATGGGTGGCGGACACAGTACTCTGCGGCTATATTTTGGGAAGTTTTATGATCCCCAAGTAAGCAACTCGTGACTGAGGTTCCCTGGTATCCAGCTGACGTCGACTATATTTTGACAAATTTTACAATCCCAAGTAAGCAACTCGTGATTGAGGTTCCCTGGTATCCAACTGACATTCCCATCTTGAAGGCACCTCCGCCTCCGCAGTCTACCTTGATTTTCTTGGAAGAGTTCCGGGTGTCCTGCCTCGGGCCAAGATTAACTGGCATAGGCCCAATTGAGATTTCCAAAGGCGCCAACGTCAGGGACCTTTTACATGCCGTGAACCGAATAATACGTCGGGAACCCGACCACCCGACTAACCTTTACAAGGTAGGCTTCGGAATATGGCACCACCAAATCCTGACAAGCACGTTGCCTCGTTAAGGAAACAAAACCTGGGATGATTGTGGCCCTGCGCCCAAACCTCTTATCGGCCCAGTGCCAGCTAAGGGATGGCGATATTATCTGTTGCCAGCACAGGGAGCCAGAGAATTTGGAGTGCGTCATTCAATAACGCTCCAATTAGCTGCACGATGCTTAGGACAATAATAGCCACGAGGCGACTCACAACTGGACTAATATTCGTTATTCAAATCCAGTGGAATATTACAAGGTTCTGCAGGATCGGGTTGTGATCGAATTCCGCCCGGAGCTTGGCGACAACGAACAGATGGTATTCCGGCAGGAGAGAGGCGAAAGCCATCCCACGTTTACTCTCACCTTTGGCCCCAGGCGATATGAGTATAATGTGTGCACCAATTACATGATCTAATGACGAGTGGCACTCATGTACATGTTTTACCAGCTGCAGTTCCGGGTTGCAAAAATCCTCAACGATACTGCAAAGCTGCAATTCACGACCACATACCTTAATGGGGACAACACGACCACAGTCTTGACGGCACTTTTTAAAAACGGACTCGTAGTGTTCAATCCGGATATGGCAAAGGTAATGGCATCCAACGCCGCCCGCTATTCGACGAAGCCCGTCATGGTGTATCAAAAAATTCTGAGCAGTAGCAGATCCATATGACTATTGATTGATGTGCCGAATGCCTAGTATGATTGCCTAGGCCGATGCATCAGCTGGTTCTCCTCCCTTCCTTTGTGCTAAATAACAAACCCTCGCGATCTAGAAATTTAACGGTGTTCTCCCTTCAGCAGTAGTGTTCTCCCGCCACGTGGAGCTCGCCCAGCTGCGCCGATAATAATATTTATTTTTTGACCTTTTTTTGCGGAGACATCTCGAGTGGGCCCACGAGCCGGAGGCGAGGATACTAATGGGCTAAGCATGAAACTCGGTGCGTTCCATTATAGCTGTGTACCATAAGGCTGTCTTTTTTTTTAAAAAAAAACAACGACGGTAGGGCCTTAATTTTTGGTCTTGAACATTATCACGCGCAGAGGGCGTTCAAGTAAACTTGTATTGCGATAGCATTTCTCAGTCGTACTCCCGCCTCATAAGATCGTTATGTACTCCTTTTGAAGAGGTCTTCAATCGCATCTTGTACACAGTACGCGATATTTCTAGCTTTAACGGTCTCATGAGTCCAAAAGGCCGCCTGCGCATGAGTGCATATTATCATTCGCTCATTGTGCTTTTATGTACCCGATAGTTTCCCAGAGCCCCAACGGTAAGTATAAATTTCTGAAGCCATGCGCGCATGCACACCCCCTTCTCATCGAGATTATTAACACGAGACGCTTGCGTGTTTTTGGAATGCCTACATTTCTCGTCGACGCAGCGAAGGCAGCATGTATGCGGTTAGACAGATTGGCATATTTACTTCAACTGCGAATAAATTCGTCATTATTTGACTCGGAGTAAATGACCTACCATCAGCCGGTGTGAGATTTTGAGGCCTGAATAAAATAAACACACACCATTCGACGATCCTAGCTTCGAACTGAGTTCTCTCTGCCACTTGATGATGGAAAGATCCCGCAAGCCAAGCATTTCGAATGAGCTTCAGAGTGTTTACTTCCAATAGGCCTTCTTCATACTCAGGATTTGAGCTCGAATATACACATACCAGTGGAAAGGCCCAGAGAAAAGATGAAATAAATCTAATGAAATTCAAAGCGCACCGGCCCCGTAATCCATCCCAGAGTCCGAATAAATTGGCTGCTCAACAATGCACATAGCGAATTAAGGCGCGCCTCTGGTACACCTCAGTTGAGCGCCACTACTGAAACGCATCAACTGAACACGAATATATATGTCAGGTAATGCAGAACGACGTCGACCCATCCCAGATTCGAACTGGGGCCTCACACACACAATGATAAGCTTTACAGCAGATCTATTTCGAATGGGTGCGCTGCCTTCTGCGCCAATGGGTCTCAAATTGAAGGAATACTGTAATAAACAAAAGATCGCACCGCCCTAATTATGAACCACATCAGAACTGCTGTAACTGGGACCTCCTGCAGCTTTTTGGGCACAAAAAATTGTTGCGCAGCTTGTGCCCCATTCACTGCGTTCCAAGGCTGTGTCGGCAGCCTGTGCCGTACAAATACTGGCGTGTGCCGACCTGCGTCAGCACGCGGTTGACAACGGCCATTCTGTGCCGACGCCCTCGGCTAACCCTGGTCGGCAGTTGTCAGGCAATGTCGGGCTGTGCTTTCAAACGCTGCCGACAATGCCACGGAACGCAGTGATTTGCTCGAATAAAATGCAACGGCTGAAGAGCGTCGCACGCGGCGTGAATATGCTAGTAATTTCAATGAACGAACATTAACCGGCTTTTCCTTCACAGCTACAGGTATCAAAGTTGTTTCACGGCACAATCCACAAATTCAGGTACGGAAGACCGAATCGTCGTTCACAAAAAATGGTCTTTTCTCGGGGGATTTTCCACCAGCACAACAACAATCTCCTTGGGCGAGAAAGGGAGAGAAAGCTTTGGGGAGCATGATGTATTAATGTGGACGGCGGTCATGTTTGAAATTTAAACATGACCGTTCTTGGGGCCCCGGCCAAATACCTCTGAGCTTTTCTTGTCGCCATACTGTGGCATAATCAGAGATGTATGGGGGTGGAGGAAGAAAGGAACCGTGGGAAGAGTAAGTTGTTGTCCGAATACACCCGCATTCGGCAATCACCGGCTGAGACTAGTTTCGAGTACCACATACCGTTCGCAACGACACCAATTCCACCGTGAATAAAATTGCCTTATGTATTCCAGGGGTGAGCGCAGATCATTTCGGGTTGGGAACGAAAAAGGTCGATAAAAACCGCGGATAACCCATCCCAGATTCGAACTGAGGATTCCCGCACAGAAACATGTATTTTGAGTGGGTGCGCTCCCTTCTGCGTCAATGGGTTCTCCTACATATTATTTGGCCTGCAAAAAATACGGTATAATTTCGTCCGGAATAAATACAATATCATCAGCCGGCTCTGAGATCTTGAAGCTAAATAAAAACGTGTGATAGACCAATCAGGACCGATCCCAGATTCGAACTGGGTTCTCTCTGCCGCGGAAAGATCACACAAGCCGAAGCATTTCGGTTGAGCTGCAGAGGGTTCTTCCATTAGGTCTTGATTCGTAGAATTTGAGCCCGAGGATATACCCTATTATTATACGGCAGTGGGAAGGCTCAGAGCAAATAGAACGACGGGAATCGCTTTAAAATCTAATCTATAGCTATGCCCGTGCAGAATCCTCTCGTAGAGAATATCTTCTCCGCACTAAATAAATTCTTACTAAAATGTCTCGCTACTGTACGACAGCCATAACTGGGTGACTTTCCATAAGCATAAAATATTCTGAGGGAATATCTGAGCCATTTCCGCCGCGATGCCGAGTCAGCTGTCAGGACCCCATCAATTTGATGTGCTAAAAACGTACACGATTTAATGCAGATCTATTCAAATCTATAGAAATCTGAAGAGGGGGTACCTACCCCCTGTACAGACTTTCATATCCTCAACATTTATGAGAATATAACGAATCCGGCTGCTGCTCCCATCATCGTTCCCAATTGGGATTCGTGTCACATCTGGTCGCATCATCGGCTTTACCTCCGCTCTTCTGCCACGACATTCCTCAGCCCGCCGGACCCTGCGCCAGGGCTGGATAGCTCCCTTCCGGCTTACTCTCTGGAAACGATTTATATATTCCTGCTCTATGTTGCTATCCATTATGGCAGTCTCCCTCTCAACAAAAGTCTACTTGACCCGATCCCTCGCTGACGAGTCCGAACCTCTGTACTATAAAGACCACAAAATTGTGTCCGTACTCACTGTGTTTCATTCTCTTCATTGTGTTGAAGCAGTATCAGGGCATCAAGATCCATAGTTGTTGGATTGTGCGAGGAGTATGCAAGGAAGAGCGTGTTTGTTGACGTGTTATTTGGCACGAACCTGAGCTTCAAACAGCTGTCAATCCTAATCGAATTCGGAGCGAAAAGTAAAAAAGCTTGGACTAAATAAATTCATCTGAGGGGTTTCCCATAAGAAAACGGCGATTAAATCGATTGATGCCATCACTGGCACTCTCAAAGAAGCTCGGATATTCCCCAGAATAAAATATGCTTATGGAAAGTCACCCACTAGTGAGAATTTGAACGAGTTGGAAAAAGTGCTGATCTTTTCAACGAGTTAATTGAAAAAGCCGAAAAAAAACGCGCACATAACCCATCCCAGATTCGAACTGGGGCCTCCCACGTGAAACTTCAGAACAGATACATTTTCAGTGGGCGCGCTGCCTTTTGCGCCAGTGGGTCGTCTATCGGGCTGATTGAGCCTGAATGTATTCAGCATCACAAGCTGGGTGCGAGTGAGATCCACTCATTTGAGGCGTAAAATAAAGTAAAAAAGTCGGACGGAGACCGTTGTGGCATTCGGACTGGGTTCTCCCGTCATAAGAGGCCTTTCGTATCCCAGTTGGATTGATATGGTAGCGTCGATATTTGACATTTATATGACAGAACCGGTCCAAGCGGCGAATGGGAAGCGGAGTTTGAACCCGGAACGGCCCGAGAGCCGGCGGGGCTGTGACATGGCAAACAGTCGCATACATAACGACCCTCACTGCCTGCTTTCGCTTTCACCGTCCTGCACTGGCGGCTCTGAGTCTGGCCTCTCGTTTCGAGTTCTTCCACTGTTGCTTGATTGATACTTATCGGGGGTTTGATGTCCCTGCTGCAAGATCTCAAGTGCTGGGAGGCGATTGCGCGCCAGAAACCGCGATTCAGGATCGCTGCTGCGAGAACTACGTACTCGATTTCGCACACTGGAGGATCTTTTTCCGGAGTCTGCATCGCAAGCACCAGACTTACAGGCTGGATGAGTTCGAACTAAGTCTACGCCTCACTTCGTCATCCGGCTGTCGTATCTGCGTGGTAGCGCCGCGGCACGCTGGGACGCGATTCTGGCCGGTATCAGTATTCGCACCGGCGGAATGGAGCCCTGAGTTTGAACGTCTTCGCGGGAACTGGGTCGGCCTGCGACACCGTCTACGCGCTTTTGAGCCCGCTGGTTAACGTTCTTGTCGTGGATGGGAGACGCCCACTCTTAAGTCGCGCTTTCTTTTTTTATTAAATTATTTCCTGTGGTTGCGTCCTCACGTGATACTTGACAGTATGCACCCCTCTCGTGCCTGCCTTGCTCATCATATAACTCAAATAGTGTCATCATCTTTGCTGTGCAGATATGGAGCTTTTACACTTTCTGGGCTTACCGGCGCTGAATCCTGATGCTCGTTTCGTTTCACCCGGCTCCTGGCTCAGACTGCTGAATCTCAGGCTCTGGACTCTGGAGTTCCGCTGTAGATATTGCTCCCCGCCCAGAAAGCTCAGCTGCGATTATTTCCGGATCGCTCTTTCCAAGAATCTTCGCGCTCTTTGGAAGAATCTTCGCGCGAGGCTTCCTACAACAGAATGTTTGCTTACTTACTTCCACTTCAATCAAACACAAGACTCAATATATGTATCTATCTGGATGGGCTTGATATCGATTTCCGCCCGAGTGGCATTTCATCATCTTCGAATTCTCCGAGTTGGACTGGCTGGCGGCGGCGTATGTGCGGTTTCCAGTTGGGCTTGGGGCGTAGCGCTATGCCGAATGTCGTCTGGCCCGTCGATTTCCCACCGGTGGAGCGGAGAAGAAAGTATTAATTGGCGCGAGGCAGGACCTTCGACCTTTTCGCCCCGTTGGCTCCAGTCGCTGGTCGGTGGAGTTGCATTCAGAATCAAATGCGGCAGTCGTAAGTGCCTCTTTCTTCATGTATAACCTTTTTCCGACTCGGAATACCTACCTATACCTACATATATACACCTCGTTTGTTCTCGTCTTTTCAGATATCCAGTGTGACGCTGACAAGTCTTGGTACTTTGCTTCTTCCAACGCAAGGAATAGCGACTTGGGCATCCGCAAGCGCACAGGCCACGGGCCACCGCCGTACTGTGTTTTTTTTTCGGTCGCAGGTCTGTGCTGTTTTCTCCCTAGACGTGTCTGGTGTTGACGCAATTATTGATCTCCTACAGTACCAGATCGTTATGGATGCCCTACTACGATTTCAGGACGTCAGAACCGAGGAACTTTTAGAACCGAGGAACTGAAGTACGTACTACTTATCTTCCGTCCTTCCATCCATCCACCACCGCTAACCGTGCCGACCTACTTGTCTTAGGCTCAGTTCTGTGGGCAGACTGGTGGCTGTACACTCTGGAGAAGCCAGGTGGCATGTACAGCCACCGATCTGCCCACAGAGCTGAGCCCCAAGATAAATATACTGTTCATCTTTTTGGTGGATATAGGCAGACTCGAGACAGTGGGCGAGATTGTTGAGCCACTGGGCTCGATCTGCATACGGAGCCGGATGAAGTTCCAGAGCTTCACGATGCAACGAGATCGCCTCCTCTATGTCTTCCAGATCACCATGTAGATCAAACAATGTGTTGGCCAGATTTCCAAGAGAAGTTGCTCTCGCAGGATGGGGTACGGGGAGAAGGGCAAGCGCAGTTCGATGAAGTTCAATAACCTCTTCAATATCATCAAAATTGTGCAATTTTCGAAAGCGTGTTCGATAGAAAGCACATGCACCTGAAAATTACGCGGGAGGACAGTAGAATGCGCCATAGCAGGAACGGGGAGAGGGAAGAATAATGGAAACAAAAAGGTGATGAAAGAAATGCTCTTGCACTTCTATCATTTTGCGGCAAGTTCATCGCTTTCAGTTCCTTTACTGTCCGATAGCTGTTGGCTGGTCCGAGGAATCATAACTTTCAGGGAATTCTGGGCCATTCTAAATTCAATTATTCAGAGCATGGACTGACTCTGGAACCAAGTTGCCCGGAGGGCTAAGGCTTAGGATTTTTGTTTTAACCGTCACCTAAATTGTGTGAGGTACATTTGCAGGCTAAAACAGCTTGGGAGCTAGTTAGAATGGAACCGCTGGTGGCGGCCGATCGAAGCGTAAGTCATGGCATTCCAGCAGAGTGTCGTGCCAATTTTATGCCAAGCTAGGCAAGCTCGTTCGGCTCCCTGCATTGAAGCCCAATTTGAATACCACATACGTCCAAATCCTAGAGGAACTGAAACCGCGAGCCGAATGGGGGTTTCAGCCATGTATGATTTCGGTTTTATTCCAGGGAGTATAACACAAAACAACAAATTCGAAAAGAATTACTGGAAGATCCGGCTGCCAACCGAGCAGAAGACTGCTGCGATTCCAACACGCCGCAGCACACGATTCAACAGCTCGGGGTTGATGAATCTTTTCCGGAACCCGCGTAACACTTAGAGGAGTTAGTAGGTACGCCGCGGCCAGCGCTACTCCCTATACTGCTGAAAACTAGTGAATTGATTAGTTGTATCCCCTGGACACGCATGTGAATATAGGACAAATATATAAGCCGGCCCATCCGTGCAGTTTGGCCTGTGCTCCTTGTCCTTCGCATCACAGCGCGCACATCCCAATCCTACAAAATAATATCCATCAAAGTCTTCTTCGCACTCAGTGTCGCCCTCATGGGACTCGTGCATGCCGCGCGAGCGCAGCATGTGTTTCGTGATATGTGTTTCGGGACGGCGATTAACTATTGTTTGTGGGGACGATTATTATCCTAACCCCGGCCTACCAGTCGTCAATGACTGACCCCGGGTACCCACTTGCAACAGGGACCTACATAATCCGTCAGATCAAGCGTAACGACACTCTATACGGCTTGAACGAGCCAGATCATTATATCTATACCTACAGCAAGTGGGAGACAGATGCGTTCGGACAAGTAAGAACTTCATTACGTGCCCCTGTGGATTCTGGCATTGTGGGTTCCATATTCACTGGTTGCAGTAGAAAGTTACCGGGCAATTGGATGGAACCTACATGTTCTTAAACGTCGGCCTTGATGCCTGGGCTTATCTCTGTAGCGAAGACGGATATGTGAGTGCACCTTCATTTCTCAGAGGAATAAATACCAACTCAGAAGCTCATTCCAGGACAAAATCTGCAGTGGCACCGGCATCGGAAAGGCGAAGAACTTCAAGATCTCCCAGACCTTCCTGTCGGGGAAGCTTACGGTATTATTAACCACATTTTTCTCCATTCACTGTATAATCAGCTTGCTCTTACACAGATCCAAAAGGCTGAGGAAGACTCGCCTCTTCTCTGGACTGTGCTTGAACACGGCTACGGGGAGGTGATGCTGATTCAGGCCCTGTCCGCCAACGCTCCTCTGCTGAACATTTACAGGTGAACATTACCGCTCCGTTCGATCCCCAAAACCAAACGTGGACGTTTGAGTCCATCGGCACCGGATACGGGCTGCGGGATGGTCGCGGTTGATTCTGAATTAATTTGATCCCTGAGTACTGTTACATCTGGTTGAAAGTGAAGACAAAATATATCTTACATCTCATGCCGAAATCGAAGGTCATTGATAGCATCCATTCTGAAAAACGCACAAGCCCAAAGGCCGCTGTTTCAAGAGCATTTTTGGTTCGGATCAAGCAGGCGATGCGATCATCGTTTGGTTCGGAAAATGACGAAGGCAGTGCTTGAATGTGTCCTTTTCATAGACAATGTCAGACTAGGAATGAAATGAAGCTAGGTTACGCCCTCTGAAAATATCACATAAGGAAACAAAAAATTTCGATCAATAGGCATTCACGCCATCAATAGGCATTCGCGCCATCAATAGTCATCACCCAATGGCTATGCTACTAAACTCGCATGTACTCATCTGCGACACACGAAGTTTAGGCGACCTTGTTTACACCGGCCTTTCCACTATAACGATGACCAGAACAGATAGTTCTCGTGTTCAGAAACCGCGATGTCGAACTTGAATTTATCAGCCACAATAAGAGCTATCTGCTATCGCAGATCTCATATTTGTATCTTATTGGAAACAGCGGAATCCCCTCTGGCCCTGGATTCTCTGTATAAATAGCTGTTCCCTCCACGTACTCACTCAGTTTCCGAACGCTGGTCCACGCAGCCCTCGTTTCGCGAACTCCGGGTATCTGTCACGATATCATCTCAATGCCTCCGTCTTCTGACCGACCAGCTTCAAGGCCAACAACCGGCCGACTTACGCCACGCGTTGGGGAAGCTTATGTGCGACGGCGAAATTGTTCATCAAACTGGCAGCTGGCTGGGTTATTTCTAGGTGGCTTTCGTCACATTTGTCTGCCAATTCGTATTTGCTCACTTTTAATTTGGGTCAAATCTTCACCTCACCACACTACGACCTATTCCAGTATTCCACGTCCATTTCTTGCTCTCAGTGGACAAAAAACTTAGTCCTGCCGAATTACAAACCGTATCCCAAAAGGACGCTGGGTTGACTGAAGTCGAGCACGATTGCCGTGTGCGTGATTGTTATTATTAGTGTAACCATCCGCCCGACAAGCTATTCCCACCTATTATCATGGGTCCTGGCAACCCGTTGCATTCTATCATACAGTCCCATAAACGAATATTCGGGTATGGGATAACAATATTATCTCTATCAGGGATCTGCCACTCATGACTTTGTCTCATTGACCTATAACGTCACCTCGTGGCCTGAACTTCGCCTTTCAACATCTCCCAGCGGCATTTAGTTCCCTAGTTTTTGGTCCAAAACCACTCTTGCAAAAAACATGTATGTGTTCGAGTCGTTTAAGATGCTCTCCCAAAATCAATATTGGAGACTCTACGCCCACACTGGTCGCGTTCAAGAGGAGTCAGTCCATTCTCCCTCGCGCCGCGTGGAAGAGAGAGCTCCGTCCGAAATATTCCGCCCACCTGGCATATGCAGCAGGTGGTTTCATTTTTTTTTCTCAACGCCACAGGAATTGAAGCTGATGCTGTTTTGAATCATTTTGTAGTCACCGCTTCCCATCCTTCTACGGCTTTAAAATTTGTCGCGCACGATACTGCGCCTATCCTTCTGCTGGAGGACCTCGACGACCTTATCCTGGACGTGGTTTGCCTATCGGCCGGAGAGAATGAGCACATCATTAAATCTCGTTTGGTGTGGAGGACGCGTACCTCGAGGCTCGGGCGTCTTGGGCCGAACATCCGACATTCATTCTCGTTACATCGCATCGCGGATGCAACATGGATGATCAGCGAGGGGCATGGCTGTAAGATTATTTAGACGTATATTGTTATCTCCGACTTATGATGGCCTCAGCATCACAGGTATCGAAGGCCATGGAATATCCCTCCAAGCTCTCCTCACAGCAAAGAAGGTTCCGCTCCGCGAAATAGGATCCTCGTTCCAAATATCCCACGTCGCTGGTAATATTTGGGTGTAATCCTGATGAAGTTTACTCATATAATTACTCGCAGCTGGCGTGTCTAGCGCCTGGGCCCAAAGGGGGACAATCGAACCACGACTGAATCTTGATCACATCTTTTCTTTCGGTGAAGCGTTTCCCTTCGGGGCCCGCCAACAGCTTCTTCCAATCAATCTCGGCCTGGCCTCTGCAAAGGTCTTCAATGTTCTCGAGTACGTCTGTGCTTTTTTCCAGTCGTTAATTCCCGTCTAACCATACCAAAGAACTAGCGTTGGTCCCAAGGGCCTACAGGTCTTCTGCGTTGACTGCGTCTCACGGACAAATTTTTCTGTCGGGATCGAGGTCAACGTCACAGACGGCGGAACAGCGATCAGTAATTCGCAAATCAATGTGACCGTCATAGAGTTCCAGCAGGACATCGCCCTTGAGTTCACATTCGACGCAGGCGTGTCCTTCACTGGTACCGTAGACGTTCTGCGGCTGCCGTTACCAGAGCTCGGGGTCACGGTTCGTCAAACCGCTGCTCCGAATGATATATTTCGCTAAACAACCTGTTCAGATTCCTGATATTGGAAGTATCGGATTTTTCTTCGGCGGCGCAGTTCGCTCGGAGCTCGAGGTCACCGTCCCGCTCAATTTCACCGTGGGGGCTAAAGCCAAGGTGGATCCTTCACATCTACAGCGGCAGTCGTATTGAATGTATGATTTCAGATCCCGGCTGGTGCTACTGCAACGTATGCTATGGTTGGCGGAACCTCCTCTGCCACGGGCTGGTGAGTGTCCACTCAATATTTAGAAAGTTATTCCATCTCACCCACCGCAAGGGATACTGCAACATTTGATGCCCTTCCCTTCAGATTGAATACGGGCTCCTTCAACGCAAGTGCCGGCGTGGCCCTGGCACCGTTCATTGAAGCGGGGATCAACTTGTTGGGTACGTGCACCTCGTCCTTTCAAATACTATGTCTCACGTTTTGTACAGACGCCTTGATCGCCCAGGGCCGCATCTACGTCAACACTCCGCACATCAAGGCCGCATCTGTCGTGCAGTCCAACGTGAACCGCCTATGCCAGCCTGTCGGCCCGACGGACTTCGAGTCGTTCGCGACAGCCATGACCATGGGGATCGACCTCGAGCTGAGTATCGAGGGAAGCTCCTCGGGAGTCCTCCTCCCAGACGCGGACGTCCCGCTCATCTCGCACAACTCCAGCCTCGGGACGTACCCCACCATCGACGCCCCGAAATGCTTCGTCGTAGGGAACGACGGTCCTGGAGGCGGGGCCAATGCTGCGATTGCGGGGCTCCTGCCGGCGGCGACAGGCACCTTGGTCGCTGCGGCGGTGGCCGTGCCGACGTTTAACATTCCTGGAATCCAGGCGTACTATGCGAGCCATAAGACGCTGCCCACGAACGTGAATTATTCGCAGATGGTGATGGCGACCACGGTCCCCGACGACCTGAAGAAGGCAATAGATGGTGCTGCATCTGGCGTACGATTGAGCGGTGTCGTAGTCGGTGGATGGGTCGCTGCGAGCTGCCTTTTCAATTGGTTTGTTTGATTTCACATCCTCTTATTCTTGTACATATCGCTTGTGCCTAGCAATAACGAACATGGAAAGACTACTGCCTTGACGACTCACACCTTAATACCCAACGATACTGAGAGCCGGTAGAAATTAGCTCACATTACTGTACTATTTTGACCAACTGTTCAAATAACGCGTAACAGCATCTAGTGAACTGAACACTTTTGGGTCCCGTAACCGTAACATCGACCTAATGAACACCCCCCAAACTAAGTTGCCAGACGGCGTAAAATCAAATTTTCGTGCGTGCCAAAACAAATCAATTTTTAACACACCCTGCACGGAATAAGGCAAAGTACAGGTAGCCCAGGCTCATTTATCGAAGTAGTTAGTGACCCTCCCAAGCCGGGCCATCGTAGCGCTTGGCAAATTTCTTACCGCACCCTTGGCATACTGCTTATAATTGTCGGGAACAGTTGGGAATTATTATGGACATCTCACGAATGAACACTTTGGCTAATGAACACTTGAACATCCCGTAACAGGCGCCTTGAACCTCTGAACACCAGGTCCTGTGAACACTAGGGCGTAACGCATAACACCCTGTGAACAATTGGTCGAAATAGTACAGTAGATGTTCAATCTAAGCGTAGCCAATATCCATCCTGCACGTACACTCCGCACGTATATTCCCGCTACCTTCAGGTAAGGGTTTTAGGGCGCCCTATTTTGAGGCCCTGCAGTAGATACATTTTGGTCATTTCTCGCTGCGTAAGCACTGATCTCCTCTGCTAAATCTCTTCGGCTTGTGGACGGCTGCGGGCAAGCCAGTGATTGCCGTGAGATGGTCATAATCTTGCTTATTCGAGCTCAGGTGTGCGACCTAATGCGAGCTGGTCGACGCGTGAGCGTCGACCGAGCGAGTTTTGGGTCGCCTTGAAAAATTCGGCTCTGTGAATCAACTTAGAATAAATCATGCCCACTAATTTTAGGTAGTGGGTCGGACTGGGTCCTGTACGATAGTACCGCCCAAATTTACTATAGTTCCAGCAAAATTTGAAAATGAGGGTCGTTTTTGGTTCGCTTTGGTGATCCAATCCTAGAGACCTTGTTTCAAGTCTCTGGTCGTCCGAGTTCTCTCGTCTTTGTCTGATTTGGCCGCCAGTCATTGAATCCGAGATAGCCGGTCGGTTAACAGGAGAACACCGCCATCTTGCCACCTCGACGACATCTCTTATCCTTTCCCCCCATCTTCCCCTTCCATCGTCAACCCATGTCATCTCCCTGTGCAAGTCTGGGACATCCTCCGCTCCCCCCAAGAATTACCTCAGACCCCTGGCAAGACCTGTGAACCTGTGCTCCCGCTTGATTTCGTTGGCTTGGGGTCTCCGCTTCCTTCCCGGTGCTTTCGTCGTGTGCCTCTATCCTCTATCCTGTATCCTCTCGCAAGTTCAGGATAAATTTCAGTGCAAATCCTTCAAGCCACTCGTTGCTTATTCAATACAGTCCTCAAATTTTACTATGGTTTTCGATTCTTGCCGTCTGTTTCTCCTCTCTCTCTCTTGCTAGGTCAAGTTCTGTATCATCACCTCAAGCCTCGATATTCCCGGAGCTCAACGTAAGGTAATGTCGAGCCGTGGCAATATGCGGGATCGCGCTGGTGAGTATGGTCCTTCGCTCCCATGCTTGTAACAGTTTGCGCTGAACACCGCTATGCAGATCTCGGGCCTCGCAGGCGCCGGTGTGTGTAGATGTAACTCAGTAAGTTGATGCTACTCTCGGGCTGCTTGTCCTAACACTTATTTCGCAGATTAGTTGACACGCAGAGTTGACCTGCTTCGTCGGTGACAACGACGGGCTTAACTTTGGTGAGGCCACGCCGCTTTCGCTGATGTGTTCCCCTCATGTTCTCTTCAGATTTGCTTCGCAGACTCGCAGAATCATAGTTGATAGTTGACTACCTAATGCAATTCCGTGAGTCAACACCACTTCTGCTCGCTCTTCGTGGTATGCTAACATTTGCTTCGGAAATGCATAGTCACTCAAGCACGCACGGCAGTCGCGTCGACGCCGCTTGAAATCTGGCCCATGATTTTTGGACTGTCATCGATGTGGCTCCAATTATCCTAACGGGCTGAGCGGTGCGATGAACGGAGTAGACCCAGACTACCGCACTCATTTCACGATATTTTTTTTTTCAATAATTAGACTGAGGCTCTTTCTAATGTGAAAACTTCGAGAAATTAGAAGGTTAGTTTACCTCCTTCGTCGCCAACCCCCTTCTCAAGCCCTGGAAGCACGAAGCAACATTGATACCCAGATCCCATATTATTTTATTTCACACTTTCCTCCCTCATATTTGATCATTTCACTCATCCAACCTTATTCTCTTTGATTTATCTCCCAGATTTATTCAACTACTGTGCAAGCATGTCCGTGCGCGTTCCACAGCCATGGCAACTTCGACATGATCTCAAGATATATTTTGGGCCATGCGCGAATCATATCTTTTGAGTTTCTGGACACGTTTACATATTTATACACTCACCTATCTGATATACCAGAGTTACTATTTTCCTTCCTACGTACCACCAATGCGATGAGCCAGACTCAAGTCCTCGGCCTTCTCGGACTATGCCCGGGATTGATTTCGAAGTGACTTGGGCACTCACCTTCGGCGCTGAGCGGGGCAGTGTACATCTCCCTATAACGTTTTTGCGTAGCTCCTGGATTGCTCGTTGGGCGAAGGTTTGATTTTTAGCTGCGGCTTTCAACCACGGACACTCTTACCTACCTGGGCCGGAATCCCTTGAGCCGGGGTCGGCGTGGTAGCTGCACGTCTTTGGAGAAGTAAGAGGAGACCAGCGAGATCTGTGAAAAGCATCAGCGCTGGAAAGCGGTTGAGAGGATCGAGATGGAGGGCGAAGGAAGGATAAGACGAGCGAAGCAAAACAAGCTCGAGCTAATGGTCGCAAAATTCGTTTTGCATACAGCAGGCAACGACAGGGTGAAAAACATATTAAAATAAACACATACCAGGATGAATGAGGTTATTTATCGCAAGACAGCACAAGAGGTGGAGGCTGGGCTTATATTGGCTAGGCCTGAGCCCCAAAGCCGGGGGTCCTGGGTGAGTAGGCCGCGAGTCACCAAATACTCCGAGTCGGTCTACATGATTTTGGAAACAAAGTGATTATTTATCATAGAATCAGCACTAGAGGAGTCTTGAGTCAAGCGCAACGCATATAATGACTGTGAATACGAGACGGACCGGCAGTGCTGAGGGCGACAAAACGGACAAGAAGTTTGGGAAGTGGGTGGAAGGGAGAGAGAGGATGCTCTTGTTTGGCATCGGCCTCTGATTGCTGATCCGCCACCTCCCACCATGGAATTCCTTGTTCTTACCCGCCACTCTCACCTTCCGGTCTCATATTCTACTCATATCAATTCTGGCCGTTTACAGTAATACCATTTTTAGCTTTTCAAGCGGACTGAGAACTCAGGCCGGCGCCTATTTTTGCCAACCGAAAAGTTCTTTACAAATAATCTCATTTGCAATTTGTTCAGTGACTTGCTGTATCTGTTCAATATGCGACACTAGGACTCTCACTATTCATCTCAATACCTCCTATATTTATTCTCGCGATTCACTCTCTGTAAATCACATTTCTCCTCCCTCAAGGTATCTTTGCCTGGGCTTTCAAAATATAGCAATGCAACAACGAACCAGGTGCGTTTCCCCATTCTTGTTCTGAGATGTTTTCTCCAGGTTCCCGTCTGTCGGCTCCACCTCGGGTAGATACGCTACTTCGCCTTCACCGTCTTCGGCCCCGGATCAAACCCCTCGTCGAGCACCGGGTCTTCCACGAGCGCCCACACGACGTCGCGCACCTACTTTTCTGCGGCGTCGGTGCGCGCGGGGCGTGCGGTGCTCAGCGCGTGCGTCGTCTGCGATAAAATCAATGATTCTACTTCGTGCATTTATGCAATTGAAGGAGGAGGGAATGCACACCGGGAAGATATCCTTCGTCTTGACCTTGGGCTCCGCAAGGTCCTGGTCCAGCAGGATTGCGAGCGGCGACATGAAGAGGAATATCGCGAGGTGGCGGTTCACCGTCGCCGTTGTCAAAAAAGATGGGAGCGAAGTTCGCATGTGCGCTGGGAGTTTGTGGTAATTCTTGGGAAGAATGTTCAGTGCGCTTTAGTTTCAATGGCGAAAAATATGCTGACGAGAGGCCACTGTAGTTCAAAAGGCTCTACCAGGACGTCTGAGTTACGAGAGCTGTCTTCCTATGTTGCGGCGGGATTAATTTGATGGGAGGATACACAGAAACTGGAGAATGCACATGATACTTAATAACAAAAGAACTCCTCAGTCACTGTAGGGTAAGGACTCATATTAAATATACCTAATAACAAAAGAACCAGAAGAGGTGAGTGAACGAAGAAATAATGAATATAGTAACATACCTCCTCAGTCACCGTAGGGTAAGGACTAAGGAGGGAAAATAGCGAAGACGACTATAAGTATGAAAGATGCGATCTAAGAAGTAAGATGAAAAAGAAGTAAGTATGTCGTGCTTGATGAATGCGGCCTAACTCCATCAATACTCAGCGCGGTGAGGAGCAGTTTTCTGTGTGCTTGCGTCGTTTTCGAGTGGATGTCAGCCTCGGAGGTATTACTGCCCGAACTGCTCGACGGCGCAGCTCCAGCACTGTTAAACTAAATCGCGGTAAAGGAGCAAAGGAATCGAAGAGATCAGTCCGGTGGCAGTACTGTGATGTGCTTATGTGCTTTGACCTTCCATTCCTGCATTGATGGCACTTCTGGTACTGTGCCTTCGTCAGTTCTATTTCGCCGCAAGATTTTTATCCCATCAGAACAATGCACAGACTGCGCCGGAACCCGATCAGGCGATTGTTTATGGGGGGGATATATTATACTCACGTGGTCCACAACATGAACAACGAGTTTACAGAAGACAAACAAGTAGTACTATTAGGGTGTTTATCCTTCTAGAAATCTACAAGATGTCAACTGAGCGCAACACCATTCAAGGGGGTCGATCACACAAGACGCTGGCCAAACTGTGGGATGGTTACAGGAAGTGATTGACTCATCAGAGGCTTTATCTACTTCACGGACATCATGACATCTAGAAAGACAAAAGGACAGCAGTCCGGTGCAAGTCACTTCAATTATGCAGCATTACTACTTGAGTTTGGTGAAAAATACTGGGAAACTAGATATCTCTATCATTCATTGCCAGTGGCAGCGCTGTGTTGTTTTTCATGATATCCGTGTTTCATTTGAGATAATATTGCCTCCTGATAGTGGTTCCCTGAGTTATCTGGTCAGCTAACTTTGCTTCAGTGCATTGAAGTGGTGTTCGAATCGCGAGCTTGGCCATTGAGATGCAGTGAAGTCCAGGGACTTAGTGTGGGTATTGCATTTTACACCTAGCTACTTCCTGGGCCCGGCAGTCCGGAACAGGACCTGCCGTGTAATCCTACCTACCTACCTACCCACTCCATGTGCAAGATGACGCAGCAATTTCTCACTGTGCCACAGCCACATACTTCTCTGCACGTGAATTTCCCTCCTTTCTGGTTGCCCAGCCATCCACGGCATCTTTCCGTTTTCTCTGGTGCTTTTGGTGATCTGGCTGGTATACGTAGTCGTCAATGTCTCCGAGTCGATTACTGCAACTGGTCAAAGACATTCTGATATGTCTTGAGTTTGGGGCTACCATAAGGGTGATATACTTGTCATGGAACAGGGGTATTAGTGTGGGATATCATTTTCATCCTGATTGGGGTTCTAACAACTGATTGGGCAATGCCGCAACCGATCGGGTTTGACAATCGCTCCCCTAAACGCACCGTTTCCTACACATCTATTAATCCCCTTAGCAGCATTTCATATCTGTCCAACTAATATTCGTCGCTACTGATACCGTAGTCACCGTAAATAGTATAAAGTCCCTTATACTACTTTATACTATCCTTGTCTACTCTCCAGCTGCTCAGTACTGTGTATTGATGCTCTTGCCAACTGTTTTTCAGTCGCCTCGTCACTCCACACCAAACCCGCAAAGCCACTGTGCTGACAATACTGTCCAATAATTACGTGCATTTTACAGGGTTTTTTTATACAACTTTGCACATTTGCCTGCAATGGCCCTGGACTACATCTCTACGGTGTTTACAGCCTCTCCCATCTCACCCAAAATGCTTGGCATCATCCTGAATATAATCCCATCAACACGGTAAGTCCATCAATCATCGTGTCTACCTTAGAAAAATCATTTCTGGTCCTGCAGCGGCCTAAAAAATCCTGAATGGTGCTATAAATCGGGATGCATCTTACTGAACAATTTCTCTTGCCAATTAGAAACATTTAATGGCGGCCACCATTGTAGGCACCGTATAAAGCTGAATGTGGCATAGGCTCAGTTTGACGTCGTTCTACCCAACTTATAATTTGTTGGAAGGTCTAGGCACCCCTTATTTGCATTCAAAAAGTGTACTGTACGCGGTTGTATGGAGGCAACTAAACTTCAGCCGTTACGCAAAAATCTTCCCCCAAGTTAGCAACCGCTTGCCTTTTGGGGCTCCGGATCACCCAATAAGGCAACTCCAGCCCCGCAGGGCCCGAAAATTTACTTGAATTGGTCTCCAAAAGCCATTTTGTGCGTTACGGTTTGCCATTTAGGCAACTTTTGGAGGCGCCGTTATGCGTTACGGTTGCTACCATACAACTGCGTACAGTACTATACATTCATGAGCCCTTGATAGCTTAACAATAGTGAAAATGTGATACTGCCGAATACGGACGAGGTGTTGTTTCCGGTACCGTGAACCTTGCCTGCGATTAACGGCATCCTACAATCAAACTTTGACCGCGACAGGAGTGCTCCAGCTGCCCACATCCAAGCTTGAGAATGTAGAAGTGAGAAGCCCCCTGGCATCCATGTACTGAACTACCGCCAGTTGCTGTAAGGGAAAGAAAGCATTCAGAATGAGAATCAAAATAAAGCTGAAAATATACGTACCACACGACTCGCAGAAATCACGTCAATGACCGCCGAAATGGGAGTACCCAGGGGCAAATTTGTAGCGAGCGTCGTATTGACAACCCATGCAGCGCTGTTAGTCAATCCACTGTGATACGCCGAGACGATGTTTCCGTTGGTGGTCTGGTAGAAGAGGCGCTGCGCAACAGTGCCGAGGGAGCTCTGAACCGTAAAGTAGCCATAGCCTGCGATGTAGGTGGACAGCACGACGTTAGTGACTCCGAGCGCGGCCATGGCCGCAGGACTACGATTCACTTCCCAGGTGTTGAGCGGCGCAGTGTTGCCTACGAACCCAGTGGACCTGAGTTCAAGGATACTGTTGTTGGAGTACGAATACGAGTAGATGCCATTAGGGCGAGCGCTCATGATAAGGTGACGCTGGACCTGTAGGAGGTGTCAAGCAGTAAGAAAAGGCCGACGTAAAGAATGTAAGGGCAGTGTCCAAGAAGTAAAAGTGGGAGAGCACTAATTGTAACCGGTGCCACAACCTGCACGGTGGCAGCGGCGGCAATTAAAACGACAGAGAGGATTGTTGTGAGGAACATTATGCTTGAGCTGAGGTTTCAGGCCCTTGCCCCGGGGTATAAAAGGTCCTTCGTGTATCACAGAAGACAACATGGGTGTGTTCGCGACCCTGGCCCTATATATTTTATTATTGGGATTGCCCCCCCCATCCATTCACTTTGGGGCTCGGCGTCGAGCTCTCGAGCATTTGTCCGTGCTATCTTTGCAAGCAAGTGCTCATTGACGCCGTCGTCGTTGCTGCTCAATTGCGGTCGTCGTTGCTGTTTTGATCGCATTTACTGCATTTGGAACACGCATCTCCCACCATGCTTTTTTTTGGCCCAACACAACTCTCCACACATTTTCTGCTTAGACTACCTGACATCGACACCGTCCCATCCTACTAGTTTGCCACCCCGTTTTGATGGCTGAAACGGATGGACATGGCCACCGTGCACATGGCCAGGGACATAGCCACTTATTTGGCCCTCTAGATGGGGCGGCAAACTAATATACATCCTCTCCATCCCTGACTGATCTTTCGTCCAGCATCTCAAGCCCTTGTGACCCCCAGACAGACGTGGAGAACGCGGAGAGTTCCCGTGGCGCCGCTTCTCAGCTTCCCAATGCCCCATCGCAGAGGAGCGGCCACGCGTCAGCGCAGGATACCGGTCAACTTCGCCACCACGATCGCCTGCTTGGTTACCTTGCCCATACATGCGGGTATCCCTACCATGGACTCGTGGACGCTGCTGCCCCAATCGCAGCGACCGCATCCGCTATCCCCGCTGCTGGCTTTCTTCGGGTGGGATTTCTGCCCGACGCACACCACGGCACAACACGCCATTCATCGTGCGCGGATACCACCAGCTTGGACTCTTATCCTGACCTCCCGAGAGCGCCACCACGACGGATCGGTTACTCGCGTGTCTACGCCCTCGTCACTCCCATCCTCGCCACGACCCGTTGCCGCACCCACAACGAGTGATTGTGGGACATCTTTCGTGCGAGCCATTGCGGCTTTGTGCGTCGGCGCACTGCTTTCGTTCCGCATTTCCATGGACACTCTAGCACCGTGGCCGTGTTTGTACTTGGACTATCTTTTGTAATGGAGACTTCTTAATTCATTTTTTCCCCTCCATTTCCTCTATCCCATTGCTGTGATTATTACAGACTGTAGCGGCGCCATTCCCCCCACCCCACATAGAGTATATGTGGGATAACCAGGAACCGCTAGTTACCCCCGCCACTGACCGCTGGTGACTCCTGTCAGAGGTCATCAGCTTCAATACCCACTAACTTTAGGGGGTAAGAGGGTGGGAAATTTTTGTCAGGCACTCAGCACTCTTTTTGGGGACCCATACAGGCAGATTCTTTCAGGGAAATCGGATCAGGGAGGGATACAGGCTGAATTGTATAATATGCTCCCGGATTTTCTGGCCGATAATACTAGACAAATTGAAATTACAGACTTGAGGTTGTGGGCCGTGGCGTTGCTTGGCGAAACTCGTATTTACTTGCAGGAACACCTTATACCTCGATGGCTAGATGACGACCACTCAATATGTCGGGACACAAAAGGCGATCGTGGGAAATGGTTGCTGGATCGTCCTCGAAGGTTTCCTTTAGCTCGAACTTCCAGCGCCTCACCTGGTGTTCGCCCATAGCCGTTCGATTCCACGTAATGTTTCCGGGAAGACAAGGCGTGGAGATCTGGGTAATCGCTGAAAAATAGTGTTACTCACTTGGCAGCCTGATAATTGACTAAGGAGTTGGAATCACACACTCATGAAGAGGAGACGCAGGGCCACCCTGCTACCAAGCCTTATTTGCATTTCTTCTATTCTTGAATAAATCCCCTCCTTTTCATCCTCTATTATTTAATTTATCTGCACCTTATTTCCTGCCGTACAGCAGCATGAATAATTATGGATCTTTTAACTCTTGAGTTGTCTTCAAAATTCTCGAGTTGTCTTCAAATTTCTCCCTTACCATGTTTTACATTACTTGGACCACAGATCTGCCTGCAGGACCTAAGGAAAAAAATGACATAGCGACGTGTAATGTGTCATGAAACAAGTTCACGACGACCCCTATTTTCATTTTCAATTGTGGGATATATTTTGGCAACCCCAAAATATATCAAATGGACGATCATGACGACGACGACGGGCAGAGAGGACATAAAGGAGGAGGGTATTGGTCTTGAAACAGACAGGAACGATCGGTTTCCAGATGAACCAATCGTAAGACAGTTGTATAAAAACCAGTAGATAGAGTCATGTACAGTAGATTCTAACTCGTCTAAACTCCGGTCCTGCTTTGGCTGTAAGCACTGCTTGAAGACTTGACATTCGATTCTCACCCATTGTGGGGTTCGCGGCACCTATACCCCACATTTACTATCCCGCACTTTCGACCGCTTCCTGTCACATAGTGGCGATCCTCTACTGGTCTATGTCTGCGTTGCGGGATAGGCAGGATCGTTCGCATATACTTAGATGGTGGTTCACTCAATCCCGGCGGGTGATATCCATGACCGAGTCGTATAGTACCCTCGTCAGATCGTGAGATGAGGATCTTCGTCAGTTGATGGAGGACTATGGAGGATCGTCGTGTTATGATTGAGAATTGATGCAGATCTATCCATATGTACGGCAGGACGAGAGTGCGCATCAGCACTATCTTGATGCGCTGATGGAGGCTGCACAATCTTTTTCCTTCATTTGCATGAAGAGGACCGACCATTCCATGCCCCTCCCCACCCTCGCTGTGCTCGGGGGGTCCCCCGAGCCGGGGCATGTCAGGTCGGCACACTAAAGCCTCGTTCCCGTGGAAATTTCTGTCCTTTACCTAACCATCTAACCACCTAACTCTAACCCGAACCTCTAACCCCTAACCTCTAACCTGAACCCTAACCAGTGGATGCCTGCAGTTGGGGCGTGCTGCGCTTGCCCTAACTGCTCGAAATTCGGTGACACGTGAATACAGAACTGTTCGCATCAGCTGAGCAAGCGTGTCCAAATTTGGCATGCAACGAACTTGCACGCTATCCGACGAAGATCCCCGCTATCCGACGAAGATCCACATCTGACGAAGTGACGAAGTATGTGAGGGCTCTATATCTTCCTCTCTGCTATAGGTTTTCGATATTCGCGCTTTGTCCTCAATCTCCCCATTTGCACCTTTCTATCGACCCCCTAACCTCCTCAGTCCAACAAGAACTGGTGATAGAATACCATTTTTTCATTTAGAATGGTCGCAGGCATGCCATTGCTCCCGTAAGTAAGTTCGTTGATCCCGCTGATCCCCGGCATCTCCGAGATGCCCGAAGTAAGTCCGCACCACCAATTGCGCTGAGCTGCTGAGTCTCCAAGATGCATCTGCGCCGACTCTACTCTTCTATCTTATCAATTTAAAGCATCAGCTCACCTTCATTTCTTTCTTAACTCAGCGTTAACTAACAATTAACTAATCAGCTCTTCACCCGCACACCTGATTGACGCACACACAAGCCGCTGACCAGCTCTTCAACTCAGCGCGCCAAATGTATGCGAGCTGATTCAATTCAACTAACCACGATTCATATTTTCTAATGAAATCTAACCAGACAACTTCTAATTCCTGCGTGCACTCCGGTTTGAACGCCCCATCAATAACAATCTACTACCCGACTAACCCTCAACAATGCCCATACCGTCCCCATATATCTGGGGCTCCGGTCTGCACGCAGACCTAGCAGGCACCTAGTAAGATGCTATGTGAGCATCCTAGACCCTAACTACGACACGGGGGGGTGCGAGTCGTATCACTAGTTTCCGTAATGATCACCCTTACTTAGAACCAGTGCACTTCTCGCGGTCGCCGGGTATACTATTTCCCATTCCATTAGAAAGAAGATCACACGTGCGCTGCGTACTTCAACAAGTACTGGCCGCAGGCTTCCAATTGACGATCTCCCTCTTTGACAATCTCTCTCTTTGATGTTCTCCCGCCCAGAGGTCGTCAATCTTCCCCTGGCAAGGGATTCCTTCACTCTGGTTAGCGGGACATCATCAGTGGCTTGTAAATATATGCTGCAACTTCCCCCATTCCAAGACTTGATTGAATCGGACACGCAACTGATTAAATACGATCATGTGTTTCGATGAATGGGGAGGGCTCGTAGGTATCACGTTCTGCGAGCCCTCACATACTTCGTCACTACGTAGGATGAGGATCTTCGTCAGATGCGGTGCAAGTTCGTCAGCTTGCGAAGCAAGCTCGTTGCATGCCAAATTTGGCATTGTGAATGTGCAAGTTCGTCAGCTTGCAGAGCAAGCTCGCCACATGCACAAAAGGTTTGGAGTCAGGGACGGAAAGACTTGGACACATGAATGGATGGACCTTTGCGGCAGGGGGTGATTTTATTGTTGCAACTTCAAGGTATTGATTTTTTGGTTGTGAGAGGCATGTAAGAGCCAGAGTCAGGAGAAATTCATCTTGTCGATTTTGCAGGTGGGATGGGCAGGGGGGGATCGCTCCGTTGAAAAAATATGTCAGATATTTTGAACCAGTGTAAGGCGAGGTACGCATGAAACTGGTTGAAGGCGGTGGGTTGTTGGCGTATTTATTATGGCGAGGTTGTGGCTTCATTACTAAGTATACCGTCACTTATTGGTGACACTGTTAGAGACTCGTCAAAGACGACTGCAGCGCGAAAGAGACATGTCAGCTTGCTTTTAGTGAGAGCACTAGGAGGAAGCGGAGGTACATTTAATGTGAATTCCACTAGGTTTAAGTGGTGATTCATGTATTTAGGCAAAGGAGAAACGGCGGGGCGAGGAAGAGGAGGTAACTGAACAACCGCAAGGAAGGGTGGTCGCCAGAATCGTCGAGCCATGATGTGTGTTTCGAAGTAATAATAACGGCTTGAGCATCGAAAGTGCAAAATTGGTTCGCTGTATATATTGTCCGGTTGAACAGATAAATTTGTATCAGGGATGGATTATATAGAGCGCAAGATCCGGAAGGCGCTAACGAGCAGAAGTTTGGCCGATGATGTTTGAACAAATGCAGGACCATGAAAGGATGTGTTGTATACGACGCAAATACCAGAGAGAGCATTGGATATTGATAAGTACCAATTCTGAGAGAACTTTGAGAGGTGTATAATACAAATACCCGATGAATACAACAGAAAGAAGACCCAATCTGTCACAACACATTCACAGTTAAAACAGGATGAGAAGTTGAGAACACTGAGACATCATACAAGGGCTACGGTACGGCACCAACACATGAATACGATCGGTGAATATGTAGTCTACAAATCCACTTCGGCCTCTGCAAGGTACTCAATGTAGCGACGGTGGTCCTTCTTGTAGCGCTCTGCGAATTCCTCTGGATAGCGCTTGACCCACTCGTGCCCAGTGAGCTCCTCGCCGGTGTCCGGATCCTCCATCACCCACCCAGCCAGCGGATCCACAACCTTCTTCTGACGTTTATTGGACAATGCAGGAGCCGCACCGGGTAAGTCCGCTTGCGTGCGCTTGCGTGCTGACACACGACTCGGACGCCCGCCCGCAATGTCCGAGTCCATCGCATCGGCCGCGACGGACGAGATTGTGAGCGGTGCCGTGGTAGCACCCGATGCTGGCGCTGGCGCTGGCCCGGAGGCACTCGCTGGGTGGGAGGTTTCGTTCGACGTAGCGGCGCTAGCACTGGCCCTAGGTGCACGAACACGACCCGAAGAACTGGACTAAGAAGAAAAGTAATCGTCAAACCTGAACGTCTTGTATAGAGGTATTTATTACTTTAGCCTCGGCCCTGGCCAGCTTGAGCTTGCCTTCGATGTCTACCACGGTGGCCTCAAGCTCACGAACACGCCCAGTGGTTTCGGCTGATGGCTCAGCCTGTGTGGGTACGCTTGAGTTCTATGTGAGGGGACAGCAAAAATATGAGTTTACCTTAGCGTCACTCCGTGCACCTGCGAGTTCTTCCCTAGTTTCCGACAGTTCCGCTTGCAAGGCGGCCACATCGGAGTCCGCAGCGTGAGCGCGTCTTGCCTTGTCGGAGTTTCGGGTCTGCCGCGTGGTTCGGTTAGCGTAACGTTGAGATACCTCATTACGCGCATTTCGCGGAATCGCAGTCGACTTGCGAATTTCGATCTCCGTAGCTCTTCGGACATCGAGTTCTTCATATCTATGTCGGATTCAGTGATTTTCACACCGTTGAATAAATCAGAACTCACTTTTTGAAAGACTCAATGACACCCATTGAGATCCCAGTCTGAGCGTTGTTCCAGGCATGCTGTGCTTCGCCGAGGTTTGTGGTCGCCTCCATAGTATTCCATTGCTCGAGCGGGATGCTTGATAGGCACTGTATGATCCCACGAAGCAACCAGCGATGCATGAGCTTGTGATCCCACCACCCTAACATCATATCTGAGTGTAGAAAGGCGGAGAAGAAAAATATTTACGTTTGAGCACTCCATCGGGATCGAGAACGGTTAAAATCCAGGCCTTGAACGCTTCGACTTCCTCGAACGTCTTGGCATATTTGAGGTCGAAGATGCGCTTCCGGGTCGTATCTGGGAGATGCAATAGCTTGGGGATCCCACTGAAACACATGAGCTCAGGATAACGGAAGGGTTCAGACCAAGCGACACTTTACCGATTGAAGTGCGAATAACAGATCCGCAGGACGAATGAAAGAAGCTCCTGTGGATCAGATCCTACCACAGAACGTACATCCTCGAGATCAATCGTGCCGACAAACGCGTCGGCAAATCCGAGAAGGGGCGGTGCCTCCATGTCGGAGTTGAGTCCCAAGATTTTCCCCCCTTTGTGAAGCCCCTTGAACTTGAGCTTTTTCCGAGTGAGCTTGAGTACAAGTCGCTGGACCTCCTCCCAGACGGTCTTATACGCCTTCCGATCATGGATCTCCATCCAGATGCGCATAACTGTCACCGCTACGATCTTGTCAGTGTCAGCATTGAAGCCTTCAAGATTGACGTACACTCGTTAATGCCCACCAGCCACCCATTGATCTCGAAAATCTGCATTTCACCCGCGACGGGTTTGAAGGTAGTGTCACAGTCAAGGGTGCGAAGATCGTGAATGGAACGGAGCAACTTGTGGTGCGCACCGAAGATTATTCGCTTCCCATCACGAGACAGCGAGCTGTGGAGATATTTCTTCTCGTCGCTTAGAGCCTCCTGGTCAGCAAGGTATGTTGCAACCTCTGAAACGAGTAATGATAAGCAAAAAAAGGCCATGTAAGGCATGAAAGATGATTACGCTGCCTCGTGTTGGTGGCGGTTGCCGAGACCCTCGTTCCAGTCGGCCTTCACCTGCTGAATGAGGCGAGTTTTCGTGTCGCGGCTGATTAGCCCAGCATGGAAAAGGCTGGGTGTCTTGCCATCCAGCAGGTCTTTGGTCGTTTGAGCTACATAGGTTTAGAACAAGTCGCGCCAGGCAGTGAAAATTTTTAACTCATACCATTCTCGACCTTTGAAACGGTTGCCCCAAGGCCAATCTTGCGAACACACTCCCGATACCGCTCCGCAATTGCGTGAGTACATTTGTTCATCGGTGGAGGCGGGTGAGTATGCCCTGACCCGGAAAAAGGGACCACTACCGCCATGCGCGCCAGCTCGGGGTGCAACGTTTCCCATGGACAATAGATATGCATTTTAGCGATGCAGGTCACAGGCTCAACCTTGGCAATGTGTGGTAAGCCGTTCTTGTGATGATTAAACGCTGCGTTGTGGATGTCAGTTCAGGATAAACAGCAGGAAAACGGGAACGAAGAACACACGGCATTCACTCTTCCCCTTCGCTCCTGTTCGTCCCGAAACAACCCTTGAGCATTTACCATTGGTGTCCTCCTCCTCGATGATGGGGACACCGTTCATCACCTTGACAAACAGCTCCTCGGAGACGTGATCCAAAATCCGCGCCTGCGAGTGAACCGAGCCCATGGTGAGAGCTTCACTACGTTTGGAGCATAGTAGAATGTGATTCTTGTTGCGGTCAGGCTTAAATATGATCAAGCAAAAATGTGAGACTGGACTGGAGCAGGGGGGCGTACCGTGTTCAACTTGCGCAGAGAAATAGACCCATCGCACCGCGCCTCATCGACGTGAATGCCGTGACAGCGCCAGCTCTGGAGCGAGTGGTGGAACCTAACTACACCGTGAGTTGGCTGAATCCTAATGGGGGAAAGAAACTGTACGCCAGAGTCCGGCCAACTTCGGTGTCGTCTTGCATTTCGCGCGTGCGGAGCATCGCTGCCGCAAGCTTCCGACTGGGCTCTGGGTCCAGCTCGCGCCTCTCCTCATGCAGAAAAGCAGAGTCAAGAGATACACATGCAGAGACCCCACTACACTTGGGATTAGCTCGCCGACATGCAATTTTGATGTCGCCACCGAGACCAAAAAGCGATCCGGGTAATTGGGCATCGACGTGATTGCGAGCTCCACTGGATCCGCCCCAGGAGTGAGAATCCTGGCAAAGGAGTAGGTCAGTGAACTGCCATATGACGGACACACAGCTGCAAAAATAACTCCACCTGGTCCCGGATAATATTATCCACCGTCATTTCCAGATCTAGGTCTTCCATGTCAGTGAGATCGACGAAGAAGGCAGTGCGCCTGCGATAGAACGGGAACTGAGATGGGCAGCCCTTCACGCGGTGTAAAGCGTAAATCTTTTGTTTATCAGTAAGCGGGGTCCCGTTCGGAAACTCTACAACTTCCGAAGACACATCGGGATCCAACCACTTAACACCTGATGGCTTCCACTCCCAGCCAAGGCGTGCATCCATGTCCGGAGCCTCATCAACCAGATCCAGATCCGGCTCTGGGATCGGAAACATCTCCGAACTGGGATTAATGTAGTCTCCCGCAGTCAGACTCTAAAAAAAAGATTTATGATAAAGTCGATAAATCTTTCAATATAGAGTCTGATTTCGTTGGCACACCGGTTACCGGACCTCGGATCGCCGTGATCAAATCGTGACCACACGTGCCTGCTTCCTCTTTGGGAAACGAAGCAAAAACATATATCATTCAATTATGCTCCAAAGCATGGTGGAAATTACTTAGGATTCAGTTAGAAACACGAATGTGAAGGTTTCTTGAGATTAAAAGGTGTTGTGAATAAAAACTGAGATTATCACCCCTTCCCAATTAGGCACAAAGCACGTGTGATCACGATTTGATCACGGCTTTCTGAGGTCCGGTAACCGACATGCCAACAGATTCAGACTAGGATTAATGAGTTGAAGCGACATTAATGGCATGGCTGAGAAAACATACGATGGGTCTTCGGAGGTCCAGCCCGCACTGTCCCACGGTGAAATTTCAACAGATATGGACGGTGGACTAGGGAGGAAAACATCAATATGAACCCCACAAAAAAGGCGGCGTAAATCACGGGCCTATTTTTGGTGAGGTCGTCATAGACATTCGACGGCGCTGCCGAGACTGGACGTGAACTGCTGGATGACCACCCACTGAGATTGTTGATAAATGGTGCCAAATAGTTCAAGAACATATAGAAAACGCACTGGGAGGACCAACCGTCGTCATCGGGAATGCTGGAAGGCGGAGCGGATGGACGGTGTTGCCGTGACAGACGAAAAATCGGAATCGGCTGGGGATGGAGCAACGTAAGCGCAAGGACGGATGGACAGCGTGGGCGTGCAGGTTCCTACCCAGCCGCAGTTACGAGATTTTCAGATACTGTAGTGTGGTTGTTAAATGAATACAGAAATGTGTTACCGGTAATATCGGACCGGTGTGACAATATTGTGACTTAACTTTGGGGAAAACCTCTCCACGGCGGCTGGCATATAACATAGGTAAACAACATAGCCACAGCCAGGACCCCGAGAGTAGGTGGAACCCCCGCATCAGGCTGACGCGTCGCGCCGCCTCCATCTCGGCCGTTTTTGTCCCAAATGGCGCCCGTGGCGTCAAAGGTCGCGTCGCCAATCTACCCGCAGTACACCGTTCTCGAAATACGCGCCAAGGCTATCAAATACCTTGGATATCAGCCATGTCTGTGGCAGATACGCGTCGTGGAAGCGATACTCAAACGCGACGGCGATGTGGTTTGCGTGGCTGCAACTGGCTCGGGGAAGACTCTCACCTTCTGGCTTCCCTTACTGTTCAACTCCACCGGCATCCAATTGGTAATTGGTCCGCTCAATATCCTCGGAGAGCAAAATGTCGCACAGCTGGCAACGATGGGCATCAGAGCTATCAATGTCACGGCAGACACTGCGAATGCAGATAACTTTCGGGTGCGTAAGCCTATATATATAACACTTCACGTCAAATAATCCGCTTCTCAGGACATTGAGGAGGGAAAATACCGTGTCATTGTTACAAACGTGGAAACACTGATGCAGCATGATGGCGGATTCGAGAAGCTGTGGAAGAAACCAGAATTTACGCGCCGTCTCATCAGCATTGTGTGGGATGAAGGACACTGCGTCAGCAAGTGGGCCGGGTTTCGTGCGTACAAAGAGGCCCGACGCCTTCGTGACCTCATTCCGCGCGACATCCCATTTCTTATTGTCTCCGCCACACTCCCCTCCGCTGTCCTGGCCGACGTCATGGATGTTCTTCAGGTTCACCCCAGCAAGATTCAGATAATACGGCAGTCAAACGATCGCCCGAACATTCATCTTGTTGTCCGGGAGATGAAATACTCAATAAAGAGCTTGCTGGATCTCGCGTTCCTGATCCCCGAGGACTGGAAGCCCGGCGACCCGCCACCGCCGAAATTCCTCATCTTCTTTGATAGCATCGCCGAATCCATCGAGGCTGCCGTATTTCTCCGAAACCGCCTACCATTGGAACATCGCAGCAAAATTAAATGGTTTAATTCAGAGATGTCACCCGAGTTCAAGAACAATGAAACCGACTCACTGAAGGCGGGGATGACCTGGGGGTTGAGCTGCACAGATTCCTTTGGCATGGTACGTACCTTTACCTTATATGTTGCGGACCTGGCGCTAATCATATTCACAGGGTCTGGATCTCTCCGACATCCTCCTTGTCATCCAGTGGCGGTCGACCTGCGATATGTGCACCTTATGGCAGCGCATCGGCCGCGCTGCTCGAGCCCTCCATCTGACGGCAACCGCCCTCTTTCTCGTTGAACCCAAGCGATTCGACGCGAACATTGCCAAGGCTGAGGCACGCGCTCTCAAGCGTTCTGCTGCTTCGAAGAAGCGAAAGCAGACCGAGACTGAAGGTGAGCTGCCGCCGGCAAAACGGGCGGCAGTGGTGGCTCCAACAGCGCCCAACCTTCCCATAATGGCGCCGGTCGCCAATCCCTCCGGTCCACCCCTGAACGTGAACGGCGCCCCGGTCACGGAGGCGCTGGCTACAGACGACTCGATGGATGTCCCGGTTGGCATGGATCTGGCCGCAGATCGTGCGGACTACGTGTTGCAGCGTCACGCCGTGTACGAAGCTGTGGTACGGCCTGAGCAACCATCGTGGAAAAAACAGACGAAGAAAAATGGTGTGGACCGTCTTGAACCTGCCCTCGACGATCTCATCAATGCATCGACACGTCAACCGGGGAACCCCTGCACTCGTCTTCCGGCAAACCTTTATTTCGGACATCATCGGATCGTCTTCCGCTGGTCCCTCTGGAGCCAGCCGTTGATCTGCCGACAGCATCAGACCGACCAGATCCCAGAGCTCCGGGGCAAGATGCTTGATCTCCCGAGCGATGTCTTCAATCTGGAAGCTTTCCAGCTGTTCCGCTGTGGCGTGTGAGGCCGTAAAGTGCCATCCATTCTCCTTTCGCGCGAGCTCCTTGATGGCGGCAGCGTATTTTTTCTTCATGACATTATTTGCCCAAGCCAAGGTTGACTGAGCACTTTTTGGGTGGCGAAGTAAGGCATCGAGGATATCGTCGGAATGAGTTAGAAGATCGTCGACAGCAGGATGTTCGGTAAATGATGTGTGTTGGAGGATAGACACAATGAAGCTAGATATATTGACATTCTGAGTATCGAGAGCGGCTACGAGAGCTTCGAGCTGGGTCCGAGAAGCCAGGAGTCCGTCCATGTGTTATCAGTGCTGGTGGCCGAATCGGGACGGGGTCCTGTGGCTATGTTGTTTACCTATGTTATATGCCAGCCGCCGTGGAGAGGTTCATCCTAAAGTTAAGTCACAATATTGTCACACCGGTTCGGTACTCAGTATTACCGATAATCTATTTCTGTATTAAATAAAAAATACCACTGCCGCTGTCTTATGAACCTCGTAACTGCGGCTGGGTAGGAACCTGGTGGGCGTGTACATACTGGGGTATCCGAACGATGGCAATACACCGGCCGCTGGAGTCGAACTGACGCGCAGTGGTTGTCTGAGCATTGAGCATACTGTCCGCTGAAAAATGTGTGAGCATACCGTCGCTGTGCCTCGCTGCTGCCATCCCAATAGGCTTGTGAAAATTGCCACTCATCCATAGCCGCCTGTGAGCACGAAAACATATTGGTGGGTGTCAAGCAGCGAGATCGGCAGGGTACGCACTGGGAAGGTGGCCAGAGCAGGAATGGGGGGCGGGACGGGATGATGGGTGGGAGAGGAAGAATCGGAGCGCGCATCACCATCAATTACGGAACGGATCAGACGGCTGGTCAAATTTGGGCTTGCGACGAACTTGCACATTGTCCTCACGGTTTTTGGAGCACGTCAACGCTTCCGACGAACTTTCCTTCGCTTATTTGTGATCTCACGAACTTGCTCAGACATCCGACGAACTTGCCCCATCAAATGACGAACTTGCCCCATCAAACGACGAAGATCCTCATCCTACGTAGTGACGAGGTAGTGTACGACTCCACGTTCTGCTGTTAGATCCAAGCTCCCAACCTCCGCCTGCTTACCCATACCATTCTCTACTTCTACTTCCTTCCTCGCTGCTCTCGCTGCCTTTCTGGCGGTCAGCGTCGAGGCTAATCCGGTCGCCTCTACCGAGGTCAACCTCGAGGCTCGAACCACCATCTTCTCGGGAGACGGTGAGAATCTGTCGACCCATTCCCGCCGGCCAACTGACCTGATTGAATCTCCCTCAGCCACCTGGTACGACCCCAACGGTAACGTCGGCGCCTGCGGGGCCCCCATGCAGAACTCGGACTTCATTGTCGCCTTGTCGTCGGCGCATTACCACAATGGCGCGCATTGCTGGCAGCATCTCGATGTCGAATGTTCGTTGGTCTTGGATCCTTCTTCATCAAATTAGATCTAGCAGGAGCTTATATGAGTTGTAGACAATGGCAAGCACATCGATGTCACCATTGGAGACCTCTGCCCCGGCTGTGGCACCGAAGGCATTGATCTCTCTGAGGGCGCATTTGCGGCTCTTGCCCCCCTCAGCGTTGGAAGGATTCCGGTTCAGTGGCACTTCAAGTAGTTCCCAATCGCAGAATATCCAGTTCTGAGTGTTCAAAGATGATCTCCCAGCTTTGATTGAAATTACTTCTTGTGTTTGTTCGTAAATGCGTCTTCTGTAGTTTGAACTTTCGATGAAGATTGTGTCGAGTGTTTCGATATTTCAGATGCCCAGCTAGTCTGCAGTTCAATTTCTTTGGCCGGATCGGTATCTCGGACGGGACGCATTTGATATTGTGTTCATAGTGAGCGGTTTGTAATAAAGGGTGTATTAAATTTTCAGGACACTATGTACCTGAACGATTCGGCGAGGCGAAGACGCTGTTCACGGAGCGGGGACTTTGTTCGGCGCATTCAAGTGGACATCACTGAATTTTGAATCTGAAGAGCATATCGGTGGAAACTCTGAGGATATCCGAGTACTGGTGAAGCCGCGGTCAGAGGGTGTCGCAAGTGCGAGAATGAGTATCCGAGGGCAAAAATTCTGTCCCCAATCGAGAGTTTCGAGACCAAGAAGGAACCAGAGGGTGGTGACAGAGCTCAGTCAAGAGCACCTCAAAAGAACCGTATATCAAATGAGATACCAGACAATCACGCCGAGTTCACGTCCGCGAAAAGAGGCCGGGAGACTCAAGAAATGACGTCGACGATATCATTGCGGGTATGCGTCCAATTAGGCCGCATCTGTCACCAGCTCTACCTGGCTTAAGCCCGGCCCATTGAGATAGCAAAAAACGACTGAGCCGGCTTAACTTAAGCGGGGTTAAGCCCACTAAATACCACTATAGACTGCTTTATTAAATGAGATACAACCACAGAAATTTGGCTTAAGCCGCGGGTTAAGCCCACTCTAAACCAATCCAAGTCTTCGTAAGCCAACTCTAAGCCGCTGGCTTACCTGGCTTGGGTGGATTAAGCCTGCTTGTTCCACCATTCGCGCTGCGCCGCCGTTGGGAGATGAGGCACGTGAGAGCGCGGTCGCAGGAAGTTCGAGAATAGAAAAAAAAATCCAACGCGGGATTTATATAACAAGCCTGTGGGAAGCTAGCTCAAAGAAATTCCCCTGCCGGAGGATTCGGAATGGCTTAAGGCGGCTTAAAGAGACAGGCGTAAGCCGATTTAAGGAGACAGGCTTGAAAACCACGCACCCAACTTTTAAAAAAAAACTTGGATGACGTGAAGACTGAAGCTGCATTGCTGCAGTGGAACTGGGATGTGAATAAGCCAGTAGAATTGAACCAGGGATAGAATAGGGCAAGCCCTAGCCACCAGAAAACAATTCTGTGCCACTGTCGGGCAGCATGCGTCGCGCCACCGGCCCACCGAACGAGCCACTGCCCGACATACTTATTGTTCAGAGATGTCCGAGTGCATTCGCTAGAGGACATAACTGAAGAGCTATATGGAGTGGGACGTAGAGGCGTATAGTGGCGGTCGCGCGGAAGTCGAGAGCAAGAGGCATTGTTTATATAACTACGATCAAAACTCGGAACAAAGGGATCGAAATATTGATGGGCAAACACAAGACAACCAACAGCACTTTTCGTTCCTGCATCATGTCGACTGCTTTCACCTTTCTTTTTGGATCCCCTCTGCTGCCATCCCTCCTCCTCATCCCTCACTCTGAAAGCTGACTGATATATGCAGGGAACACTGAAAACCTATCAGATCATCGGATTGCTACGGTGCCACCAAGTCAGAACGGTCACCGGTGACAGTGGCAGAGGGTCCGTCCGGCAGCTAATGGTTTCGTGATTCCTGTCCTTTGCTGAGTATTATTAGATGCTTAAAGCGGGTTCAGCTTTCGTTCAATATTCGGACTTCCTGCCCCCACCCGCACCATTTCCCGCGCTGTCGACGGTACGCAGCGCCGCCCCCCCTCCATTTATTATTATTTAATGCTCGGTTTTCCAGTCACTTTTCTCATGCTCCGCCAACGTACCCGACTCGTATGTTTGCCTTTTTATTATTTTAAGAGACTAACTTGAGTTGCCTTATTTTAGTATCCCGAATCTCTCGCCATCACCCGCGTGCCCCCGCTTTTTTATATATATTTCGACTCCCCGCTGATTGCCTGCAGCGGCGACCTCAATTTTTCTCTCCAAGCTGTCGCGTCCCCGCTAATTCTCTCGCTTGTGCCATCATCTAGCGGTGCGGAGGCTTTCCATTGAAGATTTCGACTCACCGCCACCTACTGTGAGCTCCCCGTGGCGCGTCGCCGGCGCGGAGTGCCGCTCAATTTTTTTTATCAAGATACTGTCTCCCGGTAATCTCTTTCGCGCAGCACCATCATCTCCCAACCTGCGCACGCGGCACAGCAGCGTGGAGTATATTCTCGGACCACCCCCGACCCCCCTCACGGGCATAATCGCTCGACGGCGGCGCGGGGCGAATGGTGGAATAAGCCGGCTTAAGGCTTAAGCCAGTGGCACTGGACTTGGCTTACGGCGGACTTGGATCGGCTTAGGGTGGGCTTAAGCGAAATCTGTGAAGTAGTATAGCATTCAATGAAGCAGTCTATCGTGGTATGAGGCGTAACCGATTGACTTGGCAAATTGACTTGCCCACCAAGCGGAGTTTGAATTTTGGTGAGTTGACTTGCATTAACTTGTGCATGGATTGACTTGTGCATGGACTCGCTTACACTCACTTCTGCCACTAATTTCAAGTGTCCCTCATTAGCCATAAATATAATACCCTTAGTCCCTGCGTCATGTAGGACCTCCCTAATGAGGCTCCCACGGTTGTCGAAGCTTTGATGCCGTCAATGAGCTCTGCTCGTCGTTGGTGATGGCGTTGAGAACCTCTCGACTTTTCAAATCCCAATTCTGCTCACATGTCGCAAACTTAATGTCTCCAGCTCAGATGATGAGCCCTCAACATTGCCGAGGCCAATGCCGCCGAGGTTCAATCCTCGCCGCCGATCCCATCAAAATCGCGCTCATTGTTAATCCAAGTTGATTCAATTTTGCCCTTCCCTGCAAAAAATTTATGGCCCATGGCCTCCTATCCTATTTTCTCTTCACCAAGCCTAATTAACAGTTTGAGTAAATTATGGGCAGAACTTCAACTTCCGCTGGTTGGCTTGCGCGGAGGGGCCCAAATCTAGCGCATATGTAAGTACACATATTTCTAGGAGACAACAAGTGCCATGTAGTCATATTGTTCACTGCGAGACAGTAGGCGATGCAAGTTACTTAACTCAGGCTGGCCGCTGAACCAAGGATGGAAGTGTGCATTTTGAATGAATCACTTCTAAGACAAAGGGGACTGTCCGGAACCACCATAACATGGTTGAATGTCATTGATAATGCTTTAAAGAACATATTAATATACATCAGAGACCAGAAAAGTGCCTGAGTTACTAGTTAACGGCGACATTTGTGCGTGGGTCACGTGCGAGGCGACAAATTGACTTGCGCACCCAACCTGAACGAACTTCAAATATGTTCTAGAGGCTAAATTTATAATACAATTTGAACTCAATCACTTGGTAGAACTTATCAAAGGATATGGGAGCGAATTCCGGAACGAAATTAATAAAAATAATTGTGCTAAATCAATATATACTGGGATAATTATAAAACCGGTGCTACGTCCCGCCCCTAGAGCTGATAACCTCACCAGCTCAACAAAAAGGAGTTGTATACCTGTATAAACGAAGTTACGTCCACAAGTCAATGATCGAATAAGGCGACACTGTAAAATTGCCTCGGCAATGCTGTTGTTGGCGGAAGTGTTGGCACAAGTCGACACATTGTGGCCGGTAAATAGTGCATCTCAGCAAGGGAGGTATTCAATACTATGTGCTTGGTATTAACATGTTAGTCCAGCAGCAGGTTGACCGGAATGTGTCCAAGCTTACACTCGACATATGTGCGTGCCAAGCCAACAAAATGACGTGTGCGTGCGACAAATTGACTTGCGCACCAAAATCTATGCACAAGTCAATACAAGTCAATCCGCGCCGGCGCAAGTCAATTTGGCACGCTCAAAAGTGAACCCTCATCGTGGTATTTAGCGGGCTTAAGCTAAGTTAAGCCGGCTTTGTCATTTTTGCTATCTCAATGGACCGGGCTTAAGCTTGGTAGAGTTGGATTCATGCGGGAAAGATTACATAATGGCCCCCCAAGGTGTCGTTAGCAAGCAGCCTTCATGCTCGTCGGGTTTATTGGAGGAAATGGGTAGATGAGGTTTCCCGGGAGTCCAACCCGGGAACATTTTCCTCGATCGGGACCCCTAAAATCCTATACAGTGGACCCCTGTCCTCTTTCTTTGTGACCGCGCCGCGCTGCGGCGAGCTAAATGATTATTTGGGCGGCAACATATTATCATTTGCCTACCTTTGCAAAACATTTTTGATGTTAGTTTTACGCCCTCAATTTTTATCCAAACTTGCCCGGCTTTGACCAGTAGCATCCGTATAGTACGAAGTTAGAGTTTGCACATTAGCAGAAGGTTTGGGCGCGAATTGAGGCCATGGCGAGACTGCCGAGGTGGCCATCAAAATGACATAGCTTTGCAAAAAAAGTTTTGATCTTACATTGGGCTTGCGCGGGGCTCGGTTGCCCTAGAACCCATCTCAAGCGACGCAGGGGAAGCAGCTGAATCTGCCCTAAGTTTACTTGGAATAAATTGAGGTCAAAGTGGGTTCGCAAACGAATTTAACTTTCTTTTCAAAGGTAGGCCTTTTTGCAAAGGTAAGCCAAAGATAGTAAGTATGACACCAAGGGCGAGTCCCGGGAACTTTCCGCACGTGTCGCCGATCGCCAGAGGGAGTTATAGAGTTTGCTTAAATATTGATGGCAATATTGAGACTTGGATAGGGGAATGGAGCGGCTATTTTACGAATTTTACAGATTTGCCAAGAAGCACCTCTTAATAATCCACTTTAAAATGATTAGCGGCTGGTTCAGGGACGAACTTTGGAGGCATGGACGCTGTTGAGAAAATTGTCAGAGCTTGCAGATAAATTGAGCAATTTACAGACTCGAGCACATCATCGAGAAGCGGCCTTGGCATATATGGCCCGCGCCAACGTCACTCTCGACTTCTGACCGCTGCTGAGGGTTAGGGTTAGCTGGTCTCGAAGCCTGAAGCGGACGGGAAGACTACCATTTTTCAACTACAAAGTGGTTGGTGTTGATGGAAATCACTGCTGGAGCGTTGGGGCATTTTACAGGATAGGGAGACACTTTGAAGGGGTGATTTTGGGGTCAGAAAATCAGGAGTTATGGTACCTTTCGATGGTATGACTCCCGAGGCAGTAGGGCAAGTAGTTATTGGAAATACTTTGAATATTCAATGAGCTCACGAAATACCTGGAGAATAGTAGTAGAGAGAATCAATCCGTGAGAAGTTGAATTGATGGGTTTGATTGTAAGTAGCTGAGCACCAGATGAAATGTTCTCGACCTCAGTACAACAAGTTTTTTTAAAAAGAAACCCTGGGGATATCGGAAAGCTTCACAGCAAAATTATCTGGCTGTGTCTGGGAAAGGCTGGGCAAAATGTACAAAATACAAAGAATACTGTTCCCTGATCAAGCACAGTGCTAAGACACGTCTTTGGGAATTCAATTAAAAGCATAGAAAACATGACAGGCGGCCAGTGCTGCCAAGGGAAGGAAAGGATCCGTGCCTCAGGCTTTCCAAGGAGCAATCAAGCATATATGATGGCACCTTGATGGCCAAGCGGCCAACCATTACCAGACAGGGCCCAAAAAAGGCAACTCGGAATGTTTGTGTGAAGCATGGAAAAATGCGTGTGTGTGTGGAAGCCCGAGTTGTGTGTGGAAGGTTTGTGTGTGTGTATAAATAAATGTACAAAGTGAGCACTTGGTCGAAACACTACAGCCTTACTATTACAATGTCAGTGCCACCAACTCAAGAAAATGTCAGATATAAAGCTCGGACGCGAGGCCGCGCCAAAATTCGCATCGCTCCTCCAAGGAGTCATCTACTTCTTCCACACTAATGTCACCTGGATGGAGAAGAATTCGTGGACTTCCATCGCTATTCCCAGCCATCTGTAAAAAAAAATTAGCTCGGAATCAAGCACACTAACCTCACACTCACAGGCCAGGCAATGGAGTCAACAGCCACAGGGGTGCCAGAGGTCACGAAGGATGTCCAGTATTCTCGCATTACGACGGCGAGGGCCTCGTCCAATGGATCTAGTACTTGCGTCCCGGTGAAGAATGCAACGAGCTCGTCGCCGTGGGCGGATCCGAGGGTGGGATTGTCCCAACTTGGATAAGTATTGAGCCACATGATCAAAAGGAACCCATGAATACGCACTGATATTGGTACGAATCCGAACCAGCATCTGCCACGGTACCAGTGACCAGGAGAGCTGTGCAGATGTATCGCATCTCACCATACATTTGCTGACCTTGGAGACTGAATGAATTATTATAATCTAAAAGTGGATAGTAGTCGGCGACGGCGGTTTGAAATGACTCGTTCGTCAATGTAGTGTATTGCCCGGCCAAGAAATTGTACACTGTGGTCTCCGTCGCGTTTGCAGAGGAGGTGTTGGCGTTGGGATTGACCAGCATCGCAGACCAGTTGGCACCCTCGTCCGTGTTGGATCTGGCGGTAAATGAGACGAGCAGCAATGAAAAGAAAAAAGATACCCACCCAAACAGAACCGGAACATGAACAAAATTTCCATTGCTCAGTGCATCCACCGGGAGTTCTTGGATATACGAGCCGTCGGCAATCGGCCCGAAGGGATAAAGGCTCGATGTCAGGTTCATCAGAGTCTTGCTCCCAGCAGTCGCCAGAGTATCGGTGGACGCATTGCGCAAGCAGGCCATCGTGGCGGCTCCGGTTGCTTTTTTACCACAACCGCTGAGCATCAATACAAGTTTAGCAAGGAGCAGTGTAACTAGTACGAAGGAACTTACGCTAGACTAGCAAACTGGGTAAAGAGGTTTTCGACGAAGGTATCGGTGTAGTCCAGCAAAGAAAGTAGCGGTGGACTGTCCCCAATGGCTTGGTGGAAGAGATCATCGTTCCCACCGCCATCGCCGATCATCTGAACAGCTTGGAAATTAACCGAAGGACGTATTTATCCCAACCACTCACATGATACAAAACGGAACCTGCTCCGGCAGATTGACCCATGATTGTTACCCGCCTATATAAAAGCTGAGCGGCGTTGCGGGGTGTATGAAAAGATTACGCACGTTGGGTCGCCTCCAAAGTCCTCTATGTAACTTTGAACCCATTGAAGTGCAGCTTTCTGGGAAGTGTTCACGTTGAACGAAATATCAACTGGGGAAAACACCCACCTGATCGAGAAGTCCAACATTCAAGGTGCCGTTATCATGAACGGGCGTTCCGGCTAACTCTCTTCAGTTGTGGTGCGTCGAGCACAGCACACCACTCACCCAAAAACCCGAATTGTCCCAAGCGGTATTCAAAAGTGGCGAAGATCAAGGGCTCTGCTGACGACAGCAGGAGATTATCCGGCGGATACTGGGTGTTTCTCAACGTAAAATCGGGCCGGAATATAATTAACTTGCTTACTTTGGATGTCCGGCCGCTTTCAAAGCCTCCGCCTGCATCTCGAGTCACGACAAAGACATGATGAAGGTTGTAAGATACTGACCATGGAAAAAAACGAGAACAGGCAACGCACTTGTAGCCGTGGTCCCAGCAGGGATATAGACCTGTTCAAAGACAATGTTAAAGATGAATGTAAATCAATCTCAGAAGGTTCGAACGTTTCCAAACAAGCAATCCTCGTCCGTCGTGGGACCCGAACCCTTCTGCGTCGTTCCGATACAAGCAAAACCGTACTGAAAGTAAATGTTTTGGGCGGCGCAAGTTCATAATATGGCACAACGTACGGCGGTCGCGTTGACGTTTCCTAGGCTTTTCGACGGAGGTGATCTCGGGGGCTGCCACCTCAGCTGCCCAAGTGGCGGATCCGCATATCGGATGCCAAGAAAGGAGGTGATACCAGTCGTTGAGTTCGTAAGACCGGTGAAGGTTCCATCTAACAAAAAAGACTCAGTATGTACCATTATCGAAATCGTTGTGACAGAGACTTGCAGTCTAGTGTAACGGTTGACAAGGCGGCGGCCGTTGTGAGTGTTAGGTGGCGTACGGCGATGCTGAACAAGGACGCAAAAAGAATCATCGAGAAATGCAGCGGGGACGAGATTGGCCGAACGGTTCTCGGCTCATATATACATATTCCCCATCGCCCGAAATGATGACCCGACCTAGACGCGATAGACTGTGAGGATAGGAGTGACCTAATGGTTTCGAAGACGGGGCAAGATCCTCTGTATCAAGTTAATTTTAACCAAGAGAAGCTCTGAACAGAAAACGGCACCATCGACTGTCTCGACAGACAGGTGGGATCCGACCGACCGACAGAGGCTTCCAAGCGGCGAAACCGAAGTTCTGGAGCACATAAGCCATTCATGGTGACGACCAGACCTGAGTCGCAGGTGTCTAACCATGTCGATAGGCGTTAAAAATGGGGTGTGAAGCCCGGGGTTAATGATCCAATGCTATCGGGGCTCCGGGTAGTTGCCGAAGTCTAATAACAGAAACCATGAAGACAAGCAGGGGAGTTTAAGCGTCGGGGCTCGGAAAGCAACCGAAATCAGCGCCTCACTGGCATGAGAGAGCGAGTTTGTAATCCTTCCAAGTCGCCACCTAGGCGCCGACCTCCGGCATTCACAAGCCAACTGGAAGGTGCCTTTCGATCGGGTCGAACCTGAAAATGGAACGAGCCAAAATGCTCGAACAGGGAATGAAAATAATTCAAGGCGATAATGCGGCACTGCGCCAAAATATTGAACGTTCAGGGGCTTCGTCTGCACAGCCTGGTAGACACGTGCAGACCTATCAGGATCTGCAGCTGATCCGCAGGGTGTGGACATCAGTTCCGCGGACTGCGGATCCTGATCTGCACAGGTCTGCACGTGTCCACCAAGCTGATACTTCGGAGGTGCGGCCTGAAAAACTGCCGGCCTTCCTTTGGTGACGCGCTCTGGGATGGCCCCATGTCCAGTGGACGAATGAGATGTCCGCCAGCACATCGAACTCCTCAACGGAGTGCGCGCGCGTTTCAGCTACTGTACCTCCTCCACGCCCCCGCATCTGGAAAGGCCCCGGGAAGCTCCACCTAAGGGTTGTCCGGAAAAATCCCAGATTTTGGCCTCAAAAACCTGAGGATCTGGAGCTCAAAAACCTCGAGTCGGACAGGGCTTTCTTATTGTCTTGGCGTGGGAAAATGATTTTGAAAGCCCCGTTTTTTCCAAAAAAATTTCCGGCTCGCGAAGGCGGGTAAAATTTGCTGGGTTTCTAGCTTCAACGGAGATGTCAGTCAGAACTCACATTCAGAACAAAAAATGACCTCTTATGCTGGGAGTCATGTCAGCCTTTGGCATTCCGCTTGAAGTTCCTCAAAAACCTCAACTCCAGACAACGGTTGGGAAATTTTGGCCTCAAAAACCTCAAGTTTCGGACAAGGAAATCGCGATTTTTCACCCTCAAAAACCTCAAAATCCGGACAACCCTTGGGTGGAGCTTCCCGGGGCCTATCTGGAAACGTCAATAATTTTTGGCGCAAACTCGAATGGTTTAGTGAACTTACAGAGACAACACCTTTGCAAGGTCGGACAAACCTTCGAGCTGTGGCTGAACTTCAGGCTCACTCGCCCCGAAACTGTCGATGTAACGGCGGCCAGCGTTGCAGCGCCCGAATGTCATTGAGAAAATTGAAGGCTGGGGAAGTGGGGGAGGTGCTGTTTCGCATATGCGATGTTTTCCTGTCCCAAAATGAGCGGGAATTATGTATCGGTAAATCAAGGGAGATATGTACATACGAGTCCACATAAAAAACCGCCATCTGCAGTGTCGTAATCTGTGGGGTATTTTGGAGAGGGAGTCCGAGACGGGCGCACAGACTCATGATCGCTGCAATCGTTGATGCAAAATGAAGGGAAGGTCCGGTTCGCCGCTACGAGTGTGTGTGCGGCGAACATCGTGTGGACCCGCTCCTCGTCATTTGTGTATCATTTCAATTTGACCTCCGTTGAGCCGTCGGTCATCCTCGGTCATGAATACGGGGTGCGCGCTTCAAGTTCAGAAATTGAACGTGCCATTCGACAGCCAGGGCCGAAATGATGGATGTTAACGGATAATGCTGGACGAGGAGGCGAGACTGTCTTCCTGCTTTGGTGGACGTCCATAAACTTTAAGTATCAAGGTTAAACGGACTAAATGGGAGAATTTACATGAGAGCAACTCCTAAGAATCCTGCCAGTAGGGTATCTTCCGTAATCGATAGTTTCTCCACGTTGAGGAGCATTTTTGGACAATTGCACATCAGGGAACTGAATGAGGGTATTAGGGGAAGTCAAAGCGGTCAGATGGACCGATTCTGGAGTGTACGGCCCAATCCTATCTCTGACGGCCTCACATACACTGTCCAGCTCGCAATGACCTCGTCGCGAGGCTTCAAGTGCTAGTTCTCGCCTCTTCAATTTCCTTCATCATTCCCCGCTCTCGATGGCCGACAACCGTTGGAAATTTCCCGGGTAATTGTGGGACCTCTTCCAAAGCCCAGAAATGCCTAACCCCGGTGCTTCCAGGGAAATCGCCCCAGGCAATGCAGAACACAAAACGTCGGAAGGCAAAGAATTCCCCTTTCCGCACATCCCACTCGCGAATTCAAATACATTCAACGACACGCTGTCTACGTATTTGAAAAACCGCGATGGAGAGCAGGGTGGCCACAAGCCGCGCGCGAGATCTCAGTCTCACTCGACCGGCTCGATCTCCAACCTTCTCCTTGTCGTAACAGAACGCCTTGGCAAAGAGACTAACCGGGCCAATGCGTTGGACGCGCGTTGCGCTGAGGTCCTGGCCCATCTGCGCACGATCGTGGAAAACCGCGATCAACTGCGCCGCTCGCTCGCAAAAGTGCAGGAGGAGCTGGGTTTGTACAAGCTCCAGCTCGATGTGGCACAGAACGAAAATTTCTGGGCGCAGAAGATTGTCGATGGGGTCGATAAAGCACGAGTAGAGGCCGAGGAGCAGGCTGCTAAAGACAGGACCCTTGCGCGGCAACTTTTTCTGAGCGGGCGGTCTGGATCGCAAGGGAAGAAGGGCGGAATGAGGGCTTCAAGGAGGGGTTGCGCGAGGGCCGCCGCTGGGCTCATGAAGCTTCTCGCAAGCGCGCACAACGCACCCGCGCGCGCACTCCGACGGAAGAATATACCGACGGGCTCATCAAGAAGAGGTCGACGACGAGCCAGAAACGTACGAGCCATCACGACACTCGTCTCCCTTTAGTCGCCGGCACTGGTCCTCTCCGTCCCGGCGAGTAGCTCGAACTTTTCTCCCTCAATAACTAAGATCTTGATTTCCAGGTCGGTCCACTCGACACTACCGGATGCGGCCTCCTATGCGTCGACTCTACCTATCCACACCACGGCCCAGCCGGATCCATCGGATAAGCCTTCGAATCGGTCTAATCCATCATTGAATCGGACCAGTTCACCATCCTCCGAGTCTCACCATCCTCCTCGTGCTCTGTCATCAGCACAGCACACAGAGCGCCCCCCCCCCGGCCAGATCATCCCGCCCCCTTCCGCGAGCACCTGAGCGCCTGCCGGAGCCCATCGACATCCGCCCCAACCGCCGAACATTCCGCGCCCCCCAGTATGAAGGCCGACATCGGACAAAAATAAAATACACTTGCACTTCATTGCTAGTCCCAACAAATCCTGAGATATCCTCACCAGTCATTGCGAATCATTCGGTATCCTGGCCGATCCTTGCAGATCCCTGTCAATCACCAGAAATCCTTAAGGTTTCGTAAGGATTCCTGAGGACTCGGTCCTAACACAGTCCTCAGAAAATCCTAATGCAAAATGCAAGCGGATGATAAGTACATTCTCGCTTGCATCAGGGTCCTCAACAATCCTAAGCAGTCCCTCGTACGGCGCTTAAGATCGCATCATTCGGCTCGAAACCCGACTCGGGTCACTCGGGCCAGGAGAAAATGCCGCGACTGCCGCGGCATTGCCGCGCCAATCCCAGTGTTTGACTAAAGGTTAAAACTAGCATTTATTCGTGAGCATATGATCCCTGGAGGCTTTATTTGCTTGAGTACTGCACCTATTGACGGAAAGGCACTATCTTCCATGTGATTTCCCTACCAAGTTTCCCTGCACATTAGTCCAACAAACTCCAACTTACATCTTATTGTGTTAGAACATTAAATGGAGGCATTGGAGGCAAATTGGAGGCCTCATGAATCATTCCTCTTGATGGTGTTGCTCGTGTCAATGCGCGGCAATGTCGCGTCAACGGCACGGCAGTGCGCGGCAACAGCGCGGCAGTGCGCATCAGTGCGCCGCACTGCCGCGTCAACGTTGAATAAATCGATGAGGTGGCTCGCTGTAAGCTACGGAGTTTCCGGGTAGGAAGGTCGTAGACACAGTGAATCTTGATGATGTTGTGTAGACTTGATAGCGGAGTTGAGTCGGTAAAGTCTGCGTGTTTTGAATCGAGACTATTTTGCTTGCTACGTACTGTAATATTTATACTATATGAAGATCCTTCGGATCCGATCTACGACGACTCTTAATGAGTCCTACTGACTAGAAATAATGAAATGACTATGTATGAGTTGTAAAGAAATGGAGAAAGTTGAACCGCCGTAACCGAGAAATCTCTGATCCGCCGGATCAGAGTTGCGGCGCGTGGCGGATCCTTACACTCGCACTGGCGCCGGAGTTGGAAAAGTCGTTGCAACTTGAATGCTGGCAAAGTTGTTTGATCACCTCTAGAGTGCCTCAAGGTGCGTACAGGATGTTTCTCACATATTCTAAACCCAACAGGTTCGGTCTCAAAAACATTCAACCCAGCTCCACGCGGAAAATTCGAGATGCCGCGCGGCGGGGGTGGCTGTGCTTTTGACGCGACAGTGCCGCGTTCCACAGGCGTCGTTGAGCTTGGAGGCCGATCGAACCATAGTTTAGTAATGGTAAAGCACTGGTTAGACCCGAAAAGTCACACATCTACGGCCGGGATACTCACCTGGGTAGCCAATTCCGATGTTTGCCTCAATTTAATTTTCTGACCTCTCTGTCCCTCAAATAAATGCAGGTGTCATCTGAACGAGTTTTATCCTAATGACAGGTTGGTGTACAAGGTAAGTCCTCCACCTAGACCCATGTCAATTCAACCTGCCCAATTAGCATCATATGTTAGCTGTTGACGCGGCGCTGCCGTGCATCTCCCCGATACTCACATCCGCTTCTTCCCAGTTCACGCAGCAGTAGCGTGGCATTACACATCAAGTTTGTGGCACTTCCGCGTCAACCGCGCTACCTCTACGCTATAATTCATATTTTCTACCAGCTCGGGTGTCAGTTGAATGCAGTAAAATCAGTGCAGTCTGGTCTGTGCGGCTGTGCGCGGCTTGGTTTCTTGCAATTCTTGATGTCAATTGAACTTCGTGAGAGATATACCAATCAAATTTTCTTTCCAACTGACAGCTCCTGCATATGACATATACCAATTATTCATTTGAGGTGAACCCGTGGTGCAATTTGCCAATACAGCGTCAACGGAAGTCTGAATAGTTAGACAGCTCTATTTCATGGAATTAACCACCTCGGATCCTCTCGCAATCGATTTCGTCATTCTGCACTGGTTGCTTCAGCGTTGAATTTGAAATCACATTGGGAGTGAGAATTGAATTTTGGGCCGGAGAGGACCTTCAGTGGGCTGGTCAAACAAGGAGGTTCTGGTCAGTTGCCCTTTCGTTCCATTTTTTGTTTTGCTCGCAGCTCAGTACATATTCTCGATGACCACTCCTTTTGAAGCTCTCTGACTTTCTCTTTGCCTGGGTGATTTGAAATTGACAGAGGTAAGGTCAAGTTGAACTCGACCGAGAAGTTTGAGTTCATGATCAGTTGTATTTGATTTCCTTCTCAGTGAATATTTTCTTTTTTTACCTCGGGACATAAAAAAACAGGCCCCAAGAAGTGCTCTCATGGTTGACTCAAGCTCCAAGCACAGGCTCTTTGTGAGGTTGAAATGCTTGTTTCATTGGCGCCGAACTGACGCGGTGGTGTCACAGCAGATTCCACGTTTGTTCGCATTCCCTGGTGTTAAAAAGGATGATTCATGATTGAAACAATCTAGAGCTCGTAGATGGTCAGGTCACACCCAAAAGTCAAATTCACCCCTGCGGAAAACAGAATTCTGGAACACTTGACATTACTTGATGAATCGGCAACATTCGTCATGAGCTAGGAATGCCCCAGCATTAGTTCTCGAAGTCAGTAGGGCTTCGGGAAGAAAATGAACGTTCAAGTTCTTTTAGGGGGTAAGAAGAACAGTTCGTCAATTCAATTCAAGATTCAATGTTAGTCTCGTGAAATCGAATCCAGGAGAGCTGTGGTTCAACCTGACCTCGGGAGTTGCACTTCGATTCTGTGTTGGCTTTACAGGAGAAGGTCCGAGATGGCAAAACCGACCGAGGGAGGAAAGCCACACAAGTGAACACCGTATAATTTAGAGTGCAAATCTGCCGACCTTATTATACTCATGCAATCCCCCGGGATGAAGTTATCGAAAGTGCGAATTCCTTCAGCGTGCAGCCATCAGCATGTGTGATGTTTTGTGGATGGTGCATTCATTTTTCTTCCCAAATTGAACCCGCAGCAACAGTTCTACCACTGTGGCTTCGCTAGGGTCTTTATTGAAACATTTGAACGGCTCACGACAACTCGCATTGTTGGGCCAGTTTTCAACCGTGGAAAACGATACTGTACTATAACGACCAAAGGTTCAGGTGACGGGTGACATTAGGTCATGAACTGAACCAATTTGGTGCAGGTGACGGTGACCGAAGAGTTTTCGGGCCCAAATAGGCCGGAAAACCACAAAATTTTCGCTCCGGCATTCGCTGGATGTCCATTTATGGTAATTTTTGCTGATTGCCGATCAATGAACCTCTTGCTTAGTGAACCTTTGTGGTGACGAGTGACAACCCGTAAACCTTTGGTCGTAATAGTGCAGTACAACGAACAAACCTATTTGTCTACCTTCTGAGGGTGAGTAGAGCTTTAATATTGAAATAGTTCCCTCCACTCTCAGATATCGAAGAAATGCACACATAAATGTCTCGTTGATCAAGAACTGTTCAGGAATAGAGTCATTGGAACTGGTCAGTTCAGCACTTACATGGTAAAGGATCGAGGATAAAGGACTTTGATTGTGATTCACCAGTGATTGTCTGTGGTTTCCCCAGGACTGAACAGCTACAGTGGTATCCAAATCGTCTACATTAAGAGCAATAACGACGGGAACACTGTGCAGTGACGAAGGAATTGCCGCCGAAGTTATAAAAAATGTGCCTTAGATGGTCATGAATAATTACCGGGTGAGTTCTAAGATGTGTATGGTGAGCCTGAATATTTGGGGTCACAAAAGCATCGGCAACAGCGTTGCAAGCCATTTAGGCAAACATCGGGATAGACAACTTCAGGTGAGTACCATCACCATAAATGTGGGACTTTTTACACCTAAACAATGTATTACCCTTAGGCAAGCACTAGTCGGCTCACTCCTGGGCCACACAGTACCTGTGGAATCAGCTAGAGGCTGCGCGGCACTGCGCGGCAATAACACAGCCACCGCCGCGTCAATGCGCGTCAATGCCGCGGCAATGCGCGGCAGTCGCGGCATTTTCACCCAGCCCGGGTCACTCGGCTCTTGCGCCCTCAAGTACGGGCGCTTTTTTGCAACTTGGTCACCTCTCCCCGTCCCGTATTTGTTCTTCCCCTATGCGACTAAACCTGCGACTTGGTCCCCGTGGACCTTGCCGTGAGAGGGACTGTTCTCATTCCTGTGTGGCCTTTATTGCCGCAAATCACCGAAGTACTCGGTATGATAATTGTTCATTGTTCAACATGCGCTAATTAAATATAGGACTTTGAGACTTCAGATGTGGTTTGCTTCGTCTGTGACCATGCCTGGTTGTCCCACACTCCCAACGGTGTAGAAGGGCTATGTACCCACGGGTAGGTTCGTAATAAAAGGGATATGCAGGTAAAAATGTGTCGACTGGTAAGTATAAAAAGTAGGAATAAATGAAGTAAGGGTGGAAGTAATTATCCTGACGCGAAGTCAAGAGTAAAATGAATCAGACACGAAGTCTAGAATCAAATTGGTCTGACGCGAAGTCAGGATTGATGGGCAGCGAGGCGAGAGGGGCTGAGACACGGTCAGATGACCGTGGAGCTATCAAGATACGAGGTTTTTATAACGCGAGAAGATTGAGTGCACCGCACACTCAGTGAGAGCGAAGACGATAAGAGCGCGATAGTACAATGAGCAAGTCCTCCCACAAAGCTGGGAGGTGGTGGTGAGAGGCAAAAGATGATCCCTTGACAGAGTACATGACCGTCTAATAAAATACCACCCGATGCGTCCGTTCTCTTGGGCCATCGGGGCTGCCATTATGTACAAATTGTATGTAATGCCCATGTCAAGGCAAAAGCCGCGCATTCAAGCAACTTACCACCCCAATAACTCACGGAATGCTTCAGAAGCAATGACTCAGTCAATGTGCAACTTGGGTGAAGGTACTGCCCACCAACAGCCCGGCGTCCCCTGCAAGACACCCCCAAGTGCAAGACCTACGATCCGTGAGCCACGAGGTGGCACACTGCCTGAATGAACGTCAATGAAGGTAAGTAAAATGACAGACAGCAGGAATTTTAATATGCCGAAACCACTCCAGCGAGAATTAGAGCCTCTTGCAAGCTCAGAGTGCAATATGGATGAAACACAATGGAATCTGAAGGTATAGTTAGGACGAAATGGAGGCTGTAAATAAAGTAAGTGTGGAAATTTCGAATGAAGAAGAACGAAGATAGATCCTGTCATACCCCCTGCCAGCACAGATGCCGAGAAACCAAGCATGCGGAACGTTTCCACATGTCGGCTCTCTGCCCCTGCCACAACGGTGACATCTCGTCCCAAAACAACTTGTTTGCCCGTGGCGGAACTTCGAGCGGAGCATGCACTGGTTTTTTTTCCGTGAGTTCTGTTGCCATTCTCTTCTTTGGAGTGGTATTCGAATGGTGCTGATTTTTCTTTCACCTCAAGTTGGACACTGTTTGGAATATGCGCTCCGTCTGTGTTTGTAGACTTCCTTGGGCTGCACATTCGGTTCTGCCCTCAACCGGGTAAGCTCTCCTTTCAGTTTGTTTATATGCCCCAGTTCTAATCTCTTCACAAGCCCTGAAACATTGTCGACTTCTGCTCCTGCACCTCCCAGTGCTGCTCCGGATCTCGGAGGAGCAACCCATCGGCACGCCCCAACCACCGCATTCACTGGTCTTTCTCGTCCGCCAACCACCTCTATTCAAAATACACGGACCCCTCCGGTGCGCGAAGCCGTTAACGTGCAGTGGAGACTCTCTATCCAACGCAATCTTCACCCCACCGATGCTGGAGGCTCGACCGTCGCATCAACCGGGTCCGTCGCAGCAGCCACTCCGACGAAGCGGAAATCTGGCCCGCCCCGTCCATACTCCAGACCTGTATCGACCTTCTCCTCACTGGACGACTATAGATATCGGCCAATAATTCCGGGGGCGCAATTACCCGACATCGGTGGCGCGCGGTGGCGCCCGCCTGGGGGGGTCCGGTAAAATCGGGGGAACATCTTGATTGGTCGGTCACGACATTTGGACTTGTTTTGAAGCCGCTACGGCCAAAACACTCCTTTTTTCCTTCTTTTGGTGGTGGCGCCCCCATAGACGCGAGAAGATCGTGGTGGCACCATGTCTGAAAAATCGGGAGGGGGGTTCTGATCGGTTTCCTGCTTGGGTCCGAGCGATTTGATGCAGGATCCGCGGAGATCTGGACGCTCACTTATATTCAGCTCAGGCCTTTTGCAGGTGCAGTGCCATCAAACGCTGGTAGCGCCCCCATAGACTTGGGAATATCGTGGTGGCGGCATGACAGAAAATCGGGAGGGGGATTCAGGTCACTTTCCTCCTTTCGTCTGAGTGATTTGATGTAGAATCCGCGAAGCTGTGGGGTACTTCATTATATCCAGCTGTAGTGAATATATTCAGCTGTGGTGAATATATTCACGAGTGCCATCAAACAGTGGTGGGCCCCCATAGACTAGGGAAAATCGTGGTGGCGCCTAGCTCTCTAATCCGAGGATGGGGTGCCACATTCTCAGATTAGAGAGCTATGCTTTAACTCTCCATAGAATTTTAAAATGATTATGTCTGTAATACCGGTGCATATGTTTACATGTTCATGTTGGATACCACATGCTGACTCCTGAGTGCCTTTTTCCGATCATAAAATTCACAGTATTCGAATTCAATTTCTGTGAATCATAGTATAATCTCCCTGCACGCTTTTGGACGAGCCAGCGGCATGCCGAGTGATAGGGTATGACAACTACGCATCGAACTAACCGCCTAGAGCTTTAATCGCCTCCGCCTTCGCCACGGGGGAACAAGCAATGATGAAGGATCTGGTGAAGTCGAGGGAGGAAGTGAAGAAAAGCGGCGGAGTCATTATCCTAAAGTGAAAGTATGGGGGAGGAAGTTGGGTGGGAAGGAACGTCAGTGTCGCGTACCCCACCGCGCCTGCCCCCAAAAAAGTAAAAGTAAAAGAGCACAGAACGAAGGAGCGCGCCATCATGAGGAACGGGAAGGAAGAATGGGGTGGGAAGAAAACAAAACGAGGAATCGTTGCAAGATCGTAAGAAGCAAAGAAGCAACGGAAGGACGCCGAAAACGCGGTCGGTAGAGGAGGAACACCGCAGCACGTTAGAAAAAACGCGGTGAGTTGACGACTCCGCAAGAAGATACGGATACGACAAACTCACGACAAAGGGGGGAGGGAACTTGGTAGACAAATTGAAAACTGCCTGCAGGGGGCCGCTGCGCAAAGCCAGTAGACGATGCGCGTCAGGCGCCCGCTGTGCCGCAACACGAGCCCGCGTTCGCCGTGTCGCAGAACGAGCACACGTAGGCGGGAATTTGAAGGCGAAATTCGCCGCACCTGCGTTGCGCGAGGCGGGAAGAGCTAGCCATTCGACGCGACGGGTGTGCCTGCCTATTTTTAGTGATAAGGAGCGGGCTCGGTGGGTGGACACGGGACGCGGGGAGGGAAGGTGATAGAAAAATGGGTAAAAAATGAGGATAAAAGGGTGTGTGGGCGGGAGAATCAAGATGGCATATGGGCATACGGAAAAAGCGGAGGGACAGACCAAAAAAACAAATTGGGTCATGAAAGGGAGCGCCGCACGAGGGACTTGCGCACAATGTGCATCGACGATGGGCGTCGGGTGCCCTGCCTGTCGCAGCATGCAAGTCGCAAATTGTAGCAAATGCGCCGCGGGCAGGGAGAGCTATCTATTCGATGCGACGAAGATGCCTGCCTAATTTATTTCAAAACTGAAAAGGGGTCTGGGGATCTGGGGACACGAGCCGCGGGGAGGGAGGGGAGGGGAAGGGTATTGAAAGGGAGGGGTCGGAAGAGAGGGGAGGGGACGGGGGGCACGGCGTATCGGAGCGCCCGGCGGGGGCCCTATCGAGGAAAGAAAAGTGGAAAGAAGGAGCGCAGCACATCATCGGCTCTGAGCAGCATTGTGCCAGCGACTCTCCCTTCCCTCCATCCTTGCCACCCACTTCACCAGCACCTGCGGCCCCGCGTCCCTCACGCGCTCGGCCTCAGCTCCCAAGCACGAGCAAGGGATGCGCGCCCGGCACGCGCGCACACGGCATGCGGTCCGCAGCGCGCGCCACACACGCGAGGCGCGGGCAGTGCGCGGTCGGCGGCAGGTGCAGCACGGCCCGCCGAGTTCACGGCGTGGGATCCCCGAGGTCCGCGCGCGCGTGCACTGTGGGGTGCGCGAGCGCGGCGGAGACGGCTAGGTGTGTGGCGAGGGAGCGCCAACTCGGGGAGCGCGCGCCGCCGAAAGTTCTCTGTGACCAGCAGGTCGAGGGCGAAGCACGCGGTCGTTCATTCGCCTCGGTCCGGTGAATGACGTCCTGCTGGCCTAAGTACACTGCAAGAGACGCGACGGCACACCAGGAATAGAATCGCGCAGCAATGAAGCTCCGGATGCTTCACTGCCACTGGACATGGATCTGATCCGCCTGGCCGGGCCGAATTCCGATGCCACTAAATGCAGAGATTTCCAAGAGATTTCCGAAACTTCGCGGGCTCGCAGCAAGCACTGGGCAGATTCTAATATCTATCCTAGACTCCTTCTGAGGCAGTGAAAAAGCTGCCCCGAGGAGGTTCAGGTAGTAAGGCTAGCGATGTCATTTTGCACATGTCATTCATGTTCCAGTCTTCCAGAAACAGTAAATATTTTCTTGTCAGTGAGCGCCCATTTAGATGAGCCTTCTTAGTAGTCCGCGAGTAATTGCTGAGGTTACGAACGTTGACGGGTAGATGGCAGTGGCGGCGCAGCAGCTCGGAAGCCTCGGCCGCAGCTCATTCTTGGCTCATTCAGATCAGAGTCAACAGCCTGAGCTTTCTGTTGATTCATATCCCGAGGTTGCTGCGGCTGATATGAAGTCTGTCCTGTGTCCTCAACCCCGCTGCGCTTGTGTCAAATCCTGGCCGCCCTCGAGCCTATCGGACGAATCTATTTTGTAAAGTCCTAGACGCGTCAACTTTTGATCTGAATTGTGGAATTTTGCCAATGAGTACAAAATGCGCCCTCGCTGCGCGCCGGAGATTTGAAAACAACAAAGTTGTTGGCTTGCATTGAAATACTTACATAAGTACAGTAGTGACATCAGATGAGGAATGGACCGGAGGAAGGGAAGAGGAAGGGCGATGGGAATACCGCTCATGGAGCAATCACACAGCTTTGCCAAAATTTATTTGAAGGGCCGATCACACCTTCCCCAAGGAACTATGCGGCTCACTGCGGTCCTTGTAGCGCTGCGGTCCATTGTAGCGCGTGCGTATCTTACGTTCCAGTATAAAACGTGCGACGAGCACAGGCAGCTCTACAACCTCACCAACCATGCGATCCTTCCCTCTGCTTTGCGTGCTTTTGCATGTTGCTTTTTCGACCGCTGCGAGTCCTCCATTCAGCAAGGAAGTCCGCGACGGCCAAACCGCCACCTTAATTACTTTCCCGACTCAGCCCACGGATACTGGACTGAAAAAAATTCCCGATGCCGCGCACCCTTTCATCGCACCGGGACCTAATGATCAACGTGGTCGTGAGCTGCTCTTCTGCTTGGTCGTAGTGAAACCAAGCTAATGCCTTTCAGCCTGTCGTGCGCCTCACAAATATGTCTTGCAATGCTTGCTGTCTAACCCTGATTTCAGCCGGCATGAACACACTTGCTAACCACGGCTACATCCCGAGAAAGTAGGCGCGATCGTGCTTCCATGTGATGGTGATGCTAAGAAATGTACAGCGGCATCGCGACTTTTGAACAAATCACGCTCGCCCAGGTGGAGGTACGCGCAATTCCAATATTTCCCTCGCTCAGACATAGATACCTTCGCCTCTAGGCTTTCAATTTGGAGATCAACTTTGCCGCGTTCCTCGTTGCCGCGAATATGGTAATGGTTCGTAGTCAGTGCGCGTATTTTGCTCACAATTTCAGTTGATGCGCGGGAATCCGTTCGTGAACAAAATATCGATCGGCGGCGTGTCGCCACTCGTTCCGCCGCTTCCAGGACACATTGGCAGTAAAGTAACCGGCGGATTGGCAAAGCATGGAGGCTTTGAAGGTAAGCTCTTAACCTCTTCATTGTCTCCTCTGGGGTCTTACGCCCGCTTTACTGTTTTTCCGAACTAAGGCGACGCCTCAATCACCCGTGCCGACGTGCACATCGGCGACAACCGCAATTTTCAGAACATCCTCTACGATCTCATGCGTGAATTTTCAACGTTCTTCTCTCGCGGTTGACGTTGTTTTCTCAGGACCTGCTGTATCTCGGGAAGTTTGGTGACAACGGACCGGAGGGAAACAACACAGTCTTCAATGTTCCGACGATTATTGCGATCAAGCAACACAATATACAGATGAACCAAGCGGCGGACCCAGAAGTGAGTTCCCCCGCGATTAATTCGCCGTTCTCAACATATTGATGATATTGCCAGTTTCACTTCACTCCCACGCGCTTCGTTGCCTCATTCACTGAGATTGCCTTCTTGCTTGAGTAAATTATTTGCACATTGAAATAGTCTGCAGCTTAACTCTCTTCTTCCAGTATTTTCGCAAACGGTAAAAATGATCACGTATTATTCCCCAATTCCAGACTGAAATGCTCGCAGGCACGACGAAACAGGCATCAATCTCTACTATCGGCTCGTTCTTGCGCAATCAAAGCTTCCCCCAAAACTGGCACCGTGCGGCAGCCCCGGTGACGGGCGAGGACCTCGGAAATACCAGCGGCCAACTGTTTGGCGCGATTCCCATTTTCGCCGGGCACAACGATGCGCAGGGAAATTTCGTGCCTGATACGCCGCCGCCCGCTCCGTTTGACGCCCACCCCGTAAGCCTCGACCTTGCCTTTTTTCGGCCCAGTTGCTGAATGGCGTATCGTGTATCAGGGATGTGGATTCTACTACGATCTCTTCGCGCAGATGCCTGGCGGTCTTGCGAACACCACAGGGATTTTTAAGAAGAATGTGGATTTCTTGTCAAGTATTGTCGCTGCGGCTGTGTCGGGGCCTCCGTGCAACCAGCCGCTGCTGCCGTTTGGGCCTCCCGACAACTAAAATCGTTTCTTTAGCCGCATTTCTCTTTTTGACTCGGTATTTATGGAATGTGAACTTGGAATTGGGGCTTAATTGTTTCTCGTCTTAGCACACACAAATATGCTGAGAAATGGGATTCAAGCAAATGTTGATTCCGCACCTGGCAAAATTTGGAGTTGAGATAGTGCAATGTGTAGGGATCAAACGACGTACGTAGCCCATTACTCTTAGAATGAGCGCACCTGGGAGCAGCATCGTCAATATGCGTGCAGTGAGTTTGAGTCAACTCTCGAGGAAAGGAAACTGACAACTGATGTGCCCACCACCGCATCCATCATCTTTGGTGTCTGCCAAGTCATCTAAGCCGTGACGAGGCCACGGCCCTTTACCCCAAGTCGGCGTGGGCTTTGATGGGCGTGAGCAAATCGGCTTAATTGGGGCGGGCGCAAGCCGATTTTGCAAGCCAAAAAGTCAAGTGTCGAAATTAATGTTATTGCATGGATTTTAGTTTCTTTTTGCGCGCTTCATGGATGATTGATTTCGGGGCGATGTTTGAGGGGATGAAATAAATAAGGCTCTCCGGCACCCACAAGCGATATTCTGCCGATTTGCGATTGCTTCGTCAAAATCCAGGCACACTCCGATGCGCCCTGTGGGTCGAACAGGTCTCTCCTTTGGTTTTAAATCTGACCTCCATCTTGCCTCTATGTTGCACTACGGAAGTGGAGCATAGCACTGCCTAGCGGCTCATAGATCGTCTAAAGCAGCGGTATTCCGGAGGAAGATAAAATAAAATCGATTTTACAACCTTATTAATAATGGCCGCCCGCTCCGTTTGAGTACCGAGTAGGGCACCGCAGAGCTAATATCCCAGCTTGAGAAGGGTTTTCAGCTTGATGGTAAGAAGTTTCTCTTAGCTGAGGTTAGCAGCGGCTTATAATAGACGGTGGATATTAATAGAAGCTGTTAATGTGAGTGCCCACATTTTGTTTCACCGTTTGAGGACGCTACAAGCAACAGACCCACAGTTTGCGGCATTCAGATAATCTCTAGGCACATAGACTTCACTTCTGGAAGGACCATAACCCCAACTTCGCTCTCCTTCGCGAAAAAACACTTCGACTTATCGGGGATCTTTATTTAGATAAGGGTAATAAGGGTCAGAGCTCTTACGAAACTATAAGCCCTTAGCGCCGCTTACGGCGTCAAAATCACGTGGCCAAATGCAAATTTTCAGCGACCTGACGAGATAACTTAAAAATGATTGTGTTCAGAAACCAGTTTTGGGAAGCCTTATTTTGTACCTTAAATAATTGTTTTCAGGATGCCCTAATTTGTAGCTGGATTTCTTACCTTAAGCCACAGCTTCAGGGAGTCTTAAACTTGAAGTTTCAGGCCCAATTTCTGCAAGGCTGAAACGGTGGCTTAAATTCAACTTAAATTATAAATTTCTGTTACAGTTTCAGTAGAGCTGAAATTAAAAGATTAAGGGTACCCAAATTTAAGGCTGAAACTACAGTTTCAGCAACAGCATAATGGGGCCCTAAACTAATAGATTAAGGTGCGCTGAAAATGGCACTGAAAACAATGAATTCAGGCAGAGTTTCGGGCACACTGGCAGGGCCGAATCTGTACCTGAAATTTATCTGTCCTTGAAATCCATAGTAAATGCGTGATGAACTGAGCTGTTTGCAAGTCGCACACCCGTGCAGCGGCGCGCTACCGTGAGTTTGCGCACAGAGCCTACGCGAATGAACTGTAGGAGATACAAGGCTTCAATCGATTGAAATGAGCTCTAAGAAACAGCAGAGTAATCACGCACCTTAATCACTTGACATTGTAAATTTTCGTCGTCAAGTTTGCAGTGATTGCGTGCGCAGCGTGAATAGGGGAGGCCCTGCCGTGTCGAACACTTGAAGTGGACCTTCTTGTTCTGCTTTTCGTATAGCTCTGCCGTGTGTGCTGGAGTGAGCGAGGAATGGAGGGCAGACGAGCCGTTGCTGAGAGCAAAGCCGAGATACGGCAGTCAATCTGATGATATGATCGCATTTTTATCTTGATAGACGATTGGCTGTCCTTAGTCTATCGGAGGGTTTTCCTCCGGTAAGACTATTAGGGCTTGGGAAATCAGTGATCTGTCAACGCTCAGCTTGGGACTGATCCTAAACGCCAACATCCTTCGCTTGGTCTTCAGTTTCAGCAGCTGTGAAACTTGGGAATCAAAACGGGACTTCACTAACGTTGCACTCGTGTGCAAGGAATTCGCCGCCCCAGCATTAGATGAACTCTGGCGAACCACGAAGATGAAAAGCCTTCTTCCGCTTTTGAAGCTCCTGCCGTCACTCAAGAAGATGAAGGGTACCTACGTGCGCTCCTAACTCGCTCCTTTTATACACTTTTCAAATTAACTCTCGCAGTGCATGCTCGGGCGCTCAAACGCAGACGAATGGACCAGATTTGATGTCTACGCTCGCCGAATCCGGAGCATCACACTTACCGGGAACAATTATGACGACCCAATCCATTCCTCTGTCTATGTGCGAATCGCAATGGAACACCCAACCCCTCTACTTCCCTGTGTCCGAACCCTAATCTGTAGATCGGTGGAACCGGCGAATAACTCGCATCTCTTGATCACCCCGTCGCTTCGCCTTGTACAGGTGGATATCGACGATCGCCACGAGCTCCTTATATTCCTTTCCGCCCTCGTCACCGGAGCACCGGATCTGGAGGCTCTCATGTTACATGGAGACGTTGATCTATTAGTCCCTGATTGCATGAAAGGTTTTTCCAAGTTGCAGACGCTGGAACTCCGCAATATGGAAAATCGCTCGCCGCGTGCGTTCCTAAAGATTGACGACCTCATGTCCCAATCAAATGTAACCCATTATTCCTTGACGACTCCGCCCGATTGGGATCCCGCTCTAGCCAAACACACGTTCGTTTCCGGCTTCGGAGCATTGGAATCACTGACTATTGAAGGAGGGTTCCATGCGATAACAGCAGTTATATTCCGGGTGACTTCACTCTCGGTCTCTTGCGTGCAAATCAACTGCACCGATCGACCACACGATTTCGGGGACGGAGAAGGCTGGTTTCCCCTCATCGACATGACACTGTCGCGCTGGGCCTCGACCTTGCAGGTCATTTGCCTCGAAAATCTATATCTCGACCTCACACAGCCTGCGGTCGAATTCAGCAATATCTTTGCCTCTCTAGATTCACTTCCCGCGCTGCGTAGGTTCACTCTCGCGAATTATTTGCCCATTCTTGTCCGCGATGCGGATGTATGCAAGCTCGCGACGTGTTGCCCCGCTCTCGAATGGATCGCCATCACCGTGGATTCCACACCGTCGTCGTTATCGCTTCTGACCACTGCCGCCCTCTTCTAGCTGGCCCAGAACTGCCCACGCCTTACGCGCATCCAGATCCATATAAACGCCGTTGAGACGACAGCGATGCCTGCTGTGCCTCCCCATCGGGCTCTCCAACATTTGACCATTCAGGGAATGGACTGGACGGAGGCCGGCCACCGGAAGGCCAAGGCACTTGCCCAGTATCTAGATCGCCTCTTTCCTCAGCTCGAGACGGTCAATGGGCCCAAATCTCAAGACAAGGTCTGGAACGAGGTCGAGGCGGTCGTTCTGATGTACCAGAGTCTCCGCGAGGACCCTCGCCAGTACCGCAGTGGTTGTGAGGCGGCGCTACGAGACGATGGAAATGAAGATCATTGAGTGTGCTACTATACTGGCACAGTACATTTTTTATTTCAAGTCTTGTGGTAGCCCTCCGAGTTGATCATTTGTTGCTTGTAATATTGTTTGTGCTGCAGTTACGACTAGTCAGTCACCACTACTCGATTGTTTGAAGGAAACTACACCACAGGTCGAACACGTAGAAGCGAGATAAATATAAGAAAAACACTGAGACCATTTACTTATTGGCAGGATAATTCGCATCAGCTTCGCCCATCCCCATCATAACGGCTTAAAGTGTGGATGATTGTAGCATACATTGTAGAGGCACGTCTATGTAGGTACAGTACCCGTATGTTCCTCAATGGGACCACTGCGGTAATACATCCTCCTCCCTAAGAACTTCAATATAGGTCCAGATAACTGCTGGTCGAGTCTCGAAGTACGAAGTTCGAGCTTCGAAGTTCGAGAGCTTGGTCACCGGTCTGGCAGACTTGTGGTGAGCTCGTTGGAACACCGACCTCCTGACCTTCCGTACGGCAACTGAACACTGATCTCGCTCAATGATCACTTGTTGATTTGATCTACGGCACGGGATTCTCCCGTCCTCCGTGGGGCCTACCGGATGACGCGAGTATAAAGGCCCGCTGCGTTGTCGTCTGGCTTTCATTGCTTTTGCTCTTCATGTTATTCAGACAATCCCTTCTCGCACTTGCTGTTGCGCTCCTCCCCGGCGCGTCCGCTGGATTCTCGGGCAAGACGTGTAGAATCATGCCTCTGGGTGGTGCGTCCCACTTCTTCCCTCATCCTCCTCCAGTTGAGACCGAAATGTTCAGCATCGATCACCTTCGGTTCCGGCAGCACCGACGGAAATGGGTACCGCGCCGACCTCTACAACCTCCTCGCCGCCGATGGCAACACGCTGAACATGGTTGGGTCGCAAAAGGGCGGCACCTTTATGGATCCGGATAACGAGGGCTATCCGGGTTTCATCATCACGCAGGTGAACACCAAGGCTAATACCAACATGCCCATCTACCGCCCCAACATCGTCACCCTCCTCGTTGGCACGAACGACATGCTGCAGAACATCGACGTCGTGAACGCGCCCGCGCGTCTGACCACTCTAATCCAGAACGTCCTGGACGCGCCGCCGCTCACCCTCGTCGTGCTCTCGACGCTGCCGCCCAACGCCGACGTGGCGACCAACACGCAGATCAACGCGTACAACGCCGCGCTGCCGGGCGTCGTGCAGGGCTTCGTCAACGCGGGACGCTCTGTGGTGCTGGTTGACTCCCATGCCGTTGTTGCGGTTGGCGACTTGGTAGACGGGACGCACCCGAACGATGCGGCGTATGCCCGCATAGCGCAAGTGTTCTATAACGGGATCCAAGCGGGATTCGCGAACGGATGGATCTTCGACGTTGATGGTCCGCCGCCCCGCCGGTCGATCGGCGGGAAGATGTGGGTCCCAGAGGAATTTGGAAGGCCTGTAGAACAGGCGAGAGAGCTGAACAACTGATCCCTGAGCTGTCGATAATATTTTAATGTAGTTGTGTTTATCCTTTGTGTATATCACTAGAACTCTGACAATCATCCTCTGGCTATTTTTCAGAGGCGTAGATGACTGTAGCACACATTGTAGAGGCAAGTGTATTTAGGTACAGTACCCGTATGTTCCTCAATGGGACCACTGCGGTAATACATCCTCCTCCTCCTCCTCTTCCTCCGAGCTGGCTGTTTAATAAGTAATAATTGAAGTTTGATTTAATGGAAGCAATAGCAGGTACTCACTCTCTTCGACTGTCCCATGTAACAGGCTATGATTTTATTTTATAGTACGCTAAAATATACGACAGTGAACTTCAACCGAAGTCGCGAAGGACAAACTTGACTTTGTAGGAAATTACACGCGTTCAATCAACGATTTTCCGAGATATCTGACTAAATACCTCTACATGCACGCACCTTCTCCCTTTTAGTGGCAGACTTGCCCCCATTTTAGAAAAATCCAGTAAAATGAGTTTCATCTTCCAACTCGATCTCAGCAGTCGCGGCAAAAGCTGGCGTAGATTTGAACAAGTGAGGTCCGATGGTGCGCCCGTTTGCGGGACTAGAAGGTGAAGACAGATAGGGACGTAGGATAAATATACATTTGATAGGCTAGATTCAGAAATGAGCGGGATGCAGCGTAGACGGAATAAATGTAACGGTAAATTAAAGCCGCGTTATTCGGCGAGCCCGATACTGCGCCGGGAAGAGCGTCAGAGTGCCCGGGAAAGTTCGACAAAGGAAAGAAAGGGATAACGAGTATGCAAAGGCGCTGGAATGAAGAATCTCAGTCATGTGTATAACTGGCGGGATTTCATTCGGGTGGCGGGGCACGGGAAGAAGGATAAAGCAGCCGCCTCGCACAGTCGCGCGTGGGCAAATGTGTGTCGTGATGCGCGTAGTGATAAAGAAGAGTGAAGGAGGAACAGAGAATGGCCGAAAGAGAGGGGGTAGAAAGTCCGCCAGAATGACGCATCGCGTCGAGTCCTCCGTAGATGAGTAAATGTGCATCTCGACGCCCCAGTCCCCTCGGCATCGTCACCAGCACACACCAGCCGCCGCCCTCGCATCGGTACGAGGTACGTGGGGGAATGCGTCTACTAGAGATATTAGTGTCAGGATGGTATGGGGATGGTTTGTACCGCACACCGACTCATCCGGAAGTGTATCCGGCGGGATTCCCCCAGAATGACAGACAGCGTCCACCGTGCCATTCCTCCGAGAAAAATGCGGACCGCGACGCTGCGGGCGGCTCGGTGCGCCGGAAGTGAATATGCAGAATAAGGTGGGAGACAGGAATGAGATGGGACTGGGACTGGGACTGGGACATGACGATGGAAGGACCGAGGGGAAAGAACTTGAACGGCCAAACGGAAAGCGCGCACCGCGCGTTTCTCGTCAGGGCCAAGCTGCCATGAGTCGCGTGGAGAAGGAGGATGGTGTGTGTGGAGCTGGCTACGGGGGTATTGCGTGAGCGATGCGTCAGGAAAGATGAGGAGATGGATTATGAGAATGGGCGGAGCGACAGATGGAATACAGAGAAATTAACGATGAGGAGCATGGGCACGGATGAGAAACGAGACGAGGTGGAAGTGGTGGGGAAGTGAGAACGAAGTGTCTCTTGCGGGGGCACCGAAGCGAAGCGCTGGAAATGCCGACGCCGATGCCCCACTGGCCACTGTCCACCGTCGGCAAAAAGATTTGGGGAACTGCTCCATGCGAAGTGCAGTGGACAGGACAAGAACTACATATACGCATTATAAATGAAAGAAACAACAAATAGCAGGGAAGGTAGCATGGGCGGGTGCTTGCACGGGTCGAGAAAAGGTATCGGGAAAATATGGCGGAGTGGGAAGCAGCGCGATCCGGGGACAGCGCAGAGAGCGAAGGGAAGGAGAGAAGGGGATGGTTGGGAATGTGACGATAGGGAGGGGAGTGGAAAGACAAAACGCAAGCCGCGTGAGTAATGAGCACGTACCGGTTGGGGCAGTCCCAATCTCTCGCTCATGGTCCAGTGCCTCCGCTGAGGGGCTTTGTCTCAACGTGCGCCTACGGCAGTCGGTCGTCCGTGGAAGAACGAGCCCGGTCATGCATTTTCGCTGTGGAGATAGCTCTAAGAAGAGATTTTCAAGACCGTATGAAAGCGGCGATCAGATGAAGGGGTTGAGCTCGGGAGCAACGCAAATCGTAAGGAGAATAGCGAGAAAGACGAGCCGAGGAGCGGAATACGAGTAATGTAGGGACTGGGAGCGTACAAATGAAGGGCCGCGGCGAGAGATGGATTCCGCTGACCTGCGTTGGAATTAGGTCAGCCGTTCAAAGACGCCAGCACGGGGCGATCAGAGTCGAGTCAGGCGAGGTCCAGCGATGTAGTGCCGCCATGGAGACATATCCTCCCTGCGCGAGGAGAAGGCGTTTCGTCGACAACAGCGGTGTGAGAGAAAGGCATGGGATTTCTTTGCACAAACAGACATAAACCCCAGCATCTTTTGCTTCTGACCGTCATCCCAGTTCTGGCTACTCCGCCGCGTCCTTCTTACGTCCGGTTAATCTACGAGACGCAGCCAATATCAGGATGTTCTGGGGTGGCTCATGGACGGTTTCCTTTCGTTCCCTCCCAGCATCGAGATCTTTCGGGTTGAGGAGCATGCCTTTCTGCTTGGGGAACCCGACTTTCAGTTACCTGTTGCAGATCAACACCAGGTCATTGCTGTCCTCAGTCGCCTGTATATGCATCTCCGTGAAGTCCAATTCGGCTCTGAGTCGCTCGGTAGCTGCTGGACACGAACTGGAGACTCGTGGGCCAGAGAAGTATCGGGCTGTCGTGAGGTGGTCAAAGTCATCGCCCAGCACGAGTTTAATATTTGAAATACTTGTACTTCCGTGAAATTGTGTCTATGTTAATATTCTTGTATTTGAATTGTGTACGTGGATATCTTTGCTTCCATCGGCCACAAATCTGATTCTCTCCTGCACACCCACTCATATCCTCCTCCCCCCCCCCCCACTCGGCTGGTGTGTAGCGTCAATAGTCAAGCAGCATACATGCAGAGCAGAGTGTACTCTTCCTCTCCATTTTTGCGGCCTGGACCCCTCAGCGATGGCGATGATGGAATGAATGTGATCAACCTAAACACTCCTCCTAGGGGATTTTAGACGAGTGAAAAGGAGTATGGGTGGATCATAAAAATGGGAATACGGGAGGCTGTACGGGAGAACTACGATGGTAAACGGTTGCCGCTGAAACTCTTCTCCCACGCTTCGTGCACCGCGGGCAAATTTTCCATTTATGGACACTGCTACGACAGATCCTCTGGGTCATGATGCACCGCTGCCCACTTTGCGTGCTCCCACTGGTTTCTCCCCAATGGATGCAGATATCGGTGTTGAGCCACTCCCTACTCTTTGTTCTCAAGGAGATAAGTAAGGCTGATCGCGCCTAAATTAGTATGCGCTGACCCTGCCTGGCTGGCGTACGAGATGGTTCTTTAGTTGAAGTTTTCGGGCCAAGAGGTTTTGACGCGGGAAGTGCCGCGCTTGACGCGCATTGACGCGCAGTGACGCGGCATGCCATCAATCCCTCAGGAGCACGTTAATACACTATAGAAATGACTCTGTTATAGTCTGCACTGTCCAGAAAGATGTCATAGCTCAACAGGTGACAAAATTCTTCGCATCTAGAGAAAAATCAGTTACAAGTGGTGTGAAATTTGGGTGAAATGTGAGTTCAACATTAGTTGAACAATTGGATACTTATGAGAACATCTTGCTTTGGGAATTCAGCTAACTTTCAGCATGATTAAAGCTACGCTCATTGTGAACTCAAAATGAAAGTTGTATTGAGTGCGCGTCAACGTCTTGTTGCCGCTTGGTTGCCGCGCGTTGACATCAGTTTCCCGCGCGTCAATCCTTCGGCCCGCGCGTCAATGATCCCATCAGCGCGTCAACATCAATTTTCCGCGTTAACATCACCCACGCGGCAACCAGTACTGCACCGCGTCAGTATTTGCAAGCATAAGACATTGTTGATTCTACTCTTTAGTTCACAAACTTTAACATGAATCTGACGGGAATCTTCACAAAACAATGAAACTCGACATTTATTAACACAGCACAAGGCAGAATGTAGATGAGACGAGCGACCAAAGATACTTCTGTGTTGCGCTTCCCACAAGAATATCACGACTATCTATTTTTACTCCATCAATGGCACTCTCAAACAGGCTCAGTTAATGCTCAGGGTTATTTCATCGTTATGGAAAGTCAGCCACTACAAAAGTTTTTGATTTTTTTTCAGGTGGATTAACAGTAGGTGTATAAAGAACTACATGGAGGAATTCACGGCCTGCAGACTCCTATAGGAGTCTGCCTGTGAAGATTTGGGCCGTCAATAGCCTTCTGAATCTCAACTAGCATGCTGTTGAGTAAACAAGTGTGCCGCCGGCGTACACTACTGACTACATTTATAATTGTGCGCGTCAGTTCAACTTTCCCGCCGTCAACACTTCGGCCATCAAATCGGCATGTCGCGGCAAATTCCACCAGCGCGTCACTGCGCGTCAGGCGCGTCACTCGCACGTCAAAACCTCTGTGCCCGAAGTTTTCTTGCCTGCTTCATTGGTTTGATCCACATTTCCTGGACCATAAATCAGGCCAACCAAATACAATTTCAAGCCTTCTGTCGCACTATTTGCAGTTATCATGCAAGGAAGTGGATAGCGCAATCGTGAGAGCTGTTGGTGAAAGAATGGGTGATAATCGAGTCCCACTGCGTCAGATAGCAGAAGAATCCGTCCAGCCAAGGTTAGAATAGCATTCCCAAAAGCCGATGATTGTTGTCTGCTGCAAAGCCTTGTATAATTGGAGAGATTCCGAAGTAATAAGACAAGGCAGAACGTCGACAAAGCTAGAACAGCGAAAATAAACTCGAGGGAGGAAGCAAGAAGGAAGTGGGTCAGTGGCAATCGGCAATCAACGGCCAACAAATCCTAAGTTCTCAACCAATGCGCGACCAACTCTCATGCATGCCGGTCATCGACCTAATCCTCAATGCTCGAAACTATAATAGTAAGTATTAGCACAACCAGCCACCCTACAGGTTCTCGGGAAGACGCCTCAGAAAGGGCCCAAGCGACGGCTCCCGGACCGAAGCAGATCTGGGTGGCACTAATCACGGCTGCATGTCACGTCACCTTTCAGTCTCTCACTTTGCTCTCACCACGATATTCTTTAAGACGTCTCTGCGGATACCGAATGGAGAAGCGAGCTGGCTCCTCAGTTTCCGTCAAGAAACGCGGCCTCCCTGGACCCTCGGGCGCTTCAGGAGGCCACCAGCCACTGGATATCCAGTGTTGGTATTTAATGGGTTAATAACGGTAAATTTTTTTATGAACGGTCAAGACATTGTTAACATGTTAATAACGTTGGGGTTAATAACGGTTATTTTAGAAAACCTCGATTTCTCACCGTTTTGGCCGGCTCAGGGTTACTAAAATATCTTCGCAGGGAGGAGACTCATGCACGGTCCGAGACAGCAAGGAGTTCCATGAGCAATTTTGTTTGCGACAACTTACAAGCCCCGCGTGAATTGTGTTGCGTGCAGCTTTTGTATCATTTTTGCCAGTATCCCAGCGATAGAGTGGCCAGGAGCCCTACTGTATACAAAGCGAGCAGTGTTTCGGCATATTCCGGGTGGCTTTTTGACGTGAGCATCATGTCACATGATGATATGAAGGGTTACTATCGTCCCCCACCGTCCTGGACATGTAGTACTCGGACAAACAAGCGTATCTCGCTCAATTCCTGGCCGTTTTCTTTGATCTTAGGTGTTATATGATCTGCAGTAGGCCCTCCATGAATTTCTACCAAGAGATGTACCCAAGATCCTGTGGAACTCTATGGATAATTCGAAACGATTTGGTGTATGAGCTATTTTTTAGATATATGCATTCACCCAAGATCCTGTGGTGATACAGATACGAATTAACGAACCATATAATGTGTATACAGTGTCAATGAACATTGATACCAAGTTTCATGGCAGGAAACAAGCTGGTTCCATCACAATCTTGAAATTCAGAGATTTCCAGATCTGGGGTCTGGTCTGTTCCATGGAAGATGGTACTACGGGAGGCCCGGAATGCATTCAGATGGGTTTATAAGATCGGGCTGAGTACTGCTGCACGATTATGTAACGAATTTTGACTCAAATCTATGCCAAGATGAAAATTGACGATGTGGCCAACTTCGGTTTATTGTCGATGCCGCAAAGAGGCTGGCATCAGTGGAACAAATCTTCGAACAGCACAAAATATACTTGAAACAGTTCAAATGGACATGAGGAAATGTGCGGAGAGCTTCATCTCGTTCACATCCCTCCAAGTGTACCTTCTACAAACATATTGCTGAAAACAACCATAAATCCTGATCCCGCAGAATTAAATCATCCAACTGAAGTTTGAAGATGATTTTTAGGATTAGATGTAGTACAAGACATTAGATTAGATGAAGGGGAAGCAGTATACCAAGTTACAGTGAAATCGGTTGAGAAATGAGGGCGAGAGGATGGGATCAATCCTAAATCCGGCCATCACCTAGAACTCGGACACTGGACCGCACGCACCCGAAAGAACGGCGCCGTTTGATGAATTCTTGCCCGTTCTTATGAAACAAAAATTGTGACCTGGGTAAAAGACAAATTACTGACGATAAAGACACTCAGCTTGAGCCTAGACCTCGCGGATAAAATGATATTCACATATTTTCCTTAGGTGTCCGAGTTCTAGGGGATGATAGTATTTAACACTTCCCAAATCTCTCCGCTATCTAGAGGTTAATATTAAGGCCATATTAACCGTTACCGTTAATTAACTGTTAGGGATTAAGTACAACACTGTGGGTATCTTCCTCCCCATTACATGCTCACCTGGCAACTCGAAAGTCTAATGTGTCCTCCACGTCGTCTCCTTTCCTGCTGGATTCAGACGCGTCCCGCGCCTGCATTGTCTGCTTTTGCCCACATGGCTACCTTTGCGTGCCCGTCTGCTTCCGTTCGTCGTGCCCCCATGCCCTTCCGTTGTCGCGCTCCATACGTCCACCCATCTGCATCTTCCCGTAATGCGCGGCTCTGCTTTGGGTATGGCTCGGCGCCCTCTACCCTTGGGACGTCGCCTACACGGTGCGCCTCCCGCGACAGGGTTCCTGCTCTGCTTTCCCCCATCGACGCTGCGCTGTACCGCCCTAGTGCAATCCACTGATCCCGAGAATGGCACCTCGTTTTCCTGTCAACGTGGGAGGCTTCATTTCCCCTCTGCTCGACTTTCCCCCTCGCCTCCAGGCAATACTCATGTCTCGCAGAACTCCGCAAATGTGATAATATGCAGCACATTAGTGTGGCAAGTACGTTTTCGGTCAGGTAATTCTACAACAGCGCAGGGTATTTTGCACTCCCAAAGCAATAAACAAATCGTCGCTTCCACGACCACATCGCCTGTAACCGCGCATGTACCTCAGGGTCGAGGCGGCCGTCTGCCTCGGTCAACGGTCGTATCTGGAGTCGGAATGGGGAGCAGTTCGGTGCATGCTCAAGCCGAGACGACACGAATTTCAGCAAGAGGTTGTGCGTGAATTGGAGCCGCGATGCGCAGCGCAGGACACGTAACCGAGGGACAAGGGGTGCAGCGCCGGAGCTGCCTGGGTTCGGGGCAGCACATGTGATGGCGCAGAGCAGGGTGTCGGTTATAAGGACCACATCGGCGCCCTCGCCATCAACATTGCGTTTGTCGGCGATTTGAAGTTGCTCCAGCGAGGTGAGCACGGAGAGCACCTCGACGAGCTCAGCCTCGGTCACGCGCACATGGGACATTTTTAGTATCTTGAGACTGTGCTGAAATCCTGACCGTGCGCATAGTGCGAGGAACTGCGCGCGCGGCCATTCCAGCAACCCTCGCGGATAACGCGTACACCAAAACCTCATCTCTCGCAGGGCTGGCATTGTCAGGCTGGCGAGAATCTGGCCGAGCATTTCGAGTGAGTGTTGGGGATAGAACTCTCCAAACATCACGCAGGAGAACGAGGATATCGTCGAGGTTTGCGGCGCAACCTGGAGGTCAACGGCTTGATTCGGGTTAGTCGACCATTTGTTGCAAGTGAATGAAAGGTGGAAAGCGGTGGTCGTCAAGCACGACAGAAGGGATATGCATCGGGCGATATGTGTGGGATCGAGTGCTTTGCATCCGAACCCAACAAGGTGTTGGAGGTTCATCGTGGATATGTTCTCTAGGAGCGGCGAAGAAACGTACAGCCCGCGCAACACAGGCGTGGCCTTCAAACAATTGAGGGGGTTCGGAGACGATGCCATGGGCCCGTCGAGTTGCAGTTTCTGCAGCATCGGAAGTTTTCCCTCCAACCCTGAGAAGTAAATGCCCTCAATGGCGCAGAAGATGGTGACCGACGCCCACCGCCGCGACTGACTAGCGAGCAGATGGAAGATGCGGGGGTGGGGAGGTAGATTGTCGTCGTCTCTGATTTCGAGTATAAGGGGCAATTCACGGCCACGCTTCAGCGCGGAAACTAGCAGTGCCACGGTCGTCTCGAGATGGGATGGAGTATGCCATAGTACGCCATTAAGATCAATCTTCGTCCAAAATATGGGAGTGTCAATAGCGATCGTATGCCACCGAGAGCAGACTTGGGATAATATCAATAGACGAAGGTTTGCAAGGCGTTGTACCTCCGTCCAGAAGACATGAGGCCTGGCGTTAGATTTATAGGCAAATGTGTCGGTGTGGAACAGAAAAATATGGACGAGATTTTCTGTGGGAAGGTGCTGGATAGGCACATCGATGCTTGGTCGAGACTGCATTGTGCTGCGGATGAAGGTAAGGGGAGATACATGTTGCTCGCTGATTATATAGCGGAGAGAAAGGCAGTGCAAACACCAGTTTCACAAATGTGACATTATGTGACTTCTGTTTCAAAACGGTTTTTGATTAGGCTGATCCGGCATCAAAGTCGCCCGAAGAAACCAAAAACCAGCCATTTTTCAGCGCGATGGTTCCCACAATTTTTTGTACATACCCCCGCCTATCCTTTGAGCCACATACATGAGCCACATCTTAGTTTCAGTCGCAAGCTTCATTGAGCGTCGAGGAATGATGAAAAATGTATGTGGCTAGTGATGCCGCGGCTCGAGCCGGTCACATCTGTCACATATTGATCTTTTCGTTCCTGCACAAGAACAACAATTCATTCCACCCAGAGGGATGTTAAGGCACACTTAAATAACACACAGGTATGATACTTGGGACAAATTTTGATCCCAAATATTTTGTAGAGCTCTGTGGAAGGCAATGTCTCACGGCTCAAGCCATCAAATTGAGCCGCGAGCCGTTTCGCTTCTTTTGCTGCATAGCGACTGAAGGACGAACATTGGAACAAATGTTAATTAAACAGAAACAAAACCATACATCCAATAAAGACTCCCCGCAACAAAAATGTGCCCCAACAGCATGTTGGAGCGCAGTGGAAGCTGAGCCGCGCCGAAGCCAGCCTGTCACGCGAGCTGAGCCGCGGCAACACTATATGTGGCATTTATTTTGTCGAATTAGTGTAATCCGAATCAGCCACCCCAGGGTGAGACCTGAGGAGGCCCCACCTTCTCTTCCCGCCCGCATCACTCTCAATAATGAGCTCCATGGTCTCCTTGACCCCGGCAGTGGATCGAGACCTGGAGCGATCGGCCCCACCATCGGCGTCCTCGAGTCCCAGATCAGAAAGGTCTGACTTGACGTGCGATTTCCCTATCTTCCGTTCCTCTGCATACCAATAACAGGATTTTCCCCCCCCCTTAGACTCGACGGCCTCCCACCCGAACTCATTCTTTGCATCCTGGAGTGGATGAAGCAGATCGTTTTTTCGGAAGTCGACGAACATAATGACACTTTGGGTATTGGGGGAAGACTAAATGAATTCGTCAAGACAAGGGCCAACATGCGGTCGGTTTGCAAGGCTTTAAGGAACCAAGTCGATGTGTTACCTTCAGTGTGGCAACCTGTGGTTGTTCGACAGAATACAACCCCGGATGCCCTTCAATTTTTTCTCGACAAACTGGATTCAGAGCCTTCCGTGGACATGTGGGTCTCCTTTCATGACCACCACTTCGATGTTCGGCACATAGAGGGGATGTTTCAGCAACTCCACAAGTCTCTTCATCACTGCTCTCGTCTGGTAATACGAACCAAGGCGTCGAATTACGCCAGGATCATGGGTGCGCTCGACGGGGCGGCCAAGCCGCTAGTGGAGGAAGCTGGCGTCTTGGTATGGGGTGGACGGGATTTCGACCGCCCTGTGCTGGAGCTCTCCCAAGTAGCCGGCATCACACCTCTGAGCGTGCTTTGTTTGATCGGCATCGTCCCCTCCACCTGGGACATCGACATCTAGGCGCACCTTACGTCGCTCACGTTAGGGGCCTGTCTCATTACTCTAAACGGTCTTCGCCAACTGCTGCATCGTTCAACCCAGCTACAGGACCTGACCCTCCGGTCCATTGCGCTCGAGGATGCCCCCGTCGTCGGACCGGCGCCCTTCCCGCTTCAACTCCGGCACCTTCGGCGACTGACCGTTCAAGGTCTCGCGCGGAATCTAAGGCTGCTCATAGCCGAGTGACCTCCCCGAGGCTTTCGGCACTGGAAATCCACGTCGGATGGCAGGAGGACCCCGTCGATTTCGCGACCGCCTTCACCTGGCATCTCTCCAATGTCACCAGCCTGGCCATGTCAGGTCCCATGTACATTCCATCAGTACGGGAGCGGGTCCGTTCCACGCTCAGCGATTTCTCTACCTTCATTCCCAACATCGTGAATCTAGACATAAGCCATGCGACGGAAGTGGCCATCGACGGTCTCTTTGGCGAGAGCGACGAAAATTTCGGATATCTGCGGAAATTGATGTTGTCCAAAGAGAGCTCAGGACTTCGTGGAGGTACGAAGAAATTATGAAGAGACTGGGCGTCAAGATCCAGATAGCCCAACCGAGTGGCGTTTGTACGGTTTTGTAAGCGACGGTGGGGCGGGGCTGCCAAGAATTTACTGAGTCCGCACCATGTATTGAAATGAATATATCTGCGCGTCCGATAATCTGCTGTCACCAATTCCAGGCCATGCAAAGAAATGTTTACTCAACTCATTTGGGCGGGCGCGAGAGATGGAACAAAAAAATTATCACACACAAAGCCATCTCTATCGCACGCGGTGATCCTGCATGACTTGGGTTTGTAGACCCGGATATTAATTATGGACTGAAACATCATCAGCGGGGATTACACAGTACAGGAATTATGGATTGGGTGTGCACCGGCCGATAGAGCCGCCCACACGTCATTGCGCACCTCAGAACGGCAGGGCAGCCTACCTCCAGCAGGCTGGGATTTGACTCCCCGCATCCGAATTCAAATAAAAACAAACCGTCTCTTTCGCGGTTCAAGTCCGGACCTCACTGACTTCTTTGTGGGTCAAGAGATACACACTGGGAAATATTCGGCATGCTGAATGTCGCTCTTTTAGGTTTTGTTCTTCATTTCGATATTGCCACGGCACACCAGGCACGTTCGAAAAAGCACCAGCAGATAGCAACGGCGGTATAGCGAATGTATCATCCACAATAGCAACAAATCAAACCCGGAGACCGCCAAACAGTCTACAGAAGTAGCGGCGCGGGGACTCGTGGTAAAAACTTTAACACAGGACGCGAGTCAAAGTAAGGATGTCGGTGTCGCGTTGGGGGACACTGAAAGGCGATCAGGGCTTGTAGTTGAGAGGTGTGAGTTTGGTCGGATTCAGGTATCAGAGAGAGTAGACGATGAGTTTCGTGGCCGGTGTCGGACAAAATACCAGTTTGACTTGATGTCATCAACGATCACTGCCTTTCACAGCGAATCACAGATCATCCCAACAGTTCACTACAGTTCACAGTTGTTCATTGCGATTCACAGCGATTCATCACAATTCCCAAAATAAATCATTGTGATTTCATTGTGAACGTCTCCAAACTGATGCCACAAAAGTTCACAATCAGTCACGATGATTCACAGAAGTTTCATCACCATTCACTAGCTTGATCAATACCAGAGTAAATTCAACTCACAGCAGTTCACAGCTGTTCACAGTCAATCACGATCCAGTCCAAATCAAGTCCATCATTCGGTTGCTAGTTACCGGCCATGATTTATCTCTCCTCCTTAGGTTTGTATACGGTGCTACTCCATTTCCGCCCCCTCCAGAAACAATGGATCTCAACGAGGACCGCCTAAACAACCTACGGCTTGCATATCATACGTTCCATGAGCGTGTTCTTACTGCTTTACGCACTATGCTCGGTGACACCCCTCGCCTAAATGCTCTGCGTGATCAGGGCCTCTCTTTAGCTGCGGCCGCTGAGCAGGTGCGCGCGAAATATCGTGATACCAGGCCTGCATCTCACATTTTGGCCTGCAGCACATTGTTGTCTTTCCTGCGGCTGAGTACGGCACCCTCCAGACATCCATTACGGACATGGTTGCAGCGCTGGATCAGGCTGGCCACGAATCGATGGACCCCCCTGATGCCCCCCGACTTGTAGTTGCTCAGCGCGTTCGCACAGGCCGCAGGGGGCGGCCCCGTGTTGAGATCAACCCACAGTTTCTTGGTGCAGCGTTGGATCTCCGCGGACCGACAGGCATTGCCCCTGAGATCGGTGTGAGCTCACGGACTGTCCGGCGTCGCGCCCTGGAAGCTGGGCTCGTTGAACCTGGTGCCCCTGTGTTCCAACACCAGGTCAATGCAGAAGGAATGGTTGAACGAGTTCACACATCCACCACTCCCCCCGTTTCTCTAATCTCCGACAATGAGTTGGACGCGCTTGTGGCATCGACTCTCGAGATTTTCCCCCAGTTTGGCCGGCGAATGATCCGCGGCCATCTCAAATCCCAGGGTTATCGTATTCCTCGTGAGCGCATGACCCATTCCTACTTGCGGGTGCACGGTGCCCCAGCCATCTTCGGTGATCGTCAAATCAGCAGGAAGCGCTACAGCGTACCGGGCCCATTGTCACTTGTTCATATGGATGGTCAACACGGTGAGCAATGTCTCCTTTTTGGTTCCAACTCAGTATATTTCTGACTTATTTCAGGCTTGATTCGATACAAAATGGTTATACATTGCTTCATAAATGGCTACTCACGGTTTGTACTTGGGATCCGTGTCCACAACAACAATCGTGGGTCCAGTGTGCTGCAGCTCCTCCAAGATGCAATTGCTATGCATGGCCAGTTGAGTCGCATTAGAGGAGACCACAGTGTTGAGAACATTGAAGTAGCTGTGTTTATGGAGATGGTTAACGGCGCCGGCCGCGGTTCATTTATATGGGGCCGGAAAGTGGATTCAACTTCATCCAAAATATATTTCTGAACATTCATTTCAGGAGTGTACACAATACACGGATTGAGCGTTTGTGGTACGACATCACACATGGCTTTGGCAAGAAATGGAAGGTCTTTTTTCTTGACCTTGAAGCAAACCACGGCCTGAATCCCACACGCCCGGGCCATATTTGGCTCCTACACCACCTGTTCTTAGCTTCCGTCAATCGCGATGCGCAGGATTGGGCAGAGGCGTGGAACTCGCGTCAGCTCACGATCAACCGCCAACATGAGCGTAGCACCCGAGACCTGTTCCTCTTCGGCATGCTCCGTGAAGGTCCTCGTGGACTTTCTCAATTTACCGCTGGCGAGGAGGAGGAGGAGGAGATTGAGGACTTGAATGAGTATGAGGTAGATTGGGAGGTAACCAGCGACCCGGAGCTCATGGCTCACCTCCTCGAGAACAATGTGCAGGAAGTTCCGCACGCTGCTGACGATCCTTTCGCTTCTGCAAGCACTCCAGCGAATTTATCAGAGGTTCTATGTGAGCCACCTGGATGCCCCTTTACGCCTGCACAGCTGCAACTCCTTGACACACGTCTTGCCGCATCTGTGGATCTCTTTTCCAGGAACATGTCAGTACGGCGGGTCGCATGGCAGACAGCATTGTCATTTGCACGCAATATTTATCAGGGCATTGATGTAACTTAGTAGATAAATTGTTGTGATGCTAGCTGCTCCCAGAAACCAGTCTTCCCACTGCCTCAAAGCGCTTTCTGGAGAATGTGTAAGAGACCAGATCTTTAATCTTTAAGTAACACCTTACAAAAATAAAGCGGCCCAGCCATCCAGAGCCTGAAGTTCACTCGGGGAGAGGGTTGCATAGCCATTCACGTCGATGTCTTGCTTCCTAGTGCTGTATTTGGCTAGCGCACAGGAGATGTCTTGCCACGCATATTGTGCATATGGTTTTCCCTGGCCAAAGTATTCCTTCTCCATTACTGTCACGTCGAACACATGGTCTAAAAATCAATTAGTTGCAACTCCGCTGCACTTCTCTTTCTGGGTACCTTTCACACCGATCAGAATCCTTGCATCCATTTCTTCGTCAGTGTTCCCTGGTGCACCTGTGAGACACTGAATCGGCAAGCTGTCCAACAATGATAGATCCTCGTTGAGCCCGGCAATGGGCGGTGGAAGCATAAAGTCTTTCGTATCCACCATGAGCGTAGGAGCCAAGAATTATGATACTAATCAGTGATAGCCAATCACATCGCTATCCAATCAGTGCACACCTATTGGTGTGAATGCGCCGATAATATTAACATGGAACATGGACGACAAAAATGAGCGGGTGGAAATCAGAGTAGCTCTAATGAGAGCATAAAGTACATACCTGTTTGTTGAGACGGTTTTTTTCATCTGCGACTCCAGGGAGGGCTCAGAAATATTGTCTGGAGCATCTGACTTCTCGTGCTTGCTCATTCCCGTGACAACAGCGGCAAGGGTAACTTCTTTCTGCTGTACCAGTAAGAAATGGCTCAATAGCTGCAAGAACATCACTATTACTTCGTGCGGGAGTTTCTGTTCCTTAAGCTGAAGTGGTTTGGACAATGAATCTGGATCCATACCGAGCTCTGCGAATAGAATTAGGGGATAAGAAATTGATTGAGTACCTTGGTGACGAGGGACTCCTCTTCTCCTTAGCTCTAAGAAGCTACCAACTTACCACTTCGCAGTGTTTGTCGCACACTGCTCCTAAAATATGTGTCGGGAGCTCCATCCTCATATTCAAATACCTTTTACAGTCTTTTATGATATCTAGAATGGGCTTTTCACGTTGCATAAAATCATATATGCACAAATGAGATATTTCCTTCAAAGGGCTCGCATTCGAGGATATAATTTAATTCGCGCTTAAAAAGCAATTTCTAACTGATTCTGGTAGTATGGATTGACTTAATATGATGTTCCCTGACTTGGTAGAAGACTGGTGGCAGGATGGCGCAAGGAATTGAGTTTGAGATGGCTGAGTTTACATCTCGGGTGCGTGCCAAACAGGTTGACAGGTGATGTGCTTAATTCGGTCTCCTTTCGGTGGTTTTTGATGCAGACTTATCTTATCTCACAGCCACCAGAGTGCGCTTTGAAACTGTCCCAAACTTAGTCAGCCGGACAGTTTCAAAGCGCACTTTGGTGGCTGTGCTCAAATTTAATCGAAATATATTCAACCCAAGCTAATGCAACGTTAAAAACTTTGAGGCCAGCTGAGTTTCTAACTTTCTACCCTGTTCTACTTTTATTAGGATCAGCTAAAATTTATACCTGGTTCATAGATTGTGTGAACGTCCAGTGAACGTCCGATGCATGGGGAGGGAGGGCGGGCTATTAGCCCATAGCCCAGCCCTGGGCTATGTTGGCTAATACCCTCTACCTAGCCCTCTATGTTGACCGGTCACATATCTGCTGCGGGCATTACCAACGCACCACTTTGGGCAGGATGCAGACTGTAATTGAAACAGGTTGAGCACCTGCTGAGGTTTCCGATGTGGACGCGAAATCGGCCAGATTGAACGCCGATGAGGAGGACGAAGCAGAGAAGGATCGGGGAGGGCCTGACAATCTGGCCTTTTTGGTCGCACGAACAGTGGCTGCATCGACATTGGCATGCTGGTGTTGTGGAAGATTCCGCTGCATGGAGTCCCGCCGTTGCTGAGCGACAGATGCTGCTGGACGAGGAAGGCCCGTGAATGCCAGCACGGGACGTTGAGGAGCAACTGCAGCGGAGGTTGATGCGACCGTCGGTGCCAGCGGGGTAGATGCAGGTGGACTTTCAAACAGTGATGAGGGGTTGAGTAAAAAAAGAGAGGATAAAACACGAACGCGATAATCTGCGTGTGCTCAGCCACATCGTGAGCAGTCCACGGAGTACCACACATGCACATGAGCCGCATGTTCCAGCTCTCGATGAGCTGGATGTACATGGTGATCATCAGTGTCAAGAAGGGCTTGCATAATGTAGCACTCACAGACGTGAATCCTCCACAGTGCCCATGCCCAGTGCCACCCCGAATGAAACGAATGTTGGTTGGCGCCACAAGTGATGGATCGGGTCTGTGTGAGATCCAGGTGTGTCCGCATATAAAGCATACCACATCAGCATTGATGAAGTCCTGTTACTCTTCAGTGATGGTGGTTTTTTTTCGGCTCTCAAACATACTGTATATCGGGGAGATCCGTCGGGGTCTTCAAGGATAAATGCCGTGCAGAAGCAAGCCCTTGTGCTGCAGTACAACTGGGGCCCAAGGTGCATAGACATTAATTGAAGGACAGGGAGGGGTGGGTTCAACAAAGAAACAATTGTCCAGAGGGCGCCATTATATAAAGGCTGCAGGTAATTTGGACTTGGCGAAATTCGGGGTCGGAAGTCATTGTGAGCCATCAATGAATGGCTGTGAACAAGATGTGAAGTTACAACTCACCAGAACCAGAACCAGAACCAGAACCAGAACCACGCGAAATACATTTATTTGTGAACTCATGATGAACTGTCATAATGAGAATCACAGTGATGCCAAGCAGATTCAATGTCTGCATTGATGACTTGGAGGAATTAGTGTTGTGAAGTGCTGTGAAACGTTGTGAACCGCTGTGAACGGTTGTGAATGCCGATGATCCCCGATGATTGATCCCGATCACAAAACCAATTTATTTTTGTCCGATGGCGGCCTTCATAGATGACGCCATGGATTCGCGCAGATTGGCGAGCACAGCCACAAGTCAACTCTCTCTCGCCCCCGTCGTCTCTTTCTCGCCACTCGCCCCCGCCTCAATGCCCACCGTGCGGTGCCTTGTCCTCTTCACCGGCTTGCTCTCGACTCCCTTCTTTTGCTTGTCCTCCCTTTCCTTATCCTTCTTTTCTCCTCGCCCTCCCTACTCTCCTGTTTCTTGCTTCTGGCGTATATACTAAAGTCTTCCTTAGCCATCCTGCGCGCGCGCACCCCTTTCGTATCGCCGCCACATGTACGCCCTTCGCACCTTCCCGCCTGGCCGGAGCGCCGTGTACGACATGCACTGCGACTACCTCCACCGCCCGCCGCGCGCGCCAGCCTTCTGCTGCAGTACCACACGGAACACGATCTGCTCAGCCACTACCCGCCCTCGCGCACCCCCGATACGACGCGCAGCCGGCGCTGCCGTTCCTCGTCGCGCGCGCCGCTTTCGTTGACCCCGTGGGCGCAGCGACGATCTTCAGCGGAGTCACCGCTATCAGTATTCTCCGCGCGCGCCTACGCGCACAATAACTCGGATGTGCGACACCACCGCCATGCGCAGCGCCCTATGCGTCCATTCCCCATCGCATACACCGCTTTTTCGCCTCCTGCCGCAGCCCCAACTACCATCTGCATCACTACCCACGTGCGCCGCGCTCGTGGTCGCTGTTCTCCATTACCATTACCGGCCCCGCGCTACGACTAATTATGCGTCGCTCCTCCATTTCCCCGGGCTATTATCGACGCAGGAGCACTCTCACATGTCCGACGCCCTGCCTGCGCACACTGGGAGCCAGGAGCGCAGCGCCACCGGTATGCGCAGCGCTCGACGCTGTCCGCGTCTGAAGCATCAAGAAGCTATCGTCGCGGGTGCGCGTAACGTCCCTCTGCGGCGCAGCTACCTGTACGTCCGCCGCGCGGCACCTCCCACCGTCTTTCTTTCGCCTCGTCAGCCCCTGCCTCGCTGGAGTGTGATGTGCGCCATCCGCCGGGACTACCAGCGGCACCGGCTGTCGCAGGAGACCGTCTACAGCACCACCGCAACGCACGCGACATCCCACGCGACTACGAACCCGCTGCACGGTGCGCACGATGTACTGCGCGACTGCGACGTCGCCTCATGCACGCAATAGCGCTCCCAACGCCATGCCACACTGACATGCTCTACACCACGCCAGTGTGCACCAGAGCCCTGGCCCACACCGCCAGCCGTACGGGAAGCGGGTGATGCTCGCGTTCGTCGTCCCCCACGCCGCCTTCGTCGCGTCCCCGCGCTGCGCGACCGTCTTTATCAGCGTACCACTCTCACCGCTCGACGCCCGCGCCTGCCGCGCTCTTCAGTACCATCCGCAACACGTCCCGCGTCTGCACGGCGCGCCATGGTCGTTCCTCATCGCCGGCGCCGCCTTCGTCGCCTTCTTATCCGCCCATACCATCTACTGTCCTGACTGCTCGACGCACGCGGCTGGGCGCATCCCCAACACGACACCGACGTCCCCAGCACCTGCGGCAGCCGCTCTCCACCGCGCGCGCGCGCGCGGTCCGGCTGGGAATGCGAGGTATGGTCCCCCGCTTTCCTTCTTGCTCATCTCCTCATAGATCATCCATGGTTCCGTGCGCACCCTACCGTTCGCACCCACCCGCACGACTCCCTCGCCTCGACATCTGTGTGGAGCTCCGGCGCTGGTGCGCGTGCGTTTGGGTGGGGATGCGCATTTGCCGCGCGCAAGCATCTCGCGCCCGCATTGTCGTCTCGTCGCACGTCGCCCGCCGCCGTCCTAGGCGCCGACCCCGGCTCCGCCGGCGCGCCCTTCCCTGTGCCGCCGCGCACCCCGCCGAGACGACACGCCTACCCCCCTCCCCGTGCGTTGCGCAGCGTGTACCTCGCGGGGGTGCAGGAGGAGGGGGAGGCCGCGGCAAAGGAGGCGGGGACGTCATCGTGGTGGAGGACGCGGAGGACGCAGCGGAGGGAGTAGGGTGGAGCGCTACGGTAGCTATCAGTATCCCGCGCCTTTGCGCCTACCTGTTTGCGTGAGTCGAGCGCGCTGGCCGTCTGCTCATCTGCATTCGCCTTGCTCCCTGACTTTGTGGGCTGCGGCTTAGGGCGAGCCCGACGGACGGTTTGGAGGACATGGCGCCCATATGGGCGCTGCGATCGTTGCCGCTGCGGACTGCGGTGCGGACACGGCATTGTGTGGGCGGGGAATATAGATGAGGTGTGATGTCGCGCCTTCGATCACACTTCTCGGTACTTCTCGGTTCTCATTACCTCGCAGATCCGCCATAACTCGTTCCAATGCCTCATCGCCGCCAGTACCACCGCATGTCGACGCACTCCCTCGGACCGGGCGCGAGCACTTGCGGTTCGCGTTTGCCATGGGAGGACCGCGATGCTGGATGTATACACGACGCGCGTCGATGCAAGGTACGTCCTGTCTCGTCTCTGGCATGCGGAGAGAGGCTCCGGATCGCGCGCGGCCTTCGTGGTCGCGAGGACACTCCACCTGAGGATTGTAGAGGGGCTGAGATGGAATCGTGGGCTCGTCGGCGCCGTCTGCGTGGCGCCATGGACTCTTAAATAACCCGAGATGCGCCGTGATTCCGCGCAGATGCGTTCTCTGGACTCAGCGACGTCCTCCCCTCTCGTGCTCCTGGGCCGGGTTGTTACGCCGCGGAATATAAGGTAGATAGATCCAATATATATCGTTCTTCGCGAAGTGGACGAAGTTGTGTGGCTTTGTTGTCCAAAGGCTTCCAACAGGTGCTTGCGCCTCAGCCTCGCCTGTGCTTGATGCTTCCTATTCTGATTGCTGTTCCGTTTTTCTTTTCCAATACTCCGGGTCAATTCTCAAGCTACACCCCTCCCTGTCCGAATACGCTCCTGCCTCCACCCAGGACCGCCAGACCTGTTTTGACTCTGAGGCTTTGCCCAAGCTTTGCCTGTCTGGATATCTAGGTCACTCAAGCTGGGGCTTCAACGCAACCTGCTCATTGACTCGACTTAATCCCATCATCCATTCCAATGAAATCCTTAACTTTCTCAATACCACCACTGGCATTCACTTGTTTCTCCCTGTCTGAATGCGCTCTTGCCTCCACCTAGGACCGCCAGACCGAGTTTTGACTGAGGACTCTGAGGCTTTGCCCAAGCTTTGCCTGGCTGGATGTCTGGATCGCTGAAGCTGGGGCTTCAACGCAACCCGCTTATTGGATCGACTCCTCGCTCCCATCATCCATTCTAGTGAAATTCTTAACGGACTCCCTAAGCTATGCGATTCACGGGGGCTTCCCTCGGAGATACGCGAGAATTATCTCGTCCTCTACCGGCCGCTTTTCCCCCTCTTGTTCCGTGAAACCTCTCGCCATCCGCGGTGGCACTGGGCAGTGCTGCACATTTATGTCCCTACGGTGTAAATTCCCAGAGTTTGACTAACCTTTAATGCTGCGTGTCTGTCTTCCTCTCTTCGCTTTGCGGAACACAATATCTTCCTTCTCTGTCCCCTTCGTCCGCCACTGCGCACCGGATCACATCTTTCGCATGTCTGCGCAACAGGATTTGTTCATAAATGTATCTCCATCGACTAGAACGAACGCAAGCTTGATACCTGTTCATACAAAGTTCTGGATGACTACCCAATTATTTATCAACTGTATCTGTGTCAGCGCGCGCAATTTCTGTCGATGCATTTGTTGCTCTCGGCCGCGGACTTCTTGCTCTTCTTATTGTGCCATCTCAAACAAGATATATTAAACTCTCGGTTGACCGAGGTCTCTCGATGCCCCCTTTTCACCCGAGTTTCTCAAAGCCTGGTAGCGACTTTTAATTTTTTTCCTCAACATGCCATGACTGGGCGTGATAACATTCCATGCCCTTGGGCCAAAATGTTGAGTGAAACTCATCCGTAAAAGAATTGCTGTTTTACTCTTCCACACATATAGCATCCCACACTCACCGAGTCACTCCACTTTCGATATCGCAGAAGTTACCCACCGAATTACGGCCTAAGAAGGCTCTTTACCGTCTTCGTCAGTGTGTATGTTAAATACCCCTGCTCCTCGTCTATTTTTTTTTATCTCTGAACTGTTCTCCAGGTAAGGAAGGGACGCGACGTTATCTGAGCTTCGTTATGGTATTCCAAATATCGCTGGCCTCGCTCAAAGCGGTTGGCACACAACGTGCGAGCCGGAGCCTGTCTTTATTCAGCTGTGGCGAATACAGGGGCAAATTCCGTTCGTTCGAAATTCGTATGAAGGTACTCGCGACATCGGTCTGTCGCTGTGAACAACCCTTAGGTCAATGTTGTGCATCTAAGTTGTCCATCATCTCGCCCCATCTACCATGATTCCATGATTTAATCGCTGCCCATTTTCCTAGCAGTGTCTGACTCCTGATATATGCGATTAATCCCCACACAGAAGGATTAGGTTTCGCCTCTCCACCAGATATTGACTGGTCCATGGCTTGGGAAAGAAGCTCCAGCTCCTTTTCAACACAGTCCCATATCTGTTGCATTTCGGGGTCGGTACGCCTCTCCAGTGTTGCAAGAAAGGCCTTGGCGACCGTTTTACATTGTTCCTGCATCGCGTCCCAATCAGCAGGTACTACGAATCTCTCGTTTTCCATCAGATATAGGAGAATGCGTGCGGCCCCCTCATATTCGAGGCATTTTCCATCGCTATAGTCGACGATGAGGACGGGCACCTCCTCCGCATGCTTAGGTGCGACCGATTCCGTTGTAAAAGCCAACTTTAGGTCCTTGAGAATGTATCTGACGAACACCGGGGTCAGTTGACAATGTATTGTAGCAGAACTGGTTGTAGGAACTTGATCATCTCTACTGCCGGGAGAACCTGCCTGACATCCTCGAGCAGGGTATGCTTTCGGACGGCAGCCTCAGGGTTAGGTTCGGAGTTGCTGGAGCTGGAAGCGGGAATCTCGATGCGTAGTGTAGGATGCTTGGAGCCAGTGAAAGACATGGGAGTGGAATGAGGATTGTGGTGTCTCTACCGCGCCTTTTATATAGCCACGCCACAGCAGCGACCCCTTGTATTCCCAAGAGTCCGATTCGGGACTTTCGTTGTTGTGGCTCTCACCATTCCTTGGCAACGTGTAGCGTTAAAAAACACGCGGTAGAAAGGGAACAATAAAACACGCGGCATAAAGGGTGCAACAATCTAACGCAACTTATTTTCGAGGCGCCATCCCCGCCACAAATTTCTGACTGACACGGTGATGCTCAATAGGAAATCTCAATTTAAGCAGATTTAATACAACTCGACCTTTAGACAAATAGCAGCACATGTACATACATGCCTTGCTATTGGATATTTTTACAGGCGGCCTGGTACAGTCTTGAGTGGCTCATCACGGAAAATGTTTCAACTTTGGACACGACGAATAAGCCCTGAACGGTCCTGACACTCCGTTGCACCTTACTAGAAACCCCAAAAGAACCAGATTCCGTCAGCGGCATGGAAGAAGGGCAACCCTGTCATTCAATAATTTAAACGAGGGAGATTCGGCGCCTCGGGGCGAAAGTCGGATACAATCATGAACGCCCACAGTGATCAATTGACTCACATCTTTGCTGTGGCCACACAATAGAGATTCGGCGCCTCTGGGCGAGATGAGATATGCACTCGGCAGACGCGGCAGAATCTATTAATGATAGAAGCTTGGTTAGTGACTCGCCGTACTGACGATGCCGACACCAAACTAGAATGGAATTTAGCGTTCGGATGTTTTTGAAGGCACTAAGGCAACGATGGACGTCCCCGATTTGGAGATGTGTTAATCTTTGGAAATGACGAAAGCCGAACCAGCCCTGAACGGTCCTGTATGTAAATCACAAGAAACCCCGAAAGAACAAGCTTCCATCAGCGGCATGGAAGAAAGGCGTCTTTGTCATTCAGTAATTTAAAACGAGGGAGATTCGGCGCCTCTGGGCGAAGGGTGAGATACAATCATAACTGACGCCACATTGAAATTGCCTCACAAGACTTATACCTGCTGTGGTCACGCACTATTGTCATTGGTAACGAGCCAGGGTTAGGGTGAATAGAAGCTTGGTGGGTGACTGGCGTTACTGACGACGCCGACACGAAACTTAAACGGGATTTCTGGTGTATGTTGTTTGATTGGGTGTCCAGTCGGTTGCCGTTCCCCGAGCCGAAAACGCCCAGCAGCCGTGAAAGAGTACGCGGCACGCATGGCAAGCGCTCAGACCACGGTGACCTGGAGAGCACTGGGCGACGCCATCTGTCAGAAGTCAGTATGCGGTGGAAAAAGGCGTTGTGGTGGGAGGGGTCGGCGGTGCGGACGCGAATCGGGAGCTGAAGTACGGACCCTGCGCGAGGGGGGTAGGCATTGGAGCGCTGCGGACAGGGCCGCACAGTAGATCGGAGCGCCAAGCAGGAATCTATACAAGACAATGAGCATAGTACGAAGGTGGGATCAAGGATGATGGATCGTACCTTGGAATGCCCTCCGCTGAGACGAGCGCGGGGGACGTGAGACGAACCTCAGCGCCATCGGCATCGATTGTAGCGTAGGCAAATCTCGGAAAGCGCGCCATCGGCGGCGAACCACGACATATGCAAGGGTAGGACGCTGTGATGGCGTAGGCGTCGCGGAGGCAAATGGGAGCTAGAGGCCGGCAGGATATCGGTGGTGTTGGTGTGATTGTCGAGATCTCGGCCCTCCGTAGGCACGAGGTGTCCTCCGCGAGGAGGGAGCGCCGGGGAGCGCCTGTCGCATTATGAGCATGAGAAACGAATCGCAATATCTCATGGCATACCTGGCTTGAGCGCACCGCAATCCATAAGAATTACATGCCACCACCGAGATCCGCACGACGAGGGCGAGACCGCCGTCGGGCGCTGAAGACGGTATTAGGGCCGTGATACGATGGAAAACCATAACGGTGCTTGCCTGGTATCCGCGATGGCTTCCCGGCGCGGCGCAAGGGAAAATGGTAGCGTTGAGTGGCCAACTTAGAAGAGAAAGTGGCGAGTGAGCGAGTGCACGTACCGGGCTTACAGAAACCTGTCACTACAGCCAGCAAAGGCGCCGCCAGGAGCTAGGACGCTATGGCATCCCGCAATACGTTTCCTTCTGCGCGCGCTGGGCCGTCGATAGCGCGCGCTGTGGGCGAGATGAGATGGGCGGAGCAGCGCTGGGAGTGACGTAGGACGCGCGGGGTCCCTGGACGGCCATGAACACAATTGAAGCAGTGGAATTGCCACGCCACACACATTCCGATTCGACGCCGCGCCATTCCATCCGAAGAATTAGTAGCCGTATTGTCCAGCCCAGGCAGAATGTTGCGAGGGGGGGAGGGCAGAGCGAACGAGTTGAAGGGTTTCGGATGTTAGCGGTATATCTTATCTATCTTATCTCATACATACATTCATTCATCCCATCATCCCAACCTTCATTCCTTCATACAGTCCTTCATAATTTTACGCGACAGCACACAGCCTCAGTTACTTCTTGCTCCGTAACTGAGGCGTACGTAGATATATTTCCTCTCAATACTTACTTTACTGATTATCCTGTAGACTACGCTAACAGGTACTACATATATTAATAGAGTTACTTCTTGCTCCGTAACTGAGGCACTACGCTAACATCGGAAATGATGCGAAAGTGTGCCCCACCAGGTGAAAAAGTTCGCGAAGTCGAAACAAAGAAAGTAAGTTGTGTGGCTTTGTTATCGAAAGGCTCCAACGGCCCGGGCCGCTCCCTTTCCTTCCCGACTCCGACCACTCGTTCTCGACTCTTCCTAGTTGCATGGTTCCTTCGTTTTTATTCTCTGGGTTCGCTTTCTCCAAGCTACCCCCCGTCCGAATGCGCTCTTGCCTCCTCCCAGGGCCGCCAGACCGAGTTCCTAACTGAGGGCTGAGGACTGAGGCTTTGCCTAAGCTTTGCTTGGCTGGATGTCTAGATCGCTGAAGCTGGCGCTTCAACGCAGCCCGGTTATTGGCTCGACTCGCTCCCATCATCCATTCTAATGAAATTCTTAAGATCAATACCGGACTCGGCTTTCCCTTAGTGCGTCTGCTCCTAACTCTATGCTATGCGATTAACGAGGGCTTCCCTCGCAGATACGCGAGAATTATCTCGTCCTCTACCGGCCGCTTTCCCCTTCTTGTTCCGTCAAACCTCTCGCCGTCCGCGGCGGTACTGGGAAGTGCTGCATTTATGTCCCTACGGCGTAAATTCCCAGAGTTTGATGAACCTTTAAAGCTGCGCGTCTGTCTTCATCTCTGAACTTCGCCAATCTACAGCTACGACTCTGACTCACTGTTCCGCCAATTATCACACTGTGTGAAAGCTGTTCTGTGGTTATTGGCCGCTCTCCTCGCTTTGCGTTCCCGTCGTGGACTGATTGCTGGCACATACTATCTTCTTTCTGTCCCTTTCGTCCGCCACTGCGCACCGGATCCCATCTTACGCATGTCTGTGCAAGCTTGATATCTGTTCAATTTATATTCAAACCTGTGGACCAGTTGTAACCCCCGCATCAAATCCGCGTCGCTAGTCTTCAAGTTCCAGCTGTTTTACTCGAACGTTAATATTCAATCCTGCCGCAAGGCACTGTATATCTTCGTGCGGTGATCACTCATCACTGAATCCAAACTCACGTTAGCCCGTACACTAATCGGACGATCCAGTCCGCCTTCCTACCACCCACTACGTGTCCTCCGTGGTCTCAGCTATTCTTTCTTTCTGCTTTCTATAAGCTACTGCGGCTCATACGCGCCATCATACTCGTTCCCAGCGCGCGGGTAACTCATTGGTCAATTTCTTTTCCTTCCCGGCCATATATATTCCCGTTCGGCCGCTCGTGCCGTGCCGACTCACATCTCGTGCATCTCTGTGAAAAAAAAAATCCGCTCGTGTCAGCAGGACTTATCGACTGCTTTGTTCGAATTTCAATGTTGAATCCTGCAAGACAGCGGATATCTATGTGCAGTCATTCATGTGAATCCTGAGATGCCTCCTCAAAATATATTTCAACCTGTAACCCTCATATCAAATCAACTCCCGCAAGACCTTTACGTGCCGTCGTGCGGTCCTCATCCATCACTGAATTCGAACTCACCTCGGATCGTACTTTAACAGTGCGATCTGGCGCGCCTTGTTACCACCCACTGCCTGCCCTTCCGCGGTCTCAGAGCTTTCTCGTCATCCACAGTTTTCTCAACTCTCCCAGATCTCGCATCGTATTCCAGCCCCGTTCGCTGCCAGTGACTCCATAGGCTATATCATGTCTGTCGGCTCTTTGTGAAATACTCCGCCGCATGACATTATAATCTCGTTTTTTCAGCAGCTCCGCCCACTGGTAATTTTAAATAGAGAGCGACAGAGGCGATATATAAGCTTGGCAGTGTGGTAAGTCTCTTTATATCTGGATATTTACGCGGTCACGGGGAATCTTAAGTTTAACATCAATTGGGCTCAGGAGGGAATTGTCACAATGCGTATTGGAGAGGCTGTGAAGGGAGAACAAGTGAGAAGGAGTCTAGTCAGGATAAATACGAAGTGAAAAATGGCGAACCAGTCAAGATTGCAGATTGGCTACGGCGCCACGTATCCCCTCCCCAACCGCAGGCACAGGCACGAAAAGCGCTGGGATGCCAGCTTTGTAGTCCAACAGGCTGTCGGAGCGTGCATACGGCGAAAGGACGCAATTGTTTTCGGCACACTCAGTAAGCCAGTGCGTCGCAATGCCTTCCGCGGGGGATTCGTCCTCCGAGTGTGGTGGGGCGTCGACCGCTTTTTGCTGTTTCTCGAATATTGGAACACAGAACGGCTGGTGATCGTTAACGCGTAACGCATGCGAGCTCGCCTTCTTCTCGTTCAGCTGCGCCTTCCGGTGCGCGTCGCGCCTCAGGACAACGCCTTGTGCCGTAATTGTCTCCTCTGCGTTCGGCATCGGCCCAAATACGTCGACGTACTCGTATACCTCGCTCAAATCGGCCACCTCGTCCAGGAGCAGATCTGTATCACTCCTGCGCTCAGCATTCTTGATAGTGTAGAGCAGCTTTATAACGGGAGAGAGCCCCACGCGCTGACAGATGGAGCGATAGCGCGCGTCACAGCCCTTGAGCGTCTGCAGCAGGGTACCCCACCGGGCGGCGGACGAACGCTGCTCAGAGCGCGCATAAAGAGTGGGTGGTGCGTCCCAGTCGAGGTCTAGGTGTGGCGGCGGAGGCATGGGGTATTTATGCGCGAGATTGAATGCAAGCAGACCACTGGCCGGCAAGAAACAGGGATTAGACAGCAGAGAACGTAATTTATGTTCGAGCTGACGTTCCGTCGTGGTGCAGATGCTTGGGACTGCGGGGTTACGATCCGCGATGAAGAGATTGTACGTCAGAGTGACACGATAGCCGTGATGCACAGGCGAAATTGTGTGCAAGACGTCGTGGTACAGCGCAACGTAGGGGAGAAAGATGGTGGATGCCAGAGACGGTCCAGCAAGGCACGAAGCGGGGTCAAAATTCCAGATTGTGGAGCCTTGTTCGACGGTGAAAACGCCGCCCGCGTGCACGACAGGCAGGATGACGACAAGAGAGCCAACCATGTTATTCGGGCGCATGTTGTTGCTGTACGGTTTGACAATTGGACCAGGGCCTTGCGGGGTTTTGAGCGCAGGAAAAGGCAGTAAGCTGGGAAGCACCGACCGTAGATATCCAATCCATTCATTTCAGCTCAGTGATTTATTGGTATCCAAGCATGCGCCGAGCAACAAGTCAGTACTGATCAGATCTATGAGTCCCGAAGCAGAAATATCCAAGCGGGTGGCGAATTTGTGGGGATCCAAGTGCCCTGCTATGCAATCTTCCCCAACACGCAAAGGCTCGCAGACAGTGGCAAGCGCGGAAAGATCGTTTTCTGTCGCATTGAGCAAATCGATACGGCTGCGTACAAAGATTGACAGGTAAGTGTGGGTGAAATAAAATTAACAGAGCTGAGACTTGCTTTGGATACGCCCGGCCTTCGACTTCATAATATATGACGAGGTCCTTCGGGACCTCGTGCACACCGCCGCTGTAAGGTGATCCATGCTTGAGTGAGCGGCGCAAGGCGTTCAAGATATCTTCGACGCCAGTGTTGCCTGAGGCGGTATTGCTCCGAATCGCGGGAGGTGCAGGTCCTCCGCCCATGGTTTCTGTGAGATGAGAGGATAAGACAAGCAGAGGTGATGATTGCCGTCAGCAAAAGGGCCGGGGCCGAGTCATCACGTGTGCGATAAGGTCACTTATGGCTATTTCTGTTCGGTAGAATAACCAGGCAGTCGCGGAAGCCGAAGAACTTCCGTATCTAGTCTCTCCTAGACAGATGCTTCACCAGTTCTAACTCGTACCTCTTTGATGAATTCCGTATGATGATTCGTTAGTACACGGTTAATACAGCCCCACCGATTAGAAGTGCGTCAGGATTTGAATTGAATCCGTTATGAGAGGCCCCCTAAGCTTTCGTTTCAGCGGTTTAATCATAAGTTTCTTGTAAACCCAAAATTATAGTTCATGGCGTTGCAATGGACCGGATTTGTTGATGAGAGACGCTCCATGAGTATTGCATTGTTAGCGGTGTGAAGAACTCAGGCAGAGACCAATACTGTAGCCATTTCATCTAATTCGTCGAGTCGGCGTCGATTCAATGTCGATCCATTAAATTTTACTCCCTGGACGAGTTGCATGCGATCACTAAAGAGTTATGTGCGAGATGCCGATGGCGGGGTTTGCGAGCTGGCGCGAGGAGTACGAGAGGGAACATGTGGTTGTGTAAGCGACTGAAGGACTTAAAATTATTTTAATATCTGCTGCCTTGTTGTCGTTGTAGACTAGATACGCAACAGGCTAATTTTTGGGACCGAAGGCTTTGAAGGACAACTCGGTGCTTGCGCAGAGAAGAGCGTAGGATGGCCGATTCATTACACGGACGGATGTTCCCGCCCATATTAATGATACTGTGCGAGTAAGACATGTCGTTCCGGTTTATCATGTAATCCCTGAAGGAACCACGAATTATGGCCCCGTTGTCCTGGTATTATAATTAGTGACGGTTATATTTATACAAATACAGCTGAATTTTGGGATCTGGCACAAGATGTTTCTCACTCTTGAGCAATTATAAATGGGAGATCTCTATAATTTACACCGCGAGCTACCGGTACCGACCTCGTCGCCATCCAAGGCGAAATCCTCGTCGGTGTCAGACTCCATGTCATCCTCCTCGTCGCTTTCAGGCAGAGGCTGCATTTCAGGCAGAGGCTCCAAATTCGTTGATATCGCCCTGCAAACTTCCATGGGTGGGATGTTGTGCACAAAGTCGTCGTGCGAGGCAAACGGTGTATCGAACCGATAGATGTCGAAATCGAAGCACTCATAGTACTGGCCGTCGACTGCGAACATGAAATATTCACAAGTACTTGGAATGAACACCAGCGGCTCGATGCGACCAGTGATGCCAAACGGGCGGTTGATTTCTTCCTCAAATGTCCCGTCTGCGAACAGGTGTACGCCACGCCACTTGTTCCAAGTGCAGTCCCACGGGTCGGGGATCGGCTGCGTGGTTGTGTACCAGTCTTTGATTATCTCGGCTTTTTGGGTTTGCCACGGTGGCTGGTTCAATCAGCACAGTTAAAGATCGTTGACTAGAATACTCTCACCCAAGGTGGCATTGTGGATGAGCGCTGAGCCTACGTCGCTGCTGGTTGGCTGTGCTTGTGTGTGCATCGAAGTGGCTGTGTCAGTAAGGTGGGGGATTTCGATCTCGAATTGGGCAGTTCTTATATAGTGGATATTATGTGATCCTGATCGGGCTATGCAAAATGGGCGATCAAATCGAGATCGGTTGAACTAGACCCAAGGTCTGGATCGCAGCGCCTGTGTAGTTCAATACGCATGCAAGATTTGCGAATTTAATGAGATATATTTTAGTCTTGTGCTCAAAGCACAGATCCGGAAACGCCCTACGGTTGGCTGACAGCTTAAGATGAACGGGAGCCAAAAAGCCCCTGTACAAGTCTCAGTTGTTAATGGCTGCCTCCCATTTCTTCTGCACTCATCATGGCGTCCCTTATTTTTATTATTCGCTCTCTACTCTTCTATCCAACCACGATATCGGTGTGGGCACCTGGCTTTCCTATATCCAACGGAGGGGGATTCGCCAACCGGTATGTGCTTCATCAAAATGCATCCGGATAGATCTAACGACAATTGGATAGCTTCAGCAACTTCTCAGGGGGCTGGCACCCTTATATATGAACGACGGCCATGGCCCGATCACCCAGGATCAACATATGGCAGATGGTCTAGCTCGTCTGTTGTGAGTTCATCCAATGTCTTAGCGATTAATATTCATCACTGACCTTGTGAAAGCGATGGGGATCGTCCAGGCCAAAAACCCGAACTGCTCTTTCCCCGACACCCAATCAGAGGGAAGTTTTATGTGGGCGGGCCAACAGTGGAGATCTTGTGCGCGTACACAGCCATAGGTGCGCCTCAGCTATGAATTTCTAAACAAGCTGTCTTACCCACTGCAGGCTTCCTCCTCTCAAAACTCGAAACCAGCACAATTCTCCAGCCGGCTGGTCCTTGAAAGACACCGTAACGCGATCCCTCACCGCGTATGCCGCCATTTGTTTGATCATCGCCAACATTTCGGATCACAAAGCCCCCTATGTGGTGTGGGATTTTGAAAAGCGAAACGCAGAGACGGCGCGAACACCACTACTTGGATACCGCTACCCCTCCCAGACCGGAGCCTTGCGCACCCCGAGTACTTCAGGGATTCTGTGCCGAAATTTTGGCATTCATTTTGTGAGTTTTCTTTTCTCGTGGTCAAATTGTCCCCCCCCGACTAACATAGCTGCGTTTGTCCAGGATGCGTCACAGCGTCATGACGGCGGCAGCCAGCGGGGGTTCTGTGTACACCATAGCGATCGCCGCCGAAGCCCTAAAGCCCAAAGCGAAGTACGTCAACATCCTCGCGGCGAGAAGTCCACGGTACTTGTCGGCTGGCTCACGGAACTAAATGCCATCGAGGCACTATGTGCGAACTGCTCGGCACTGGTGCCAAAACTATTCGGGACTGCACATGTAGTAGATTTAGGTGAGGTATATTATTAGCGCTGCCGGGATACGCAAACTTTTTTTCAATGTGTTCCCGTTTACGATCAGCACAGCCCTCACCAGAACAGTGGCCCCAGAAGTGCCAATGTCGCTGAGATTCCAAGTCTTGAAAAATGCTTATACGGTGGGGCAGTAGTCGTATCTTAAGAGTCGAATTCCCGAATGGTATGACGAGGGCAGGGTAACATTTTACCGAGGAAAGGGGACTGGCTTAAGACTCGAGCGTCGAGATGCCACTAAGGTCGATAAGAAAGTCCCAGAACATCAAGTATTGAAACAGCTCCACGGGAATTTTCCAGTTCGAAGACGCAGGGGGCTCTTAAATTGATGGTACATTTCCCTAAAATTCAATTTTTGAGACTCAGGTGAGGGCGGATCCAAGCAAGACCCAAACGATGAATTGGGAAATATCGAGTAAAGCGGCAAATTTTGGAGCACTATGAGCGAATTCAGCAGTGATGAAACTGCCAGAGGAACGGAATATTAGATTAATATTGGAGGTCCGGGAGAGATGTCGAATATTATTGAGCTTCCCATCGTGTTCTTGTGTCCAGTTTCAGCGCGAAGAGAAGGAAAGCTGAATCCTTAATAGTAGCTGAAAGGCGCCCAGATTACGAGCTGTAGGCCCTGAAAGTTCCCAGGGCAAAGAGGGAGCGGTCAGTTAGGAGGACGGAACCAAAAGGGATCGGCATTCAACCGGTCCGAGACACTGAGAGCATGTTTGGTGCTGCTTCCCAGTGAGAACGACGGTTAGCTATATCGAATCAAATCGAGCCACACTGAGCGTATCGATCCACATCGATCTAGATCAAGGCACACCGAAGCGACACAAAACAAGACCCCACATTGACGTACATTTTCTCGCATCCACCGCGACAAGACGCGTCACTTTCTGCGACGGCGGCTGGCACCGGCAAAACCTCCACGTCGCTGCGTCAGACGGCTGCATGCAGTCTGTGATGCAGATGGCAGATTCAGACTCCGAACCGGAACCGGGCGAGGAGCTGATGCACTGCAATTGTATTAAGAAATGCAAGGGCGACAAGGACATATCTACTCGTTCCTTTCGACGCCATGGAAAATATCGTACACCCTTAAGCCAGCCTTTTATACCTCTACCCGGTCCCTTTGCGCCTCCCGCACGGAAACGTTCGGCCAACCAGCAACTCGGCGACAGTGAGCGGCGGAAAAGAAAGAAACAATTGCATGAAACCAATTCCCCCCCCGTAAGTTCTTCATATCAACTACAGTGTAAATTTTGCTCTTACTATTTTATCTTCCAGGACTTTGAAGCCAGCGGAAGTAACTCGGGAAACCAGCCTGAACCTGATATATCTGGTCGCGGTCCTTCCCCACTCGCTCAGGATCGTGAATTGTCACCGCAAGAGCCTGTACCTCCTCTACCACCTCCTGTCCCACCACCCTCTCCTCCACCTGCACCTGCACCAGCCCCCCCCGCCCCTCCGCCGCTCCTTCCACCGGCACCAGTTATTGTACTGGATGAAATCAAAATTACTCAGTCGTTCATTGAGCTACTGAGAACCGCATCCCTCGAAGATGAGAACCTCGAGCCCCATATCCTCCACCAGCTCCGCCATCCTCTCGAAGGTGTGGTGGAACTAGGGGATCAAGATGTCGTGCTATCAATCGAGAATTTCATTACCCTAACCAACGCCTCCGAAGATGCCTATTCCGGTGTTTGCGCTAATATAAGGCGTCGCTATCCAGATTCGCAGATCCTCAGTCACCACCTTGTCAAGCAGAAAATCGAAGAGCTAACGGGTGTAGTTTCCTTAGCAAACGACATGTGCTGGAAGTCCTGCAATGGATTCACGGGTGCACTGGCCAATCTTGATAACTGCCCTGACTGTGGTGAATCCCGATGGGATCCCATTCGACTTGCGGAAAGTGGTGGGGAGACAAAAATAGCTCGTCGACAGTTCTACACGATCCCCCTCGGGCCCCAGCTTCAAGCCCTCTGGCGCAGCAAAGAAGGCGCAACTGCTATGCGGTACCGGACGAAAAAAACACAGGAAATACTGGCGGAGTTGGCTGAAAACGGCGGGAAATTGCAACATTACGATGATTTGCTGTCGGGTACAAAATTTATTCCGCTGTCCAGAATATGTGTATTGATATTTATTCAGGAATTGACTATATTGAAGCGGTCCGGAGCGGAATCATCAAAGAGAAAGACATGCTACTCATCTTCTCCGTCGATGGCGCACAACTCTACGCAATGAAGGAATCTGATTGTTGGATTTATATCTGGATCATTGTAGATCTTAACCCAGATATCCGGTACAAGAAAAAGTACGTATACCCTGGCGGCATCATCCCGGGCAAACCAAAAAATGCCGAAACCTTCTTCTTTCCCGGGCTACACCACGTCGCTGCTCTCATGTGCGAAGGCCTCATGATATGGGATGCTGTCGATGAAAAAGTCTATCGCTCCGACTTATTTTCTCTACTTGAAACCGCGGATGGGCCTGCGATGGCCGACTTGGATGGCTGTACAGGTCACATGGGCGCGTATGGATGTCGCCAGTTTTGTTCGGTCAAAGGGCGGCGAAAAGATGGAGAAACACATTACTATCCAGCCCTCCTCCGCCCAGACAACTACAATGTGGTGGGCTGCAACCACGACGATGTCAATGGCCGCCATCTCCGCACCGTTGATGTGGAGGAATACAACAAATGCCTCGATTTTGTCATATCCTCCCGCAGCCATGCAGAGCACCAAGTTCGCAGACGCGAAACCGGCGTCTCAAAGCCAAGTATCTTTAGCGGTCTCCCCGCCAGCCGTATCTTTCCCATCCCACGCTGCTTCAGCTCAGATCAAATGCATCGTGATGCATTAAACATCCCAGATCTTCTGCTTAATCTGTGGCGCGCGAATCTGAAGTGCGACACGGACGATGATAAAGAAACTTGGGATTGGGCCGTCTTGATTGGTGATAGTTGGGAAGCCCATGGCGAAGTCGTAGCTGCGGCAACACCATACCTCCCGAACAGCTTCGATCGCCCACCAAGGAACCCGGCTGAAAAAATATCGAGCGGATACAAAGCACAGGAGTATCTCACTTATCTCTACGTTCTCGGCCCAGCCCTCTTGCACGGCATTCTTCCCGAAAAGTACTGGACCAATTTTTGCAAGCTTGTCAGAGGCCTACGGCTCACTTGGCAGCGGAACATCACCCAGTCAGAGCTTCTGGAGGCGCATCGGATGCTCTGTGAATTTGTAGAGGAATTCGAACTCCTCTACTACCAGCGGGACGCCTCCCGTCTTCACTTCTGTCGTCAGAGCATCCACGCACTTCTCCATACTTGCCCTGAAATAGTCCGCATCGGACCTGGTGGGTATCGCAGCCAATGGACGCTCGAGAGGACAATTGGAAATCTTGGTGAGGAAATAAAACAGCATTCTGACCCGTACACAAACCTTTCGGAGCGCACAAAACGCCGTTGCCGCGTCAATGCACTCAAGGTAATGGTTCCCCAGCTGGATCCGGAGAAACCACTTCCACATGGGGCCGAAGATATTGGCGATGGATACGTGCTACTGCGAGCAAGAGACGAGTTCCACCAATCAATCGACGGACCATATGGCGCTGCAATCCGAGAGTTCCTTGAAGAAGAAACAGGAGAAAAATGCAAAGCAGATTGGATTCCCCGCGTCGCACGGTGGGCGCGCGTAGGCCTCCCTACAGGTCAGATTGTACGGTCTGTTTGGAAAGAAGCCAAGACTCTAACGAAGAGAATGGCGAGAAATGTCAAGGTATACTATGTTTCCCAGTGTGGTGCGGGCAATGTATTAACCAGTCCCTAGTTTGTATCCCAAAATGGTGAATTGCGTTACGCCGAGGTGCAGTTCTTTTTCCAAGCAACTATAAATGACACGAGGGAGTTGTCTGTTGCACTGGTATCTGTGTATTCGGACCCAGATCCAGATCTCCTTCTCGCGTCATTCCAAACCGTTCTGCTGTGCGAGTATCTTGGGGAAGATGCTCTCCAAGTAATTGATATCAAATCCATAAAGGCTTCTGTAGGGATGATTCCATACCCCGACGAGGATGGGTTGTATTTTGTGGCGGAAAAAATGGGGCTTGATGTCGGCGACATGGGTGGGGAAGAGGAAGACATGGATGAATAGATAATATTGGCCATTCTCCCTTTAATCTAGTACCAACTTGATATTGAGTGAGGCTGAAAAAGGCATCGCTCTGCTCAGAGTCTAGAGTTCGAAGAATCGAAGCTTTGCTGCCGAAGCCAGGAGGAAGCTGACAACTTTAATTTAATAGGACAGCTTCTACTCTCGAAAGTCCTTCTTCACACCATGATTTTTATTTTTATTTGACAATTTCGCAATGTGGTGGTATGTATTTGCTGGATATTTGTATGGTCATGGTGTGACATCGTGACGCGACGCGTCTTGCTTCCTCCCTCTTCCGCCCTTCGTCTTCCCTCGACTCCCTCCCTTCGGCGGCATGGACTACGCGTACGGCTCTCCTATCGAATCTTACATCTCCGACCCGCAGCCTGGACCTCAAAATCCTGCCTTTATGCCCGGCCTGTACCACATGCGCGCGGAGTCCTCCAGTTCTGGCTCATCGAACAGCTCCTTGTCCCCCCAAATTTCACCCTTGATATCACAGAATAACGCGCTCGGACTGCACGCAAACTATGGCCAATGGTCCGATTTTTCTTTTGAGAGCGAAGTGAAACGATCCAACCAGGTCAGCAAATATCTTGTTCTCCGCTCACCGAGACTAACCTGGTCGGATTCAGATTGCCTCTGCATCTCACCAGGACCTACTTGAAGCGCGAAACGCGCCTTACACCCAGCTACATCAATCGTACACGACCCTCCAGATCCAATTTAAGACCTTGAAGTACATTATATGCGCTTGAAAAGAACTTCTCAGCTCTAATTTGAAGTAAAGGGAATCTTTCCACACACTTTCGACTTCGCTGCAAGGGTCTGGGCCGCCGGCTCGCACTTCCACCCATTTCTCTTTGCCTATCGGTCCGACGGCTCTGTTGGAACGCAACGACCACCCAAAGGTCCGTTTCTGGACGCGAGACGATTTCAATAAAGTCGGTGGGAAGAAGAAAACGACGTCAATCAACAGCGAACGTCCTCGACGCGGTAACACACGTATGACACAGGATATCAATGTTATGTTTACCTTCCTAGAGCAAGCGGACGGGACGATCTTATCCGGAAAAGAAGCCCAAGCTGTCCGTCGTCACGCTACAACAGCGTTTCTGGAAATCCACACCAATTATCCTGACCTCGTTCCCGCGACTTGGGGTGTTGCGCCCCTCTCTATTGTCAACTACGTTCGTTCTGAACTTTATGCTGCGTATCCATGCCTTCGACTCTGTGTCGGCCATTGGAAGTGTGATCTTCTACTGACCACAATCTATACGAACTGGTACAAGAGTCGGAAGAAGACATCTACTCCTCGCTCCGATGGATGCCAATGCCCGTGCTCTTGTGCGGCAGCAAAGGTCGAGGATGAAATTTCTGATCCCGAGCAGGACGACGATGTCGCCGTTGACGTACATTCTCGCATTGGGCAAAAGCGCAAATCATCCTCGAAATCTTCGTTTACCCCCTCTACTCTCGCGAAACGGCAGAGGCTTTCTCCGTCTGATAGTCCCGCTCTCTTGGCTACCCCCGATACGGATCCCATTCTTCCTCTAGCGCCGACTTCCTCGCCCCCAACTCTTCCTTTAGCCGCATCACCTATCTGCTCTGTGTCTCCTCCTGATACGAGTTCTACCTCTGCGTCTTCATCCACTACTCCGTCTCCCCCTCTCTCCATGGCCTCTCATGCGCCTCGAACACCTTCGCTCACGGTGTCGACACCTCTCATTGCTTCCCCGACGTACTCTGACCATCCTGGTAGAATAAATAGAGGAAAGAACAATTGGTGCTTCGCTTATAAATGTGCGTTAGCCATTCCTGTGTGCTTTTGTTCGTTCTATTTACCGACCCTACAGATGATTATATATCCATTATACTCTCAAGACATCGGTGGGATCATCGTGTGGTGCGGGCTGGAGAATCGGTGGAGCAACCCATGGAGCGGCAAGCAGAGGGAGCGGGCCAAGGGGCACCGGTGGGGCCCGGTGGGGGGCGTGGAGCGGGAGCGTCCCGGGCAGCGGTTGTACAACGGATATTAGACTGGTTTGGTGTAGCTCAATGTAGCTCAATGGTCAATTGATGCAGCTCAATCTAGTTCGATATGGCTCGACAGACACATCGAGCCACAGCTAGCTTTTGGCCATTCTTCGAGCCACAGCGAACTTGTTCGATGTGGCTCGATATGGCTCAATTTGGCTAGCCGTCGTTCTCACTGGGTGTGAATGCCCATGCGTCCACGTTTTGAACAGAGTCTTTCGAGTTCCGCGTTGTGTATGTATTAATGCGGATATACGATTTGCAGCTAATAATGACATCTGGGAACTTTGAAATGTTGCGGCATCGTGGGGCTTGAGCCTAACTTCACTCTCTAATCAGCTTCCTCTTTCTTTTCTTCTTTCAGTCATCGACTGATCTCCCAGAATATTTACAGAACATGCCGCAACGATTCACAGTTTTATATGCACCTCGCGAATACGGAGGCGTGTCGCCACATGGCATATATGCTGGGAAGAAGTTATGGTTAGCGATGGAGGGGGAAGAATGCGCAGCACTTATCCCACAAGATGATGACCTGGAGATAAATAACTTCCCAGACAAAAAATCATATTCCCCACTCGGTAGAATGCAACCAATTGAATGTTATTGTGAGCGAGAGAGAACTCCAAGAAACAATAGGGGATTTACGCCAGCAGGGGCGAGTGTACGTACGGAGCACGACCGCCGCCGAAAGAATACTGATGGGCAATAATTCCTGAATCGGTCAAACGTGGGCGGTCGAGAACAAATATCTAATCCAAATAACAATAGCAGAGACAGCGGCTTTCGCCAGACGCCCAACAGTGCGGAGGCGAGTATACCAGAACACTTATCGCGCAGGCTGGGTTTAGTTAGGCCTGACCGGACTCGAGAGAGTATTTGAGTCCGATCGGTAATTAAAAGACAGCCGTCGAACGTCGCATCGGAAGTTCGCATCGCCGAGAGCGTTCCAGAGCTGGCGAGAGAGAAGCGGCTGGAGATTAATGGGTGAAAGAGGAATTGTCACAATGTCACACAGTCGTGACTCAGTGTACTGCAAGCAAAAGGCTCGTATATTCATGGGGCTATCTAGTGGCGGCCGCCGTCCATAGAAAGTTCCTCGTAGTGGACCAGCATGCAAAGGACAGCGCTGGAGAGAAGATAGATGCGATGAAGGACCCTCGGGCTTGCCCGAGTGCCACGTCTGAATCATCACCAGTGGCGTTTCGCGAATGGGGCGAAGCTCGTATGCGCAGCCGCTGAGCGCACTGACTCGACGAGTGGGCCCGTATTCGGCAGGGCTCGCGGACAAGGCCCCGAACAAATACGTCGGTTTTGGCATAAGGCGAAGGCGCACGGATGGTACACGATCGCATGCGAAGCGGCCGCGGCAAACGAGCACCAGCAGAAGAATGCATTGTCCTGCAGCAGACCAGTATTCCGCATCCACAGCCGCCACACCACCCGCAGGACACCATCGAGAGGGCGAAGTCCGCCGACGCCACATGCTCACCCCCCCCCCCCGCGCGCTTTCAGTGCAGTAGACCCTGCCCCCATGTACACCCGCGACCGGTGCGGCTCGCACCACCGTTGCAGCACAAAGACAAGGGGCGGGCGCCGTCGCCTTGGGTTAGCGAGCGACCGCGGGCAAAGCGTGATAGAAGACGATACGGCGAGCACAGGGCGTTGGCGCGCGCGCCGGGGGCACGTGGGTGCGCACTCGAGGAAAGCGCGGGCGGGGGTGGGCTCCGTGACAGCGCGTGCGGAGGAAGTATTTGGAGGGGGGGGTTGGCGGCACGGAGGGCAGGCGCGCGCAGGGCCGAGTCTAGGTGCTGCGGGGGCGGAGGAGGCAATGCGATGCTGTCGACACGAGCGTCGTCCCTAGTGCGACGTGGGAACGCTCAGTAGTCTGCTAAAAAAAGAAGCCAGAGGCAGTGAGCTTAGTTAAGAGGGTCGATACCCGGAGGAGACTCACTGGGGAGAAGGTTAAGGCTAGCCTGCCGCCTCAGGCGGATGACGTCGTCCGCCCGCGCCCAAAAATCCGCGTGCCCCCACGCGCCAGCCATCCAGTCGGCCACCTCGTCGGCCACCACCACCACCACGAAGCGCACGTCATGCGTCGGGTACTCCGCCCCCCAGTCCGTGCCGTCCGACGGGCTCGTCACGACGAGTGCCTGCAGGCGTGTGTTTTCGCGGAGGAGCTCGTGCAGCGCGCGCGCGGGGACGGCGGTATACGCGTCGAGCGCCAGGTGCGTCAGGCACGGGAGCGCACGCAGGCTCGCCCATGAGGCGTCGTCGAACGCCGAGAAGCCGAAGTCCAGGAGCTGCAGGTGCGTGGTGCGCGCGAAGAGGGCGTGCGAGAAGCGGGGGGCGTCGGTGAAGGTGTCGGGCGAGAAGCGGGGGGCGCTGGCGAAGAGGTCGACGGCGTGAATGCACAGGCGCAGGGGGCGCATAAGGGCGAGGGGCGGGAGGCACGACGCGTTGACCCTGCAGTAGCACGCAAGGCTCTGCACGGCGCTGCAGACGGCGAGGAGCTTCGCAATGTCGGCGACTGGGGAGTCCATTAACAACATGAGATGCCGAACGTGCGTGCCAAACAGCTCGTGCGCGTCCGTACCGTGCTGGTTTGGACTGCGATACACGAGAACATGATACAGGAATGGCTTCAGCCTGGCACAGCGGGCAAGTCCCACGGCCGCGGCTTCATGGGATTTGACTGGCGTGTGACCGACACTTGCCATGGCGTTGCACAAACCATCATTTTACATCCCAATACGGTATATCTTATCGCAACGGTTAAATTTCGGCACATCTTGATGATACCAATCACATCTGCGCCTTCGATGGTTTTCTACCCGCATTGAACACTGTGGCTGCAGTCACTACTAAGAGACCGTTTTCTTGGTTATATATCAGTATGTAAAACTGACCCCGAACTTACATGAGAGCAGTGCTGATGCTACTGCTGATCCGTAATTCTGGTTCTCAGGCTGCCAGTTTAATCACCTTCTTAAGAGATAGGGGTTAGAAGATTGACAGATTGACAGATTGATATTCGACCAGAGATAAAAGCCAATAAACAGCCACGATTGAAGCACAATCCCCCGTGCTTGCTCGCTCCATGGCTAGGAAGGTGATCTGCACTTGTGCAGAGTGCATCCAGGGCCATCGGGTTTTCCTCGATGGCCAAGAAATTCCTGGTCGCAAAGTTACGCAGCAGCTGCGCAGGGTTCACGAGATCGCTGCTGCTGCCAACCGAGCACCGGAATATGCAAAAGATCGTACCCCCAAGGGCTCCAAGGGCAGAAAATCCCACCCTATTGGGGTTGAGGAAGTTTCTGAAGAAGAGGCAGATGTAAAACATAACAGAAGCAGCTCATCCGGTGCGTAAAAAAATATAATACATGATTTTGCATTAAATCAAATATTGGTGGACCTAGATGTTGTGATTGACAGCACACTTGTCATCCAACTCTGTGCGTCCTTGCTAGTCTGGCTTAACCTCAAGGCCGGAGTCAGTCGTGAAACTGCAAACACGATTCTGAAAGCTCTTCAATTCATTCTCACCACTGCTTTAGAGCTTTTGCAGGTTGCCCTGGCTGCACAGGGAATACCAGTACAGATTCCAAAACTTCGGATTCCCAGTGACATGCGGACCATCTACCGGAACTTCACGGTTGAGCCTGAGATCATTCAAACACCGTGTTGTCCCAAGTGCTATACTCTATACCCATCCCTGGCAAAAATGCCGGACAAATGCACTGCGAAGGTCTCCAAAAACTCGCGTGTGCGCTGCAAGGCCGACCTTTGGCGTAGACAATACTTGGGAAAGGAATGTAAACGGGTTCCTAGAACAACCTTCAATACACAGAAGTTTGAATCCTGGCTTGACTGGTTTCTCTCTCGAAAATCCACCGAAGATTATTTGGCCCAATCTTACCAAAGACCCGCTGCCGCAGATGGAGAGGAGATGACGGATCTCCAGGACAGTCCACGGTGGAAGGAGCTGAAGAAGCTCGGGGACAAATATAACCTGGTCTTTGGAATATACATTGATTGGTTTAATCCAAGGTCAAACAAACTGGCTGGTATGTGATCGAGCAATGTATTCTTTGATGACTTACATTTCGTCCCGATAGGAAAACAAGTCTCGACGGGCACAGTGATTCTGTACTGTTTGAATCTGCCCCCTGAAGTCCGCTATTTACCAGAAAATGTGTTCATTGTGGGCCTAACCCCCTCACCAAGCAAGCCCACTTCCTGGACACTTATGCCTCTACTGGATCCGCTCATGAAGACCATTCTTGAATATGATCTTCCAGGGAAGCTACTACAGACATATTACCATCCAGAAGGAGTGAATGTGACAGCTAGGATCATTCCTCTTGTGGCAGATCTTCCAGCGGCAAGGGAGGCGGGTGGATTTCTCTCATATGCAGCAACTATGTTTTGCTCTATCTGTCTTCTCAAAAAAGACGAGAAGGGGAGACTGGATTACTGGTTGTGGCCAATGCGAGTATCTGCCACTGTGCTGAAACAGGCAAAGTCTTGGCTCCGACAACCAACAAAACAAAAGAGGCTCGAGCAGGAAAGAAAGACTGGAGTACGGTTCTGCTCTTTGCACCTCCTTCCCTATCGGGATCCTATTAAAGACACTATATTGGGCTTCATGCACAATTGGCTCCTTGGAGTGCTTGAACACCAACTGTGTGTACTTTGGGGACTTGGACGTGATGCCCGCAGAACACAAAATCTTGCACAGCTTGACGCAGAAGACGAGGATCTTTGGACCGATGATGAAATCTCTGACGCTGGTGGAGAGGAGGATGCAGAAGATGTAATTGACGAGGAGAACAATTTCAACCCCAGCCTATTTGCAAAATGGAGGGACGAATATCTTCGGGCAACCCAGTCTGATGACGATGATGATGATGAAACAACTCCCACAGGTACCCCAGCCCCTGAGCATGAGGGTGAAATGGACATCGACATGGACATTGATATAATGTCGGATGGCACACCTGTTCCTGAGTCAATCCGCCCCGATGATGATGAAGTTGATGAGGTCGATAATGATGATGATTTTGAGGATGTCGCAGTACGAGGATCATGGAAGTTCACCAAGGAGCAGATAGCACTTATTCGACACTGTGTTCAAGAGGTTTCTCTCCCCACACATGTGGCTCGCTTGCCTGGAAATCTCGGGGAAGCCAAGCACGGAAAATTGAAGGCAGAGCAATACCTAACTCTGTTTTCAGTTATCTTGCCCCTTGTTTTGCCCGAAATGAAATTCGAGGAGGATCCTGCACGACATGAAGCTATGCTACAGAGTTTCTGTCTGCTAGTTGGATCTACAAATATTGTAGCCTCGTTCAAAACATCAAATTCCGCTGCAGATTTGTTCATGCACTATTACTCCAACTACTTTGAATCTATTCAGCAACTATTCCCCGATGTCGATGTTCTCCCAACACATCATAATTCGATGCATATCCCAGATATTCTAAAAAATTGGGGACCATTGGCGAGTCAGAATGAGTTTATGGGGGAGCGCGTCAATGGCATATTGCAGAAAATAAAGACCAACGAGCATTTCTGTGGGTTTCTATTCTGAGGTTCTTTATTCTCAGACTAACTGAATTTAGATGATATGGATTATACCCGACTCCGACATTTTGCTCGTCTAGGACGATTACTTGCCAAGAAGCACGACAAGCACCTCTGTAATGGCAATGATGGCAAATTACAAGACCTTGACAATATCTTAGATCCTGCAGATCCCAAGACACTCCAAGGCCCCACCCAGCTAGATGAGGTGTATATAGCAAATTTCCTGGCAAAGAAAAGTCAGAACATCCCCAAGTCAACATACAACATGATTCTTGAGTATCTATCTTCAACCGGAGAGCACAAACTCAGTTTTTACGGTACTCGTAATGCCGCAGGGACAGTTACGCTCCCAGATCCCGATCACAGTTCCATGATACTGCCACCCCGGGGCAAAAGGTGCCTCAAATTCCATTTGGAGAAGCGTACATATAGCTGCAATTCCTCCCACGTGGCAAATAGTTTGATTCAATTCTACGAGCCAGGAACAGTTCCCAAAAATATACAGAGCTCTACGGGAGTGATCACTGCCATCTGGCAAATTCCTCTCGAGAATATTCTCCGGACCTTTGTTGTTGGTCACAGACATATACCTCTGCCTATCCAATTCTTTGCAGATCATCCGGAGTTAAAGGCTGCCATAGTGCAGTGTGATCCAGAGGCCGATGGGATTGTAATCGAACCATCCCATGTCAGCACACACTTGACAACATGGAATCGGCCTGCAAACACTTATTGCAGAGAAGCTGTTTTAATTATTTGTTGGGCTCTGAACCAAGGCCGTCGATGAGCACGATCCTAAAATTTATGCAACATTTTCTTATCGGTCATTCCTCCTCTCCGACGGTAGAACTAAAAGCAATGCATGTAAAACTCGGACATTTTCTTTTAACAGACCCAATTAATTCAATTCAACCTTTGAAAACTGAGCTTTGAACAATCCTGGCTGAATGGACTGACTTATCTCATTTTTTAGGTTCATAGGTGTGGATGGTGCAAGGATTTCAGTCCGAGATGGCTACATTTCCATTTAGGGTGCGTGAAACTGATTGACGGGTCATGTGCCTTAATCTCACCCACTCAAAAAAATGGGGGCTTCTGTTTACATACAAATGGTGGTGAGAGCCAACAACTAGAATATTCTGCCTTATTGCAGATTTTTTGGCTAGAGCAGGGATGAAGTTGTTGACCAGTTATCCACCTACGTGTTTTTCGTGTCCCATCACACAGCCACTGGGACACCGAAACAACGCAGGAATTTATAAATTCATGCTCCACCTAGTGAGCCTAAAACATAGTGGGTAATATAGTTTCAAGCCTAAAACGTTGCTCAGTGGTACACTTGTAGAAAAATATCGATCATGGTGCCACCTAATGTCTTTGGAAAGCGTGCGACAGTGTGACAGCGTAACATTTGTGACGGAACATGTTCCAAAGGCCTGTCAACAAGAAACGACATTTCGCCAATATGTCAGAGTGAAAAAATGAGTCGCATCTATGAGGGAAACTCTATGTACCAACAAAAACTTGAAATCTCTAAGAACTAATCCCAGTAACTAAACCTCAGTATCATCATCAACATCTTGCGCACCATCTTCGTCAATGTCCATCTCGTCGTCATCTGTATCCTGCAAGTTGAGCTCGATCTCTTCTTCATCCTCCACGTCTGTGTCAGGAATCGCATCAATCTCTTCGGGAGAGGGGACATTATACTGCTTCAAGACATCGTCACCGTACTTCGCCATAAAATCTTTCCTGCCCATCGTCCTCCATTCCTTGTGTGCATCGGCAAAAACAAACTCCGCAAGGGGGAATGCAACGCCAGTGTAGGCATACCGGGCTCGCTCCTCCAATGTGAGTGCATTGTAAAACTCGGGGGTAAAGAAATCGATTGGAACGTCGGGCGGCAAAATCATCCCGATGTCAGATGCAGGGCGAAGTGGGTTGGAACGAATGCGTTTCTTCGGTTCTCTGAAATGATGATTGTCAGTAATGGACCAGTACATATCATCTTTCAGCTTACTTTTGACCCCCTTTGGCATTGCGCTTTCGATAATGTTCGGCTTCAGGATCAAGTTCGTTGACAAAGAATTCGCCGACAACAGGATTTCGGCCCGGCTTCTCCCGAACGTTACCATCCTCATCGTCAGAGTGAGCCTCCTGGACATAGGTCATACGCTGGACTGGCTTTCGGAGCTCAAGTCTGGTCGCCATTTCAGACCGAACTTTGCACAGCTAAAAATTGGGTGGTCAAAAGAGTGAACAACAAGGAAAATAGAAAAATAGGAGACGCACGCGTCCGCGAGCCTTGTATTCGACCCCGTGCTTAAGTGATTGGCCGAGACTACCAGGACGGCGCCTCTCCATCTTCGTCTTCTGGGCCAATGTCCCGTAAGTATAGTTGTCGTACATATCACCGAGAAGCTCCGTGTTCTCAGCAACCTTCATGTTCACGTCCAAAGCTGCGAGGGCAAACGAAGCTGCAAGAAACTGAAAACCAGACACAGCCAAATGGCGATGAATTTGGTTGTACGTGGACTGAACGGGCCCCTCAAGGTCAGGACAGAAGCCCTTGAGGCCTGTTTTGAGAATCATGGTGAAGACGGTGGCAAGGTGGAGTTCAGGAATGCGTGCAATATCATTTGCAATGGGCCCAGCTACTCGTTTCGCATCTCGGACAAGCTTGGTCGCAAGTGCCTTCGCTTCGCTGACAGCAGTCCTCGATTCGTCGACAAGGGCTCGCATTTGCAAGCGGTAGTCGTCGGCGTCTTTGAAACGCCTGTCGTAGTGCTTCTGGGCGTTGATGGCAGACGGAAGAACATCTGCCTGCGTGAGCAGGCCACAGAGTCCTCTAATAAATCGTTGGAACGCCCGCTGCCTTTGTGATTAGTTTCAAGTAATGAAAGAGTAGAAAGCTCGAACGCACCTGAGTCATCTTTGCCTCCGCAGGCACGTCTGCGGGAGAAATACCCCATCGGTTCCGTGCTCTCTTGGCTGGAGTATTAGCGACCGCCGAGCCACTGGAGCCATCGTTATTTGTTGCGCCTGCGCCTGAAGTCGTCGACGAGGGCCCTGCACCTGTACCAGTGGAGATCGAGTCGCCCGCAGTTCTGGAGCCTGAAGTACTGGTGTCTGTCCGGGGCCTCTTCGACGAAGAGGCCGAGGGCTCAGCTTCGGTATCGCCGGCGGGACTGGCTTTGCGTTTGCGTGGAGTGCTGTTGGCACCAAAGTTGACCCTCGTCTTTGCTTTCTTCTGAGAAGCTTTGGGCAGATTGGATTTGGGGGGCATTGGGGGATTAACTGAGGTGGTAGAGAATTGGATGAAAGACGAAATGAAAGACAGTATTATTGAGATGCCGATCAGTGATCTCTCTACCTCGAGGCAACGACCGAGAGAGAACAAGAATCCTGCACTTGCAATTTATGTCGATTGAAGGTCATCCAACAGCAATCCATGATGTGTAGAGCACAAAATATGCTTTACATTACATGGATAGCTGCGTTTCCTTGCTCGAGACTGTCTCCCAGCGTAGTCCAGTGCAGCGTAGAGTAGATAAACGAGGAACAAGGCGGGGCAGCGGTGAAGACAGCGAGAAACTAATACAGCAGTTGGCTCCTCAGGATGTGGAAGGAAGAGGTTGGGCACCGTTGGGTGCTTGAGACGAGATGGTGGTAAAGGTAGAGAGAGACCGAGTCGTGGCAAGTCGTGGGTAAATTTCTTACACGTTTCCTGATCCGTGATCGATTGTGCAACGACCGCCCAACGCCATGGCAAATGTCGGTCCCACGAAAGTCAAAGACCATGAAGCCACGGCCATGGGACTTGCCCGCTGTGTGGCGAATAGTCAGTGAAAAATAACTTAAAGCACGTTTTTTAGGGTACCACGTATGAGCTCGTTGGGCGACGAGCAACAGCCTCAAGATGTTCCTGTAGTCGAGAACCGCAGCGGCCTCGAATACCGCACGTTCCAGCTCCGCAGGGAGAACGACCCCGCCGAGTTCCATGACGCAGGTTTGGTCAAGTTTTCTGTCACCAATGTCACATCACGTCTGATTCAAATTTCGAACTCCGCCTTGACTCCGCTACCAACCCAGAAATTCGTTACTACGTCTGGTATTTGCCGAGTATGCTCAACGCCTCCGCCGGCCGGGCCCGCTTCTGATTCCGCTGGATCTGCTTCCCTTGAATTCAAAAGGTCTGATTTCCGCTGCCGAATTCAGTTCCAGAAGCTCTGAATTCTACGCGCTCGGCCGCAAGTGCATGCCTGAACGAACACACCCGTTCACATCATATCGTATTTCCGCCACATTGCCATTTTGGGCAGCTCATTTCACCGCCGCCGGCCGAACCAACAAAATGCATGCGCTCCTTCAAGTTTATTTCTGCTCTACGATACATAGATGGATCGAGCAGAAGGGATTTGTATAATACTGTACCATTACGACCAAGTGTTCAGTCACTATGTCACAGCCCTACCTGAACTGAACACTTGCTAATTGGGTCACAGGTCACCGGCACTTTTGGCATGAAAACAGAGAGAAATAGGCCGGAAAATGCCGAAAAATCGCCCAGAATGGTAAATTCCCACGAAATGAACACTTCAAAAATGAACACTTTGGGTCACAGGTCACATTGCCTGAACACCTGGTCGTAATGGTACAGTACCTGAATGAGTACTATTTGCTGTCCTCGTGCAAAACATGTTTTATGCCAATTGTCATTCAATTGCGCTCCTGGAATAAGTACTCGGGTTCGCAGCCTGAAAATTGTCGAAGTAACCTGAACATAGGTTTGCGCGGGGCTAGGATATTTCGCCGCGTCACCTGCTGACACCGCCGCGTCACACTACAGGATCGCCGGGTCCTCCCTTATGACCGCCGCATCCGACATCTTCAGCTCCGCACACCGCCGCTGTCCATCCAGCCTTCATTTTTGTTCAAGTTCAACAGGTCCCATTTCTTCATATTACATTCAATTTCAACTCAGACTGTCAATCATCCACTTAATTCTCTCATTTTTGTTGCTGTATACTTCTATCTGATCTAATGCAATTTCTAGACACAATGCAAGACATCGAACCTGAACCTGGCGTTCAGGTTCAAGGCGTTCGGTTCGGCGTTCAGTGGGTCCGAACGCTGAACCGAACGCATTTTTATGCGACGCAGAAAGAAAGAAAATACATGTACGGCAGGCCGTACTACTACTGAACTAGTCGCTCATCCCGACATCCTCGTCATCCTCAATGTCATAGCCAAAGTCAGGGTCCAATTCCGCAATAAGGGCGTCGATGTGCTTAGCTGCATTGGCTCCAGTACTGATGTGCCCGTTACGATAGGCACTTTTGAACAACTGTAGTGCCTCAAAAAGCTCAGCACTGAGCGAGTTGCGGAGTTTGGCATCAGTTAGGCTTCCGCTTGAGAAGGCACGCTCTGCGGGGGTTGCTGAGCCCTGGATGGCCAGAAAGTCGCGGGCCATCCGACGGAGTGTTGGGCGCGTGGTGTTGTGCTTGAGAGATATCAGAGTACAATTCATTAAACGAATTAAATCACTCACGCCCCACCAATGCAATATATTGTCGGTGCGTTCGAGAGGATCAGAAAGGTATCCGTTCAACTCATCTCGAGGCTGGGCCTGAGCTCGTTGTGCTTGCTGAACAGAGTTCACAGCCTCGAGCAAAAATGAGCTCCCATAGTGATGGAGAGAATTAGTTTGAACGGAAGCATCGGGTTGTGGAATTGTTGCAATCAAATGGGAGAATGTCACTGCTCCGAGTCAGTCTCAGCCATTTCACTTGGCTTGTATTCTTGTTGTCATTTTATCTGTAGGATAGCACGAGAGCCAGTATGCTCTTTACGGCTTTGAAGAAGTTTGCCCACGTGCCGACGCATCAAAGCCTTGCTTCTGGCCGCCAGCCACCACCACTCGCCGCCGTACACACAAGGCTGCAGGTGCCCCAATCCACTCTACTTCTAGGCTTATCTACACACTAGGATGTCGTGCCTCCCCCATCCGCACGCCTCACCCGACACTTCGCCCTCCTCACTCAAGCGCAAGCTCCAAGACGGAGAAGCCGCGGACCCCGAAGACGCCGAGCACCCGCGCAAGCTCTTCACGCACGGGACGAGATTCCTGTCGCGGCCGCTGCAGCCGCCAAACAGCGTCATGTCTATCATCCCACGCACCCTTTCCCACTCACACGCCCGCGCGCCTGCCGCCGTGAGCCCCACCGCCTGCGCGCTAACGCTACACCGCGTGTAACTCTCGCTGCATCACCCATGCGCCAGCCCTCCACTACGGCGCGTGTTCCCACCGCTAAACGCACCGTCTTCTCCGGCCGACGTTCCACGCTTGAGAGCACGCACAGCCAGGAAAGCGTGCTGCTCACTGGACTGCTGGCGCCCACAGCTGTGTCTACTTCGTCTTGAGCTACCTCCTCCGCCACCACCGACGCGCTTCATTCACAAATCCACACCCTCTAAAGTCAAATACACCCACTGAAAACTGACCTAACTGCTCTGTGCACCGCCTCCGCCTCCGCCTCGCGTTCAAGTCCGCGCCACTGTATCGACCACCCAAGACGAATCTCGGCCCGCGCTCACGAGGGAACGCAAGCGGGGAAAGCAGGCACGGGGCCGAAGCGGGAGGGGTTAAAGGAGGTGGGTGAGTAGACTTCGCAGCGAAATCCACGCGGCTGGGACGTGGAATGCGGGATTGGAGGAGCATGTGCCCGTGCTTAAGCTACGCAGTCGACCTGGGATGCGGACAGCCCCTCCCTGTTCGACGAAAAACGACGCGCGCCATCGCGTAGCAGCGTACTCCGTGGGACGTGGAGCACACACAGTGGGATAGCAAACGCGCGTCGTGGGAGGCGGGGGAGGTGCGGTGGAAGGCGGAGCGCGAGCCGATGCTGGCGTAAATGCGCAGGGGTGCGGAGGCTTCGCGTTTTCGGGTGCGTGTCCTTCTTTCTTTCTCTCGATATGCTCTTTTTTTTGCGCGTTTTTCTTTTGCGGCCGGAGCTGATGATGCGCTTTCCGAAGAGTGGGAGCGTGCCGAGGTGCGTACCGGGCGGAATTGGCATGCTCTTGCATGGGGTTTTTTTTCGTTGCGTGTTCCGCGTCTGATTGCGCGTTGGGGTGTCGAGTTTTAGTTCCTGAACGCGTCGCAGAGCCTATCAGCGCACATTTTATTCCAACTAACTAACACGCGCATACGCAGGTCTTCCCTCCCTCCTCGACACAGATGGTCCTCTTCCCGTAGATTCATGAGCTGGCACAGCGCATTGGATGGGTGGGTGTTTTTTCAAGTTTCTTTTTTTTTCCAGGTCGTCCTTTCTTTGTTTTTCGCTTCACATGCTCCTCCCTGGTCCTCCATCCACCTTCCTACGTCATATATATCTTTGCTTTCCTTATCTTCTGCTCCTCCGATTTTCTGCCGGCTTCTTGGTGTTAGTTTACGTTTCAATTGTCAAATTTACTTTGCGTGCTGAAGTTATATCACTGATCACTTTCACGTACTTCAACAGGTACAAAGTCTACATCTTCACGCACGGGCAGACGGGCAGCGGGAAGAACTGGACTATTGAGGACGGGAGAATCAGTGCTTTTTTTGCTGTTCCATTTTTTTCTTTTCCTTGCGACGATATTTTGGGAGTGTTGGTGCCGGTGCCGGCCTGCTGAAGTACGCCGGATTTGGCGCCAAGTCTGCAGCAAGCCTCCTAGTCCCGCGCGAAAGACGCGCTCATTTTCCTTTGCTTCCTGTCATTTTTTACTCATGCCTGCGGCGCGTTTCTTATATTTTATTCCCCTCCATGCTCCTTCTTTCTTACATTCACCCTCAAGCGTGCTTTTATCATTACTATCATTTCCTAACTAACCGATCGTCCTTTTACAGGCCCCAAAACGCAAGGAATGGTCCCGCGCGCAGTCGCGCACCTCTTCCACGTCGCGGGTGAGTTTTTTTTTGCTTCGGGTAGTTTGCGAGATGATTCGCTTTCTGTACAAGCGCCACGCCCGTATGGTTGTAATAGTGTAACTTAGTTTTTTGTTCCACTACTTGGCTGTTTTTCACGAAAAATGCACTCCTTCGGTGCAATCAATTTTTTTAACCCACTAGGGAACATTGATTAAATACCCGCCTTACTCTAGAAGAAGCACCACTCTGATCACCGATATACCACCTTTACTCTATACCAATAACTTCCATTTATTTCTCTTTTTGGATTCGGATCAGCATCTCCTTGAACCCAAAGCTCTCAAATTTTCGAACATGAGACTGCTGAGCCTAGTTGAATAGCCTGTTTAAACCCCCCACTTATTGAAAGACACAGCCCGGCCCACAGGTCATTTCTTAAGCTGCGTACATATTTAAATAATGTTTTGAATGTGTAAATTACCGTTCATTTGAACCCGTCTTGAAATACTGCTGTGGTTGAATCGCATAATGGATTGTTTAAATATTGAATTAAATGCCTGGCCCGTCTCAACCTGGATTGTTTAAAGAAATATTATCCTGCAAAGAGACCCTTAGCTATGTCCCGTGGGCCTGGCCAGCTTGAGACACTCAAGACCCAGTCAGAGACTCTGAGTATTCATAGAAATTACATGCAGAATATTTTATATGGCTATAGTTTGGCATGGAATATGCTACCAACTCGTCATAGATAAGTTGGGCTACCCCTCTTAGCTGCTGGGGCCGGTTCCCGAGTAGTTAACAACAGGCGGCGGACTATAGCAGGGGGCTTTTTTTTTTTTGCACTTGGTGTTAGGTAGAGCATTTTTTGATGTCCATTGAAGCAGTTCCTCTTTCTCCCAGAGTGGTAGCTCTTTGTTCAACAGCACTTTCTTTGAGGTGGTGACTTGTTTGAACGAGGATAAGAGGCAAAGAAAATGAGGGGCTGGTGGCGGAGGTGCATATTTTTATGAGAGTGATGCATTTATTTTTGGCTGAACAGGGTGGGGTACTTCTTGGACAACTGATAGTGGTGCATTTTTCTTCCTTGAGCAGGGTTGTGCATATTTTCTACCCTCCTTCCCAAACCAGGTGTTTTTGTTTGAAAGGGCGTGAAAAGGTCAATAATATTGTTACAGTATTACCCCCATACGCCTGCCCTCTTTATCCCCTCTTCGCCCACCCCCCATATTTTTCCCTTCGAATACTTACACCATCCACAGTACAACGAATCTACCACCGATCTTCTCTCCCCGTTTCCTTGTCCCCAGCGATGCAAATCAAACCCGAGATCCACCACGACCTAGGACACACGCGAACCCAAGGTTGACGGGCTTTGAGCAATGTGATAATAATTTAACTCTTTCTTTGGTGCGAGACATCCTTCTCGTTTTGCTCGAGCATGCATGTCATTTGCCTTGGGGTTAAGAATTTCTTTCTTTGGGCTGGAGACTCTTTTCTTCGTTGCGAGATTCTTCTCCTCGACACTTGGGGTAACTGAATAAATTGTACTGTCTGGATCCACATGTAAGAAGTGGACACTTCAGTCTGCCGCCCTTGACTGTGCAAAGTCTACATCTGAGCCTCAAGTGTTTGAATTATAGACTTCAAACATGCCTCTTAGATATATCTCTGCTCCATCGACATACTAACCACATTTATACCCATCATAGCCTTTGGGGAGCTGCATTTTGTGGCTCCGTCGATGAATGATTGATAGAAATTTATGCAGTCCAATTGTGGGCCAGCAGGACGGCATAAGCTCACGATATTAATATTTTCGGGGCTTAAAACTGCCCTAAATTTTGCTTAAATCTCCACATAGTCACTGGGCAGATTGGTGGCTGTACACTTTGACTGTAAAAAAAAAACAGAACAAATCGGAAAAAATTCTGAGTTGGTTTTTTTTTCTTTTCTACAGTCAAAAGTGTTGGATTCAAGCCGGTAAGACCGACCCATTCACGGTGTCTCGGGCTCGGGCCCATCGCTCACCGATGTCCCGACTTTATATTAATTGATTGGACTCATTCCTATTCATTCTTACTACCTCTGTCCTTGTGCTATCCTCTCAGCTCGTCCTTGCTCCCCATCCAGTTACATTTGTTTTTGTAGTATATATACCTTGTAATTACTTCGAATTGAAGTGTGCTTTTCCCCCCCAACATCTCGTTCTATTAGGTTATGGGCCCCGCCCGTGCCCAAATCATTCACCGAATCGACTTACCCTCGCAGTATCCACGATCCTATAATCCCTTGATCATCACCATCCAATTATCATGTCGTCGAACACCAAACTCATCGAATTCTTCACACGTGTGCCGCAGTGCAAGGCGGACGGTTCGAATTGGACCTTCTATCGTGATAGGTTCATTTTCGCGGCAGAGGCAGCACAACTGGACGATTACCTCGAGGAGACGGCCGCACCACCGTCAGCTCCCGTGCCTGCAGACCCCAGGAATATTACTACAGATGAGAGCAACTCTATCGCTCGTCACCCCGGCGTCGTTCGGCTTTGGAAGGCCAACGAAGCGATCGTGAAGCAGGCGCTAGCTTCGACGATTCCAGACTCGCTTTTCCTAAAGGTTAAAGGTGAAAAATCAGCAGGGTTAATGTGGAAGAGGGTAAAGGAGGAATTCGAAAAACGGTCCAAGATGATGACCGTAGATCTGCGGCGCAGGCTCCAGGAGGAGCGCTGCCACGAGAACGGAGACGTCAAGACTCACCTGACAAAACTCCAGGCCTTACGCGAGGAGCTTACCGCGATGGGCGCAGACCCCGGCGATGATAATTTCATCGCAATCTTACTTGGTTCCCTCCCTGCCTCATACGATCCCTATCTCGCGGCGCTGACAGCAACATCAGCGCTACTCAACCAGACTATCGACCCAGACACCTACATTCGTGGGATTAGCGACGAGGCTGAGCGCCGTCGCATCAAGGGAAGGGCCAAGGAGGAAAAGGAAGCTGCATTTAATACAAATGGCAGTTCCTCGGGCCAGGGCCGACGTGGCAACAAACGCAGTAGCACTATTGAGTGCTATAACTGTCACAAGAAAGGCCACATAAAATCGGAATGTTGGGCGAAGGGCGGAGGGAAGGAAGGGCAGGGTCCGAGGGGGAAAGGAAGAGGTCGTGCAGCAGCAAACAAGGCTGCAGACGACGACGACGGCGTGTGGTATGCGCACGCAGACAGCTCTGAGGCAGACTCCGAGCTAGACGACTGGAAGGAGGTCGTTGAAACGAACCTAGCGGGCTACGTTGAGCCTTGGTTCGAATATGCACAGGAGGGTGGGAAAGAAAGGTTGGAAGGACTATCTGGGACTTACCTCCACGACGAAATCGCCCAGCCATACGCAGAGGAAGCGCGCAATGCTACAGCGGCAGTAGAACCCATCCCAGACCCTATCGACGACGCCAGCTCGGATACAGGCTCGATGCCTTCGCTCCAAACCGTGTCTGACACAGACTGGTCAGACGACGATCTCCCCGCGCTGTTAAGCATTTCAAACTCGTTGGATCGCTCGGACGAGGGGGAGGAACTCACAGGCGATGGAGACGCTGAAGTATTCAGCGAATACGACCCAGGGGAAAATATTCCTGACCTAGAGGAATGGTCACAAATCGATGCAGAAGATGAAGAAGAAGATTACACACTTACTTTCACTTCTGTCTTCCTCGCCGCCGCCGCCACAATCCCCAATGAACCGGAGGTAGACTTGTACGACTCCGGTGCTTCGCGCCACATGACCCCCTACCGTCACCGCCTATTCAACTACTCGTCTATTCCACCAAAATCGATTACGGCCGCCGATAAAGGCAAATTTGAAGCCGTTGGAAAGGGGGATATGCACATTTACCTCCCTGGCAAGGGAGGAGCCCGAACTCGCATCTTGGTCCGTGACGTGCTGTATGCACCGAAGCTTGGTGTCACCCTGCTGTCTGTCAGCAAAATCACGGCCGCTGGATATTCTGTACTGTTCCGTGCGACTGAGTGTCGCATTTATGACAGCAAGGACAAAGTTCTGGGTAAGATCCCTATGAGAGGAGGTCTTTATCGAACGGAAACCGACGCACCTAGCGCGAATGCAGCCCAGGAACCACCCATTTCTGTCACGCTCGACGACCTTCACCAAATGCTAGGCCATATTTCGCCTGACGCAGCAAGGCGGCTCATCAAGGAGCATATTGTCGAGGGAATTATTCTCGACGAATCGGCGCCACCCCCACGCTCATGCGACTCCTGTGAGTACGGCAAAAAGACTCGCAAGGCTGTAAAGAAGGTTAGCGAGCGAGCACGAGCAAAAGAATTGGGCGCACTCATCCATTCCGACCTCTGGGGACCGTCCCCAACCCGTACACCGCAGCACAAGGAGTACTATGTCTCTTACACCGACGATCACACCCGCTATTCTGTTCTTTACCTCATTCGGACGAAGGACGAAACGTTCGAGACTTACGAGCAGTATGAGGCCTGGCTTTGGACGCAATTTTCAGCCAGAATCAAAGAACTTCACACCGACCGTGGCGGCGAATATCTGAGCAAGGAATTCAACGCCTATCTTGCTACCCGTGGCACCAAACGAAATCTTACTGTCCACGACACCCCCGAGCATAACGGCGTAGCGGAACGCCTTAACCGAACGCTTCTTGAGAAGGTTCGAGCAATGCTACACGCTTCTGGCCTCCCTAAAAATTTATGGGGTGAGGCATTGAAGCATGCCGTATGGTTGAAAAATCGTACTTCAACCCGTGCACTCGACGGCAAGACACCATATGAAATGCTTCATGGGGAAAAACCGAATTTGCGAGACCTGCACAAATTTGGGTGCAAGGTCTGGGTGCACGACACGGATGGCTCCAAACTTGATGGACGAGCTCGCATTGGCCGTTGGCTTGGTTTTGACCATAAAAGCAGTGGCCATCGAATTTACTGGGAGGACACACGGAGTATTCGAATTGAACGAAGCGTTAAATTCGACGAGAACGATCCAGAGGTACAGGAAAAAGTGCTGAATGAGGGGGAGGATGGAAACAATAGCATTCAGCCACCTTCGAGCGCCGAAAATGAGACAAATGCACCTAAAACAACCCAGACTCCATCCCCGAGCACACAGCCAGCAACTCCCGCCACTACTCCAACTCCCGTGCCTGCGCCGCCGCCTATCCCACCGACGTCACAACTCCCAGATTTTCTCGGCAACTTGCTGCACCGTCAAGGACTCGACCCTGCAAACATACGTGAGGGCAAACGAACCCGAATTCCGTCACGCAAGTTCACAGAAGTGCCTGTAAAAACGCCAGTATTGCCGCAGGAGTCCACCGAGAATGCTGAATATGTCACTTACGGGTTGAACGACATTGAAATGGCCACACTTGCTGCAGTGGCCGAGTCGGCGGGCATTGAGCCCGTGTACGAGGAGGCAAAACGACGGGCAGATTGGCCCTCATGGTCAGAAGCCATTATGGAAGAGCTTCGCACTTTAATAGAAGCCGGAACATGGGAACTTATCGAACGGCCTAAGAGCCGTAATGTCATTGGTTCCAAATGGGTACTTCGAATCAAGATGAAGGCAGGTCAAATTGACAAGTACAAAGCTCGTCTTGTTGCCCAGGGTTTCACACAGGTTGAAGGAGTGGATTACTTCGTCACCTTTGCACCAGTTGCAAAGGTATCTGCTCTCCGCATTATTCTTGCCATTGCCGCTCGCAACGATTGGGATATCAACGTTTTCGACTTCCACGGCGCATTTCTAAATGGGGAATTCGACGATGAAGAAGAAATCTATATGGAGCAACCCCCGGACTTCGAATTTGCGGATCGCCGCAAGTACGTACTTCGCCTTCACAAAACTATCTATGGCTTGAAGCAGAGCTCTCGCAAGTGGTATGAGAAACTTACCACTGCTCTTGCTACTCTTGGCTTTACCCCGCTCGAAACCGACCACGCCGTTTTTAAATTCGTCCAGGATGACAACCTTATCATCCTTGCAGTTCATGTTGATGACTGCGTTATCACTGGCAGCTCCACATCACTCATTCTCGACATGCAGGATCGCATCGCCCAGCTATTTAAGGTTACCTTCTTGGGGCCTATCAGCTGGCTTCTCGGACTCGAAATAATCCGTGACAGGGCGAATAGAAGGATTTCTATCAATCAAACGTCCTATATCGACTCCGTACTGCAGCGCTTCAATATGGAAGCCTGCAAACCTGCTGCTGTTCCCATGGACCCGAATATTCAACTTGCCCGTGACCAATGCCCTACTGACCCACAAGAAATTGCGGACATGCAGCGACACCCATATCGAGCTCTTGTTGGCTCCCTCATTTGGATTACTACCGCGTCACGTCCGGACATCGCATATGCTGCGACAGTGCTGTCAAGATTTAATGACAACCCCGGACTTGTGCACTGGAATGCCGCCAAACGTGTTCTACAATATTTGAAGGGCACATGCACCTGGAGATTGACTTATGGGGGAGATTCAGCTGACAGAGGGTTAGAAGGTTATGCAGATGCAGATGGGATGTCCCTGGAAAATCGCAAGGCGATTTCTGGATACGCTTTCCTTATTGATGGCGGGGCTGTTTCCTGGTCGTCAAAACAGCAAGATATCGTCGCTCTATCAACTACAGAGGCCGAATACATCGCCCTAACCTATGCTGGGAAGGAAGCCATGTGGACCCGTCACTTCATTTCGGAATTATTCACCCCACTTACCGGTCCCCTCACTATCTACGACGACAATCAATCTGCACTCGCCCTCGCACACGCGGAACTTGGCCAGTTTCATGCCCGCACCAAGCACATTGATATTCGTTACCATTTCATTCGCTATGCCATTCAGAATGGTGCCATTCGACTCGTCTATTGCCCTACAGATGACATGCTCGCGGACACACTTACCAAAGCTCTACCGAGTGCAAAGGCCAAGCATTTTGCTCACAGCCTTGGACTTATTCCGGCTTGAGGGGGAGTGTTGGATTCAAGCCGGTAAGACCGACCCATTCACGGTGTCTCGGGCTCGGGCCCATCGCTCACCGATGTCCCGACTTTATATTAATTGATTGGACTCATTCCTATTCATTCTTACTACCTCTGTCCTTGTGCTATCCTCTCAGCTCGTCCTTGCTCCCCATCCAGTTACATTTGTTTTTGTAGTATATATACCTTGTAATTACTTCGAATTGAAGTGTGCTTTTCCCCCCCAACATCTCGTTCTATTAAAAAGTGTACAGCCACCAGTCTGCCCACAGAACGGAGCGGCAAGTGAATAGAGAGCTCTGAGACCCGGTGGTATACGTCGCACATCTACAACAAATATTATGTCTCAGTGTTTCCTCGGGGTCGGGTCATCATCGCCTAAGATGCCGTTTTCTTTTTTTTGTTCTTTTCAGAATCACTGGCAAATGGCATGATATTGAATAAACATAAACACGCATTCATCCGGCGCGCTTCATCCAGATTTCCACCACTGATGATATGAATCATAAAGAAACGTTGACAACTCGGATTGTCCTTGCTGAATTTTGATTTAAACCTCAGCATTGCCGGTATAAGATCCTGATAGAAAAGATGGGAAAAGACCCCGTGGTTTACGTCGCACGCACGCCCCATAAGAAATGAACTCTTCCTTATTTTTGGGGGCTCTGTGGGAGGTCCCCGTTCGATCCGGGTCACGATTGCTGCGAATTCTTTTCAAATTTTTTTGTTCGGGCCTGCTTTGATTTTCAAGATTCAAGATTCAACAGCAGGATGGCTGGGAGTTCAAAGTACACGTGGTGGCCGCGAGATCGGATGGGTGTGACGATAATTGAGTTCAACATTCACATTCAATCGAGGTTGAATCCGATCCCGGAGCTTGATTCTTGAAGCTACCGGCAAGGCGGGGCCATCAGCAATCGATTTTTTTGCATGGGTACGTGCGTTTGAGCGCAGCATGTTAAAAGGCTTTTATTCAGCCTATTAGGTTTCGTTTGCCGTTGATGATTTGAGTCGGGCCGAAAAGAGCCGGAGACTAACACGATCAAATGATTGCACCGCCTCCGAGTCCGTGCTTCGTTTTACACCACGATCGTCGATTCGGAATGTCCACGAATACGCCTTCGCGCTGAGAAACCGACTGGAAGCAACACTCCCCACCCTCCGAGGGCTGTCCAGGACCGCGACACAAACGACTCGTTCAATATGCAAGTCGTTTTTGCGTGCGCGCCTCATTCGACATCTTAGCAGTTTCATTCTGGGTGGCTTTGGAATTGGACGCACAGCTAGCGTACCCTCCTGAACGCATAGACATACCGCATAGTTTTCTCGCCCCCCTGCTTTTCCGGCCGCCCACCTGCATCTCAGCATATGCCCGAGCAGCCGTCTCTGCGTGCGTGCCGTCCCGCCGGTGAAGGATCACGCGCTGGCCGGACACCTGTCGGTGCGGACTTTCTGCCGGTGGCGCCCTCGATGCGGCGGATACGCCGAGGTAGTTCGAAGAAGAGCCGAGCCTCCGATTGCGCGTGCATACGCGGTTTGCTGCTTGTCTCCCGACACCTGCACAGACTCAAAACGCCATCCGCTCTGACATTCGAGGTTAGTGTGTTCGCTAGTAGTCTTCCCCTCCTTCTTAATCGTGATTCTCAGGCCAAGAGCTTCATCAGACTTTCAGTCAAGGTCTGCGAGCGCAACAGGCCCCACCGCGAGCTGAGGTTGGTGATTTTTTTCGTCTCACATACTTATGATCTACTAAATACTGAGATATCCTCGTTCTGCAGGCAGACACGCCACGAAGCTCGACGCATCGCAAGAGTCCTGCATCTCACCGACGATCTACTAGCACGTCCAGCTGCACGGCACGGGTACCCGCCACGCCCTTTCCAACCGTCCCCGCGGCCGATGCGCAGCTCCTCTCCGCGCGCAATCCGTGCGCCACGCTGGAGTGCGCGAGAACGGCGACAGCACGTCGACGCGGTCCCTTCCGGTGCAGTCATCTTCAAGCTCACACGCAGCATTCAATCCAGCCATCACCACGACGACCGCTTCTTGATTTAGCGCGGACTCGGCGCGTTCGCGTGCTCCCGGATGATAGCAACAGGTCCAACCCGCAGGAACAGCCCCAGCACGTTGGCGCGGTCCATCGCGTCCGTCATCTTCACGCACAGCCGCCTTCAATCTCTCCCCCATCCGGCAGAAACCGCTTCACGACGCGCGCGGGCTTTGGCGCGTTCGCCTGCACGCCTCGCAATAGCAGCACCGATCGTAGTGCGTCCCGGGGGCAGTTCGTGCACCGCAACTCAATCCGCACGCCGTGCTGCAATCGGCGGCGCGGTCCATATCCACTCCAGCGCTGTCATCGCCACGCGTCGCATTCCATCGCCACATCTCCACCCAGCAGACACCCACGTCGACCTCTTCTTGACTCGCGCGGCCTTGAGAGGCCGCGTCTGCGTATGGTGCGCTGGCGCGGATGGTATGGAGGTGGGAGATGCTGCAGAGCGCGCGGCAGGCTCGGTACGGCCGAGGACGTTCTGCGCGGTCGCGTCTTCGTGTGGTGCGCTGGGCGGAGCGCCGCGCGGACGGGTGTGGTGGGAATGTGGAGGGGCATGGATGCTGCAGAGTGCGCTTCGGTTGGCATGTTCGCGTACCGGCGCGGTGCGGTGCTGCCTCAGATGTTCTCTGCGCAGCCGCGTCGGGGTGTGGTGTTGGTGGAACATGGGGTGGACAGGTGTGGATGCTGCGAGTAGGACAGCGGCAGGCTCCGGCGGGGTGCGGTACAGGCGGCTGTGGTTTCTGGTGCGATGGGATGTGAGGTACGGAGGTGGGAGGAGGGCGGGTGCTGCAGAGCGCGCTTCGGTCGCCGGTGGGCTCGTATTCGCGGTGCGGTGTGGCATACAAAGCAACGTTGCGCGTGAATAAACCAAAGAACATAATAGTAATAATGCGAAAGCCGTTGCCCGGCAGTACTGGTAATATACTACAGTAGATCATGCATTGCCCGCGGCATGGTGCAAACGAACGTACATATACTACACGCAGGTAAGATGTTTAAAAAAAATCAGACCGTATGTATCGCAGAAGTGTGTACAAACTAATGACGCCTGCACCAAGACTGGATTAATTCTCCCCAAAGGAGGGCGATACTGGAGAAGCACTGTCAGTAAAACGTCGATATGGGAAACGAATCTCGCGTACCGCCATCCGTTTCGAAATAATGTAACCGTCGCAGCTACGGCCGACGGTCGGACATTTCGGCCGACCCACTATAGAGTCTAGACCGACCATCGCGCTGCTGCGCGCGCTGGTTTTCGGGTACCCCTACGTCCCGCGGACGCCCATGCTGGTCTTCACGAGCGAACGGAGAATTTTGCCGAAGTCCTGAAACATTTGGAGCTGATTTTTGGTCCAAATTAATGCATTGGCATTAGAAAACGTTGTGCGAACATATCCCAGTGTACAGGAAGCATTGGTTAGAGACTCAGAGGCAGCGCGCTCTGCCGTGTCGATGACACAGCCACGCCGCGTCACTCCATGAAGCGCCAACCGGAAGCCTGTGAACAACAAGGCCACACAACTCTCTTTGTTACGACGACCATAGGTTCGGAGCAAGCCTGTGCCGCTCCGGCCCGGCACGCCGGCCCTTCGCTGAAGGGGCTTGCTTCAAAGTCCGCCAAACAAAGGGGTCAATCATCACTTCACTCCACCCTCAACTCACTACATATTCCCTAATGGTAGTCTATATCTTGTATTCAATGCTATTAGGTGTCTAAAGCACATTTCCTTGGAATTTTATGGCACACAGAACTTCTGCTATTTGCGGGTCAGTGATGGGACTACCAATTTTGATAGATTCCTCTGTGCAGCTCTAGTAGGGCCTCATATTGTGTGTTCCAATCGTTCATATCGCTTTATGTGATCGTCAGACTACCCCAAAATATTTTGAAGCGCTGTGGAAAGCCTCCGATGTTCAGAGAGCTTGCACGAGCAGGCCACTCAATGAGTCATGTGACACATAGGGGACCATCACCACTGCTGAGCACTGAAAACGGTCCTATAACGGGAGTCTTGGATGATCAACTCATTCCAAAGTGTATTTTGTGCTTCCCCGTAAAATTTGGGCTCACGCAACTCCCTCCAGGTCGATCTGGAGTGAGGGACATAGGTTTTGTGTTAATTAGACCCTCTGATGTCTTGGATGGCCTGAAAAACTGGAAGGCTGCTTGAAAAAGGTCGGATGAATGTTCAGAATGGTTTCCATACAGTTTTTGAATTTTTGGATGCCATTCAAGCAAGGGTATTGAACGTGCGCCAACTGCTTGTCACGTTCTGGCTGAGAGTCACACTTAGTCACACCGGCGGAACGCAGTGAAGAGCAGCGTCGGGGGCGGGATACAATACAATATTTGCCCAGGTCTCATGAGTATTCAGTAGATATAGCATGGGAATAACTTCGATTGAAATTTCCCGGGATTCCAAGCTGAAATAAATATTTGGGAGGGGTTTCAAAAAAAGCGTGTTTTCGCGCAACTTCCCCCTCCCAGACCGCGGACAATTGTCGATGTACCCATACAGTTGAGTAGCCAAAGTTGGAGCCAGACATGTGAAGTTTGATTTCTACCACTTGACGCCTATGTTCTGAGGCCCCGCTTCCATGTTATAGGTGATCTCCCAACCCCCCCGATTTCCGGACTCTGCAGCAAGCCCCTTCTGACGAAAGCGCGCGTGGTCTATTTGGTTGTTATTTGCGAATGTTTCCTGTGTCCGGCATTGCGCGGCATCGTCAGAACGGGGCTTGGACCGAACCTATGGTCGTCGTACGACCATAGGTTCGGTCCAAGCCCCGTCGCAATGCCGGACACAGAAAACATTCGCAAATAACAACCAAATAGACCACGCACGCTTTCGTCAGAAGGGGCCTACATCGTATGTACCCCGCTGTACAAACGGGTACGGTTTTGCTATGTATTTCAGTACAGCCCGCTGAATGATGGCTGTGCTGCGGTGTGTTCTCACCGCAATATCAGCCTATTTACTGCCACTTTTACGACTTGCGGTTCAATCCGCCCGCCTAAGCTAAGTATCTCGGACAACTGCCCCTTACTTTGGCAACTCGCGGTTAAATACACCCGCCGTCGAATCTGGCACGCTCCGCAGTAGCATCGAACCGCCGCTCTCGAAATCGACCTATGCGGTAACATTCAACCGCCTCCGTCCAAGCTTTGTTCTGCGGTTATATCCGCATCTGGGAATAGGCCAGTGGCTACATAGGTCCTGATAGAGCCTAGTAGAGCCATAGGGCCGTAGCAACTCCCCCCCTTTATATAGAGGCAGATAGATGGGCACTTTCTACATAGAGAGCCATAGAGACGCCCATAGAGCGCCATAGAGGCCTTCGGTAGCACATGACAGCTGTAATCACAATCTAATCATTGACGATCAGAACTGAAGCGCGCGGATCAAATTTCAGAAAAGGGAATAATAATATTAATCCATTAATTGGTACGCTAATCCATTATTATTTGGTACGCTACTAGGACATTGCAAGCTTCTGGTTGGCCGCGAACATAGCGAGCAGCTCCGCATCATCACCATCTCCGCGTGCTTGCTCCACGTCCTCTTTCTCCTCCTCAGGAACAGCCGCAGTAGCTCTATTCAAGTTGGTGTCAGTGATGGATACCAGCGGGGCAGATCACATAGCACATACCTAGCATTGCGGAGCAGCTCCTCCTGGAGCTCGAGAGCGAGGTTGCGAGTGTTCTTCTCAGCGGCCTCTTTGTGGGAGAAGGCCTCCCACTTTTCCAAACGGTCGAGCATCTCGCTGTACGGCTGCAGGAACTCGCGCGCTTCGAATTTCACGAGCACCCATCGCCCTGTGCTCCATTCGCGCACAGTACAGAGAATCTAATGGGTTGTGTTAGTAAGTAGCACGAGGCGGGGAAGAGAAGTCACCCACCGCGCTCATTATCAGCGCGATCGTGATAAACGATACCCGCGTTAGCCCGCGGAAGTAGTAGGCACGGTTGTTACTCCTGGAGCCGAACCAATAGCCACTGAACAGGGCGGGCATGATTTTGTTGCGGTACATCGTATTGGGGATGTTAGTATTTTACGGATCCTAGGTCTCGCATTAGCATTTGACCGAGACGAAGACTGTACTGACCTGATAATGGAAAGATTTTTCAAGCGTGACCACGCGCTCTCGGTTCTTGGCGATGCATTCTGCGATCCGCTCAGGCGTGGGGTCCTCGAGCTTTTGCAGATCCACAAAGTCAAATGTGTCGACTACACGCTGCTGTGCAAGCTCTTTAAGCCCAGCTCGAAACTGTGGGATACGGGAGCGCATCTGAATCAACGTCAGTAACCGTTCAGGCGCCAACCCCAGGCTTACAAGTTGTAGAGCGGCCTCAGGACATTCGACAACGTCATCGATCCCCGTTCTTCGCACGCGGCATCGAAGGCCTTGAGCAGTAGCGTGTCAATCTCATTGTTGTCTTGGGATGCCGGCCCGGAAGGAACACCGACGCGCGGCCATGGCAGAAAATGAGTCAAGTCAATTTTTAGGAAACTGAAGGCGACGTCAAGAATAGCGTGCAGGTTCTCGTCGATGGTCTTGATGCTGCGAGATTTTTGGTTCTTCTTCTTCTTCTTCGGCGGAGGCTTCGCCGCACCAAGCTAACAATGGTGAGCATCAGGCAGTCTCTGAAAGAAAACAAAACTTACATCGGGTGCGGAGTCTGAGTCCGACCGAACAGCCATCTGCTTCCGTTTGGCTTGTTTCGCCTGGTATGCCGGCTGAACTGCTCTGATATTCATCTGGAGACGATCTTAGTAGCCGCTCAAAGAAAAAAAAATCACTTGCCTGAAGCAACGGCGCAGCTCCTGGTGAAGGCTCGTTTTCGCCGCCTTCAGTTCTAGGCTGAGACCATGGCTCATCCTGATAGTCACCATCATTATTTGCTGATAGAATGGAGTTAAAAAACTTCAAGCGCTTAGACAATAGTAAGAATAATAATACATACCGTCCACCCTACCCGGAAATTGGAGCAATCTCTCGGTATCTACCCATAAGCAAGTGTTAGTTACTATGAACTGTGGTTCAGACATGACGGTGCTTGCCTGCGCCGACGTCACCGAAGTCCATGTTCAGATCAAAGTCCACGCCTGACAGATCACCGGCATTGAATGTAAGTGTGCGGCGGTAGGGCAGGGGATAGATCACACCTGGTACGGACTCTTTCAGTACTCCCACTTCGATGTGAAAATGATCAGCGATAGAATTAAATAGTAAAGAATGAGCTTACACGAAGCGAAGACTAGATGCCGGTCTGCGTCAGATAAGGTTTGGAAGTAAGCGGCAAAGTCTGCCTGCGGCACAGCTTGGGATGGCGGTCGAGACGTGGGTGGGCCAGGGTGTGAGGGAGTCGACATCAGCGACTCGGAAGGCTGGGGATTGAAGGCGGGGTGAGATGGAGTCGGTGTCAGCGACTCAGAAGGCGGGTGATTGAAGGCGGGGCGCAAGGGAGTCATTGTCGAGGACGGAAAAACACCGGGGCTGAAGTCAGGGTAGTAATTCTGGACTCCGGCGTTGACTCGCTGTAAGGGTTGTCGGCCAGTCGGGGTGAAAAACGGGGTCTCCGGACGAACCGCTGACGGTGGAGGTTGAAGCATCGGAGGAGGCGGTGGTGTCTGTTGAGCACTGGCGGAGGGTGGAGCAGGGTGCGGTGTTGCGTGGAAAGGCACATGCAGTGCTGGCGGCGCTGGCGGCTGAGTGACCGGCGGTTCGGTGGAGGGCGACGAAGTCGACGGCTGCATCTGACGAGATGCCTTCTCAAGGTTTCCAGCCCTCGTCGCAGCCCGCCTTTCTCCAGCAGTGCGACCTTTCTCCATTTGCGCCTCTGAAAATGGTGGCCCCTCAGCAAATAAAAACACTGCATTGGAAGGATAAAGCTTACGAAAGACAAGCATCCCTTCAGTCGGACGTGTTTTACGCCGTGCGTTAGCGTCGGGCACCTGGTTGGTATGGAACGCCGTACTGGACATGAGGGAGAGAGTGAAAAAAAAAGTCACGGCAAACACTGAGTGTCACACCGCGCTTTGACCCCCGCCGAGTCGCCCGATCATCTTTGATTCCTCGATAATGCCAGCCTGCAATTTTTGCTCACGAAGCTTCACTAGCTACGATAATGTCCGCCGACATCAGTCCATGGTCCCCGGTTGCCGCACCCAGCGCGACAAAAAATACAATGCTCACCTGAAAGCACTTCGGGACACCAGATTGGCAAAGAAAAATGGGCTCAGGCGTAGAGGAGGGACCAGCAGCTGGCGACATGGATGTAGACCAGGATTTTTCTCAGCCTGCGACCTCAGGCGATGTTGCAATGGCGGATATGGAAGGATTTGTGCCAAACTCATCTGCGCCCGCGCCGGAGGGGGATCCTGACGCTGCGCAGCCAGAAGGCGCCTCCGCCACCGCGACACCCGCAGGCCTAGATCACCAGGAATGGAGGGAATGCTTCCCCGGTCCCGCAGGCGCCACCTTTGGAAAGGGGAAAACAATGTTTGAAGAGATACGGGACGAAGAGATTTTGAAGGGTGCAGAAGTGTTAGGCCCATTCAAGGATGAGGCCGAGTGGGAACTGGCGAAGTGGCTAATAAAGCACGTTGGCCATACTGCCTGCGAGGAATTCCTCCAACTTTCTATAGTAAGTCTTCCCGACAGCAAGTACTAAAACAACAGCTGATGGGCATCTAGATCAGCGAACGCGCCCAGCCATCGTACACCAAGAAGAAGGACTTCTTTGAGAAGGTGGACAACCTGCCAGGTGGTGTGAAGTGGGAATGCAGGAAGCTGGATGTTCAGGGCGACGTACCCGATCTCGAGAAAGACCCTACTGGGGCGACAATGCGGCAGGAGAACTTGGAACTTTGGTTCCGGGATCCGGTCGAATGTGTGCAAGAGCTGATTGGAAATCCCATATTCCGCGACGTGATGAAGTTCGCGCCCGAGAAATTGTACGCGGATGAGAAGGGGGAGGTCGAAATAATCAACGAGATGTGGACAGCGAACGAGTCGTAGCATACTTCGTCACTACGTAGGATGAGGATCTTCGTCACTTGATGGGAAAAGTTGATCAGGTGTCTAAGCAAGTTCGTGAGATCAGAATAAGCGAAGGAAAGTTCGTCGGATGTGCTCCCGAAGCTGTGTGAGCACTCTTTTCGTTCACGCGGAAATTTCTGTTCCCAACCCTAAACTCTAACCAACCCGAACCCGAACCCGAACCTTACCCCAAACCCTAACCGGTGAATACCCGCAGTTAGGGCGCGCTGCGCTTGCCCTAACTGCTCGAAATGGGGTTACAGGTGGATACAGAACTGTTGGCATCAGCCACCCGACGAACTTGCCCCATCAAATGACGAAGATCCTCATCCTACGTAGTGACGAAGTATGTGGGGGCTCGACAGCGAACTGGTGGTGGGAACTACAGGTCAGCGGAACCAGCATCGCCATTGATGTACGTACAACTCACCGGCTTTTATTTTAGAAACGCCTGCCGCCCGGAGTGACAATTGCGCCACTCATCCTGTCCTCGGACAAAACTATGCTCTCCAATTTTCGTGGTGATAACTCCGCATGGCCCGTATACCTCACTATAGGAAATATTGGAAAAGAGACACGTCGTCAGGTCTCTGCGCATGCCACGGTTCTAATTGGTTACCTCCCCATACCAAAATTCGATTGCTTTGAAAAAGAAACGCGCGCGCTCGCCAAGTACCGACTGTTCCACAAATGCATGTCTATTATTATGGCAACTGTCGCGGCCGCCGGCCGGACTGGAGTCGACATGGTGTGCTCTGACAACTTTGTGCGAAATGTTTGGCCCATCTTCGCAGCATACGTTGCGGACTACCCAGAGCAATGCCTGGTGTCGTGCTGCAAAGAAAACCGTTGCCCCATGTGCAAGGTTAAGCCAACGGAGCGCGGCGATCATCAGCCCAATTCCAAGCGCGACCAACGCGAGACTCTCAACTTCATGGACCGCCAGATCGCTGGCGAGAAAGATCCAGAGTTCGAGGCTGACGGAATCCGAGCAGTTCCGAGCCCATTCTGGAGGGATCTTCCTCATTCCGACGTCTTCCAGGCTTTTACCCCCGATCTACTGCACCAGCTGCACAAGGGCGTCTTCAAGGACCATTTGGTGAAGTGGTGTACCGAGATTATCGGCAAGCTCGAGGTGGACAACCGATTTCGGCGGATGCCGGATCATCATGGGCTACGCCATTTTAAAAATGGGATTTCCTCCGTCTCGCAGTGGACGGGGACAGAGCATAAAGAAATGGAGAAGGTCTTTTTAGGCCTCGTCGCAGCGGATCCTCACGTACAAGTCGTCAAGTCTGTCCGTGCCTTGATGGACTTCGCATATTTTGCATCCCTGCAATCTCACACCTCCGAAACTCTCCTGGGGCTACGAAACTCGCTCGACGAGTTTCACGCGAACAAACAGATATTTATCGACTTGGAGGCTTGCAAGGGGAACTTCAATTTCCCCAAGATGCACTCCTTAGACCATTACGAGGAGCTCATCCGTCTATTTGGGAGCGCCGATGGGTTTAATACGGAATCACCCGAACGACTACACATCGACTATGCCAAGAACGCCTATCGAGCCAGTAATCGGAAGGACTACATTATTCAAATGACTCTCTGGTTACAACGTCAAGAATCCGTGGCCCGTTTCAGTGCTTTCCGTGAATGGATGTTTGCACCGCCGCCACCGCCTGCTCCCGCGCCGTCATCGCCTGCTCCCACACCTTTACCGCATACTCCCGCGCCTGCTTCTTCGGCCCCTTCAAATCAGCCCGCCGAATCAGACCCCGATACCCTCACCGTGTCTTACTCCATCGCTAAACGCCCTCCACCCGCCATGCGCAGGGTTCTGGGCTCCCATATTATTGCCCGGGATGGCCACAATGCGCCCCGCTTTCTTAGCGCTGTTTCGACTTTCCTACAGAAAGCCGGCTCTTCTTTCGTTCCCCACGATTTCGATGTATTTAGCACTTGGAAGCGCATTTCCTTCACTCTCCCGAATATACCCGAGGTCGGCAAACGCCACACCATGAATGTTGTCCGCGCTACTGCACCTCTCATCACTCTAGATAAATCGGAAACCGCGCATCACGACTTTGCCCTGGTCAGAACGGGAGAACTTAATCTCCTGACTGAAGGATCATCCCTCCAAGGCGAGTCATTTAGTTTTCAAAATAGACTTGAGATTAATATTTTGCTAGGTCTTCGTGTTGCCCAAGTCCACGTCATATTCCAGTTACCCGCACATTATCGCACCAAAACTTCGCAGCCACTTGCGTACATCGAATGGTTCACCCCTTTTCGAACTCCGAACACCGTAGACGGTTATTATCATGTCAGCCGCTCGACACGCAAAATTCGCGGTGCTGACGGACCATATGCGGAGATTATCACTGCTGATCGAATCGTGCGGAGCGCCATGCTCATACCTCAGAAGTGGGGACAGGACTCCAAGTTTCTCGTGAACTCTCATATCGACGGACATTCCTTTTGTATGTTTAAATTAGGTCGTCGCGACTGCCTCCCTATTTAATTAATTGTACTTGCACCTGTTTAAATTGGGTTATCATGCATGTCATCAATTTGAGCAGCAGACTGTATTATTATATAATAATAATATACAAGGATGTCCGCCGTCTAGTGATCTAGTATGTTCTCTTTGTCTATTGCTTCCATTGAGCGCAACTTTTGCCGGAGTTGAAGGTGTCGGCTACGGAGACGCGTGCTCACGGCCTCGAGAGACTGGATTTCGACAGCGAGCGCATCTAGCTCTGCGCAGATTTTCCTCTGTTTTCAGGAGCTATCAAGATGCCGGCGGCTCTATCAAGAAGCCGAGGCTCTATCCGCCAGAAACCTGTTTCCAGATGCGCCCGCCGTCGAATCTGGCACGCTCCGCGGTAGCATCGAACTGCCGCTCTCGAAATCGACCTGCGCGGTAGCATTCAACCGCCTCCGTCCAAGCTTTGTTCTGCGGTTATATCCGCCCGCCGTCGAATCTGGCACGCTCCGCGGTAGCATCGAACCGCCGCTCTCGAAATCGACCTGCGCGGTAGCATTCAACCGCCTCTGTCCAAGCTTTTTTCTGTGGTTATATCCGTCCGCCGTCGAATCTGGCACGCTCCGCGGTAGCATCCACCTGCCGCTCTCGAAATCGACTTGCACGGTAGCATTCAACCGCCTCCGCCCAAGCTCTGTTCTGCAGTTATATCTGCCCGCGCCGAATCTGGCACGCTGTGCAGTAACATCCACCCGCCGCTCTCAAAATCAACCCGCGCGGTAGTATCCACCTGCACCTCAGCGGTACTTGCCGCAGTTGGAATTACCCGCTACTTCTCGGTCCTGTCGTCAAGTCTAGCTATTTATCGAATGTTTGGGAGGTACTTTGCGGTCGCAATATGTGTATACATCAGAAGGACGGCAGTACCTAACACCTGCGTCAAAATTGGCTACGTGTCTTCTGTGTCTCAAGGCTCACAACTAGGATCTGATGAGAAATTGCACCACCCAGGATGAGAACCCTCTTCCTGCAGTGTATCACTGGCTCTCTCCAAGCTGTCAACCCTTCGCAGGAGGTTGAGGGCTGCGTAGGCATCTCGAATCCGAATCTCAGGCACATTGAATTTACTTTAGTCGATTTGGTTTTGACGCTTTTCAGATTGACCCGTACCTGATGCAGCCCCTGTTTTTGGGTGCCGGTTTGGGGCACCGACCCTGAATGGAAGTACAGATGGTGCGTATCATCTATAGACACAAACATGGTTTGAATGCCAGTGCTCAAACCCGGATGCACACCGTCTTTTGGGCTCACCTTCGAGCATGTAGACCGCGCAAGCCCAGTACGCAGTTTGAGCGTACCCTCTGATAAAGGTGCCAGCGCTGGTGCCGTCACACTTCATTCCAAAGTGCATCGAGTTCGGGTGACAAAGAATAATGCCATCCACAATATGGTGGAAGCGAGGAAGTTCCAAGTACCTTATGCACAGTTTCCTCTCTTCCTGCGGCATCCTTCCTGAGTTTTATTCCACCCAGAATTACCCCGTACCAAAGAACTCTGCCCACTGCAAGGGGACCGGAAACGCGCGAGTGCACAGTTTGTGCGCTGCGTGGAAGAAATCATGGAGAGTGGAAATTAGATTCAGTTTATCCTTACTTACCTCCATCCGCAGTGTGAACAGATTTCGATCGAGACAGGATGCTGGTTATACTCCAGTGCACAACGTGTATTTGCCATGAGCCTTTTCTTCATTCCACTTCTCCTCGCAGCAGGATATGGAGCAGATCGTAAACCATTTTAATACTCTTTTGCTTACTTTAATAGCGGCATGCAACGACGAGACTAAAGAGATGCACAAAAATCTTTTCCAGGTGGAGGAGCGGGAAAAGGCGGCGAGAGAGGAACCCGAGACACTATCCTATCAACCCATTCTGATGTTAAAATATATCTAGAGAACCGTGCATGTTTTAACGGCGTGATAAAGCTTATTGAATTCATTAACTTATATACACCGCTGCTCACTGTTCTTCTTTAACGGTGCTGCAATGGTATCCATTGCACGGTAATATTCACTGCAAGCAAGCAAAAACAGACTGATATTATTGGACTCAGCAAGTATATGCAGTGCAGTGTCGTTAGTCTGTACCATGACACAATGTTCATATGGCACATTTGCATCTTGACCTTGTATGCGACTTGAATTTTGGGTCTGAACCTTGGATCTTCGAGCCAGCTGCAAATTAAATGCAATTAGTAGTAGCCTGTACGATACTCAGCACTAGTAGACATTACATTTGGCTGCTTGTATCCTTTGCCAGGCCTAGAGAAACTTTATGATTCCACAAATCATTGCGCCGCTCACAATTGAATTTGTGTTCATCTGTCCTCGAAATTCGCTTCATTATGCATCGTTAAAGCTGCTTAAAGTTCCTGGAAAGACCGTAGTTCAAATATACACCTCCAGAAGCAATCCCTGATTTTTGGCACGCTTTCTCAGAATATGTGTCTGAAAGCGAGGTTTTCTCAATGCTCGAACACATAGGGCACGGACACAGCCGATAATTTTAAATGGGATTCTCTGGTATAGATACAAGTTATTGACAATTATCAGTTACTTTGTGGCCGGAACCAAAATGATACAAATGATTTGAGATAAAATCGCGAACTCATTGCAGTCAAGGCAAGTTCGATCATGTTACTAACTTTGTATATGTATTCTGTCTAGCTTCTTCCTCAATTTCGACATTAGTCCATGTCGCCACCCGTTCTTCTGGATCCTGAAACTAAAGCCGCCCGTTGTAAGGAAACTCTGCCAAGTACATTCAGCAAGTAATCTTAATAGTTATTGTACTAACACACGATTTTGAAGGTATCGGGATGCTCTGGTGGACTCTGCGCGTGACTGCATGCAACGGTATCATTGTGCGATAAATTTCTCAACTCTCCAAACTCACTAGCTTGTCCTCAATAGACTACGACAGTATGGAGAAGTGCCCAAGAAACGGAAATTTATTATGAACAGAATTTCGCTTCCATAACCAACTACCGCAATAAGTAGGTTTGTGCCGCAAATGGCGTGAAGGGATTACATCGATAATTTCAGTCTCAAGGCTTTCGAGGGAAGGAGGAGCGGTCTCTCATGTAAAAGACCCAGGCTCTTCACGAAAAGACTGAACACTTGAAGAGGTGTCCCCGTTGAACATTCACTGTAGTCAACTCAAAAAGGAACAAATTGAAAGTAAAGTCGGATCCCCCTCCCCCGAACCGAACTATTGCCTCGTGATTCCAAACCAGCTAAAGCAAAAGCTACTGATCCAATGCTGCCTACAGGCCCCCCTAGCGCTTACTATTTTCCTTCCGACACTTACTATAGTTATTAAAATTCTACGAACTACATTTTCCCGGGAACAATGGAATACAGCATTGATTTCCATGGTACTATGTTATCAGAAGATCCAGGAGGATTTGCTTGCTGCGCCTACTATTATGTACTAGTAGAACCATCGTTGTCAGTTGCCAGATTTTTGTAATTTATTTTGAATTTATTTCTCATTTTATTGCCGATGGGTTTCCATTTTCAATCAACAATACAGACCCTTGGTAGCTTCTAGGAGTCATCTATTCACATCTCTAATTACTGGATATGTTTCCAATTTTGATTGATATAGCTGCCTGTGGTCGAATATGACCGCAGACACGAGTTCAAGGGAATCCAAATAAATGAGTGACGGCAGGTGGAAGCCACCGCAGACACGAGTTTAGACAGTGGCGGTGAAATCCTACCGCCAAGCTGAAGGAGCAGTGGCGGGCAGTTGCTGCCGCATAACCTGATGATATGGCTGTCTGCGGTAGAATATGACCGCAGACACGCGTTTGGGTGGTGGCGGGGGAATTCAAACGCCCGAATGGATGAGCGACGGCATGTGGAAGCCACCGCAGACGTGGGTTTGGGCGGCGGCGGCGAAATTCTACCGCCAGGCTAAAGGAGTCGTGGTGGGCAGATGCTACCGCGTAAAAAAAAACGCTGTCTGTGGTTGAATGTAACCGCAGACACGTGTTTGGGCGGTCGCGGGGGAAATCAACCGCCCAAATAGATGAGCGATGGTGGGTGGAAATCACCGCAGACGTGAGTTTGGGCGGCAGCGGTGAAATTCTACTGCCAGGCTAAAGGAGTCGTGGCGGGCAGATGCTACCACGTAAAAAAAAAAACGCTGTCTGTGGTTGAATGTAACCGCAGACACGCGTTTGGGGAGGACCGACGAGATGGCACTCACACATAAATTTGATGTGAGGCACATTCGGCTGAGAAGGCGCACATGATGGCAACATGATGCTAATTTAGGAAGATGAGGCACATTCTCACGCGTTGAATATCTCTTTATTAGCTTTAAAATACCCCTTTCGAGCAGTTAGGGCAAGCGCAGCGCGCCCTAATGCGGGTATCCACTGGTTAGAGGTTCGGGTTAGAGGTTAGTGGTTCGGGTTAGAGGTTCGGGTTCGGGTTCGGGTTAGGCAAATATCTGTCCCGAAAGGGACAGATATTTACGCGGAACGAGGCTTTAGTGTACCAGCCTGAAATGCCCCGGCTTGGGGGACCCCCCGAGCGCAGCGAGGGAGGGGAGGGGCATTGAATGGCTGGTCCCCTTCCGCAAATGAGGAAACAAGGGTGTAAATTTCTCTGGGTTTCATAAGCAAGTGAGGCATATTGCTATAAATGTGCCTCGCATTGGCCTCGCATCACATGTGTGTGTGTGTGCCATCTTGTATATCCTCGCGTTTGGGCGGTCGCGGGGGAAATCAGCCGCCCAAATGGATGAGCGATGGTGGGTGGAAATCACCGCAGACGTGAGTTTGGGCGGCAGCGGTGAGATTCTACCGCCCAAATGGATGAGCGACGGCAGGTGGAAGCCACCGCAGACGTGAGTTTGGGTGGCGGCGGTGAAATTCTACCGCCAGGCTAAAGGAGTCGTGGCGGGCAGATGCTACCGCGTAAAAAAAAAACACTGTCTGTGGTTGAATGTAACCGCAGACACGCGTTTGAGCACGCGGGGGAAATCAACCACCCAAATGGATGAGCGATGGTGGGTGGAAATCACCGCAGACGTGAGTTTGGGCGGCGGCGGTGAAATTCTACTGCCAGGCTAAAGGAGTCGTGGCAGGCAGATGCTACCGCGTAAAAAAAAAAAGCTGTCTGTGGTTGAATGTAACCGCAGACACGCGTTTGGGCAGTCGCGGGGGAATTCAACTGCCCAAATGGATGAGCGACGGCGGGTGGAAGCCACCGCAGACGTGAGTTTGGGCGGCAGCGGCGAGATTCTACCGCCCAAATGGATGAGCGACGGCGGGTGGAAGCCACCGCAGATGTGAGTTTGGGCAGCGGCGGTGAGATTCTACCGCCAGGCTAAAGGAGTCGTGGCGGGCAGATGCTACCGCGTAAAAAAAAAAAAGCTGTCTGTGGTTGAATGTAACCGCAGCACGCGTTTGAGCAGTCGCGGGGGAATTCAACCGCCCAAATGGATGAGCGACGGCGGGTGGAAGTCACCGCAGACAGGAGTTTGGGCAGCGGCGGTAAGATTCTACTGCAGGCTGCCGCATGGTGATTCGGCGGCCAAATGCAACTGCCAACCAGAATTTGAGCAGTGGCGGCTCGATTCAACTGCGAGGCAGCCTTTAAGCAGCGCAGTGGGATGCTACTGCGCATGTCAGTTTGGGGAGCGGCAGTGAATTGGGCGGGAGAATTCTACTGCCTGACTGCCTGGGTTCAGCGGGCAGGTACTAGGCGGCTAGATGCGACCGTGAACGTCGGATAGGCTCCTGCAGGTAGATAGAACTGCGAACCATTGGCAAGTGCACCCCGAGAGGAGGCAGGCGGATCCAACTGCGGCCTCAAAAATTATAGCTTGCAGTCAAATCAAACTGCCAAAGATTATCCATAGGCAATGTTCATGCAATGACTGCGGCAGGAAAGAACCGTCATGCAGCCCGCTGCACTCTGATGGTCGGCGCGCTGGATCAGATTTGGGTGCAAGGTCGTGTTTGTTTATACGGCCGGATATCACTCAGTTATCTGTCAGAAGGGGCTTGCTGCAGAGTCCGGAAATCGGGGGGGTTGGGAGATCACCTATAACATGGAAGCAGGGCCTCGGAACATAGGTATCAAGTGGTAGAAATCAAACTTCACATGTCTGGCTCCAACTTTGGCTACTCAACTGTATGGGTACATCGACAATTGTCCGCGGTCTGGGAGGGGGGAGTTGCGCGGGAAAACACGCTTTTTTTGAAACCCCTCCCAAATATTTATTTCAGCTTGGAATCCCGGGAAATATCAATCGAAGCTATTCCCATGCTCTATCTAAAGAATACTCATGAGACTTGGGCAAATATTGTATTGTATCCCGCCCCCGACGCTGCTCTTCATTGCGTTCCGCGGGTGTGACTAAGTGTGACTCTCAGCCAGAACGTGACAAGCAGTTGGCGCACGCTCAATACCCTTGCTTGAATGGCATCCAAAAATTCAAAAACTGTATGGAAACCATTCTGAACATTCATCCGACCTTTTTCAAGCAGCCTTCCAGTTTTTCAGGCCATCCAAGACATCAGAGGGTCTAATTAACACAAAACCTATGTCCCTCACTCCAGATCGACCTGGAGGGAGTTGCGTGAGCCCAAATTTTACGAGGAAGCACATAATACACTTTGGAATGAGTTGAAAATCCAAGACTCCCGTTATAGGACCGTTTTCAGTGCTCAGCAGTGGTAATGGTCCCCTATGTGTCACATGACTCATTGAGTGGCCTGCTTGTGCAAGCTCTCTGAACATCGGAGGCTTCCACAGCGCTTCAAAATATTTTGGGGTGGTCTGACGATCACATAAAGCGATATGAACCATTGGAACACACAATATGATGCCCTACTAGAGCTGCACAGAGGAATCTATCAAAATTGGTAGTCCCATCACTGACCTGCAAATAGCAGAAGTTCTGTGTGCCATAAAATTCCAAGGAAATGTGCTTTAGACACCTAATAGCATTGAATACAAGATATAGACTACCATTAGGGAATATGTAGTGAGTTGAGGGTGGAGTGAAGTGATGATTGACCCCTTTGTTTGGCGGACTTTGAAGCAAGCCCCTTCAGCGAAGGGCCGGCGTGCCGGGCCGGAGCGGCACAGGCTTGCTCCGAACCTACGACGACCACAAGACGACCACGCCAACTTCGCGCTTTTGAACATTGCTCTGGCTCGGGACGCTATTCACATCCAATATTGATATCTATCGCCATTCCTCAATGCTGGGCCCAATTCTCAATTCAAGAGAACTTCCCTTGCTCCCCGTTTGCTCCCCGTAGTGCCAAATCTTCGACCCATCCTCTCACACTCGGGCGCGAACCTTCCAGGAGACTAGAGGACATTTCGGCGTTCAAATACACACTCATTCAGCTCAATTTCTGCCCAATTCTCATTAAATACAGATGCTGCACCGACATTGTACGCACACTTTATGCTGCTTTCTCCTCCCTGCTTCTTTTTTGACGAGTAATTCGGGCAAGCCTAGACTTTTTTCACCACGAACCGTCGATTTATCCACCTCAAGTACCAGCACGCTGCCTGTCTTGTCAAAATATGGGTTGAACCCCACGGCCAATTCTCAGGATGGACGGTACTACGTGTCTCATCCAAGGTACGTGGCTACGTGATTTCTCTGCTTTCTCATACTCATAATCGTCCATAAACCCCGCAAGGTCCTAGGTCGGGCACAGCCATCCGCGTCGCCCACCACCGGCGCTTTTCGAGATGTACGGTTGAAAGAAGGTCGTCTTCGCCGCTCACAGGCCTACGGCGCTGCCGTGGTACTGCTATAGAAGCCTGGTACGTACTAAAACTCGCACTATGTTTTCCCTACTGACTATCGCCGCTCAAGGCTGCCAGTTTTTCTTACGGCGGGCGTCGGGCAAGCCCATCACGGCCATGACTACCAGATACGTATTTCGAGGTTTCTACATCTTATTATAGGCGCTGACATTGTTCCCAACGCGCGCTTGCAGTGTCCTCCACTGGCACTACCCGTCATCCTCGACGTCACACGCACGCAGAAGTCTCTCCGCAAAGCTCCGTTCCCCTACCCTCGCATCTCCAGTGATATCAGTAGATGTGATTAAATTTCTACACGATTTGCTGTGAACTTCCCAGCTATCCAAAAAGGGATCCCCCACCGCCACCGAGATTAATCTTCTACGAGCCATCACAGGTACCGAGATTTATTCCGTGGGAAGCTGTGCACTGGATTAATCTAGGTATTGCCAGGGAAGTGGATCAAATAAACACTCACGAAAGGCTTGGGATTAAATCTTCGAAAAAAATCAATCTAGAGGCGGTGAATCTAGGCAAGGATTAGATCCGGGAGACTGAGGAGAGAAAACAGAGACAAACATCGAGCGGCAGTGGCGGCCAGATTTAATTTTGTGTAACTGAACATAAATTAATCTGGCGCACTGTCAGTGGGAACATGATGAAAAATCAAATCACAGATCTGACTGAGGCTGCAAATGTACATCATCAAAATTAATTTGTTGTACAATTTGCTGTCAACTTCCCAGCTATCCAAAAAGGGATCCTCGATCACCACCGAGATTAATTTTGTATGAGCCACCACAGGCACCGAGATTATTCCATGGGAAGTTGTGTCACTGGATTAATCTAGGCAATTCCAGGGAAAAGGAACACTCATGAAAGGTAAGGGCGATTAAATCTTCGAAAAAATTCAATCTAAAGGCAGTGGATCTAATCAGGGAATCTAATCAGGGATTAGATCCGGGAGAATGAAGAGAGAGAACAGAGACAAACATCGAACGGCAATGGCGGCACAGATTTAATTTTGCGCAACTGAATAGAAATTAATCTGGCACACTGTCAGTGGGAACATGACAAAAAATCAAATCATAGATCTGACTGAGGCTGCGAATGCTCCTGAGGATCCAGCATGCCATATGTGAGCATCGCCATGGGGATTGGACGGGCGGCAGGCAAGGCGGCAGTACGCCGGGATAGGGTGGGCTAGGTGTGTGTGCAGAGGTGGCACGGAAGGGACAGGGATGTGGACGGTGCGACACGGGCAGAGCGCGAATAGGGTGGGCATAGGGTGGATGTAAGTAAGCAGGGTGTGGCTCTGCAGGGGCGGTAGAGAGGGTCAGTACATGTGTTGGAGAATGCTTGCACAGGAGTACATACTGTGACCGAATCCCTGCCTAGCTCACGGGGCGGGACCATGACCGGCAGCAGTTGGCTGAAGTGAATTGTGTGTCAGGGCTGACCGTGGTTTCGTCGTTAATGGGTGGCATGGGTGAAGAAGGAGAATGGAGTGGAGCAAGGAGGGACGACAGGCAGGGTGGTGCAGCCAGCGCAATGCGAGCAAGGTGATGGTCGAAAGCAAGGAATGTTCCATCAAAATGTACACAAGAGCTCGTGATGCAACGTGTCTGCATGCCGAATTAAATTTTGACGCGCACCACTGTTGAGTGGATTGGTAGAACTCCCATCAGAGATCTTACTCCTTTGGGTTTCTCGCCACAACTCGCTTCCGCATGTAGCGTGGCGGGAAATGGCAGGCACCTCTCTCGCAGCTCTCATTGTTAGATGGCAGAGGAATGGTTCCACCAACATAAAACAAACAGATGATGTTTCCGTGTTTTTAGCCGTCAAGCAAATCAGATGGCTGGCGAATGTCGCAAATACCCAACATTCAAAATGAAAAAACAGTTATTCAAATGCCCTGTAGCATATTTTATGGTCGATGTATCTGTATGTTTTGCAAACCCACTATGTTTTCCAGCAGTTGGGCTCAAGCTGAGATGCGGCTTCGGTGACTCATTCACCCCGACATGCGGAGACTCTGAAGTTGAGGCCGGTTGAAGCAGGATATGGTGAGACATTTAAACTGGCTGCGATGAAACCTGAGAAAAGACGGTTATTTTGGTGGGTGGAAATCGGGCTTAAAAATAATAGATGCATTATTTATTCGTGCTGGGCCCAAAGGACGATCATCCGAATGAGGAGGTGGCAGCCATGGTGAGTGGAGGCATCCCGCCATTTAGACTTTGCGAATCATCGCAGTTCTACCAATCCACTACAGACTCGATGTGCACTTCTAACAACACGAGCAAAAATATAATGCACATTCAACCACAGGGGGCATCATCCAAGAAGAAATTGATACATATCAGTATGGCATGTGCTCAAAGTGCAGCAGTCAGTCCCGTGTAGTACTCCTGTGCAATTAATTCAAGAAAATTTTAACTGAGCAATACAACACTCACTGAGTAGTCATTCTCAAGCGAATCTTTCCCATTCTTTACCTCCTGTTCCGCTCTCTCTTTTGCTTTTTTATTCTCTTTCTCCACATCCTGCTTGACCATTCCCGCCAGACCCGCTTTTGCTTGCTCGCAGCCGACTCGAAGCTCCAGATACATCGCTGCTTGTTTGTGGGCATACGCCTGCCACCCGCCCACCAAGGGATTGTAATCATTTGGCCCTGAAGAAAAAGCGATGCCGAGATCGATACTACCAGTTTCGAGGGCAAGCTTAGTCCAGGTTTCGCTGGTTTTGCCGAACCAGGTGATTGCACGCTCGAATTCAGCATCCAAAATCTCAACTTCTTCAATTGCACGTTCAAGGAGGGCGCGTTCTTGGAACCATTGAACATGATCCACTTTTAAAACTTCATCAGCTGTGTTTCTTCAAGCCCAATTCTTGCTTACTTTCTTTTTCCCATTCTTGTGACTCTGCTGGATTCAGACCTGAAGGTCGAGATGAATGCCAAAACCAAGGCTCACGCTTCCGTGAGTCACCGAGTTGAGGTTGACGCCCTCCCCTTCCGTATTGCTCCTTGCGATTGAGAGCCTGGAACGTAGAGTCGTTCTCAGCCATTCCCAGGGAGATGAGGGCACTGCGGATGCGGCGATATTTATCCCCAGCAACCTGAATGTTGTTGCTGAGAGTTTGAAGGAATTTTCCAGCACGTGTGTTGGCTTCGATACCATGAATGTCTGTCTTCTTGATTGAAAGGTTCCAGTTGAAAGTGCGGATTGATGTCCGCAGTTCAGACAACGCCTCGTGTGCGTCCGACTCTCGCAGTTCTCGCTCAACCACAGTCAGCGCCTCCAATTTCAGAACGGACCGTTGGTTCTCTTGAATCTCAGAAGGGAGGTAGAGAGGGGCATCTTCTGGTTTGTCAGGGTTCATCGCCTTCATGCGAGATTCAAGAGCAGGAACACGTTCCACCATCTGTCCGTGAAAGTCCACGATTGCCAAGTATAGCTTTTCTCGTGCCGCAGTGATTGAGTCTTCCCCTGCAGATAGAGCAACCATTTGTTTCAAAAGCTCTCTGAGAATAACTTGTGCTCAGCTGGATGCAAAAACTCAGAGTTTCAACGAAAACACACTTTTCTCCCTCGAGTTTTAATCCATCATCGATGAGCCCGAGATCGCCGAGGCGCTGCGATTTGTCTTGACCTGACTTTGGCTCCAGTGCCATGAGTTTCGCATATGCAGCAGCGTGTGTTGGAGGTGCTGGAAAATGTTAGTGTGAGAGTCTTTTGGTCCGCTGAGATCACTCACCAGACATTGATGAAAACTTTGTGTCAAAGACACTGACATCCTTGCCATCTCGCTCAATAGTTGTCACCCGGCCTTCCCACATCTGTCGCCATTTTGTTGCATCCAACTGATGGCGCAGGCTCATTGCCTCATCAAGTTCATCGAAGAAGAGTAGCCTATTTCGCCTCTCATGATGTGTGACACGATACAGTCGCCTCAAAGTAGAAGCTGCTCTCCGTTAGAAGCATTCCCTGTTAATAAGTGTGTTAAACGAACCTAAGTGAATCATTTTCTTCCAGTTCCAGTGATCACAAGTTGCATCAATGACATCGTGTCGGTGTCCATCATTCATCTCTTTTGTGCTTCCTGCTGTGAGATTGTGCTCTGCCCACCTCGTCTCAATAAGCTCCCCTGTTGTCAACCCAACATGAAACAGTAAGTTCAAGTTGAATCGAAGCATGCACATTTCCTGGTGGTTCAGAACGTGCATTTTCCCGATTGCACCCTCTATCCTTTCGAAGACAGGAAGCATGTCGGAGAAGTTCGCACGGATCCAATCAAGTAGCTTAGCCTTGAACTGACACCAGATGTCGTATGTCAGTAGAATCCAACGCAATGATTGGGCTTCAATTCCAAGCCCAGAGCTCAGTGCAAGAACAGTGTAGCCATAGCTTCACAACACGTCAGATGAACAAAAAGTGAAGATTCGACCTGGCTACGCACCCCTCGCCCTTTATCAGATCAACCAGCGACTGTGGGAGGTAGAACCCGTGACGCGCACACTGTACAGCAACAACACCAGTGATCACTGCATTTTTGAACTTTGCTATATCTTGCATACGCGCAGCCTTGAGATGACTGCAGGTGCCTGTCTACCATGTATAATTCAGCCACAAGATGTAAGAACAGCTATTCAAGCAGACATACCTCGTCATTCGGCTTGAGAGAACCCAGATAAGTCTTGTGCCTCATTGCAGGTACACAGCATGCATTGCCGCTGTTGAGCCCCATGTCGTTTGGATCATCCTGCTTATTCTTCCGTTGCATCTTGAAGTTTCCATCGGTTGAAATAAACAAGGTCGATTTGTGCCTAAATAAACTGCTCGTAAGCACAAGAAACACCAGCAAATGGATCACAGGCACCGTTCATGCTCTAACACATTCAGGATCTGCTCAAGCGTCACATTAAACCCTACCTCCGGGCATGCCGGACAGCGCAGTGCTAATGATCCTGGACGACGATGCGGAACAAATTGATCGATGCCATGCGCCTGGCCAGTACGGCGCTCAAGTGTGAGATACCTCCAGAGATGACATGCAAACAGGAATTCCCGATATCGATTCTGCAATACAAAAGCATGTTTAATTTGGGACCAAAATTTAAATGCCGCTCACCGCCACAGATGCTGGGTCAGAATTATTTGTAAGTTGACACAATGCTTTGATGTAGTCGTAGGCAGACTTTTTTGAGGACAAAGAATGAACTTGGAATTGCCGCATGACACGGAAAGTGAACGCAGTTTGGGGTTGCTTGACTGTTGATGGGAATAACCGCACAGCAAGCAGCTGCTCCCACCTCTGTGAGTTATGACAAGCACAAAATTGCATCGACCGTGTATGGAATCCATTGTGATCGCAAAGTGTGAAGACAACACGCTCTGGCGGTCCGAGCGGTGTGTGGGGACATTGCTCTGTTGCACCGAGATGGGTGTGCAATATGTGATCATCAGCAAGCGAGTCCCGCACAAACATTTTGCCGTCCCATTTTTCAACATGGTGAAGGGGTGTATAGCGATGTTGCGCAATAAGGCAAGCACGACACCACAGAGGAGCATTGAAACACTCGATACAGCGAAAGATTGCCAGCGCAATACCACATTCACACATCTGGCCAAGTTGCCAATGGGAGAATGTTGCGAGTATATGTTCTTGGAATTTCGGGAGCAGAGGAGCGATTTCTGCGAGATGGTTTGATTGACCCTGATCATTACATCGAGTGAATTTTGGCCTCTTCAGAGAGTAACCTGACATCACCTGCGACCGTCGTGGTGTGTCTTTCTCAGAATTGATTCCAGGAGCATCCTCAAGGGTGACTGGCTGAAGCGAAAGAGAAGATTCTGTGGGCAGTGTTGAAGTCCCAGCTTCGGAGTTCCATTTGCCGGCTGCTCCACGAACATGTGGTGCCGCCTTCCAGCCCGGCACAGATGCAGCAGGCACTGCCTCTGAGGCTGTCGCATGCAATGGCTCTGTGAAGCCTACTTCAGTTGCTCGAGTGTGGGGTGGTGTTGAATATGAGAATGGGGTAGGTCCTGCCATGTCTACTGGCTCTGAAAAGCGCGCTCAAGTGCGTGTACACTTTTTCTCACTGCCTACGGCATTGTCATTGGGCCATTTGATGGACATCTAGAATGTCTTCAATAATTTGCATAGCAGAGCAACATGTAAATGTTCTTGCATACTGGGAGAGGACAAATTCAGAGAGGGGAGAGAGGAAGAGAGAGAAGAGTGCTGATTTGCCATGAGGCTCTTGCGTGGGCATTCGAAACAGGGCCACATGGTTGATGAGTGGGAGTCTTCGCCTTTGAGAATCCATCAAAATGACGACCAGTCTCGTTTATCGGGCCGGTATGCGGCTGTCTGATAATACTGTTTCCCCTCACTTCGATGTTTGGACTGAATTACCCACAGAGTGGATAATTTTGGCGGCGAACAACTTACAACTTCAACACAAAACTTTGATAGCCCGATGGAGACCGAGATGTCCGGCGCATTCCTGGCAGGCTGCAGATTTTAAATCTGCAGGGTATATACCAAAAACGAAAATGAGAATACAGACATATATAGAGCCAAGCGATAGCCGTACCATAAGGCTAGTGATAGCCGGTAGCGCTTCGGCTAAGCTAAGCCATCAAATGAGGGCGGGATGATGGCGCTGATGGCGCTAATGTCCATGAGGTCGAAAATGACGTACATTGGTTAATTTAAGAACTTTGACAGGAGCGTGTACACCCTCTGGGGTGTACGCGTCGAGTCACAGTCAGATGACTTGTTACGGAAACACGTATTACCTATTGGCGAGTCTTCTCTGATTGAAAGAGAAAAATTGAGCTGCTCAAATTGGGCTCAAGTTTTGTTCTACAGCAACTGAAATTGAGCCTCCAGCTACCATCAGTTACAAAATATGCGTGCACCACTGGCATGAGATTAATTATCTGGCTTCTGATTGAAAGAGAAAAATTGAGCTGCTCGAAGACAGCCGTACTTTGCCTACTTGACTATTTTTGAATATGAGCAGAAGGAAATATGGATAAAGTATGGTAAATCAATATTCGGTAAGATCAATTTCCTCCAAATCAATCACAATTCTGCGCTTCTTCGGTTCCGGCCCAGTGAGGTCTATAATATCAGGGCTAACACGAGGATGGGGAGGAGTGGGAGAGCGCTTCCTTTTTGGTGGGGTGGAGCGGGTAAGCTGAAGCGCAGTGCGGGGTGCAGCTAGAGTACGCCGTTGAAGCGATGGTCCAAGGCGAGGAGTAGGTGGGCGGGAAGTCGCCAGAATGGGATCCTGAGGTGGAGAAACAGGAGGAATCAGATGCGCCGGGACATCCTGCTTTCCCCATTTCTTGCCGGTGAGCATGTAGTCAATCCACAAGTTACGGACAACTTGTAACTTCCAGCCCGATAACTGGGGAGAGAGCATCTGAACCTTTGTACACCGCGCTTTGGGATGGGCCACGCACTGACTCGATACGCATCAGGCAGAATCCGACTAGTTTAATTGATAAAGACTTACAAATGTAGTCCAGCGAGCAACGGTAAAATCGAACTCCTTTCCACGTCCGTAACTCAATGCCATTCGCATGCGGCAAGAGTCCGGCGCATATGGTCGAGGTGGAGCGGGCCCGGCGAATTGTTCGATCTGAACAGTGAGCTGCTGCTCGATGGAGGTGCGTAGCTCAAGTATTCGCAACCGGGCAGGAGTGCGAGGACGAGAAATAGGAGTGCGAGTAGGAGGTGTCCGAGAAGCCATGGTCTTAGGTGCGAGATTGGATTGAGTTACGGGTGGATTTATATTTGGTTGTTGTCTACAGAGGTCCTACAAAATGCAAGGGCGAATATTTGCTGTGTGAAACATCGGCCTTTACCTACAAATTTGAAATCGTTGACACTATCATTCTGCAGTAGCACTGTTCGGGTCGGCTCAGGCTTGGGTCGGCGACCCGGGTCACCTGGCATGTGAGTGAGTAACCAAAATATCACCTGTGTCAGGGTACATAGCTGAGTGTCGAACTACTGACCATTCCTGGGGGCAATATATGCACTTGGCACTGATTTACTGCCATTTAGCTTGCCTCACATACCTCTGGTACAGGCCTCACATACCCCTGGTACAGGCTCAATACACAACCCGACGCTACTTGATCCGGCGAGCAAGGCGCCCTACCCGACCCTACAGGTCGGGTGGAGGCAGGGTCGGGTGAAGCGTCAAGCTGAACGGCGAACTCTGAGCAGTGTTACTCGGTTCCATGAATATGCGAGCGACACTGACTTTGCAATAATGGCAAAGCCTGAGTAGTGGTATCCGGCTACTGTGGTTCAGGGCTGCATACTCACCTCTTTTTGAGTCCCTCTCTACTTCCAACCCACAGACGTGCACATTATCCACTCTCTACAATGTCCTCACCTCAGAATACCCAGCCTCCGTTGCAGTCGCCGCTGCCACCACACGATTCTGATCATACAACGCTCCGAGTGTGGACGAAGATGAGTGCGCGGGAGTACAAGGCACTGGGCTTGGAAGATGACCCAGTCCGTCGCTGGGTCCTCGCTGAGCTGTACCCTCTGTACATGGCAGCTGTACGGGCGGGTTCAATTAGCGGCGCTCGTGAAAACTACGTGAAGACGACTCTGTTCGACGTCTTCGAGGAGACGTGGCAATTTGCGGCCAAAAACTACAACATAGGCCCATTCAAGGAGGCGAGTATCATCTCTGGGTTCATCATCTTTGGAGCATCTGTTCATCGTCTGACTTCCCTAGAAACTGTGGCTCATGATCAAGAACCACTATGACACCACCGACAAGCCGCCCCGTCCCATGAAGCATACCAATGGCAGTGCGGAGCGCAAGCCTCGCGTTGTGAGTGCAATTGCCATGTTCAAGAAGGAGCATGAGGCGGAGATCGCGCGGGAGCGCGACACCGAGGCAGTGCGCCTGGCAGCAGTGGGGGAACCCGTTACACACCCTTTAGCCCTGTACAATGGCAGTGATGCCTCGGTCAAGGCGGAGATGGAAGAGCATGCGCACCGCGCAAACAAGGTTATTGACGCAGGGCCGACACCAGATGATATCGCTAAGTTCGCTTTTTCTACAGCTCGGCTCTCCCATTCTGACTTGCTCTTTAGGAACCAGGAAACTGTCGACATAGCCATCATCAAGAAGCTCAAGAGTTTGATGGGCCACGGCTGGACTGGCCATGGTGACATGGTGTTCTTTGTGCGTGCCAGCTTCGTCAACCATGACAACAAAATTGCGACACTGTGGTGAGTTCGATTCAACCGGAGAAGTAACATTACCCCACATAAATCACCCAGCCTCGCCGTTGGTCCCAAATACACAGTCGAGCCTTATGCATCATCACGTGAGGACCAAGAAACGAAGGAGTTTACAGAATATGCGGTCAAGGTCCTATCCAGTGCGTTATTCTTCTTCATTTCTCGTTCCTCTCAGACTTACTTATGTCAAGCTGATGCAGCGGCTCCCCCCACCGAGCCTACTTTGGAGGTAGATGGTGCAGGTAACGCTGTGCTTCCAAAAATCAAAACCAAAAATACGCCATCAGAGACGCTGCCCCAGCTGTTGAAAGGATACGCTACATTCACTCATCCTGGTTTGTACATTCATGTGAATAATTTTGTTGATGGTGTCTAATTGAAGCTATAGAGCACACGACGACAAGCGTCGTTCTCGTCAACGCTGATGGCTCGCAAGTTGATCTCGACAATGCCAGCCGGGAGGAGCTCATGCTCTTCTACGATCAAATTTGCCAACTCCGTAAAACCGGAACTGATGTTTCTGTGACGGTGGGCACTGGAAAAGCGCTGGCTGATGATGCAGATCCCAGGGGCGGGGCGTCCTGTCAACCTGCCGGTGGACTTGGCGCACCTGTCAATGATGTGCCTGGCTGGCGCAACTTGTCCACTGTCCCACACGCCATTGCTCCTGCTCATTCCGATGACTCACCCACAGCACTTGTCAATCTTGGGCGGCTCCCCGCAAATGTCATCATCGCCTCAGGCGACGCCGCAACTTTGCTTCCCGACACCACTCTCCCTGGGGCCAATGCGGTCATCGACATCGAGCCCAATGTTGAGCCCGTCGTTCCCCCCGCTGTCGACATTGCCGACGACTCGCCCACTGCGGTTGTCAATCCTGGACGGCTCCCCGCAAATGTTGACATCGCCTCAGGCAACGCCGCAACTTTGCTCCCCAACATCACTCTCCCTGGGGCCAGTGCGGTCACCGACATAGAGCCCAACGTTGAGCCCGTTATTCCCCCCGCTGTCAACATTGCAGATGTCGGAGCTATTGTCGATGTCCAGCCACAGTTCGCTTCTTCGCTGTCATCATTGTCATCGACAGCTGGGCAGCAGGTAACCAATAACCTGCATCTTGGAAAACGGAAGAGGTGAGACTTATAATCACTCTGCTCACACAACATTTCCCAGACTGAATACGTCGATCCATATTCAGGGTGACGACACACGATGATGCGAGTGCAGGCAAGTCGGCGAAACGTCAAGCTCTGTATGAACTCCGTTTACTCCAGAGTGATCCGAGCTCACAGCAGCGCAATAGAATGACCAAAGAAAACAAATTGCCGACTGAGCCGCGACGATCCACCCGATCGAAGGACAAAGCCTCCCTGCCCGCTTCGAAACCTGTGTTGAACAAGTCCGGCAACATCCGAGGGTACGAAATTGTGACGTTATGCCTTATCCCATTTTGACCCAAAACACAACAGCTGGAAGGGATTTGCAGCCGTTGATGATGATGGAAACGAAGTTAGCCCCGAAGAGTATGATGTCCGACGGAAGGTGAACGTGTAGCAGTCAAACCGAGATTGGAGATGTGATTGAGTTGACTAGATTGATCTTTTTGATTGGATTAAATTTTGAGCTATCGTAGTAACTTACTGGAGATCGGTACTCAGTGAGATTAAATTTCTCCGGTGGGAGAGAGCGCCTTGAGGTATATTTTGATTTGTTTGCTGAAGATCAATGCTGGCAGCGCGGACCGCCACAACTCGAAATAAAATCTTAGGATTCAATCCAAAGGAACAACTATGATCAGATGAAAGAAAGAAATTCTAGATTAAATCTTTGACTACTGTGGAAATAAAATCTCAGGATGCAATCCAAAGAAATAATTATGATCAGATGAAAGAAAGAGATTTCAGATTAAATCTTCGACTACTGTCGAAATAAAATCTCAGGATTAATCCAAAGAAATAATTTTGTTAGGAGAGGCACAGAAGCAACCAGAAGCATGATCAGAAAATTCCAGATTAAATCTTAGACTTCTGAGAAGATTATTTTTCTACAAGGCGCAGTTGCTGCCATACCATGAAAATTGAATCAGGGGTCTTCACAGCAATATGTGGGAAGATTAAATTTGGATGATGCACGATTTCGTGGCAAAATTTAATCACAGCTGCTGCAACCATTGTTGGACAACATCCGCGGCGCCCCTCTTGCACGCTAAGAGCAATGCGCTCTCATAGGTCCCGCCTTGAGCATTGACATCGGCGCCGTTCGCAAGAAGGAAGTCCACTGTATCTCTGCTAGATTTGTTGCCCAGATATATCGCTGCCTGTAGCGCTGTGTGGTAGCCACCTCCCTGTGCATTTATATCCGCACCATGGTCGAGGAGCAGGTGAATGATATCTGTATGCCCGTAAAAGGATGCCGCCTGCAGCGCATTGGCGAATGATTTGCCCGCTTCGCAGCTGGCATTCACCTCCGCTCCTTTCTGTATTAAGAGGCGGAATATATCAATATTCCCGCTGCAAGCCGCGGCATGCAACGGGGGACCCTGCCATGAGTCTGCTGCATTCACATCGGCACCGTTCTCGAGCAGAAGCTCAATAACCTCTATGTGCCCCTTCTCGCATGCCATGTGCAGAGGACGTCCGTGAAAATTGCCATCTGCTATTGAGTTGACGTCGCCGCCCTCGGCGATTAATAAGCGGACGGCCTCCATCTGACCACCGCTCGAGGCAGAATGCAAGGCAGTTCCGTGTACGGAATTTGTGTTGACATCAGCGCCATGGTCAGGCAAAAGACGAATAATTTCCAGGTGCCCTTCGCGGGACGCTTCGTGCAAAGCTGTTCCAGCATCCGCGTGGTTCTTGAGAAGAAGATTGACGATATCCGCATGTCCATTCTTCGCCGCGGACCCCAACGCGCTTCCGTAGCGCGTTTTTGCGTTGATATCAGCGCCATTCTGCAAGATAATGCGAACCACCTCGAGATCGCCCTTGCTTGAAGCAATGTCCAATGCAGTCGGGTAGGACGCATCCTGTGCGTTAACATCTGCCCCGTTTTCAAGTAAAAAATGAATGATCTCGGTGTGTCCATTCATGCATGCAGCCTGCAATGCGCTCCCATGGTATTCATCCGCTCCGCGGAGGTAGACACCCCTTGCGAGAAGGGAGCGTGCAGCATCATCGTAAACTCTGAAAAGGGAGGCTTGTGAACGGGTTCCAAACGACTTCTCTAGGGCCTTGATGTCCACGTTCGCACTGGGTGCGATCAGGGATGCGGTTGCTAGAGCGCACCCGTAATCCATCGCTCGTCGGTCGAGGGCTGCACTGCTCTGGAGTAGGAGCCGGATAATTTCCGCGTTTCCGTTACTAGAGGCTGCCTGGAACACGCTGCCAACGTATCTACCGTGGGCGTTGACGTCTGCCCCATTTGCAAGGAGGAGCGCGACGACCTCTTTGTTCCCTGCCCATGATGCAGCCTGCAATGCAGTTCCGAGGAAACTTGGATTCAAACTGACGTCCGCGCCGCTGGCGAGGAGAAGACGAACAATATCTGTGAGGTTTTCCGTGCAAGCTAACTCCAGCGCGCTGGTGACGCATTGCCTGCCCTTGGCGTTAACCTCTGCACCTTTCTCGAGCAGTAAGTGGACGATCTCCCTGTGGCCGCAAACCGATGCGGCCTGCAAGGCGGTCGCCTCCGTATTCTGCACATTCACATCCACACCATTCTGGAGCAGTTGCCGCACCCCCTCGATGTACCCTTCCTCCGAACACAAATGGAGGGGCGAGTCCGGGTCTGGGCAGGGATAGAGGGTATAGGAACGGCGGCGAAGATATTTTAAGCGCGATACTGCTCGCTGCCATCCTCCAAAAGGAGCATCGCATCGGAGGCCATGAGGGATTGGTCTCGCTCCGAAGAACGGCGCAGATGATGACACCACCACTTGGCGGCATATGGTGCCAGCGGTGAGCTCGGGTGATGTGGTGGGGAACCGAGAGGATGGTCGGAGAAGTAGAGAAGTTGGCCCAGGCAAGAACGAGCAATAAATGCGTGGGAGTGCCCTGGGCTGAGGTCGAAGCCAAACTTATCGGCAATCCTCCCGGAAAACAGATAATCCTGGACTGAGCCATGGCCCAATAGCACCGACTTCCCGCCGTCGCCGTCGACGACAGTGGCAAGTCCCTCCAACCAGACGGGGATGGCGTTAATGTTATCTTCGCGTAAGCTAGGATCGAATTTGTAGCGTGTTGGATTGGAAAAGTCAAACGCAATAGCATCAGCGAGCTCGACTAGGGTGAGGTTTTGAGCAGAGAAGAGGATCCAGCGCAGAGCACCGATGGCATATACCAGGTCCTGGGGCCGGATTGCCTCCAGAAAACGGTCGTAGATTCCAAATAGCTCATTTGGGAGATTTTCGAGAGTGGGCTCTAATTCGCTTTGCCGCTTGCAGCGCGAAAGTTCCAGAAGGAGGCAGTCGGCGAGGCGAAACCTGAATGCCAAATGAGTGGTTTGAAACATGTGTGTCGGTGGAAATAAAGACACGAACATTCCTCTGCTCTTATCCGCGACTCGATGAGTAATTTCCTCCGTGCAATGAGCCCAAGGCTTCATTTTGGGATTATTGCGAAGTTCACTGGCAATGAACAGTTCAATATCCGGCTGAGTGACATTCGCGTCCAGTACGACACATGGAATATCCCCCATTTCCTCGGTGAAGCGGGTGCGGGGTTGGCTTGTGAGCATGACGTGCAATGGGCTGCTCTTCCAGGCTCGCAGTTCCGAAATGAGGGCCATGAGTCGCCCAAATTCGGTGCCGGGGCACTCGTCCAGGGCATCCAATATGATATAGGTACGTCCGAGCTCTCGCAGCAGTTCTCTGAGCAATCGCAGGAGTACCTGATAATTTGGTAGTGCCTGTCCACGCGACAGGTGATACTCCTGGTTCAGGCTGTTGTACGGAGCCGGAGCCTGAGCCGAAAGCTGCAGAAGCATCCGCCGAAGGGCTGTTTCAACGGCATTTTTGTCCTTAGCCTTGAAGTCGAAATAAAAGAAGGCGACCGCCGATGACTTCCCCAGGTCCAGAAATAGCTGTTGGTCCTGGATGAGCTTCTGGATGACAGAAGAACTACATTTGCGTTGTCGTTTCTTTAGTTAAAGGGCAGATGAAGATGTAAAGTCTCACCTCAGCACGCTCTTCACCGTTCCCACTGTTTCAGAGCTGTGTCAGAATTCAGGGCATCCGACATTAGAAAAAACTTACAAGCGCCCTGAATCCACAATAGTCCCGGATTGTCTTGCCATTCAACAAACGCGCTCCCCTCCAAGAACCAGCGCCCAGTACCCCGCCTTCCGGAGCTTCTGGGTCTCATGTTGCCTCTGCTGCGTATTGGGCGGATCTTGCAACCAATCTTCAAGCTTCTTTTCAAGGCTACTTGTCCATCAGTCTACACAATCGCGCAAATGGGAAGAAAAGTAACGGACTTCATCTCATCGACTTTATCTAGGGTCGATTTTATCATGCTCTGCTGTATTGCAAGGTCTACCAGACGGTTGTTCTAAAAATATGGGTGAGCAACGGTACGTTGAGAAACTGTAAGCACTCGCCCTGAACCGAGCTCCGAACGAATCGAGATCTCGTTGGAGCTCGGTAAATCTGCTTCCCAACTGCTTGCGGTCGACACCACGTTGAATTGCTCCTAGGGTGTTGTAATCCGCTGTCAACCTGAGAACATGCTCTAGTAATCTGGCACATCTTTAGCTTGAGTCCCTCGAAGAAGAGAAGGGAAGATTAACCGACTATATCTTTCAATATCCGTGTTGAGGCGGCCAATGAGATCAACATGATTTGTGGCCTTCAGCGTATGGATGGCGGCACAAAGATCCTGCCCAATAACCGCACAGCGAAAAAGCAGAGCATCCCGTTTGTCATCTGTGTCCTTTGCTTCCTGCAGCGAAACTCATTTTCTAGGAACGGTGAGCACAACACGCAGCTTGCCTGGTACGTCTTCAAAATCAGGGAAAGAAAGCCAGCAATTGGAGCAACAAGGGGGAGTGCATGAGCGTAACTCGCAAGCTGTGCGGCAACATCAAGCGCAATGGTGACGTCGTGGACCACCGAATCTTTCGCATTCTTGGGATTAACGGCGGTCAATGCCGTCACAACCGAGGATGGAACGGCGGCGATGAAGACTGCGGGTGCAAGGGATGTTGGAGAGGAGTTGACAGCGGCGGACGGTCCCTCCAAGGCAGTATCGCCCTTGGGGTATGCTGTATCCAACTCGGACAGCGTGCTGGAGGCGTTCCTGGGTGCCGGTAGCGCCGACGGCGAGGTGGAGCGCTGAGAGAGCCCCGGACCAGATATCCCGCCTTTGAGACCGGGATTGGGAGGGCCTGACATCGTAGCGAGAGCGAAGCCGCTAACCGACAGTGGACACTTGACGATCATGAAGAGAAGGCTGTGCAGAGCTGTCCATAGCCCGCGAATTCCCACAAACTTGCAATTGAGAGATGTTTCCAGGCGAGTCGATGCGTAGGAAGAGCAAAGGCGTATGCGATGTCTCTTCTGGTGTCGATGTGAGGTGTGCAACGGAGTACATAGTGGGGGAGAGATAAAGAGATCAATCACCAAATATAGGGCTGCCGCCCGTTGCCGTGGTCACGGTTCCACGGCACCCGTGGCACGGGTACCCATCCCGTGCCGTCGAGGATTTTTCCCTTCGTAAAACGGCCCGTAAAACACGGCCGTCACGGCCGTGGAACGGCTTTTCTGTTCCCACGCTCACTGTACCGCTTGTATCCGCCTTTGAGGCCTCCCGGGTCCTTAATATGCCCTTAAATGAGGTATGTAGCTTATTATAATCTACTTTCTTTGCGCTATTCTACCTCAGATAAGCGAACAACTGAAGTACCGGAATTTGCCGCGAATTGATGGCGGAGTTTGAATAACGAAACATGTTCAAAACTATGTTTCCGACTATATACTGGCCATAGTTTCGACTCTGAAGCAGGTAAACACCTACAGATAGTGAAAGGTTGCAGAAGGGACCCTCAGGATAATATATATACAAGGCATAGTGCATGTATATTTTCAACATGCCGTCGACCCGTTACGGCCGTGCCGTTGCCCGTGCCGTGCCGTCAGGAGTTTCTTAGGGCAGTCCACGGCCGTTTTTCCACGGGCCGTTGCCGTGAATCCACGGGTGGCAGCCCTAACCAAATACGCACAAATCAACGCTCGGGATATGCCGTTGATAAATGATCCTGGACCGACTGAATCTTTTCGAACCAAGGGGATAGCGCGACAATATATAGTTCTCGATGAGCAGGACTGGTCCAAATGAGCATGAATCAATGTTTAGTCTCAATGGTGGGTTAAACTTAGAAGTTGCCATTGGACGGATAATATTAAGTTACTATGACTCCTTACAAGCCCAGAACTCACCACGATCCATCCATTTCTAATGCCGATGCACACATTCCCCGACAAGGAATGTGCACGCACGCCGAGTGGAACTCGAGCTAGTGGTCTCGTCGTGGGAATTACTTTCTCTTTTGCGCGCGGGAAGCTTTTGCTGGAGCGGCTGGAAGGGTTACAGCCGTTTGCATAAGTCTGTGAAAACGCGTTTTTATTTTCAGCGCTTACGTGTGCGATCATCGTTGATGCCGATAGATGCCGGGCCTTGCCAGAGCTGGTGGGTGATGTGAAATGAGTGTTTTAGCACTCGGAATACCTCGGCAAGTCGTACTAAAATGGCCTCCATCGTTGAGGCAGCGGTCCTGATACAGTACTAAAACGTTCAATTCGACAGTCACGCGTCACCCGGGAGTCTGACGATGGCGAACTTTGGTGCTCGTCACGCATCACCACGAGGACTGTCGAATTGAATTTCTGGTTTGTCACGCGAAAGTTCAAAAAAATACGCGATTTCGACGAATTTTTGGTTCATTTTTCGAAATTTTGCGCTCGGTCACGCACAAAATCGCGGTTTGTCGAATTGTCGAACCTGAATTTTCCGTCACACGTCACCCCCTGTCGAACTGATCGTTTTAGTACAGTATCCCAGCACACAATGTTGAACTTCAGCATGATCGGCATCAGCACGTGTCGGGTGAAAATAAAAACGCGTTTTCACAGACTTATGCAAACGGCTGTACTCGGATCCGTCCTCCGAGCATGACAGGTTCAATATGAACGCGGCTTGACGGAATCCCACATTGGCCAACATCGCCATCTTATTGCTAATCCTTGTCAGTGATTTTAATCCAACACACGTACCTAGTACGGGTACCTCTGAAATAATCTTGTCATTGACGAACTCTGTCGAAGCTTTTTTGAGTCAATGCCAGTGGTACACTGATTGATTTAATTTCTTCAGGTTGCTATCAGCTCGACGAGGGAGAATTGTTTCCTGCGTCAAAATTCGATATCCATTGCTCACCCACATTTGTTCTCCGGCTTAACGCCTGATTTTCTTAGGACCCCCGGCGCAGCGCAGCGAAGTGAAGAGCCTGAGAACGAACCAAATATACTTCGCTCCCGCTTTCGGATCGAAATTGGCGCTAACACAGCCTTGATCCATAAAAGGGGCACAGTTCACACGCCGGCGCCAGATTACGCACTATTTAGAGTCACTTCCAGTACAAGCGCCGCAGCGCTCTCTCTTCCAAAATGTCGAGTGCACCGCTTCAAATGTCTTCATATTATCGTGCCTTCCAAACCAGCTCACAGTCTGACATCCCCGGTCAGTCTTCTTCATGGCTGACCTCGTTCATGGGCCTTTCCTCGATCTTCGGGGCACTAGGAATCCTCTCCCAATCTTACGCTGGCTCGAGTGTTAAGCTATTGGTGCTCGGATCCTTGGTTGAAATGGGGCGGCGTCTTGCGTGGTGGTTCATAGAGCGATTTAGATTTCGTACGTCTCACCGACTCTTATGATTCCAAAGCGTTATAAAATTGGGATCTCCCCGGTAGAATATTCAACGACGGCGCAATTCAATGAAGGGGACCCAGCATACGAATGGATCGTCCTTTTTATAGTGTGTACCTGACCAATCCCCTCACTGTTCACATCTCTAACATGGGTTTGATGATTATGTGTAGACTGACGAGTGCGTGTGGAAGCGCTCCCGCGATTTCATCGTCAGCGCCAAAAATTCGCAGCGTAAATGGGCCGTGAAGCCCGGGGCCGATGCATCGAGCAAGGGACATGCCGAGTATGTCCCAACCTACCAAGTTCCCCAACTGTTCAAATGGCGCGGGCATTGGGTGGAAATCAAGCGCAACACCGACAGAAATGCGGTCGTCGTCAACAATGTTGCGCAAAACGGACGCATCTACGTAATGTATGCCCGCATTTCCCAGACCGTCATCGAACTCGCCGACTAAGAAGAGTTCTCAGAATATACACATTGGATATGGCGGTTCTGACTGAGCTCGTGGAAGAGGCACGGGTGCGCTACGTCGAAACCAACCGTCCTCACGTGGTGGTGCACCTCACAGACTCCGTACTCTGATTTATTTTGCAGTTGTTGAGCCGTAACTGACGCCGATGACAGCGCCATTATAACCCGCGCCAAGTATGAACTAACATCAAGCACAAAACGCGCCGTCCTCACAGGTGAGTGTCGAGAAATGTTTATATACCTTCTCAACATGCTCTTCAGCTCTATCATCCTCCCACCCGGGCAACTTGACTCCTTGGTCGAGGACGCTGCGGAATTCCTCAAGTCAGAAGACTGGTATATTAGCTCAGGTATCCCAAACAGGAGAGGATATCTCTTACATGGCCCGCCAGGAACTGGAAAAAGTGAGGCGACTCCTCTGAGTTTACATCGCGTCCTGCATCTGACGATCTCACCGACTAGCATCCACTATCTACGCCCTCGCTGGCGCCCTCGGTCTCGAGATTTATTCGCTCTCCCTGGCATCGAATACGTTCGTGCTATTTTCTCACTGGAAGAAACATATTAATATCAGCCTTACCAGGGTGGATGATTTTTTTCTACAACAAGCTGCCTCCAACATTCCAAAAAATGGGATCTTCCTCCTCGAGGATATTGACTGCGCGTTCCCCTCCCGCGCAGACGAGGACGAAGAATTCGCTCAGCCCATGCCGCTCGCCAATACACGCGCTGCGCGCGCGGTACGCCCCGCGGTGACCCTCTCGGGGCTCCTTAACGTGATCGACGGAGTGGGAAGCGAGGAGGGGAAGCTTTTCTTCGCGACAGTGGGTTTGATAACTTGGGCCTTAAACTGCCAAATTTCACTGAGCCCGAACCCGCCCTATCTAGACTAACTACATGGACCGCTTGGACCCAGCGCTGCTGCGGCCTGGGCGTATCGACCGCAAAGTCGAGTACGCGCTGTCAAGCACGGAGCAGGCGCGCGCACTCTTCATGCGCTTCTTCCCCGAGGAGCGATTTCCCTCCAAAACGGAGAAGAGCACCGTCGCAGACTTGGCGGCGCAGTTTGCCGGGGCTGTCCCACCAGGTGAATTTTCGACAGCAGAGTTGCAGGGGTATCTGCAAGGGCACAAGGCGCAGCCGGATGAGGCCGCGGCGGGCGTGGCAGAATGGGTCGAGGAAGTGCGCTGTGAGAGAAGTGCGGGCGAGGTGCGCGAGGAGGAGCGCAGGACAAAGGCGCAGGCTAGGATGCAGAAATTTGGTCAAGGGGCCGCCGCCGTTGCGGGATAAGTAGCCAGTACAGGATCCATTCTAGAAAGTAAGTATGTTTGGTAGGGAGGCGATTGCTTGAAGTACGCCTCTTGTGTTATTCAGACTCAGGTGCTAAGAGCGTCAGTGAGATGCCACCATCCTTCTGAGCCAATTCGAAGTTTGGCACAACACCGTCCCGCTCATACCCGGCCTTCAACTCCTTCATGATCTCCCTGCCGCTGATAAGCTCCAGCACCACCGCATAGTCGGGGGCCACTAACCCTAACAACAGACGGCGCGACAGAGCGTGCGAACAGGACGATGACACAAATGCTGCGGCAATGTGTTGAGCTCAATCAGAAAGACTGGGTTCAGCGCTTACCTGCAATTGAATTTGCAATGAACTCAGCCCGCTCAGACACCACGGGATTCTCTCCATTCTTCCTAAATTATGGGCGCCTACCAAGGCCGATGATCTGGACTGATAAGAATGAGTATCCGGGCGTGAGGAAATTTGCTGAGCGTGTCAAGGAGTCAATTATGGCTGCTCACGATGCTATAATTGCGAAGCGGGTTAAACAAACAATTCAAGCCAATAAGAGGCGAATTCCTGCAAATTTCGCCGTCGGGGACTTGGTGTACCTGTCAACGGAAAATCTGAAACTTCCGAAAGGACGGGCTAGGAAACTTACCCCGAAATATATTGGGCCCTTTCCTATTAAGAAAATTCTGGAATCAGGTTCATCATATGAGCTTGAGTTGTCTCAGGAACTGAAGATGAGAGGAATCAACTCGTCATTTCATGCATCTTTGCTGCGGATCCACGTACCGAACGATGATCGACGCTTCCCAGGCCGCCAAATACATCAGTTACCCGGTTTCAGGGCTGTACCCAGCGAGTGGGCAGTTGAAAGGATTTTATCGCACAGCGGAAAAGGGAGAGATGCTCCCTTTGAAGTCCAGTGGAAAGCTGGCGATGTCACATGGCTTCAGCATGCGGAAGTTAAACATCTAGAGCCATTAAAATCGTACCTTGAGGCGATGGGAGTGACCAAGATAGGCCAATTGGAAAAAGGCTTAGGAACTCGCCCAGATTTTGATCAAGATGTACAGTTGGCTGCGGTACGCGTTCCAAGGAAAAATGAGAGTGCGCCACAAAATGGAGGCGTAATATCTGTCTCAGTTGTGAACAAGAGGAGTACTGGGTTAAAAACTGTACCAGGAGCGACAGAGAGAACAGCACTCAGCTGTAAGTTGTACTCGCTCCAAATGTCCATCGATACTCGCTACACTGCGAAAGAAGCTCTCGCTTGGGAGACCTACGACGACAACACAATGGCATGGGTTAGAGGCGAAAAGGGCCACCCGGGGGCGCCGCCTGCAGGCTACCTCGAGGCTTATATGCTCCGTCACCCCAGGGCACCGCTTCCGTCCCATTTCCCGGCGACAGAGGCAGCGTGGGCCAACAGGCATGCTACTGGTGAGTGTGACTCATGCTCTGCAACGGCATATAATTCGGAAGCTGAGGATGACATAGCAGCAGCTGCGCCCGTAAAGCGCGAGTCGGGGACCGGTGTCTCCCTGTCCAATGACGCGTTCACTACGCTGCTCAACCACCAGGCGTTGGTGACTCACCAAATTAGTGCATTGGCGACCACTCGTAACGCCGCTCCGATCGCTCCGCGTCCGAGGTACGGAAAATTCGGCGAGAACGCGTGCCTTTCGAAGGCCAAGTTCGGTCACAACAGCGGACCGATTGCTGCCAAAGCCTGGCAGCGTCGCGGGGTTGCTAAGCACGTCGCAAAAGGCAACGGGAAGAAGCGCTACCACAGTAAGCGCGTTCGAGCTCGTCTTGCGGCGGTGAAGGCGGATACCGCGGAGGTGGCTGGACCTTCGGGAGCTATAGAGATGGCGAGCGAGGAGGCCCAAGAGGGGGAGGCCGAGCCGGGGCAGATTGTGGCGCCAGAGGATGTCTTTATGGCTGATTACACCAAGTTGAAGGATGATGACGATTATATTGGTGTCGAGTCGTTGTTTGGTGACGAGGATTCGGATGAGAAGGCTCCTGTTTCGGCCAACTGAGCGCGCGGAGAAGAAGAAGATGATCTAGCAGTGATCATCGGAGGGCGGGTGTAAGGATCACGCGCGCCGGCGGCCCGGAGCGGCAGCTGCGTTCAACTACGCCGGAGTCCGCAACTCCTGCGCCGCGGTGCGCAGGCACTGTGCCCCCAGTTTCCTTTTCTTTTGTACTCATATCTAGTCATGTATTTGGACCCGAAGGGTCTTGTAGTTTAGTATAAATAGTCTCTTATGTATTTCGAGTAGTTAGTTCCGTTGAACACGCGGATTTGCTCGACTCAATCGCTCAGCTTAAGCAACTTCGTCAACAACTCCGCAAACGGGATTCTAGTGTTCTACGACTTTCTATCCAGAAACTCCGTAGTCTCACATCACGTAGCACCCTTCCGACGCTTCCGCGAGCCCCTTACTTTTCGAAGCGGGTCCCCGCTTTCGCCCTGTTCTTCCCATCCTCTGCCCTCTGCCCTCGCTCGGTTTGTCTTCGAGAGAAAATTGACTGGGTTTTTTTTCGCATCTCCCAGTACCTCGATGTTAGCATGTGAAGCACGGCACTGACATCGTACACCCCGCGCGCTGCCTTGTAGGATTCAATCCAACATATATTTCGTGTATAATTTAGCACCCACTTACTTATACTTCCTTTCTTGTTCTTTGCTTGCTGATCAGCAAGTCGAATGTGTCACAAATGTGTGTACCTGGAGCACTGTATTCTAGCCAGAGGATACTAACGCTCTTCGGTCGTCGATAGTCGATTCTGTGGCCGAGACAAATAAAATCGTGACAGAGTTCGTCGCGGATATGAGTGAGCCTTATATCATGATTTATTATTGACATATGCAGCAAAAGAAAACCTCAAATCTCAAGATGCGCGCTGTCACCACCGAGGAATTTGCTGCGACTCAAGTTCAGTCAGGAAGATGAGGAAGAATATGAGCTCTCTGATGAAGAATATGAGCAGGATCCTCGTGCAAGTAGCATCATGAAGCAGGTATTCTTGTTTCCTTCAAAAAGATTCAAGTTCACATTCATGTTCTGTTAGTTGTCGTGTTTCATATTTGCTTCGGTGGACCTATCCTGCTTTTCCCCGGTCACTGACCCCGAGCAGAGTGTGCGATCTGGGGGGGCATATGAAAAAAAACTGGTCTCATCCGCACTCCAACGATCCTCGGGTGCACATCTAGCCATGTTCTTCACGCGCAGGTGTTCAGCCTCGACAGCTTTCAAATCCACGGAGGCAGCTTCTCCATGTCTTCGGCATTCGCATATATTATATCTGAAAGGATTGTGAGTTTCCACCGAACAAAAATCATCAGAATCCTTCGTGGTCGACAGGCGGCGTGTTGAGTACCCTTTGGCTGGCGTCGATGGAGGCGAGTTAAACGGAATAGCACCTTGATAGGCATGGCCGATAGATGCTGTCTCATCATCAGGAAAAACCCCTTTTAATAATTGTCGGATAATTACAGCCGTTAACAGTACCGAAGGCGCGGATCAAAATTTTCTGTTTTGGAACGTTTTTTAGAGAATTACCCATAGCTCAGTCAGTTTCTGTCGGATTCATCTGAAACTAGGCTAGATAATTTGGGCTACCTCACGCCGAATTAGTGATAGAAAGGATCTAGCGAAAATATTCCATATTGGCTGACATAAGACTTTAGACCATTTTCGAGGTAAATGCGGTCTAGTGAGCTGCAGACGAGTTCAGAAAATGTGGGTTTTTTACAGAAAGGGCCTGGATAGATTTCAAAAGATGTCATAGAGTCAGAAATTTGAATAATTTAGTCCGTGTTGTCTGCAGTCAAGTTGAAATAATGGCAAACCAACACATTTCGAAGTATTGGATCAGCCAGCAGCCTATATGCACTGTGGACTATAACACACAGTTCATAAGGTTTGTAGACATCCAATAGCCAAAATATAGACCAGTAGTACAATCATTGGGCAGTCCCAAGGCAGTCTAGACCAGATTTACCACCAAAACACCCCGAGAAAGCCAGATCATCCAATATTGGATATTTTCGCTGGATCCTTTCTATCACTAATTCGGCGTGAGGTAGCCCGAATTATCTAGCCTAGTTTCAGACGAATCCGACAGAAACTGACTGAGCTATGGGTAATTCTCTAAAAAACGTTCCAAAACAGAAGATTTTGATCCGCGCCTTCGGTACTGTTAACGGCTGTAAGTGATAATTACCGCCAATTATCGACACTGCCAAGGAATTTAAATGAGGTAATTTTCGACTAGGGGCTGTCACCTTGCTGCCTCGAACCTTGCGTTAGTTTAGCAATTGATTCTCAACTACAGTCACAGCAAAAAAACTTGCCGGACCAAAATTTCAAACCTGGGGATTCAAGTCAATTTAGGAGTGGCAAGGGAAAACAACCCCTGGACGTTTTCTGATAGCCCAAACTCTAGTGAATGCCATTGTGCTACATTTCCGGTGGGGTACAATTGTGATTACAAGTTCGAGACGCACCACGCATCATTTACCACGGTATCTGCTCCGTCTCGATATCCCCCGGATTGCCACTCTTGTCAGCATTAAAATTCCAAAACCGTCCGCTACTCTTCTCCTTTGTCGCACCGTCGATCCGAGACAAGATCCCCTCGACGGAGTCGCCCACCGTCACCGGCGCCGTGGGGAGCCCGTTTGCCACCGCGCCCGCGTTGCCCATATCTGTTGAGACCCACCCAGGGTTGATCGCCATCGCGATCAGGGATGGGTGCTCCGTGTCGAGCACCTTCACGAGGAAGTTCGCAGCGGCCTTGGAGGAGCCGTATGCAGCAGCGCTGAAGTGGAAGTAGCGTGCCATGGAGGCACCGCTGGTGGAGATGTACGCAAAGGTCGGTGCTCCCGTGGGCGAGGCGAGGAGCAGCGCCTGGGCGGCCTGGAAGAGGACGACGAGGCCGAGCGTGTTCACCTCCCAGTGATCCTTGAACTGGGTGAGTGGAGTCGTGGCGAGTGGGCCATAGTAGTTGGAAATACCTAGACGACCGTTAACATCGAGGGAAAGAGAAGCAAGAGGACAATCAGCGTACCTGCGTTGGCGATGATAACGTCAAATCGGCCGGCGGTTTTCTGTATTTCGGCGATTGCCGCCTCGTTGTCGGCGTTGTCGCCAGAGGTGAGCTTGACGGGATGGACGTTAGAGTATTTTGCCGCAAGCTCCTCCAGCGATTGAGCAGCGGGGTCCCGCGCACCGGCAAAGATAATCGTATTGGGGCGCGTGGCGATGGTGGCGACGAGGCCATACCCAATACCACGATTAGCACCAGAAACTAGGAGGAAGTTGGAACAGTCAGACGCTGTACAGCAGCAACCCGAATGGACAAACGAACTGAGATAAACGGTTTTGTTACTGGACGACATCGTTTGTTAAGCTTCCAATGTGTTCAAGTTGTGGAAGTGTCCGTGGACATGTTTGTCTTTTATACTCAGTGGAGCGCTCGTGTTCCTGTAATCCAATAATGATTTGCGATTATCTCTCGGGCTCAGTCAGCTGGCGGGTCAGCGACTTGTCAGTCAGCGTCGCTGACTCAGCGACTTTAGTCATCAGTGACTCATAGTGATGCTCAGGGCCCGGCTTCAAGCCCTGAAGCAGCCTGAAGCCCGCGAGGCCCGGCCCGGGTAGCCCAAGCCCAGCCCAGCCCGGCGCAGGGCTTGAGCGGACCCAGGGCTCGGGCTTGGGAATTTCAAGCCCAGGCCGAGCCTTCAAGCCCGGGCTTATGAGTGATGGCGGATCAATTAATCACTTGTTTGTTTCGTTAACAAACTACGCGCTTTCCGTTTGCATTCCGTCGCTTGAAAATTGTCTACGTGTCTCTACGTGCTACGTGTTCTAAGCTCCCTGGATTCCAGCCCATTGGGCCTCGGCACCTCTCGGCACCTCTCCTGGGTATAAAATTGTCCCAAAATGTGGCTTGACGCGTCAAACTCAGCTCTCTCCCACCATGGCAGACCCCCAGCCACCTCACCGGGGACACGACAACCCCGGCCCATCTCTCATTCTCACGTCTTCTCGAACACGAAAGCCTGTCAAAGATGCTCACAATGCTGAAGTCTCTGGTAAGTCACGTCAATCTTTTGTAGTTGCGTCCGAAAATAAAATTTCTACCACCGTGGTCGCTTTAGAAGCTCTCGTGGACCGCATCGACGCTCTCACGTGCTCCCTATCCGCTACCGTGAAGAAAGCCTCACGCGACGACAGGATCTATGATGTGATCACACGCATTCTGGGCATCGACCCCACCGTGACCGGCACCTTCAATCGCCGAATGGATCTCCTCTTTGGCAAGGACTGTTGCAACAAGTTTGGTCGTCTAAATCTTGTTCGTAGCGGACCATTCGGTATGGCCATGGTCGTCAAGTACTTTCAGGGGCTTGAATGGGGTCAAATCGAGGCCGATGCCACAACAATCAAACTTCAGCGGATCATCGATGAGCTGACAATCCTTTGGTGAGTAAATATTTTATTTTGTCCTTCTACTCTCACCTCTGTCAAGCAATTCCCCGGGCAAGTCGTCGACACCTTCCACATCGAAGCGGAGATCTTCTGGGAACATATCTGATCCCGAAGACACCACCTAGAAAGATCCGAAGCAGTATGTATCGCTCATCTCCTTTTGCTCCACCTGATTCTACCACTGTCCAGCTTCGAAAGGAACCATTACTGTAGAAGAGATTGACGACGACGATGATGCAGCCAAAGACGACACCGATTTTGTGCCCCTGCTGGGTGAGCACTCTCTTTTTCGCAGTTGAAATTAATGTATCTGGCGACGACGAATCTGACGGAGACTTTAGTGGCGACGAGGAGTCTTCATCGAACAAGCACAGTATGTATTTTATCTCTTTCTCGGTTTAGATCACCATCTTAGAGCAATGTTTAGTCCCTGGTGAAGGTGGAAAGCGCGGCCCTGTTAAAAAAAAAGGCTTAACACAATGCACTTATTTGATTAATGTAATGCTTACAGTTCGTTCAGCTGACAGGTGCCGTGCGATGCACTAGAAGAAAAATGCGCCGCCGCGCTCAGATCCCATCGAGGTTGACGCAGATGGACTGCTCCTCGACGTTGATGTGCAGCCCATACGTACACCGATTGAATTTGTTAGCCCAACTGCCGATATCAACCATTTTGCCTCCGCTTCATTCTCCAAAAGGGGAGCCAAAATGCATCGCCAATGCAAGCTCTGCCGGTATCACTACGTTCCGCGGGCCCCTAGGCAGACACCTACGCAGACCTACGCAGACCTACGCTCAGTTTGTCTAACTGAGCGTAGGTCTGCGTAGGTCTGCGTAGCCCCCTAGGCACAGCCCTAGGCACAGCTAGGCAGATCTGCCTAGCCGTCTAGGCAGACCTACCCAGACCTACGCTAACATAGGCACAGCTATGCCTAGGAGGCTGCGGAACGCAGTGTATGTTCACAGCTGATTTGTTTCACATATTTATACTTATTGGTTGTAGTGAATCAACGGTTAAGGACGTCACGACTGTGCGGCACCACTTGGAAACATTTCACAAGGTGAGATCCTTGCTCTCACTCAGGCAAATTATCTCTGATGAAATGCTCGCTGTTCCCAGCCACAGTACGAGGAATGGGCCAAGAAAAATAATTTCGAATCAAAGCTTCCTAAAGATGTCAAGGCTCGCACGCAGGCTGCTGCAACAGCTGACGCAAAGGCAAAATTTCACCAGCAAACCCTCGACTCACATCTAAAAGAAAAACCGGAAAAACCGGCTCCTTATACGGATGAGTTGTTTCTCGACGCTGCTTGCCAATGGTTGATTGCGACTGATCAGGTAGAATTTATCCCCCAGTACTGTCTATATATCTCGGGCTCAGTTCTGTGGGCAAACTGGTAGCTGTACACTCTGGACTCAAAAGTGTACAGCCACCCAGCTTTCTCCAGAGTGTACAGCCACCAGTTTGCCCACAGAACTGAGCCTGAGATATATAGGGTGCCATGCTGCTGGGTGGCCTCAAGTGATCCACTCCCGGTTAATTCTCAAGTATTTCACCAAGTCGAGTAATTCTCGCCCCATCATCCCCGTGAGTGGTATTTCTTGCCAAAGACTACATTCTCCACCTTATTCAAGCCTCTGAACATGCACGGTGGGATCAGAGCTTCCCTCAATGTCTCAGCCGAAGCCGCGGCATCAAGCGACAATTGCGGAAGCAACGCGATTGTTGTGGGTGACGCCAAGCCCACCTGGTGACACAGCGCCAGAGCACCAGTCTTCCCAGATGATTAATGCTCAGTTAATTCCCAGCAAAAATATTCCCCCACCTCCCGTGCGCAGTTCTCAGCCAAAGCCCTTATGTGGCAGTTGTTTACCATCAATTCCGGGTTCATATCTGATCGGACATGGCTCCCATTCCCATCAGAGCTCTCGGTAAATCCAAAGCGACGGCTATTTCACCAAGTCAATTAATTCTCCCTCCATCATCCCTGTGCGTGGTATTACCCGCCAACAACTGCCCCACACCCATCCCCCACCCTATTCAAGCCTCTGAACATGCACGGCTGGATCAGAGCTTCCCTCAACATCTCAGCCGAAACCGCGGCATCAAGCAACACACGCGGAAGCAACACAATCATCTCGTGGGGCACAGAGCCCACCTGGTCACACAGCGGCACTCTGAACCTTTTTGAAACTCTTTCCACATGGTTCACTTCCATCAATCTGCGGTCTCACGGCCCTGGTAGCCCCAAAGCACTCCAATCGTGAGAAACGTGCAAGCAATCCCAGCCCCAAGCACAATGACTCAAGTCCACTAAGCCTTCCAAGTTTCCGCCCTAAAACATGCCCCCCATCTATACAAGCCCCTCAATGCCCACCGGAGCGCTCCATTCAAAGTTCCCACGCCGCTATTCCCTGTTCGGTGTTTTCCACCTATTCCGAGTCAACACTGGTGTAACTCCTCCTGTGCTTTTTTTACAGCCCAAGTCCATATTTGACAGTTTTCTACCATCAATTCTGGGTTGATATCCTATCAGATACGGTTCCACAAGCCCTCACATCCCTCACCACATCAAAAGCAATGGGTATGGCACCAAGTCCATTAGCCCTCAGCCAAAAATATTCTGGTGCCCCCGCTCTGCATGTTTCTGCCAAAGACTTCATACACCAGTCGTCTCACATCAAATTCAACATCATTTCACTCCGGACCTGGCTCCAGTTGCGATTGGCTCCCTTGCTACGATGCAAGCACCGAGCACAATAAATCCTGAGTTAATTCCGCGCCAACATTGGTGTAACTCCTCCCTTGCATCTTTTTCAATAAAACCTTCATACACCAGTTGTTTAGCATCATATTCGACATCATTTCACTGCGGACTCGACTCCAGTTCCGATCAGCTCCCTTGCTACGATGCAAGCGCTGAGCGCGATGACTCCTCGGTCAAGTTCCCGCGAACATTGGTGTAACTCCTCCCTTGCATCTTTTTCAATCAATCCCTGGTACACCAGTTGTTTAGCATCAAATTCGACACCATTTCACTGCGGACTCGGCTCCAGTTCCGATCAGCTCCCCTCCTATGATGCAAGCACCAACCACAGTGAATCCTCAGCTACTTGTCGGTCAAAGTTGCCATAACTCCTCCCATCCACAAGATCCCACCAACACCCTTATACACCAGTCTTCTACCATCAATTCTGGGATGATTTCACCTCGGACACAGTTCCATAAGCCCTCACCACATCTAAAGCAATGGTTATTGCACACCAAGTTGACAAATCCTCACTCCATCATCTCTGTGCATGGTATTTCCTTCCAATGCCTTCCCAAAACCCATCCCCCATCCTATTCAAGCCTCTGAAAATGCACGGTGGGATCAGAGCTTCCCTCAACGTCTCAGCCGAAGCCGCGGCATCAAGCGACAATTGCGGAAGCAACGCGATTGTTGTGGGCGACGCCAAGCCCACCTGGTGACACAGCGCCAGAGCACCAGTCTGAGCCTTTTCGAAACTCTTCCCACATGGTTCACTCCCATCAATCTGCGGTCTCACACCCTCGGTAGCCTCAAAGCACTCCAAACAATTACTCCTCAGTTAATTCCCAGTTGAAGCGTCCATGTTGATCCCCCGGTGGCCCCACCTATGCCCAGAACCTGTTTTGGTGGCAGAACCTGCCCATTGGACTTATTCAGTCCTTTCCTGAGCTCCACGGGCCACCCACCCCCTCACAATCCCCTTTTTCCTGAAACAACACAAGCGAAACCAGCCCAAAGCGCAATGACTGAAGTCTGTTAAGCCTTCCGAGTTTATAACCCAAAATATGCCCCCCTGCTTTACGAGTCCCTCCATGCCCACCGGAGCGCTCCATTCCAAGTTCCCATGCCACTATTCCCCGTTTGGTGTTTTCCACCCATTCCCAGTCAACATTGTTGTGCTGCCTCCTGTGCGCAAGTTTCTGCCAAAGCCCTCATACAGCAGCTGTTCACCATCAATTTGGCCAAAGACGCATATATGGCAGTTTTCTTGCCATCAATTCTGGGTGCAACACCGATTGGATACGGCTCCCGAACCCCTCTCATCCCTCCGTACAATTAAAGCACCCCATTTGATTAATGCTCAGTTAATTCCCAGCAAAAATATTCCCCCACCTCCCGTGCGCAGTTCTCAGCCAAAGCCCTTATGTGGCAGTTGTTTACCATCAATTCCGGGTTCATATCTGATCGGACATGGCTCCCATTCCCATCAGAGCTCTCGGTAAATCCAAAGCGACGGCTATTTCACCAAGTCAATTAATTCTCCCTCCATCATCCCTGTGCGTGGTATTACCCGCCAACAACTGCCCCACACCCATCCCCCACCCTATTCAAGCCTCTGAACATGCACGGCTGGATCAGAGCTTCCCTCAACATCTCAGCCGAAACCGCGGCATCAAGCAACACACGCGGAAGCAACACAATCATCTCGTGGGGCACAGAGCCCACCTGGTCACACAGCGGCAGTTTGAGCCCTTTCGAAACTCTGTCCGCAAACTTCGCTCCCATAATCCCATGGTCCTCACCCCATCAGACCACTCGGTGCCCTGGAACATTTATTCCATCTATCACACACCGCGTACATTGTTCAAAGATGTTTCTTTCTATCATTGACTCCCGTGAGTGGCTTCCCCTCAAAGTGGATGAACACAACTCATATAGCATCAACTGCGCATCGATCACCCATCAATCAGCGGTATCATTCCCCTCGGTAATTAATGTTTCAGTCAAAGCGGGTGTTATCGTAAAAGCAAAGCCATGTCTCCCGTGAGTGGGTTCTCCCCAAAGCGAATTCACACAAGTCATCTAGCATCAATTTGGCATCGATCATCCATCACTCAGCAGCAGCATACCCCTCGGTCGCCTTGAGCAATTTACTCCCAGTTAAATTGTGGGCATTATCATAAAAACAAACCTGCGTCTCCTGTGCACCAACTTCAAGCAACAATGAATGTACACAAGTCATCTAGCATCAATTCCGCGTCGATATCCCATCAATCACCAGTATCATACCCCCCGGTAATTAAAGCAGCATTAATGTTTCAGTCAAAGCGGGCGTTATCGTAAAAGCAAAGCCATGTCTCCCGTGAGTGGGTTTCCCCCAAAGTGAGTTGACGCAAGTCATTTAGCATCAGTTAGTCGCCGATCACTCATAAATCACCAGTATTACACCCCTCGGTGGCCTTGAGCAATTAAATTGGTGTTAATGTTTGAGTCAAAGCAGACATTATTGTAAAAATGGAGCCCACTGTATTTAAGGTTGTAGTTCTAGTAGGCACACAAGAAACAATATTGGTCTACAAGAGCAAGGAGCCGATATCACCAAAATCTATGAAGCACTGTTCACATTGTCTGCTGCACTGGAAGAGTGTCGAAGAATGTTAGCACTTGATGCTTAAACTGAATAAATGTGCCGAACAGAGCATGGAGAAGCAGTGATGGTCTAGTTCTGATTGGAGTATGAATAATTAATTAAATGGTTGCAATTCACGGCGATAGCCAAACCAGATAAGCACAGCCATAGTAAAAAAGAGGTCTCCCATGCCAGGAAAGTTGTTGATATTTTTGCTTCGTTTCCCCTTTGAGTTGATCCCCTCGTGTGTTTCTGTCTTTAAACAGTGGAAGAGGTCAGAGTATGAGGTGCCCCCGGGTACACTGATTTTGTTACAAAGGGATTGGGCATATAACCAGAATGCCTTGGAATTCTCCTCAGATTCAAGGCGGATCTGGAGGTATTGGGAGTCATATGGCTTTGGGTTGATGTAGTCTGCCTTGGGTCGCCCAGCGACTGCAGCCTCCCAATCCTCTATTGTTTCGAAGAAGCTGTGCTCCAAGACAAAAGGGGTCGGATATGTGACACCGCGGAAGATGAGAGCGCTAAAGGCCCCAGCCTTAGTTTTCACATGGGTGGGGGAAAAGGGGCCAGGGTCCTTGGAAATGGCAAGGAAAATATCGGTGAGATGGCGGAAGGGAAGCTGTGCATGGGGTGTCTGGAGCATGATCACACGCAGCGCATCCGCGGCGTTCACCTGTGAAGGCAGGAAAATGGGACCGAGAGGGGAGGGAGCAGATGTCGGAGCAGTGTAGCTGGGTACTGCCCGCAGAGCCGCGCGAAGATAGGTCAGCATTCGTTCGGGTTCGGGTGTCTTTGGGCCCAACCTCTCCGGCGGGACGTAGCCCTTCGGCTGCTTCTTCATCAGCTTGGGCATTCCACTCGGCCGTGTGGAAGGCATGATGGAAGGGAGGGAGATGCTCACAGACACCCACAGGGCACTGGAGCTCGAACCCGGCAGCAGCTGTTCACGGAGCTGCTTATAAACCTCCCCAAGCTCGGCGAGATGTTTGCGGCTCTGTGAATCCGGCTGCGAGATGGGGTGGAGGGCAAGCTGTGCAGTCCACTCTTTCGCATCTCCATCATAAAATCTCTTTGCCGCTCGCTCAAGGTCGAGGATACGCTGGAATGGTGTCAGGTAGGCGAGCCAAATGCTGGGGAGGTACATGACATCGGGCCCGGCCTTAGAAACCAGCTCCCGAAGGAACCAGCTTCGGAGGAATGCCACTGGGTCCGTGGGGAACTTCAGCCAGCAGCTGACAACCTCGATGACTATTCCAATGACATAGGAGAGTTGATCGTCGTTCTGCTGGGTGTATTTTGGCTTTGTAAACGTGTAGACCGGCGCATTGTTGGGGAGTGAAGACAGATAATCTTTCGCAGGGATTAAACGTGGTGCAGATTTGGGGAGTGTCAGAAGACGCAAGCTGTCGATGTAGCCAGCGAGGCGAGAAATCCAGCATGTAGTCGTGGCAGGGTTTCCTGCTCGGATGCGCTTCACATGGGCCAGTGCGGTACCGGCGACATAATGATGCAGCCACTGCGAGAGGATGAAATTCGAAGCCAGGATACGGTGATGAAATATCTGTGTGGACATGTCCACAATGAGTGCCTGCCCTGTAAGCGGGGCCATATGAGTGAGTGCCTCACCGACGGCTATGGCAGCAGATTCAGCAAGGGGCTCGGCACTCATGAGGCTGAGCTGTGCCTCGACTTGCTGGGTACGATCGCTGGTGTTCGTGGCACGTGCGGCCTTCTTCGCCGCCCCGGCCGACAGGGCTTGTGCGTTGGCTGCAGCCATCTCGGGCGCGCTCTTGGGGAGGAGAGTGAGGAAGGGTGGAGGACCTGGGCCAAATTTCGTTAGACTCAGGGTCCAATAAAAAGGAAATAGAATGAACCTTGGGGGGGATTATCCTCGCCATCATCTGCATCAGCCTCAGCCACTCGATTCGGCTTGGCTATTGTTCGTTCAAACACAGTTGTAAAAATTCAAGCAGGTATGCACTCACATTTGCGTCGAGCACTGCGCTTGTGGGGGGATTCAGCTGCACCAAAATGTGTGAGACTCAGGTTCAAGTAAAGAGAAAATAGCACAAACCTGGGGGATCGTCTGCCTCCTCATTTTGCATGGCTGTTCTTTGTTCAAACACAATTGAGAAAAATCGAGCAGGTATGCGCTCACATTTTCGTCGAGAACGGAGCTTTCGGGGGGATGCAGCTGCGCCAAACATGTGATATATATATTTTTGTTTCAAAGAAGAAAAAAGAAGGCACCAACCTGGGGGATCATCCTCGTCCTCAGCTTCCAGCTCAACTTGCACCGCTGAACATCTGGTCAAAGACAAGGAAGAAAATGAAGCAGGCACACACTCACCTTTGCCTTTACCTTTGAGACTGCGACGAGAGCGATGGGGAGGAGGCGATTGCTCAGTTTCCTCAGGTTCACTTTCAGGATCTGTGGTGCTGTAAATTCCACAGGTGACCGAAGATGAGTAGAGACATACCTGCGAGTCCGAGGTGCAGTGGAGGGAGGATTCCCGGGGGCTTCACAGCTGAAAAATAGTTGAAGAATACAAGCACAAGGAATTAAATGAGTGGGCTTGCATGGTGCAGGCAAGATAACACCGGAGTCCGGAGTCGAATCGATGCCTGAAATTATTTAGTCAAACTGGAAACCACAAGAGATGAAATCATGCCGAAGGGCATCTCCACATCGATGGGGGAGGCTGAGGGAGGTGCTATCGGTATATATTATGTAGTGCACCAGCTCGGAATGAAATGCAGACATACGTGCTTCTGGGACGATGGGTGCAAGCGGTGAAGAATCTTCTTCCTCCTTGTCGGACTCAATCTCTTCAACAAAGTGCTTCAAGGGAGAAAGGTAGGCGCTGCTCAAATTTGCGAGTGCATGTGCTTGTTTTTCAGACGCAGTATTTGCTCTTTTTGCATTGGGAAGACCGGTGGAATTTTTGTCTCACACTGGGAATAGAAGGTGGGTGGACAAAAGATGCGAGAAACATGGAAAAACCCACCATGCTTCAAGGTAGCTGAGCCCGCCACCACTTTGTTGAGATGGACAAGCTTGTTCTGGCCCTTTGCAGCGTCGTTAGAGAGGGCTGAGTGGACCGGTCAGCCAAAGAAAAATAAAATGAATTAAGAACATACCCTTCAAGGTGGCTGGACGTCCGAATTGCACATTACCAGCGGAGTCGACCCGCCGTGTGACACTGGTGACCTCAATCGACCGGCCAAGGCGTGTTGCATGCTCCGAGTACAGCTGGGCAGCCTCTGCACGCTTGAGATTTCCGAATGGGACCTTGGCAGCCTCCTAGAAATGGATGAGTTCGTGCCATAGGTATCCAGAGCGCTTACCTCGGAAGTTTCAATTGGAAGCCCACCAGGGCCATGTCCAGGGCCGAGCTCCCATGGCTCACAAGCCACACGCTTGTTGTTCTCGTCGATGTATGACCAGGATGTAAGGTGGCGGTCACGATCACAATGAAGGCCTAGCTCTGCTGCCTGCTGGAGGATGCTTTGCTGCAAAAGGTAAAAGTCCCGAACAAGATAATTAGCATGCGACCTGCGATCCATAAGTGCATGGCCATCTGCAGCATACGTCGCCTGTTCACACCACGCAGTGTTCTCGGGGAGAGTGGAGCTGGAAGAATCAAGTCAGCGATCTGGAATTTGTAAGAAAGAACACCACGCACTTGACACCACGCATTTCGGGTCCGACGGTGAGCAACGTCTGATTCGGCAGTGCAGCAAGGGCAGATATTCCCTCGCCGTCGAAGATTGAGCGAGGGATGTAGGCTATCATGAGCGAACGCATGTTGTCGGTTTCGACAAGGGTGATATTGTCGTTGTAGGTGGGTGAAGTGCCGCCATGAGGCCTGAGGCCGGACATGTAAATTGTCTGGAGAGGATGAAGCTCACGAGCAACTCCAAGACTCAGAAGAAACATGAGTCCTGGGTGAATTCCAGCCTCCAGTTTGGAGAATGGAATGAGACCGCTCAAACCACCGAAGCTGTCGCCCTTGTCGATGTGAGAGCCTCCAAAGCCGCCGAGACCAGTGATGCCCGTCACCTCCGCGGTAGCTGGCACAAGAATAAAAATTTAATTCTGGAAAGAACAACACTGGGCAATATTACCTGATGAAATGGGCGTGGCCGACGACGTGTTCTGTTGCAGGGCAGAAAACATCGTGTTTTCCCAAGTTCCCATGCGCGGGGAATTCATAAGATCACCTTGATCTTGCAGTATTTTCTGTATGCTCTTCCCAGGCCCAAAACCCAGGCCACAAACGGTCAGGCGCAAAGTTACCTGGATTTTGAATCAGTCAGAGATGCAGATTAATGGGCAAGATGGAACATACATTGATGGCCTGCTTGCGCAGGGCCAGCGCGGGATCTTCAACCCCGAACCATTTATTGCCCGAGGCTGGTGCATGGACTCCACCATGGGGAACCTGTGTCGTGCTCGTCAAGGGATAGCAGCGGGGCGCATTTTGAATATTATTTGAGCGCCAGCCACGCTCAAACGCAATTCCTCCCTGCATGACAGGCTTTCCGTTTTCCATTAGGGGGGTGCCGTTGGTGTCGGTAGCCTGGACTGGTTTCTCTGGACCACAGTGCTCAGGGTTGCCGAGAAGAGCGGCCTGAAGAGAAACTGCCTCGCTGTACAGCTTGGCCCCCATGTCACGGCTGCCTAAAGGTCAACGAAAGAAATCTTTGAATCAAGGAAAACTAAACAGACATTGCAACCGCGTATGTCCCCATCATATCCGCCTTCTGCACTTCCTCCTTTGTCGTTGCAACAGTGTTCGCATCGCGAAGAAGTAATGTATCCTGAGTGCGGAGAATTAACACCCCTCCATCAGTTACCATGGTGCCTGGATTCATTGGTTAATGAGAGAAGAGACTCGAAAGCGAAACCACTAGCCTTTCGGACCAGGTTGGATGGAGTTCTGCCCAGTCCTTGGAATTTTGTACTCAAATGCATAGTAAAGCATCTCCACCATTGCTGCACGGTTGCTGAAGTCGACAACCTGCACAAACACACGGCCACGCTCGAGGCAGTCTGTGGTGGAGGCATCCCGCTCGGGGCAGAGTACATGGCGCTCTTCCACCTCAAAAATCTCCGGCAGGGCCTTGCTGCGGCCAGGGATGTCCAACTTGGTGAGGTCCCTGTACAGAAAATCAAGGGTGGCGATCACTGGTGGAGAAATAAAAATTATGGCAAAATTTCAAAAGCATTGTACGCACCGGGTTCTTCGCTGGAGCCTATCGAGAAATTAAAAGCAAGCACGGATAGACCAGATGGTACTCACTGCCTCCACCCTCCATATTGTGGTCTGCATTGACTTCTGGAGGAAGATATAAATAAAATATTTGTCAAATATTTTGTCCGCACCAAGTTCGTCCTTTTCTGGCCCTACAAAAAAATCAGAAGAGCTTCGGGGTAAACAGAGAAAATACCTACCAGAATCAATATCCATTGGCTGCCCATCGGGGAGGGCGGCCACTGCCCCGAAATAAGCATCAACAGGCTCAGTGGGGGTTGCGACAATCCGCATCAGAAGAGGGAGACTTGGGTCAAGGGGAAGATTCCGCGGTAGCTCTGGAGTGAAAATTATGGTCAGAACTACAGCATTCAGGAGGGAGAATGCATACCGGGAGCTTCCTCCTCAGTATACATGGTTGTTTGCATGGCTGGATATGGATGTTGTTGGAAACTGAGATCAATGAAAACTTGCATGATATATATAAGTTTATTGTGGCAGTGCTTGATGGGAATCGTAATTCTGGGGAGGAGTGCAACCAACACACTAACAATGATGTCATCGGGTAACGAAATTCCCATCTGGTCCGGAGATCCGGTGCAAATGATTGCGCACATGATTTGTAAGGCAGTGCTGTATCCATCAGGATGCAGCATAAACCATGCACGCACATCCAGATCTACATATTACCAAGTATATTAGAAACTCCTCCAAAATCGCTCTGACTTTGGTTTTGACATCAATTTCCATTTTAGTATTTTTAGTTGCCATTTCGGGGTTCTTACTCAGAAAGCCCTTGAAAATCTGTATGACTTTGGCCTTGACGTCCTTTTTCATTAGATTGAGTCTAAAGAACTGATTCAAGTACTCACTAAATTAATTTGGCACCCAAATACTTCAAAAGACTCGTGTTTCCGCGAGTATTTCGTGTTTTACGGCGTAACCAATGTATATACAGCGGTGGGATTACCACTGCTAGAATGGCCTTAAAAAGCTCTACAACTTTGGTTGTGACGTCAATTTCCATTTTGGGAAATCTAGTTACCATATTGGGATTCCTACTTGTCAGGGGAAAATAATTTGACGTCCTTTTTCATTAGATTGAGTCTAAAGAATTGATTCAAGTACTCACTAAATTAATTAGGCGCCCAGATACTTCAAAAGGCTCGTGTTTCCGCGAGTATTTCGCGTTTTACGGCGTAACCAATGTATATATAGCGGTGGGACTAGCACCGCCAGAACACCCTTAAAAAGCTCTACAACTTTGGTTGTGACGTCAATTTCCATTTTGGGAAATCTAGTTACCATATTGGGAACCCTACTTGCCATTGTGCTCCAATTTCCTGCTTAGATTCTCCATTTTTTCACTACCAATAATCTACAAGCGCGATACTCGAGTTTCCAAGTCCCACAAACTCAAGTTTACTAGTTAGTATAGAAGACAACATGCCCTGAACTAGAAAGTTGAAACGGAGTGGGAGTGTCTCAAAATAGAATTGCATAAGCAAAAGGGGCCGCCAGGCCAGCCATGTGTGCGAATTAAAACTCCGCCAACCATCAGTGCCTGGCCTGATTTGGGTCATTTCCTTGGCAACTGTCACCAAGCGCTGCCTTTCCGGAACATCCGGATCTTGATATAAGTTGACAATTGTGAGCTTGTTGCTTCACAACCCACTGGAAGTGATGTCATTTCGCACTGCTCATCCGAATGACTGGAACTGCCATTGTGGGGAAACGGAGATTTGTTTGATGCGTGAGAAAGAACATAATAATAGATCTTGATACATAAATGATAAGACAAACACCCTGAGCCTAGCCACCATCATGTCCCTTCTCCCCATCTACATCGGTGCGCACCCTCACGTCAATGCTGCCAATGCTGTAGTCCCCCTCTATACTCCTTCCACCCGTCACATCGACGTCCAGGACATCGGGGGTTGGAGCCATCTCGTTCCCCTCCCTCATCTTGCCGCTCACGGGCATGTCCATATTGACAATACTGTTGATTCTGAGGATGAGAGGTGGACAATGTATGCCACATTTATTTATTCTACCCAATCTGTACGCTGAAACTTAAACCTGCTAGACGTCCTCAATTCTGGTTCTACACAGACATCACCAACAGCTGGAACTCTGTAGATCTACCCACGACCGTGGGGGCCGCAAACCTGGTGGACAGTATTATGATGACTGTCCATCATGAGCGCCAGTATTTGGGTACGTCTTCCTGACTCTACTTCTACCCAAATACTGAGGGAGTTGCAGCTCATGTGCTGGAACGAATGGGTATGTGTCCAAGTTTTGTGTATTCTTTTTCTATTCACCAGTCTTGAAGTGAGGAATGGGCAAGTGAGACAGGCAGAAGTCATGGCCTTTTGGTGTCTACTGCGTTTGAATGTATCACGAGAGATTAGTGTTGATGGTGTCAATTAACCTTCTCAATAATTGTTTTATGTGCGGAATAGTCCACCAAACGCCAAAAGTTCAGCCTCCTCTGTGGGGACCGGCATCAGTCGATTACACAGCAGCAGCTGAGGTCGGTTCTAGCTTTGTAAATGCTAAGGCTTTCCTCCACAACACATTAAAAATAATCTGGATCTACACATGATGTAGCCTTATCATTAAACTTTCATCACTTGCTAGGACTTTGCTACTTGGTACAAGAACGAAAAAGAATGCGGCCAGGCAATTTTGGATTTTTGTAAGGTGACCAGGACTCTATTTGAAGGTTGAAACGCGAGGTTTCCGGCACGATACACTGTGAGCTGCACACATCGGAGACGTAGCCCCGAAGCCCCAAAGGAATGCTGGTGTGCGATCTGCGACACCCGCAAGGATGGCAAACTCTAGTACATAGGCACCAGCAATTTTGAGATCCGGCACCTGAAGGACATCCTGGACTTGGGCCTCGCAGAATTCAGGTACTCATTTTTCTAAACACTAAACTAATCCATCTCACCCCGTCGCAGATTGATCTCCACCTTTTGCGATTTTCTGATTACGGTCGACTAAGATTATAGACTTGGGCTCCTCTGGTTCGCGAAATGCGATTTACCCATCCGGTACTCCTCCGTATCGCCAAGAAGTACAGCAAGACCTGCTCACATTCTTGTCTTCAAAAGGTAACATCACTACATCTCTCTGCTCCTTTGGGTTTGGCAACTGACACCTCACCCAGAATTACATCGCAATTCCCAAGTCAGTTTCAGAGGCTCGCATTATTTCCAACACCGACTTCGCCTTGGAGGATCAAGAAGTCGCGAAGTTGGATGGTTTGGATGAAGGTGTGTTATATTCGGTGATTATTATATGTATCCGCGGCAATAATCATATCTTTGTAGCATACAAGCCCCCCAGAAGATTATTTCCGGCCAGAATAAATTTATGTGCTTCTTATGTGTAAGGCTAGCTCCAACTCGCCGCATTAATATTAATCCGGGTTCAAAGGTTAAAATATTTATTGAAAGCAGAAACCCAGTGGTGCACGCTGTACGCCCGCTTTAGAGATAAGGTAGGTAGGTAGGTATATTCCGAAGCGGTCTCATCAGATATAAATATCAGCAGAATGTACTTGATGGGAGGGATCCGAGAGTGGGTCATCAGTCCGATTCGGTGAGAAGTCTTCCAGCAGTCACTGCGTTAGAGTCCGTGGTCGGCATGGTTCATGATCAATGATGTCCACCCAGCTCAACCACTGGGTTGATCCGCAGTGAGCTGTATTGCAGGTATGAAGTCGTGGTTATGATGGCTCGACATAGTCAATGAATTGCATGCAATGCATACACTTGTCTTAGGACGAGTACGGACTATCTACATACTTGGACAAATTGTGAATTCCCACTTCCCCACAAACTCGACAGCGATTCATTGTACGAGTTTCACAATTATCGTTGTACTGTATGTCTGAAGGCTTACTCTCCTTCACCTTCACCATTTTTTTCCTATCCGAAAACCGAAGGCTGTTAGGAAGTGATCATAATTGAAACATGTCACCTGAGCGTAGTCACCTCCCCGTTCTCACACCCATTTCTAGGCACATGGAGCTCACCAAAAACCCGCAGCGTTTGTGGAAAGGTAACAAACAACCCTAGAATCAACTCGGAATACATAATGAAGATTGTGAGAAGTCTGAAGGTACAACCATGTAATGTTTTGTTCACCGTCCGCGGCCATTTTGGTTTGGGTAGCTGGTAAAAGAGAAGCTTGTCGAACGGGCTTGTTCCACTCTCCAACTTCATTCTTTGAACCAAATCGGTTAAAACTAGATGCACCATGCATCATTGGGTCTCTTACTATTCTGAATGAACCGCGATATTTGTGGCAAATTTTTCGCATTGAACCCGGATTGTTTATCTGTAGGTTTTGTGGCAATCTAGAGAAAAGATATGCCGATTGCTGCTTTAATATTTAATATTGACAATGTACTGCGCTGAATCAATTATGCGTGTCAAAACAGGGAAATTTTCATGCCAGGCACGGCTCATAAACTTCGGGATGGTGTGGGTACTGAGACTCGTGTCTTTGCTTCTCATGGATCTGATATGAATGGTAATTAATGGTCAGTAATTTTATATACAGACATGTCGACATTGATGAGCTCAATATCTCGGAATTCTTGAGGTACAGGTACATAATTTTGTTATTTTATTTTGCCAAACGAAACTTAACTGAATTCAGGGATATTCTCTGCTACCACCGGAATTAACAGAATTCCTGGAGAATTTGGGCCAAATGGAACTCAGTGAATGGGCAGGATGCCGCAACAAGTTGAACTTGCGCCTGTCACCTTTTCGGAAGATGTCGGGTGCTGCCTGATATACTGCGGTCATGGGGGTGGAAACTGAGGCCCTAGTGGGTTAGGGCTGAGGTTTTTCGGGAAGACCTCAAATCCGCACTACTTAAACTAGGGAGCTTACATTGTGGGAATTGGCGAATCGTGCAAACGCAATCAGTTACACAAGCGCACAGTTCACAGCTGCGCAAACGCGCAAACGGAAAAATAGCGCAAAGTCCTCCAGATAAAATCGCACAAATTCTGCCAACCCAACTCATAAAGCAGCTCAGTAAATATGAAGATAGCTGAATTCATGTATACTCGTTGCACGCTCCTTCTCCTTGCCAATGGCTTCTGGCCCGGGGGTGTTTACTGAAGGGAGTGCGGACGATAATCCAATCAAACTGCCTGTTTCCTTGAATGTTAAAACATCGGATTTTGAGAATCTCTTGACCTAGATATCTGGTTCCGAACGGAAACAACATATATATGGTAACTCTCTAGTTAGTGAGCATCCGAAGACCATCAACTTTCTTGTATCCTTGCTCCAGCTTTCTATTTTTTTCCAACTGGACAACGGCAGAGTCACATACGCCATCGCAGAATTTGGGTGTAAGGGGGAGGAATTCTATCCTGCACTTCAATACCAGCTTGCATAAATGTTCCGAGTTGATCAGTGGGTCGAGCCGGCATTCCGTGCGCTCATGGATATCCCCGATCTCGATCTCGGCATTCAACATCTTCATCAAATCGGCGAGACAGGAGTTTTTTGGTTGATGCAAACAAAAGCCAAGATTCAAGAACACAGTATAAAAATTGCTTCCCAAGCCCCCGGTCTCCAGGTAGTTATTCAGGAACCCGGGGCACTACGAGGTTTACAGACGCTGCCACGTTCCTCAGTGTTCGCATGCGGTTTGTTTTTTGAACCATACCGCATCCGGTATTGAGACGGCGCAAGTTCATCCGAATCCGAACGTGGTTGAAATTTTGGTCAAACATTTCTTTATTCCTGCATTTGGGCGATTTGCAGAGCCCCTCCCTTAGCCGAGAGACATGCTCCACATTCAACAGCGTCATTGCTAAATAGCTAGAAATATTAATATTTCGCGCGACTGTGGGGTACGGTAATTTCGGCGGCACAGCGTTCGGTATATATGTTATGTATCGTCAACATAATTTTTGGCATGTGCGGATAAATAAATGCGATGATGCAATGGATAACTAACAGACGAGTTACACGCTGGGTTCAGCTTCAAAAATTTCAATTTCAACTTCAACTTGCGCCTTCAAGGAGAATTCGTTCCCCAGATATGTGCGGACGAGGGTTGCCCTGTAAATTAATTTATTCATTTATTTCTCCCTGCCGCTTATATGTTCCCGTCAGGAGCCAGCATAAGTAATTAAATCAAAGTGCAACCGCACCTCATCTGAGCTATATCACAGTCCCCGTGTGTTCCTAGTACTCCAACTGCACCCAGCGTCAATTGGAGTCACGGTGAAGCGTCAATCGTCGGAACTTGCATATAATGAACATTCAGCCTGTTTATCACTGACGACCCCGCGCGCGGCTCTTTAATATTATTTCGCAAGTCGGTGTATTCACACCGCACCGCACCGCGATTACTCACCGGCGTCAGTGCACCCTGTCATGTATGTTATTCCGAGTCGAGGTCGAGGCGTATTCGGCTGTTTGTATAATTAACTTAATTAAAAAGACGCCTGTGGCGGCGGTGGTGGTGAAAATCCGCCGGTGTATGATATTGTATACAAGCATATTTCGGTGCACTGTGGACTATTATTCAGTGTGCGTCGATGGGGGAGCGTTTAGTATGTATGTAGTTTTTTGGACACCGGGCGGGAAGAGGGATGTGAAATACATACCCATACCAACTGCCGCTTATAATACGTACTTATGAAACTTTCGGTCGGATATTCACTGCAATGCGCCGGCGTGGGAAGAAATCGAATTTTTGTTTGTCTTTAATTCTACTTACTTCCGAATTAATTGACAGAGCTAGTTAGAAAGGGGTCGGAATACGGAATTCGCTTAAAAAACTTGCGGAATATAAGCGAAGCGGGGTTAGAACTTGTGTTGGAGACCCGAACCCGCGCATGCGAAGTTTCGGAATAAATGTAAGTACAATATCGTGAATTCGCGGGGATTCGCGGATAAGTATATTTGGCAAGGCGAATCGGAAAGTCGGAATCGCTTACTGAGAAAAAAATCGGAATACAAGCGAAGCGCGGCCCTTGGAACTTGTGTCGGAATGCATGCTACGGACTTGAACCCGGGAGCTCATTGGTCAGAATTGGTGACGATGTCAACGAGCGGTCGGACGGTGGCGAGCAAAGTACAACTCTTGTTGCGATGTATGTAGAACTGGGGAGCTAAGAATAATGTTGCTGACGAGCCAATAAATAATAATATACATTGACGAGCCGATGGTGGCGTATACGAGTAAATAATACTGGTGCCGAAGATTATTTTGGTGTGTAGATGAGCCACGGTGAGTCAGTACTAGTATATACGTGGGAGCACAGGAATAATTATATGACTATGCATACAGTAGTGAGACAGGTGTACTGTGAGAGGGACGCGAACATATATATATAAAACAGAGGAAGGATGAGCCGCGGCATATTGTGGAGCATGTTGGATAGGGAGCACTGTATTTAATAATAGCGCGCTCAAGGAGATGGGTAGACAGAATTCGAACTCCTAACTAGACATACGCCAAATGTAAGCATGTATACGCCAACGATGGAATCAGTGTACTGACAGGCACTGCACATAATGAAATCAGGCTGTGCATGCTTCGCTGCTTTGATTTCGGGGGGGGGGGAGGATGCGACAGATAGATATGTAGTACGGAATAGACGCGGAATAGACGCAGAGGACGGTCAAACAGAACAATGGACGCTGCAGGGGCTCAAACGCCCTTCCGGATTTGTATATGCAGATTTTTTTATCGTGAGGATAAGGGCTTGGCAGGCCCCCGGTCACTCCCCTATAACTGGGTCCGCCTGTTTTTGCAAATTTTCGTTGATTTACCTTACGATTTTTGGACCCCAGGTCGTTGATTTACCTTACATCGGACGCAAAATTTCTTCCCACGCCAAGTTTTTTGGCCGTTTTGCAGGTTTTTCAAAAAAAAGCGTTCAGTGAGGGTCGATCCTGAGACAATCCGAGTACCTGTGAAACAGACGTGCATCCTACTGAGCCATAGCAGTGGATAGGTAAGTAGTATTCCATGCTCTAGAGACTACTACCCTAAAAAATTTCTCGGGCTGCGCCCGATTTACCTTACTGTGGACCTACGGCAGCCCACCGGGCACTGATTTACCTTACGAGACGGACCGGGGAACCCCCAAATTGGAGGGTTGATTTACCTTACGGCGGAGCCAGTTATAGGGGAGTGACCGGGGGCCTGGCTTGGCGCGTGGGCATGTGTGCGTGCGTGGGAGGACGGCCGTTGTTCCGCGTTCCTTCCTTACACCGTTCCAAGGCTGAACTCAACGACATTGAGTTCTTTAAAGCCATGGTTTATGAGCGCGCATCAATTGGCCTCGTGGCTAAATTTGCATTTGAAGTCCTTGAGGTGTTCTACGCAACCCCTGTGTTCAGATTAGATGTTTGAGACACGTCCGTTCCTTTACTAACTCTTTTTTGCTTTCATATTTCAACCAGGTTCTACCGCGGGACAGGAGACTGGTCCGTGAGCTCGGCTTGGAGGATATGTGGAAGTCAGGGACAAGAGTGTACTTAGAATCCTGTAAATCTAGAGTACACCGGGATACTTCCTGGCCCCGGCGTTCCTAAGCGGGACCGTGCCGTGTAATGCTACCTACCTACCTACCTACCTACCGCCGGATGTCGGTAAGGGTTTAAGGCACAGAGTGAATTCATGAGGATGTAGTTAAGTGGTTCAGAAAGACCGTCGCATTTAGATTGCCATTCAAGATAATTGCCGTCCATACTATAAATAAATATTGATCGATCTACGCTGCTCGCTTATTTCACAGGCTAACGCTCGCTGCTCGCTTCTCGCTTATTTCACAGGCCAATCCGTTGAACTCCGTTTACCCGTCGACGGCCGTTGTTCCGCCGGCTGTCGATAAGGGCGTAAGGAACAGAGTGAATGCATAAGGATGTAGTTAAGTGGTTCAGAAAGACCGTCGCATTTAGATTATAATTGCCGTCCATACTATAAATAAATATTGATCGATCTACGCTGCTCGCTGCTCGCTTCTCGCTTATTTCACAGGCCAATCCGTTGAACTCCGTTTACCCATCGACGGCCGTTGTTCCGCCGGCTGTCGGTAAGTGCGTAAGGCACAGAGTGAATGCATGAGGATGTAGTGAAGTGGTTCAGAAAACCGTCGCATTTAGATTATAATTGCCGTCCATATTATAAATAAATATTGATCGATCTACACTGCTCACTTATTTCACAGGATAATCCGTTGAACTCCGTTCACCTGTCGACGGCCGTTGTTCCGCCGGCTGTCGGTAAGGGCGTAAGGCACAGAGTGAATGCATGAGGATGTAGTTAAGTGGTTCAGAAAGACCGTCGCATTTAGATTGCCATTCAAGATAATTGCCGTCCATACTATAAATAAATATTGATTGATCTACACTGCTCGCTTATTTCACAGGCCAATCCGTTGACCCGTCGACAGCCGTTGTTCCGCCGGCCGTCGGTAAACGCGTCGGGGCAGAGAGTGAGCGCATCAAGTGGTTCAGAAAGACCGTGTCATAATATTCAGATGCCACTCAAGATAATTGCCGTCCACACTATAAATAAATATTGATTGATCTACACTGGGACGAGCTCGCTCGCTGCTCGCTGCTCGCGTATTTCACAGGCGAATCCGTTGAACTCCGTTGACCCGTCAACGGCCGTTTGTCACGTCGTCTTCCTCCTTACTCCTAACCACCATGGCTAGAACTAAGTTAATGAGAGTGAACGCGAAGAAGAAAGCTATATCGAAGAAAGAATTAGCAAAAATAGAGTTGGAGGCCTTCCAGGTAAGTGTTAAAAACCTTGATTGGCATTCCTGAAACGTTCCCCAGCAACGCTGGGTTGACATGGCCACCCTGCTGGAGAGCGCACTGGCAGCGCAACGGCAACTCACTGTCCCTGAGGCCCTTCGGCTCGAGGCCCTGGTTGACGAAATGCACGATGACATGACGGTCCAGTTTAATGGTGAATGGGAGGGTGACCGTGTGGATCGTGGGGACTCCGATGCCAGCTCAGACTCAGACTCGTCAGGTTACTATTGGAAGGATGGAAAGCACTACACGTTTGGCAAATCGGAGATGGAAATGTTGGCAGTGAAGGCCAAGAGGCGCAGGCTTCGCAAGGGCGACTTCACCATGCTCATCATCGCCGACGCTGTCGACAACCCCTCTGGCAATGTTGTGAAGGGCAAACGCTCCCCCGCACCCGCCCTTACTGCACTGCCCAGCGAGGCAAACTGGCGTGCCGTTGCTGCAGCAACCAAGCCAAACGGTGATAATCTTTCAGCCCTGTTTGTCCAATTGCAGCAGCTTGCCTCAGAGGTTGCGGCATTGCCTAACCCGCCGCCTACCACCACAAATGTCTGTTTACCCTCTTTTCCCTTTTCTTCTTCTTCTTGTTCTGATTTTTTTTGTAGATCCACGAACACGGGATGATGTTCGTCAACAATAAGGCCAAGATGCGGCTCGAAGGACGCGGAATGTCTGGATTCAGCACTGTCGGCAACTTCGCCAAGTATGGCACGGAGACCGTGCACCTGGGGCTGTTTATATCGTGGACAAAACCCCCCACTGGTCCCACCGCAGAGACGTTCATAAGCTACCCCCTCCACTGCTGCATTGGGGCCATCATCAGTGCCAAGCGTGTTGGGGGCCGCAGCGCAGGCAAGACGCTTCTTGTCTGAACGTTCTGCCTCTCAATCGCCATGAGGACAATCTCGACAACATTTTGAATGCAAATTTCCGCGAGATTTTCAAGCAAGTCATCAGCGACAGGAAGGTTCAGAGGATTTTTGTTAACAAGAGCCGCGCAGAGCGGAACACCGGAGGCCACTGCTTTGCTTTGGCCCTGGAGTGGATGGTAGAAATGGTTGTGATGGGCTTGCAGATTGAGTGGGATGAGGCAGGTGCGGTAAAGGCAGTTGAAGGGTTTCGTGAAATCAACACAGTGGACGTGAAGGTGAAAAAGATTGACAAGTAGATTATGTTGTATCAGCTTCAGAACACTTTTTGTGACTGCTGTCCAACATCATATTTTGATGTTTGTTAAAGATCATTTTATCTTGAGCCAGCGAGCATAGAAGCCTGCCTCGTTCTTTTGGAAACATGATGCCTTGCATCCAATTATCAGTCCTGAAAAGTTGTAGCCCAGGAAAGGAACCCCAGAATACTTTTTGCAACCACTTTGTCAAACATCATATTTTGATGTTTGTTAAAGATCATTTTATCCTGAGCCAGCGAGCAGCGAAGCCCGCCTCGTTCTTTTTGGAAACATGATACCTTGCATCAAATTATCAGTTCTGAAAAGTTACAGCCCAGGAAAGGAACCCCAGAACACTTTTTGCGACTGTGTTGTCCAACATCATATTTTGATGATTGTTAAAGATCATTTTATCCTGAGCCAGCGAGCATCGAAGCCTGCCTCGTTCTTTTTGGAAACATGATGTCTTGCATCCGATCATTAGTCCTGAAAATTTGTAGCCCAGGAAAGGAAGCCCAGGACACTTTTTGCGACCGCTTTTCTCAAACATCATATTTTGATGTTGGTTAAAGATCATTTTATCTTGAGCCAGCGAGCATCGAAGCCTGCCTCGTTCTTTTTAGACAAATGATGCCTTGCATCCAATTATCAGTCCTGAAAAGTTGTAGCCCAGGAAAGGAACCCCAGAATACTTTTTGCAACCACTTTGTCCAACATCATATTTTGATGATTGTTAAAGATCATTTTATCCGGAGCCAGCGAGCAGTGAAGCCTGCCTCGTTCTTTTTGGAAACATGATGCCTTGCATCAAATTATCAGTTCTGAAAAGTTCCAGCCCAAGAAAGGAACCCCAGAACACTTTTTGTGACTGCGTTGTCCAACATCATATTTTGATGTTTGTTAAAGATCGTTTTATCCTGAGCCAGCGAGCATCGAAGCCTGCCTCGTTCTTTTTGGAAACATGATGCCTTGCATCCGATCATCAGTCCCGAAAAGTTGCAGCCCAGGAAAGGAATCTCAGAACACTTTTTTTGCGACCGCTTTGTCCAACATCATATTTTGATGTTTATTTAATATTATTTTATTCTGAGCCATCCATCATCCAAAGGACTGCAGGAAAATGTCTTTGAGGGTGCACAGCTCGGAGCAAGTCCCGAGCATGCTGAAGAACAAGGAGAAAGGGGGGAAAAACCCGCAGTGGTAGCCAGCCTTACAGATATTCCTGCAAGAAACATGTACCACAAGCCTCGTGCAGGCTCTTTCTGTGCGCACAGCTGGGAGCAAAGCCTGAGCATGCTGAAGAACGAGGAGAAAATAAAAAAAAACCCGCAGTGGCAGCCAGCCTTACACATATTCCTGCAAAAAAACATGTACCACAAGCCTCGCATAGGCTCCTTCTGTGCGCACAGCTGAGAGCAAGTCCTGAGCATGCTGAAGAACGAGGAGAAAACAAAAAAAAAAACCCGCAGTGGCAGCCAGCCTTACACATATTCCTGCAGAAAACATGTACCACAAGCCTCGCATAGGCTCCTTCTGTGCGCACAGCTGACAGCAAGTCCTGAGCATGCTGAAGAACGAGTTGGAAAAATAAAACTGACTGCAGTGGCAGCTTTACACACCACTCGGAGCGTTTTCTTCCAAAGAAACATGTACCACAAGCGCAGGCTCTGTTACGAGTCCTAATATCTTTTAGGATTCGTTCTTGTTGACATCCATTCCGTGTTTTTGTCATAATTCACGTGGTGTTACTGATGTCCTCTGCCTTCGCATTTACCCACGCCAACTGTGCGCAGACACATTTTTAAGACATGTCGCAGTCTGAAGAACAAGAGGAGTACCCAAAGCGTGGACACATATGTTTTGGGACCAAAAACTTGTGTTGAATGGCAGTTCTTTTCACTTAATTTCTTTGCAAGGGTTTTTTGCTGGCGTGTATCATGATCCTGAGTACAGTGCATGCTTGCCGGGATCCAAGTGACTTGAGGGAGTGTATATAATCCCAAAAATAAGCTTTTTAGTATCTTTTCAACAGCAAATACACACAGGCAGCATTTTTTTCACACATCAACACTCAAAATTGCGAGTTTTTTGTTCAGCCTGAACAGAAAAAGTCGGAGTGGCTCTAAATACAAGTGGGAATGAGTCTGAAATACAACCTTACCAATTTTACGATATTTCGGCCACTTCTAATATACAAATGGGTAGAAAACTGAAGGGGTACCATCACTTATTCTGCCAACACTGGCAAACAACCCAAATCTCTTATTTTGGCTCATGTACAAATCATATGGCGCACAAGCCATATAGGACATGAATATGATCCAACCTGCTCCAATTTTGCCGCTCCAGAGGACCTCTGAAGTGCATGGAAAGTGTGGGAAAGTCCTCCCCTTGTGAATTCTTTTTTCGACTTTTTTCCGACTTTATACCCAGTGGAATGATCGGAAAGCCCAAAAAAACGAGCGGACTTGTACTGCCATGCGAAGCAGTGGCCACAAGCCAAGTCTGTGCGTGCTTTTCGCTACTCCTAGGCTCATTGCGGCATCCCAAACGTGCTTTGCTGATCTGATACAAACAGGACGAGTATGTCACCCAAATTTTGTTGCCTAGAAGGTGTTCAGCTCCATCATCCACGATGTTTGGTAACCTGCACTCGACAAGTACTGGAAATTTATAGACAACACCGAGGAACTGCGACGCAAGAAAGCTTAAAAGGACTAGGAATATGTACCACCAGAGTTTTACGCAAGGTTCAAGTCTGCGAGTGCTCATATTAAATTTAGTCAAACCCAAGCTTCAACTCCGCGGTTGAATGTCACACAGATTTGCCGATCATGGCGTTGTTGATACGTATTGATATGTGTTATGGAAAAGCACGTTGTCTGCCACACTCATGCACAAGGGCTATGTCTGCACCGGCTGTAACCAGTTTGAAAGAGACGTCTTGTTCAAGAAGTGTGGAGGATGTAGGGTGGCTCGGTATGTGGTCTGTCTATCCTGGTGGTCTCTTCTTGATGTTTTGAAAGATACTGCTCAACGGAATGTCAGAAAAAACACTGGAAAGTATGTACATCAAAACTCCTCTCGGATCTGCAATCTGATATCTTTTGCCCCAGATGCACAAACCTGGATGCCAAGACATCCGTGCATCTCTTGTTCCAAGCGCCCCTGATGAAGGGGCGCGGCATCGCATGTGGAAATGGATTGAAGACAAGGAACAAATTCTACGATTTTCGAGCATTCTGCGGATTGCGATTGGAGCGACGCACAATTTGGAACTGCTGCATCAATACGTCCTTGCGGTGAGGCTTGCGCACCCCAGGGTTCCACCAGGGGAGCCCATTGGGAGGTTTCACATGGAGTATGTGAGACCTCTTACTCTTGCAGATGCTCGCGCTAGGGGAGGAGAGTGGGTGAGACATGTAGATGAGATTGAGAATCTCAATGCCTGTGGGGCTGACCCAGCAGTGCATGTGGGCTTCGAGACCACTTTTGGAGTCTTTCTAAAAACTATTTTCATTAAACGAGTTGTCATGTAACTGTCTCTGTACATACATGTGTAGTGACGCCACACTCGCCAAAGAAAAATGATTGGGCAGCGCTATCCAACTCCTAATGTCTTCATCAGAGTGGGGCATTGTCTTGTGATCTTTTAGCGGCTAAATTAATATTTCTCCCACGTTGATGGCCGCTTAGCTTTGAGAAAAATCAGCATAAAAAGGCGAGTGCCGGAATATCTAACACTCCTTAAATGCCTGTGCCGCCCCACCTTCGCCGGACTGTGATTGAAAATGCAAGCATAGAGCAACGTCTCAAGGTAAGACAGTTAAAACTCTTAATCTCTGGTGTTTTGTGATATAAGGCCATTCACAGACAGTTTTACTGAGCGCTTATGATGGGAATGTCGAAAGTCTTGGAACCTTGTGTGGAATGTACGAAGATGCCGCGCTGGGGTTGGAGGACGCTCTTCTCCTCCTCGCCATTTCGCATAAGAATCTCGATCTCAGCACAATGCCTCATCCAGGAGACATTCCAGACCTAGGCAAGCCATCGGAGAAGTGCCTGCACGTCTTTCGACGGGCTGTGCTGGCACTGCACCTCATCAATATTGGCTCCGCAAACCGAGCTCTGACTGGTGATACATCGTTTCGATTTTGGACCCGTGTCTGGGAATGGGTTGGCCTCCTCCATCAGTACCGCCACCACCAGCACATAGATGTAGACGAGGAAGCGGTGGCTAGAGACGTGCTTATTTTCCTCGCCCGAGTCGATCTTGATTCACCAGAACTGGGTTCTGATGGGGTTATCCTCGAACTGTTTGGATGGGCATGGATGTCGTCTTTTGAAACCCCATGCGAACTCATCTCTCGCGGTGTTGCCGGATTTCTCCTGTGGCAGCGGCCAGCGCTTGCTGATGGGTCTCTTAACAGCGTTATTCGTGGTGCAGGAGGAAAACAGGAGAATTTAGCGTACCTCATTGTGCAGCAGCTTCTGGATGGGCACGTACGCCTAGGGGGCCCATCGGATTTCAAGTTTCTGTCGTTGTTTGGGGTCCTCAGCCTTCTAATGGATCTTCCACCGCACTTCCGAGACGCGCTGCTGGAGGCCGGCCTTGTTCGGGCGTTGGTTCGCCTTTTGTGCGATCCCTGGTTTCTCCAACCTGAGCCTGGCTGCTCAGAAATACGGCACGGATTCCTTACCGTTCTTCTTAAGAACCTGCAAGGCGTTTGTCGGCGCCAACTACGCTGTTCCCTCAGCCATGGCATTCTTCGTGCGCTTTCCCTCGAACAGGAAAGGCCTGATGTCGTGGCATGGGTTGCAGAGCTCTCGGTGGCCACTGTATATTATGGCGTTGTGAAGCAGTTGGAGGTCGAGGTTCCAAAGCTTGGGGCCAGCCCTGTTTCAAGAGGCTGGGCCCCGCTCATGCATTTGACGGCCAAGCGCATCGAGCTCAAACACATGTTCGATTCAAAACCGTTGGTTCTTGACTGCTACAATGTCCCGGTGCGGCTGCTCACTTCTAGTTGGCTCATCGCATTGAAATATCATGTAGTGCCCTAAAGCAAGTTCCCTGGTGTGCGGTGCCTGCAAAACCGTCTCCTACTGCTCGCGCCATTGCCAAACCACCGATTGGCGGGCACGCCATCGGGGAGAATGCAGCCATTTACATTTTGTTCGGGAAGGCAAGTGGTCTTTTGAGACTCCGAGCCGTTCTCACCCTCACAAGTAGTTTGCGAAACAGAGCTGTCTACCCGCGAGCAAGCATTCATGCGAGCGATATTGCAGCAAGATTTCCCTCTTGAAGTCGCTGAGGCCACTGCAACCGTGTTCGACTACACCACATGCCCCCCTACTGTGTCATTTGCCGCATCCCCTGCTGACCTGACAGCCTATGAGTGTGTGCTCTCGTTGAACTTTCCCTACTTGCATTGTCGAGCCGCTGCCAGCGAAGGGCGTCTGAGGCTGCGCCCGATTTCGATGGTGGATGCCGGAAAATTGGTTTCACAAATGTTCCTGATGCCCATCTTGTAACGGTGGGGATGAAATAAAATATAATTCCTGGCACGGTTGGTTGAAGGGAACATTCATTCCAATATTTTCAGCATTTCATTTTATCCAAAGTTGACAAGGCATTTTTTGTGTTTGCAAATACATGTGTAGCTACATTGTGAGCTGCTTCTGCCATTCAAGCACAGTGGGGTGAGCGGTTACCTGTAGATATGAGTGAAATTCCAGCAAAGTGACTCAACATACTCTATGGCGGGTGAAGTTCAGCACCTGAAGACCATCGAGGGCTGAGGCACGCGACAGTGCAACATATGTTTGACCTAGACAATAATGCTCAGATGGCACCGCAACCCGCCATGGTAAGATCACACCTTTCTCAAACACGCCACCCAGATCTACAACCATCCGCTCTAAACTCAGCCCTTGGCTTTTGTGGATAGAAATTGCCCAGGCAAGGACAAGGGGAACCTGGTGGCGTTTTGCAAGCCAGTTGGCAGAGTGGTCCTCGATACGAAACTGTTCCTGAACTAGCAGCACCGCCTCAGGCCCATGGTCCCCGGTCGCAGGGAACAAAACAAGAGGATAATGCGTGCGATCTGAGAGCTTGTCCTTCTTCAACCAACTTCCCTTTCCTTTTGGTACTGCCTCAATGCGACTTGCGACGTCCTCTGTGGGTCTGACAGGCCTACATCCGCCAGCCTGCATTTTCACATTGCGAATATGCGACGGCGCCGAATTGGGGTAGTCATCGCCCGTGACTGCGTGCCAATAATGAAATCCGAGCACCGTGCCGACAGTGCCATTGATGAGCCTGTGGTCTATGTTCTTGACAAGCATGACCTGCGCCTTGACCTTCAGGCACAGCTCTTGCGGTGCCATAACACTCTCGAGTAGATCATCTCGTTTGCGGTCCGAGATAGCGTTGCCCTGGTCAAGAGCACAGAAAAGCTGTGGGGGTGATGGCAGCTTGTCAAGAAACCTGGAATTTGCCTGCGCCACCTCGGAGCGCCGTGCAAAGAGCTCTGTGGGGACTAGTCCATCCAAGCGAGCGGGTAGGGGCCGTGCCAATTGAGCAAAGTGCTCAGCAGCTTCGAACGAAACAGTGCCCAGACGGACCTCATTGAGGAGATTGACAAATGCTGGATGCGGTCAGGTTTTTAGGGGCTAGGAGGGGGAAAAAACCACAAACTCTGATCTTTCTGCCGGAAGACCTGCGTTAAAACAGCCATATAAGGGATGCACAGCTTCCATGCCTCTGACTCGAATGCAAAGTTCAAAGGCTTGCCTGGTTTTGTCACTGGCGGAAGCTGAAGAAAATCCCCGGTTATAACAAGCTGGATTCCCGAGGTCAAGTGGGTGAATTGCAGATGAAGGAAACATGCCTGCACCCCACCAAAAGGCAACAGTGGCTTTCGCAGCGCTCGGGCAATCTCGTCCAAGCGGGTAAATAGCTCGGCATCGATCATCGACACTGCATAGATCCTCAGGGCAGCACAGATGTGGATGGGAGGGAATAGGGCTGACCTTCATCAATTACCAAGACTCGGGCATTTATCCAACGAAACTTGGCGGTCAGATTTTTGCGGATGATCTTGAGCTGTTCCTTCAGTTCAATCATGTTCGGTGCGATAGTGCCCCAGGAGTGGATGGTGCAGCCTCAACATCTCTGCGTTAACGGGATTGAATGGGAGGAAGCACATGAGGCTGCACACCGTTGATGTTACAGGCCGCGATGCCGGTGCTGGCGGTGACCGCGACGGCGCCAGCATTTTCCCATTTCTTCCGGAGTCCACCAATTACTTCTCGCAGGAGGAGTGATTTTCCAGTGCCTCGGTGGAAGGGTTAGGTGACATGATCAGGAAGCAATTGCAACAGCGCACCGGCACTTCCGGTAAAAAAAATGCTTTCACCATTAAGAACCCGCTGATAAACATTCTTTTGCTGGAGGTTGAGATGAAGCAGTGATTCTGAGGTCTTTTTGGCGGGGTGGGTGCGGACAGTGATGTTGAGAAACGAGTCCAGTGTGTTGGCCTGCACCTTTTCTTTCTTCCTGATGGCAGGCATTGGGTGTACAAAGGAGAATAAAGTGTGTCATATATATATGGCAAAATATTGATTGATGATCAGAAGGTGTTTTTACGGATTCTGGCTTAGCTGCGAGACATGGGCCATTTTGGGATAGATAACATGAATGTTTATATGTAATGATAGCCTTGAAATTTGCCTCCAAAGAACCACCGGCAATCCCTTGTCGACCACGGAGCCTGCTCTCCCCACCACGTCAAAGCACCAATCTGCATGGGTTCACCATACAAGGAATTGAATCTATACCAGGTTTCTGGGATCGGTTTCTGTATTTCGACACTCTTGCGCTGGAGAGCAGGAAGAAGCCGATTGTAGAGGCGAAGGGAAGCCACTGCGTCAATAGCAGCATCTAAAATGAGGTTCAATACCCTTTAAAAAAGCAGAAAAAAGAGATGCACAGAGGATCTGCTCCTCACTGAGTACAGCCTTCCAGTCCGCCTTCCTCTCATCTTTGTCGACATGAAAGCCTAAGATTTCGGCAACACTCTCCTGCAGGCTGAGATTTGCATACGGTGCACTAGGATTCTTTTCCACTAGGAGGAGCTTGGCCATCATACCCGCATCAGCCAAATTTCTCAAGTCCGTTCCGAGATCATTCCAGATGACAGGGATGTCTGTGAGAAGACCAACACCGACTTTCATTATATCAAGGGAGGACAGGATCCTGCGCAGCTGTGCCGGATATGCTGAATAGAATGTCAGTAACACTCATGGGAACAGCACACCTTACCCTTGACAAGAGTCATGTTGATGACCCAAACTTCGCTCTCCGTTGCTAGTTGAACAACGCAAAGCCCGATATTTTCCCATGAAACACATCGGGGCGAGGCTGTGAGAAGCTGCCACGCAAGGATAGCAGATTTCCTGTTGCCGCCAACTCTGGTCATCGCGGAAGTGAGAAGCTGTTCTGAAGCAGTTGGCTTTCGAGGCATGAACTCTGTATCAAAGCCAACCACCCCATCCACAATGGTGCGAAGCGCGGAATCCACCTCGCTCTCCGATGTCAGATAAAAGACCGTAAAGTCATGTGGAAAGGGCTGAATGTCTGAGTGGGAATATACAGAAGGGAAGGAAGCCAGATACCTGGAGATTTTCGCCAGTGGATACTGAAGAACAGTGCCGTATAGGCAGGCTCAGAGGTGCAGGACGACGTTGACGCCGAAATAGAGACCTCGCTTTAGAAAGGATGGGCATGGGGGAATGAAGTAGAAGGGGGAGACAAGGGCATTCCGACTATTCTTATACCTGTAAACGACTGATTGCAGATACAACATATTATTTCGGGCCCTTTTATCAACAAATACAAAAGCCGATGATGACATCCATCCAGCGTGGCATGATCCTGATTAAGGGTCTGTTTTCCTGAAGAAATGGCAAAAGCCTTGTTAACTCGGTCGCACTGGAACAAATTCGAGGAGAGAAGTTATTTGGATTGCAAAGACATTCAGAAGAACAAGGCTTGAATTTTGGGAAGAAACTACATATCCAGCACGACGTGCGGGGAGATGATGTAGTAGCAGTCCCTTGAAATGGCTACTCGAACTTTCATTCCTGCTCCCGCAATGACTTTCCATTCCGACACGATTTGTGATTCATGGACTCCTGCAGTGTATCCACCGGAAACTACAAGGTCGAGGCGCTCCAGCCGTGTGAATTTTGTGGGTTGGGTCATCCGCTTCCATACCGCAGCACGCAGAGCACTCTCAACCTTGCGCTGCTGGCGTATGTCCTGAAAAACGGACAAGTGCTCGATGAACACTTGGGGAAGAAATGCCTGACACCTGGGGTCGTTGCTGTCCTCAACCCGAAGGTTGCAAAGCACGTGCAAAAGCGTGGGATCGGCGAGGAGTTCCATATACTGCACTGTTCGTGCACCGCAAAAGAAAACGAGTTCCAGATCTCGTACCGCGGGCGCACACACGCGAAGCACAGTGTGCAAAAGATTGACTCTCTCCTCCTGGATGCGGACCCGGAGAGAGCGCAATTTGCAGCCTGAGCGGCTAACAAACTTCTCCATGGTGTGCGGATAGTTCAGCTCCAACGCAAGCGGGAGCGAAAGGTGGATGAGAGCAGGGAGAGTGAGGCTGAGGAGCAGGACCGGGCTGTGAACGAGATCGAGGGACTGCAGGCGTGGGATCAGAACTGCGTCCACGGATGGGGATGGTAGGCGTGGAGTGCGGTCGTGATGAATAAAATGGAGCAACTCTGTGGCTGCGACGAGAATTCCACGTGCTTCCGATGCGGGACAGTGCATCTCGAGGGAGGTTAGCTGCTGCCAGGGAAGGTGCACACGCATCCTGAGATGAAATTCGATGCAGGCCTCACGGAGCAGAGGTGCGTTGGAAATGGTGAGCACTGTTGTTTCTGGTGTTCCGGCAAAGCGGGGTCGTGGTCCCGGATGCTTGACCAGGACGAGCCTCGTAAGGTTGGAAAAATCCATGGACGAGGTGAGCTGCAGCAGGTGGAATGCGGAGTCGGGCAGCCTCAGCTCCACTTCCCTCCAGCGTGCGGAAAATGCTGCGAGAGCGAGTACGAACGTGTGGGATCTTTCCTCGCCAAAGGCGCTGAGACGGTGACTGAGGAGCCGATTCCCAGCCCGCTCAACACATTTCAGGAGGTCCTCCACCGACTTTGGGAAAGAAACGGATGCCCAGAGAGCAGTAGTTGCAAGTGCAATGAGCCGCCAAGCCTTACACACAGGACCTACAAGGAGCGGCGCATGCGATATTGAGAGCTGCGAGTTGGGCTCCATGCTTAGCACGAAGATCTCGCTCGTGATCTCGTTCGGGAAGTCGAGAATGTGGTGGCGCTAAAATAACGATCAACAATTTTGGAGGGAGGACTCAGAAGAGCGGACTTGCAGCGATCTTGAGCTCAGGGGGGGAAGACATGGCTATTCCAGAACTGAAACCACACAGGCCTTATATACTGCTATACATATTCCGATATCAATGATACATCTGGCCCATTTTGGTGCGCTTTATCAAGTGTGCTCTGGTGGATGTCACATGCACTGTCAAATTGTTCCGTGAGCCGGTGTTGATCATCCAGAAGCTTGAACTGCAGCTGGAGGATGTTCTCGTGGATGAGGACAAAGTGCTCCAATATGGTGTCCTTGATTTCCTGTTCACCAATGTTCTCCTTCAACACGGTCAGTGGAAGCTAATGGACCTTGCGCACACATACCTCGATGGCTTGAGCAAGCCTGTTGACAGCCAGCTTCAACTTGGAGGTGCGTTTAACGGTTTCCTTGTAGGATTCACCGACTGCAGCAGAACGTCAGGGATGATCAAGGTTGGTGTGCGGAAATAATGACGGGTGATCAGAGCATGGTGAGATTCTGCCAGCGCTTGCTTGTTGCCAGCTAGACAGAATTTGTGATGCATGGTAGCAAATTTAAGGCGGATATCATCGGTATTTTTCGACATGGGGGGGCTGAAATTCACTGAGGCGTTCAGAGGCTCTTATATGGGATGAAATCCAGAAATGGAATTTCCCTTTGGGGATAAGCACAGTCACATGGAGGAGCAGCAAAAGGGACCACCCCGGTATGATGTCATCTACATACTAGTACTGTAGCTCGTCGTCGGTGTCAACCAACTCGGCTACTCCTCCCGTCTCCGCAACAAAGTGGGCCTCGCGAATGAGGCTGCGTGTACGTGTGGCGACGCGCTGGAGGTTCGATATTTCTGCCTGCAGTTGAAGGATTTTACTACCGCTCAATGCCTGCAACTCATGGGCTTCATGAAGCTGGTCGCAGAAGAGATTGGCGGCTTCTGTGGCACGGGCAGCCTCGCCGGTAAGGTCCTCTATCTCTGCTTGCAGTGCAGACAGCGCATCCGTGTGCAGATCGAAAGTGGCGCGTGTTTCTTGCTGTAAACTGCGCAGCTCTTTCTCTCTGCTTTCGAGCAGACACTGATGTCTCTCACAGGGCTGAGAGTGTGTTTATCAGCATGGTCTCAAGGAGTATATCATCGCTGTACCTCACTCAATGGCAATCCCACGCTATGCTGGCTTGCGCACATGATGGAGAACATCACACTCTGTTGTTTGGCGATAACTTGGTGGGATGTGAGCGACGAAGAGAAGAGCACCAAGGCGAGCAGCGTACCAGCCATTTTCATGCTCTGCATTTCCTCGTCGAGGATTACTGTAAAAGATTCAGAACCACGAAATGCCCTACACAAATGCGAGCCCACCTGCATGGCTCGACTTGGTTTTAGTTGCATCCATGGGCACTAAATGTCTGTGAGGAGAGCAAATTAACAAAAGAACGTGTAACACGCACTATCTGCGTCGAGTTGTGAATTTCTCTCAAACAGCCTCCAAGGTCTGTGGGATAGACTGAGAAAAAAGCACGAAGAAAACGACGACTACTAACGGTGGTGGTGAGGCAGAAGTCAAAGACGAGGTGGGGGAGGGAGATGAGGTGTGCGACATGGGGATTGCCAAAGTCAATGTCGGTGCAAGGTATAAATAAGTTTAGTGCTACCACAGGACTGGTAGCGAAGAAATTCATAATTTCGGCACGATCCGTGTTACGTATCGATCAATATATGTGATCGGTTCCATTCCATGATCTCTACACGCATCTTCACACTGAGTGCCGAAAGATCCGCCAGAGCGGGTGCGCTTATCCAGGGGCGGTGGGCGTACCTGAATGAGAGTGAAACCGTCTCGAGACGTGCGAACCCGGCTGTGGATCCGTTGCGCTTATTGAGTGCGCGTCGCAGGGCGATAAGGTTATCGCCCGATGGGTTATACGGTGTGGCCCGGGGTTCGGCAGGTGGTGGATAGGTCAGGAAAATGAGAGGCCTGTCCCGGACGACCAATGATTTCAGATTCGGAAGTACACCTGTCAATGCAAGTGGTGCAAGGTGTAGCTCGGAGCGCGAGTTCGAATAAAAGTCAATGCGAAGCTCAACCACGGATGGGGCAGCTCTCAAAGCGCCACACAAATGCACTTCATTCTCGTCCTGAAAGCTGATGACAAGACGAACCAGGGAGCAGCCTGAGCGGGAAAGGAAAGCTCGATAGCTTCCCTGGAAGTCGACGTGGTCTTCAAGAGCAAGAGAAAATGACAGATCCTCGAGTTTGGGGAGAGTCATCGAGAGGAGTAGGAAAGGGTAGTCGTCGAGGGCAAGCTGTCTCAATTTCTCGTGGATGATGGGCGATGGAACGGGGTCGGGAGTGAACCATCCCAATTTGAGGCGGAAGGTAAAATGCACGAGGTTGGTGCATTTTTCCAACGTGCGCAGTGCGAACGGAATGCGAGAAGTGACGATGAGGACAGTCAACTGTGCCCAGGGGAGGGTCATTGTGATCCTTGGATTGTAATCGAGGCGCGCATAGCGCAGTAGAGGAGAGGCTGGGAGCTTGAACTCGAGCGGCTCCGGCCTCCCAAATCCGCGCGCCGGCCGTATGGAAATACAGCGGAGGGTGGGGAAGGTGGTCACACCGGAACGCGTGATCTGCTTGAAGCCATCAAGGGGTATCGCAAGCTCGAGGGCCTTCCACTGTTGTGAAAATGCGCGGCATGCGCGTCCTATATGCCTTGCATGATAGGGGCTGCAAATGTCGTACACATGTGTCAGCGGACGCGAACCGGCCCGTGCGCTGTACTCCATCAGCCCTGTGCGTGATGAAAGGTCGACAAACTGGACGGAGTCCCAGAGAGACTGCAGGTTGAGTGCCAAAACACGCCATTCATGGCATACATGACACAGAAGGATGGGTGCGCTTGTTGCGCACAGGGTGCGCGTCTCCGGCAAGCATGCTGTGAATATCGTACAGGTCATCTCAGACGGCAACATCAGCACCTTGGCCTGTGAAACATCAGAGCAAACGGCGCACGAGAACAAGCAACAGACCTGCTGAATCATCATTGGGGGCATGGTTGCTCATGCTGATTGAGGTGCAGGCTTTATAGGATTTCAACGCGGTATAAAAATATCCACTACACTAATCCACCCGGGCACGCTTTGATGGCTTTTCATCTCCCTCCTCCGCTTCCGCCTTTCCAAGATCACGGCGCAGTTTAATGTTATCCACACGCAAAGAGGCGATTTGAGCCTCACAAACCACCAATTTACGCTCTAGAGTGGTGACGCGGGCCTGCTGTTCCATCAGGGCGTTGGATGTCTTGTGATCCTCTTCCTCGAGTTGGCTGATGGTTCGCTCGTCCTCCTCTGCGGTGCATCGGAGATGAGCTACGTCGGCCTCGAGCACGTGGATTCGATTCTCGCTGTCCTCGAGGTTGACGGCGCCATCATAGATTTTCTCCTGGAGCTCAACGAGACTTTCCTTGAGCTCTATGATCTCATCTGTATGGCGCTCGTGGTCCGCCTCGAGCTCCATGATTTCAGTCTCGTGACCTGTGCATTTCACCTCAAGGTCCTTCATTTTGGTCGCATCCAACGTCCGTCTCTCCTCCATGCGGCCAAGGTGACTGAAAAGGCGTTCACTCTGCCCCCGTAGAATGTCAACACGCTGTTCGAGGGTCTCCGTACGCAGCTGAGAAACAAGGAGTTCCCGTTTGATGGAAACCATCCCAGTGTCAGCTTCGACACCATTGGCGGCAGCATGGCGCAGTGCGAGCTCATTGTCTGCTTCAAAGCCGGTGACTGCCATGGTGTCAAGAGCACGCTCGAGCCTCTGCTCCATGCGCTTGAGCTCTCCTTCCATTCGCCCCATGCGTGTTTCTGGGTCCCTGGGCTTTGGCGCTGCGGGCACGCTCAACATGAGACGGGGTGGGAGTAGGTTGGCTTACTGGGGGTGAGCCTCGCATGGACAAACTTGACGGGAATGGGACTGGAAGGCTCGCTGCTGCCGCGTACACTGAGAGACTTGTAGCGGGGCGGGGGGACACTCGCACGACGAGGGAGGGAATTCATGAGAGCAGACATGTTTTTAGTTGACCGCTTTTTCATGATCGTATTTATATGAACCACAGTAACTATTTTTACGTATCAATCAAGACACATGGCGCGCTGTGTCTCGGCCCTCCCCCGAACATCTCCACCTTTATTTTTAGCGCATCCGAAGCGAGCTTGTGCAGTGCTTCCAGCACATCGTCTTCCATAATCGCACTGTTTTCGGGCCGCACAACCAGTGAGAACAGCGTGAGCTGAGATGCCCTGGCACGAACAGCTGCACAAAGCTCGAGTTCAATGGATTTATGTTCTCCAAACTCTACTCGCCGCCACCCCTCCCCAAATTCAAAGTGAACGATTGGGTAGAATGCATGGCAGCTGTCACTGCGGTCCTTGACCGTGAGTACGCGCAATTCCGGCAAAATATTGGGTGCCTGCAGGAGGTGCATTTGAGCAAGGGTTCGCGCACCGCGGTAAAACTGGAGCTCCAGCTCCGTTACACCATGCGCAGCGCTTAGGACAGCATGGAGAGCCGTTTCCGACTCCTCCTGAATTCTGATGCAGAGGTGCACCACGCTGCAGTGGGAACGCTGAAAGAGTGATTCAAGGCTTCCGGGATATTTTTGTTCCAGTGCGAGGGGCATCGAGAGGTGCGTGAGGGCGGGGAGCGAAAGGCGGAGCAGCACAAGTGGGCTGTGGGGAAGGACCAGTGATTCGAGGCTCGGGACCGCAAGAATGTGAGGGGGTGGGGGGCTCAGGAGACGAGAAGGCCTGTCGTGGTGCGTCAAGTTCCGGAGGCGCGTGGAAGTGAGGAGAATGTCCTGCATGTCCTGAACAGGACAGTGAATCTCAAGAGATATCAGCTGTTCCCATGGAAGGCGCACGGACATGCTGGGGCGAAGCTCCAGATACGCCTCTGTGAGCTGTGGGACGTCGTTGATGTCGTAGATCGGGGGTGGAGATCCTCCAATGTACCGCCTGGGGCCCATCACCCTTCGCAAGCTGATTTTCCGCAAAAGTGGGAAACTTGTCTGTGAGGTGGCCTGCATGAGCTGGAAACCGGCTTCCGGGAGGCTCAGCTCAACCTCTCTCCATCGCGCTGAGAATTGCGAGAAGGACAGGACCAAGTCCCTTGCATCCGTGAGGTTCAACGACCGGAATCGGTGCATCAGAGGGCGGCTCCGAGACCGTTTCACCCACTGCAGAAGCTCCTCCACACATGCAGGGAATTCCAGCGCACACCAAAGGCTTGGTGTTCCGATTGCGAGGGTACGCCAGGCGATGCAAATATGACAGAAGACCAAAGGCGCGTATAGCAGGGACATTTTCGACCGAGGGTCGAGACAAAGCTCAAATATCTCGGTCGTAATTTCAGGGGGAACTCCAGCACATGCATGGTGAAGGAATTAAGAGCTCAACAAGCTCTGTTTATATAGAATACCAGCTAATTATTTAATTTATGGGGAGGTGAACCTTGCATGGCTCCGTTTGCTCCTTGTCTGCCGAACAAAGCTTGTATGGTATTTTCGTTGCTCCTCAAGCTGCAAGGCCAAGGCGTGATTGATCTCCTCCAGCCTCTGATTTTCCCTCTCAAGCAGGACAACCTTTCCTTGTTCCTCCCCACACAATTCAATCAGGCCCTGCCGGTCGACAACCAGGTCCTCAAACTCAGAGTCAAGCTCTGCCTCGCGATGGAAAGCTGCAGACAATTTCTCTCGCTGGGAGTCTTCGAGGCTTCTGAGGCAGCAGAGGGCCTCGACAAAGGCACACTCCACTGGATATGGAGTGAGCCGAGAAGGCGAGGGGTCGCTGTAGACACTCACTAGTAGTCTTTGCCTTGCGGAAATCCTCCTTGACAGACTCGCTCAATGTCTTGGGTCCAATTGGAGGTCCTGAATATGGGTTGAGGAATGAGAGAAAACCTCAAAGAAATTCACAGACGGGTTACAGAACTCTCAAGTGCAAACCACGCCAACATGCTGTATTGCTGTCAGTTGGGCAAATATGATAGGTGCAAGCATACGCATCGGTGCGCTTGGTGTGGGAGGTGCGGGGAGACATGGGGCTGCATTCTCTACATATCCTCTTATTTATATGCATGCCACAAGATATATTTTAAGGGTTTATCGATGTACAGCAGAGGATGAACGCGGGCGTTTCAAGCATTCGTCCAGCATCACATTCGGTGTGCTGTCTATCTGCTGCTGAGTCCTCTTTCTCGAGGCAACAAGCCCCTTGATCCGCACCTGCAACTTTGAGTTCTGCTCTTCAACCTCAGCCAGCCTTCTATGCAGTACCTGGATTTCGCCTTCAAAAACCATTATCTGTGCCTGTGAAATTAAATTCATCAGCTGCGGTGTGCAATGGGCAGAAGACTTCAAACTTGGGCCGCTTCATAGACCACCTCCCACTCTGTCTGCAGTCGAGTGATCTCGGCGACTGCATAGTGACACGCGGATTCAACTGAAGACACATTAGTGGTGAGCAATAACACTGAATGGGTGCGCAACATTGTAACATAAGTGGGCGTATTTTCTTAAAGGGAGATCCAGGGGTTGATGTAGGGATGAGAACGTTTGTGGGATTGGTATACGTAGTAGGAGATGCCCAACCGCTAGTAGGAGCGACAACCAAACTGAGGCTGACTGATTCGCATTCATCCTCTGAGTCGCTGCAAAGCAAATCAGTGTGACCCAGCAATGCACATGATGAGGGGGCAGCCATGGGCAATATTTCACTCAACTCTCGATAGACCCCTTTTATACTTGCTGACTCATCCACTGGCTCACAGTGGTGGGGATGCCACCAATGCTACTGAAAGTGATGTCATTGATCAAATGATTCCGGTGGCAGTGCCGTTTAAGGAATGCTGTAGTTTGGTGGGAGCTATCATTGTAAAAGATATCCTACAAATTGATTGGTACTGGGAGTGTAGCAGATATTCTGCAATTTGATTGGCGTTGAGATTGTAGCAGATATTCCACAGATTGATGGCACCGGGATTGTCCGCAATTGATTGGCGCTGGAATTGTAGCAGATATTCTGCAATTTTGATGGGAGCTGTCATTGTAGCAGATATTTTGCAATTTTGATTGGCGTTGGAATTGTAGCAGATATTCCGCAATTTTGATTGGCGTTGGAATTGTAGCAGATATTCCGCAATTTTGATTGGCGTTGGAATTGTAGCAGATATTCCGCAATTTTGATTGGCGCTGGAATTGTAGAAGATATTCCGCAATTTTGATTGGCGCTGGAATTGTAGAAGATATTCCGCAATTTTGATTGGCGCTGGAATTGTAGAAGATATTCCGCAATTTTGATTGGCGCTGGAATTGTAGAAGATATTCCGCAATTTTGATTGGCGCTGGAATTGTAGAAGATATTCCGCAATTTTGATTGGCGCTGGAATTGTAGAAGATATTCCACAATTTTGATTGGCGCTGGAATTGTAGAAGATATTCTGCAATTTTGATTGGCGTTGGAATTGTAGCAGATATTCCGCAATTTTGATTGGCGCTGGAATTGTAGAAGATATTCTGCAATTTTGATTGGCGCTGGAATTGTAGAAGATATTCTGCAATTTTGATGGGAGCTGTCGTTGTAGAAGATATTCTGCAATTTGGCAAGTCAGCACTATAAAATAGCCGATGTGGAGCCAAGCGACAAAAAAAGAAAAGAAAGAAAAAATTTGAGAAAAGAAAGTTGTCAATGAGGGTGACTTGGGCAACAAAAAAGTCTGTCTGCGTGATTTACCTCAGGACAAGCAGGCTCGGCTAAATGAAAATGCTGACATAACCCAAAATGGCATCAATGGACTCCAACGTCGAGAGACATAGTCTAATCAACATGAGTGGGGGGATGAAGATGTGTGGTATCATGGTGGGCAGCTGAGCCCCCGAGGATTAATGACAGCCCCCTCTCAAAAATGCGCCAGACACCATATTGGGCAAAAAATCGATCAAAACGGCGACGGCGACGGGAGTTGGGCATCGATGAGGACGGTGCCTGCCAGAAAGGTGCTTGGAATGGGGGCTATGGAATCCGCCTAAAATTTCAGGGAGTGGCCCCAACTTGAATGGAATGGGGGGGGCCATTCCATGCCTAAAATATATAGGAACTTGCACTCCATCAAAAATAGTCTTGCGGTTGGAGCAAGTAGTCGGTACGGTTCTTTCGGCACTATTGACTTCAGGTTCGGTGTCCCGACCCTGATGGCGTCTAGGTAAAGCCAAATAAACTCTCCTAAGCGGCTGATCCTCATCCGTGGAGTCATCACTGTCAGTCTCGACATACGCTTCGACTAAGTCAGTTTGGTAACCGGTGTCTGAGTCCTCGATGAGATGCTCCTCTTCTTTGTCAGAAAGAGAATCAATATACTGTGCGCGCTCTGGGTGCATGTAAAAGGTTTGATGAGTTCCTACTGAGTTAGCTTCATCATCAAAAATCCCAAACATTACCTGCGGTCCTAATAATCGCTTCGTAGCAGCAACGATGCTTTCGCCTTGATTGCGACGGATCCAAGTTCCATCCTTGAGACGTAGGCGACTAGTCTCTCCTTCGTATGCAATAGTCCCAGCTTGTAGCAAGGCCTGAAGCTCGGGGTATTCATTCATCCGGTGTCCCTCCTTGTTACAACCATAACATCCGCGGAAATCTGGAGTGGTGCTGCGGAGTGGAATGTTGTTGGGATACGTGCTAGGCGTGGGTGACTGTGAGGCGGAAGATGAGGTGATGGAAGTATTGATGCTCGGTGCGTGGTTTCCATTACGACTAGGTGCACGATGATCCTGCCAAGTTTGAATGCGTGGAGGCTGCACACATTTAGTCGCGATTCCAGTTTTATCCAAAGTAAGCACCTTGTAATAAACCGGAGAGTACTCTGGATCATCAATAGACATCTTGTTGAGTTGCCTAATCAATCCTGTAACCTCGTCCGCGGTTCCTTCTGTCTTGAGTGTGCTTCTCGTAGATGTCTTGGCGCGAGGCTCAGTGCGTTCTTCACTACGCTTGCCCTTCTTCTTCTTCTTCTTCTGCCTCCTATGAGTCTCGTGGTCGGAATCATCACTGCTATAGTCATCCGAGTCATCTTCGCAGTCAGAGTCATCATCTTCTTCGGGAATCCCATAAGCGCTTGCATTAACCATCATAGTCTCAGCGCGGCTGCGACTGAAGTACCATGCGGCAGCGTCATTTACAATGTTCATGGGATATTGCTTCTCCCGATTGATGCCTGGGTGAGTAAGCAAAATTTGCCTCTCGAGTTGAGTGCGAAGATCAACTTGGATGCCCAACTAAAAGTAACCATCCCGAATTTCCCGAGTGATCTGCCCTTGGTGCAATAATGTACCAGAAATGGTCTTGTAATGCCGCAGATATCGTTTCCACTGGGTTAAGTTCTGGAAGGCTTTCTTGGTGGTCTTGAGTGTATAGGCAGTAATGTCGCTGGGTTTATATCGTGAAGTAGCGCGCTCGGCGTCGTAGCAAGTAAGAATTTCCTTGCGAAGTCTTGGCCAATCCTTTCGCTGATAATACTCTGATGCTCGGACAAAGTCCTTTTCGTTAGCTCCACAATAATCTAGAATGCACTCACATTGGTAGAAGGGATCTGTAACGCGATATTTGACCAAGAGTCGATCGTAAGCGCTAATAAAATCCTGTACCTCTGAATAGGATCCTTTAAAGGTCTTGGGTGCCTCCTTGGATCCTCGATTGGGCATGTCATGCATTGTGCGTACTGGTCCACCGAATGATGGGGGCGGTGGCATCCTAGGAGGTGCGAGTTCTGGTGATGAAGGCGGAGAAGACGGTGGTGAATTAAACATCGAGTTGAGTTCGTCCGATGAATAATTATTGGTGTCGAATAGTCCCGCTGGATGGCTATAATTCGGCTGCAACTGCTGCTGAGCGAGACGCTGAGCAGGATACGTAGGTTTAGGCTGGAAGGGCTGCTGTGCCATGTGCGGAGGCCTGTCTCGATGCTGTGATGGCGGAGGCGCATGGTTAGGAGGAGGCGCGTGGCTAGTAGGTGGTGCTTGGCTAGTAGGTGGCGCTTGGCTGGAGATGTTAGGGAAGGGGAGGTTATGATCCACTGCAGGGTACGAAAACGTTGGCTGAGGAGCTGTAGTGATCGTGAAAACGTATGGGGCTGATTCCTGTGGAGGTGGGCATGGATGCATAGGCATAGGTGGTGTACCTTGGTAATATCCCTGCCCTTGCGGAACTGGTGGGGGCGGTGAATATCCCATTGCTGGAACATGGTAACCATAAGTGGCTGGTGGGTATCCTGGGGCTGGAGGTATCCCATTATAGTGACTCGGATCCTGGTTACCATATGGAGCTGGCAGAGGTTCCCAACTGGGAGGCTGGTATCCTGAATTGGCATCCTGGTATCCCGATTGGGTATCCTGGTATCCCGATTGGGTCTGGTAGTGCGGCGGGCCTGGATGACCTGACTGGTAATAGGTCTGAGGGCTCGGAACGGTATACGATGTCGCAGGAGACGGTGGCGTAGGTGGCGAGTGGGCTGATCGAGAAGTGTGGTGGGGTTTCAATGAGCGCGATCTATACGCTGATTGAGGGATGGGTGGCGAATTCAATGAGCGCGATTCACACGCAGATTGAGATGAAATGTGTCTGGGTGGCATAGTCTGTGTGGGTGAGCTTTCGTGTGATAGAAAATTCCCCCTAGCTCGGTCACCAAGATGTCGTTCGTATAAGTGGTTATACAAGAGGTACACTGGAAGTGGCGTTATTCGAGTGTTTCTCTTTAGGTTCGTGAATTGGTTCTATCACAGATTTCTGCTAGTATGAGGTGATCTCGAGCTAATAGAAAACGAGGGTCGAATCAGGAGATGTAGGATTTGTGTCGTAAAGGTCGTAAAGTCGGTGGAATGAAAGCTAGGCCAACGAGGTGAGGAGTCGTCAAAATAACTGGGTGCTCGTAAATAGCGCACAAGGGGTATATAGCTAAGCAAGTGGGTGACTGATAGCAGGGGCGTGCGCGAAGGGGTATAGTCTATGAAGCGTGGGTGTGCTTTGTATGGTGTAAGTCCTCGAGTTTTGTGGGTATAATGGGACTATGAAAGCGTCCGGTATGTACAGTGACCTAGTAGGCGGCGAAGAAGATATACAAGGGGGTATTCGCACCAATGAGTCGGGTGATAAGTGGCGTCTGGGAGAAAGCGACTAGAGGGATTGTTGACTAGAACCAGCAGTACTGGTAAGAGCGTAATAAAAAGCAGAGTTAAACTTGAACGTAAGTCGTAGGGTAGTGTGTCTTCATTTTCATGCTCGACTCGAAAATTACATGGGGTTTATATACAAATTGTCCGTAATTAATGAGTCATCTCGTTGCCTTGGAAACATTAATTTACCGTGTCATGGTAAATAATGAGTCATCTCGTCGTCTTGGAAACATTAATTTACCAAGTCGTGGCAAATAATGAGTCATTCGTATCCTTGGGAACATAATTTACCTTGTTGCAGTGCGGTGCTGCGCAGCCGGTCGCCATGGATTCTGTAGTTTATAGGCATGTCATTATTTATTGATGGCTGTGAAAGGCAGTGCGGATGATGTAATGGGCTGTGGAGTGCTGTCAATCATCGCATTTAAATTGTCGTTCCGGAGTTAGGGTGGTGATGGGTACCCTTTGCGTAATGATGAGGTAATCTTGATTAGTCCTGCATTCTGTTTGATGGCTTGATATTGATGAGGTTCCATGATTCGCCTATTCCAATGCTAAATTTCATAAGTCGCCGAGCACGTGGCGAATCGGTCCTGTCTCCAAACACTTTTGGGACATGACAACGGCTGAATTGCTTGCCTTACGTGTGCGCCAACTGTGTAAGCACGATGAAGACATCAAGAAGGCGGCTCAAATTTTAAAAGCCGCCAGATTCAAGTCTAAAGAACAATTTGAGAAGAGGTTTGCCAAGAAACTGCAGAAAGACCATTACAAGGAAGGAGAGTTAGTCCTTATGCGAAACACACGAGTCGAAACAGCCCTTAATCGCAAGACTCAACCAAGATATCTGGGACCTTATGAAGTTGGTCGAAAAACCCGTGGAGGAGCATATGTTCTCTATGAATTGGACGGCACACCATACGCAGAAAATAATGTGGCTGCATTCAGACTACTACCCTACATTACATGCGACCACTGGTTTATGAAACGAGGCTGGTTGGGAGATGATGACGAAGAAGATTGAATTGTATTGGCCAGATCTGAGAATGACAAGCCAGCCAGATCGGGACCGCCTAACTTTAGCCTGGTCTTATTAACCCACACGACCTCCCTTCCTTTCTACCATGCCCACTCCCTGCCCCATGGGCTGTATATCACACTACCACTGCTCTGCTGGGCTCGCGAACAAATCGACAAAGGTGTTTATTTCTACAATGGAGACGACGGCCGCGAACGACGAGCATTGACCTATGCTCTTCAAGAACGCATACCCACTATTTTTCCCTCACGCCGCCGCTCTCACTCCTCATCTGACCCACCTTCACCCACTGCCTCATTCGTCAGCGAAATCGAATTTGCTCCGGAGTTCACCAGCCAGCCTCATTACCATCCCTTTCCTTCTGCACCTATCTCATCCGCCCCCATTCGTGATTACCGAGGATGACTGCTGATTCATGTCGCTCTGTGCGACTGCGTGGCATTTACAGGAATCACCCACACCATTCCACGCTATGCTATTATCGCCCTGAACGAGCGCCAGTGCATTGAAAAGGACGACAAAATCCTCCTCATTGCACAATCGGGCACAGTCCTCATTGTAAAGGCCGCCCACAACCATGGCCGCACCAGTCGCCTCCCATTTTGCGACGTAATCGAATGTATTCATATTCTGCACCCCACTCCCGCTTGCATCATCCTCCTCGCTGCCACCATGCTCATCCACGAGAGCTTCCTCCCCGAATTCGTCCCCAATTCACTTTATTTGGGTAGTTCCATTACCAGCGAAATTATCGAGGAGCAGGAGTACGACCGCGTCGCACATGAAGGAGTTATAGGACGTGCGTATTATCGAGCAGGAGCAGGATCTTACCCAGAACGTATACGTCTAGACCCCGAGTTTTCTGATATTACTGAAGAGGAGGAGGAAGAGCCAGGACAATTCGACGATTAGTTTTACCTAGCCCACAGTATGACCTACTCTGCACTAATGCTGCGTAAAAATTTCATTAATTTTGGAGAATCTCAGCCGAATTCTAGAATGGATTAAACTTCAATTGAGTCCAAATTCGGAATGCTCCGAATACATTAGTGATCATGCTGTCATCAAAAGAGGGTTGTCTTGACTTAAACTTCGCCGCTCCGCTCACGCCCATTACGATATGGCCGACCCCAGAAAATGAGGCTGCCACCTGTTTTCCCTGGAAGGTCTCACGCCAATCTTTCTTCTCTCCACTATCATCTCTCTCTCGCTCTCGTCCGACTGCCATGAATGAGTTCATCTTCTACCGTAACCAGATTCCACCGGCCATGCCACTCGATCCAGAGAGGTTTCCTGCAGAGCCTCCCAAGAACATGTGGAAGCAGGATAACGACCCATCCCACTGGACTCTCTACTCTTCGTACCCGATCGTTACGCCAGATGACTTGCAGCTGCTCCAGCCTGATGGGCGGACCCCTGCCTACCCGGTAGAACTGTACGATGTTGTCGATGTTGACAAGGACACCCGCATTCCACGCTTCATCCTGCGCCCCAAGGCTACTCTCATCATACCAGCCAAACATCAGCCTCTGAACCATGATCTGCTCATCCACTTCGTCCCAGTCACCAACCACGGACCTCTGGAAGCCAAGCCAGGCTACAATATCATTGAGTGCCAGGATCGCCGTGACCCCAGCACGAACCCCCTCATTCTGCTCGCACCCACCGACGTTCTTTACTGCTACCCTAACAGCTTCCCTAATCCCGCGTATATCGGACGCATCTATTCTTGCATGACAGCCCCGACGTACAACAAAATCATCATCACCCCCGACCACTCGAACTCATCCATCAGCCAGCAGAGAATGGCGATTGTAAGGGCGGGAGGTCAGCAGAATCAAATGACAGAACGCCTCGCTCGCTCCTACGTAGGCAAGCGACTACTCAACATTCTGACATATACTCATATCGTCACTTAGCCACTTACTAAATTTTCGATGTCTCTCATTCAACGAGCGCTGAAGGTGCTGACTTAAATGGACAATTCGTACTAGCCAGAATGTACCTTACGACTTGCGATCTTATGCTGCCTTTCATGTAGTTACCTTACTTGTCTCTGAGAAATACCTATTCGCCCCAAAGATAATCCAGAACCAATCAAGCAAGTGAGGGACTTCAAAGGCAGTAAATAATACCGATCACCCCATGTCCTAGCCCAATTAAATTGCGAGAAGTCCAGAAGCCCATTCAAATAAACTTCCCACTGAACTTATAATAACTCCAAGAGTCTCTAAATGGTACGCAGCACATTTTGCCATGAACCCCCACACCGCGTCATACCATCAAACCATTTGCCTCTCCCCAGCGCACGATGACCCATGGAAGCCGCTGGAAGACCGTACCCTCCAAATTCTATCCACTTCGGCACCACTTGAACCTTATCAATTTACTCTTACGTGCCCACTGCCCCTCTTAATCCGCTATAAACCACTCCCTGTTTTCGAAATTTACCTGGGATACCCCACCAAAAATTCCATGGACATTTACCCAGTAGCAAACCATCGAGTCCACGGAGGACAATTTTATTTGGGCTGCACAATCAATTGCACCGGCTATTACGCTGGAATTATCATCCCTTACCGAATTGTCGAATGCAGCCGCCAGGATAACTGGGTTGTCCTGCAATGTACCACCACCGATGGGAAGGGTATTTGGATTCAAACATCATACAGGAATGTTTATTGGACTATGCAACCGCTGAATGAGCGCCGTGAGCATATCTGATGATCGTCCTAATTAAAAATAACAACTAATAAAAATCCAGCCTGCCATCGACAAGCAAACCCAGAACCGTGGAGAGTCTACTGTAAACCCAAGTCCAACACAAGGCAAAAGAAGAGAAGGCAGATTAAGAAGGAAAAGAATTGAAGGAGAGTCAACCGGGGACGGTTGAATTATGTTCCCCGCGGATGTCAGACTCCTAACGAATTAGGAGTCAGATCATGAATAAATGGCCCATGTAGTGCAAGTGAGAACTTGTAATATTTCACAGGTCGGAGAATTTCACTGTACTGCGAATTAAATTCTGACCGTGGGAAATTTGACTCTGGGACCGATGAGTCGCAATGAGTCACATCAAGTCATACTGGGAATAAATTTAGTTACTTAGTTCTGAGTCATTCTGACTCCTCTTGAGTCTTTCTGACTCCATTTGACTCATTCCTAGTCGTAGATAGTTCTAAAAATAATTTTCCAAAAGTGTATATAAGGAGCTGAGTCTCCCCCAAGTGAATAGAATCTGAACCCGTCAGAACTTTACCTCTCTTTGAATTTAATTGTTCCGCCGTAGGGACAATTACCCTGTAAGAACTACGATCAGTAACGAATACTGATCCTACATACGCTCTCAAACTACCGCCGCCTAAGTTTTCTAAGAATCTGAAGCTCCTACCATGGAGTTTAACCCATGAGAATTATCCTGAACCAGCATTTCCAAATAAGGAACTTTCCAAGTTTGATCTCATCAATTTGATCTCCTTCATTAAGTAACAAATTACAGCGCTTCCCCGTCGAACCTTTTTATTAAATTTACTTGGTAATAATTTAAGCCAGTAAATTTCCTTGCCAGAACTTCCATCCTCTGACAAAGGTACAAAAAATGCCCGGTTGCCACCAATTTGGCCTTAGGGTACACTAAGAATGCTTAGGGTTGTGATTTGGCCTTAGGGTACACAAAAAAGTGGCTTAGGGTTCCAATTTCGGGTTGAGTACACAAAAAAACCTCATTTGCCCTGATTTGGGGTGGACCCGCTTTCTTTTGACCAGCAGGCCCCCCTAAAGAAATGCGGATCCGGCCCAATTCCAGGATAAGTCCAGGTTGGCCCCAAAAAGCCAAGTTGCCCCCAATTTCGACCTCACAGCAACCAAAACGGTGCATGGCTGCCGATCCGGGGGGATCCTCCAACAAAAAATGTGCATTGAGGCCAGAACGGCCTCCGGGAACGACAACCTTGCCCCAGGTTGTTGGATAAGATAGTTATAGGACTCTAACCAAACAGGGTCAAGTGGATACAGAGTTGGTTCACTTTCTGCGACATATTGTTCGCATAGCATGTTCGAGCTACAGTTATATGTGAGTATTACTAGTATAAATCCTTGAAATGGACCTTAAAGAATTGTGGTCCAATTAATTAATTGTCTGTCCCATTGACCCATCCAACACAGTATCAATATGCTCACAATCAGTGGATACATTCACTTTCTGCGAAAACGTCGGCAGGAAATAGCAACACTAACAGTGGATATCTTGACTTGCGGTGATCCGGTGGATACATTCACCTTCTGCAAAAACATCGGCAGGATACAGAGATGCTGGTTCACTCATTCGCAGACCAGACGGTTTTTGGTTATTTAAGGCCTCGAGGGCACTAAATAAGAAAGCTGGGTTTGAAACAACCCTGAGGGACTTCCTTATACTGGTCGGGGTGGAAAGCGGGCCCGCTTTCCCGGATCAGAGAGATAGGGCGGAAGATAGATATCAATAAAGGACTTTTGAGTGACTGGATCGTTCAATGAATATGCCAAATATCACAAGAAACATGCCGGGAATCGTGCTGGAATGAATAACGCTGGGAAGATAGATATCGAATATCCAGCCGAGCGGGAGGGAGCGCAGGGAGACGCAGAGAAAAGTAATATACGAAAGCCTTAATAAAACATATCCGCGAGGCGCGCTCTGTTAAAATTAGAATGGTCGTAATCCCTCGCGTGTGAGATAATGGGATCTCCGGCTAGGATAAACCGGGGACAGAGTGTTCAAGCCAGCATGATACCAGAACTCTGACGGAGTTCGGCGCTGTGTCGGCAGGGCAGCTATGCACATAACGACAGGCTTGGTATGAATAGGAAAAGTAAAAAGTAAAAAGTAAAAAAAGCCTCGAGAGACAACGTAGGTGCGGCTGTATAGTCCAGAAACGGAATTAGCGGCAGCGCACCGCGGCCCGCGTGCGTAGATGCGAGGATCACAACGAGAAGAGGTCGCGGGACCACGAAATATTTAATGAAAAATTCTGCAGCGGTGCCACTCACCGCCGCCGTATCGTGCGACGACGAAGGTACACGAGCAAGGTTGCGGAGAGTTTAAACACTTGAGAGAAAATTCTGCGGAGCTACGCGCCGCCCGCATGTTGGAGCGAAATGCAGACCTGCGAGGGAGCTTGCCACTTCATAGGCCTAAGGAGACATCCTGGGGAAAGGTGCTGCCCGCCTCTGGTGCGAGGTAAGGTAATAGAGGTATGTGCGGAATGCATGGAGCATCAAAGGATCAATGATAAAAATTCCGGGGCCGCGTCGCGCTCAGCGCGCACGTCAGGGAATGATCGTGACGTGAAGAGGGCGTCGTGAGCAGGCCAGGATACGAATATCGCGTCATAAGATGCCGGCTACACGCGGAGTACAGCCTGCGTAGTTCGGGGACTCACGAAACTTGACTTGAAATCCACGGCACGTCGCGGGATGGCGGTGACGCGCAGGAGATTGGCTGCGTAGTTTGCCAGACCAACAAACTTGAATCAAAAAATCTGCGGCAGCACTACGGGCCGCGCATGTAGAATGCGTCAGCTGGTGTCGGGAGCTCGAGATCTGGGGCGGAACTTCGCGCACTTCATCGTGGGGATAGGAGGAGACGGGAGCACCTCTTTCCACATCCGGTGCATTTTACTCCGGCGCAGCGAGCGCCACCCTAACGGGCTAAGGAGGCCCGGCGCAGCAAGCGCCACCCTAAGGGGCCAGGGGCAGCGCAGCGGAGGGAGGAGATCGACGCGGTGAGAACAAAGAACAAATAGCCGGTCACGTCACGTTTTGAGAGGCTGGTAAACAAGTGCACATAGACGTGCCGATGTGATGCCGAACGGACGGAAGAGGTTTGCATGAACAGGGCACTAGGGTTTGTGTTGATGGCCACTCAAGTTGAAACAGGCTCCCAGGGATTTCCTTGAAAGCTTTGCGCGTTCATCAGGTTGCCGGATCAGATGGTAAGAGAGGGTTTTGGCGGCGGCAGCGGCAGCGGTGTAGCAGCGTTGTCGGAGCGAGGGCGCACTGGGTGAATTTTTTAGGAAAGAAATTTCGTTCCCGCAAATTTGCGGGAACGGATTTAGGGAAGAGATTTTTTTGGATTACAAATTCGTTCCCGCAAAATTGCGGGAACGGATTTGGGGAAGGGATTTTTTTTTTGGATTAAAATTTCGTTCCCGCAAAATTGCGGGAACGGATTTGGGGAAGAGATTGAGCAAGAGATTTTTTCGATAATAATTTCGTTCCCGCAATTTTGCGGGAACGGATTTGGGCAGGAGATTTTTTTAGATTAAAATTTCATTCCCGCAAATTTGCGGGAACGGATTTGGGGAAGCTATTTTTTTCAGTAATGATTTTGTTCCCGCAAATTTGCGGGAACGGCTGTGTTGGAGAACATGAATTTCTGATAATGAGAGTCGAGCTGGCGTGTGGAATAGTCCTAGTCAACTTTTCGGGCAATTGCCAACATTAGTGCCACCTTTCCCATACTTCTTTTTGCACGGACTGCAGCACAGCTGGTATCCTAGCGCCTTCTCCTCCACCCGAGGTAGCGGTGAGCAAGAACATAATTCTGGTATAGAAATTGTGCCAGGAAGGATTGGGGACAACCCAAGGGGCTTTGAAAACGCGAAAATCCGCACATACCTTCCATTTTTTTTCTCAGAGCCTTCAGGGACCCCTCCCTCCCTTAATGACAGCGTAAGAACTTCCCAATATGGAAACTGCCAATTCTTTTCTCCTTGAAATGAATGCCAGGACCGGCATTCATGCAGGAGAGTGTTTTGGATGATTCATGTAGAGTATTCAGCTCTTTCCTTGAGCTGTAGCACCTATTTTGACTGAAAATAAATCTCAGTTTTAGGCACATCAATCGGACACGTGATATACCGGCCTGGTACGGCCTGATCGGCAACTTCCGGCAAACATTAACTTACACGTATGCAGAGTTTATCTGTGTTTATCTGTGTGAGCCAAGGATGCAGAGGCATAAATTGAGCCATAACTGACGATCCTGAGAATCAAAGAGACTCAAAAATTAGCCCTCAAAATTCCAAATTTATTCTGAAGCATATTTTGCACAAATCTGAGCAAAGGACCCAGTTTCCAAATCTCATACAAAAAAATATTTTCGGACCTCGGGGGGAGAAAGTTCTTATCTTCGAAGCCCCTTGGGACGACCTCAGGCTCTCAAGCTCAAGCGCTCACCCTTAATAGTCACGAAATGTTGGACATGCAATATTCCAATTATCCATTCTATCTTTCAAGTTTCTCTCATCTTACATGTCTGAACTAGGGGACGTGATTTCTATTTCTATGTCAACATCTCATCGGGCGAAGGTCACATTGTCCCCAGAGTGGAGGAAAACTTAATTAGGCACTGTATCATTTTCTCCCATCCATTTTTACTTAGACAAATCAATTAACCACATTTATATGCAGGCAAGAATTCGTCGAACACCGCTTCCCACTCACCGTATGCAGGTCTATGTCGCTCTTCAGAATATTAGTGAAGCAAGGAGTAGCCCTTGCGTCGTGCGGCGGCGCTTTTCAATGCGCTTAAGGCTCTGCGGGCGGTTGGGTGTGCACATTCTGTAACAAAATGACATAGTTCATGCTCCCACTGCAAAATTCGTGCCGGTAGAAGTATTATTTTGAAACCGCACCGGATTTTGCATTAGTAGCCAGATTTAAGCGCCGAAAGGAATATTGCCGCCGGTGACTGGATCCCCGCACCTGTGATAATATTCCAGTGGGTGTCTAGATTTAAGCACCCACCACTATGTATTCGTTTTGGTGCCTAGATACATACACCCACGGTAATATTGCTGGGGAAGTATGGACCCAGGCACTAGATCCACATGCCCGAAGTAATATTCATGCAGGTATCTGCAATATTATTGTCGGTGGTCAGATCCACGCACCAGCGGAAATATTCCTGCGGGTGTCTGGATCTAGGCAGCGGCCATTGTATTGTTTTTGGTCGCCAGATCTACGCACCCGCGGAAATATTCCTGCGGGTGTCTGGATCTACGCAGTGGCACGCACTAACCCCTATATTGTTTTTTAGTGGCAAGATCCAGGCACCAGCGCAAATATTCCTGTGGGTGTCTGGATCCAAGCACCCGCGGAAATATTCGTGCGGGCGTCTGGATCCAGGCACTGAAAACAATGCGGTTTTCGGTGCCTAGATCCGCGTACCCACTGAAAATTTCCAGCGGGTGTCTGGATCCATGCACCGAAAACAAAATGGTTTTCAGCGCCTAGACCCAAGCACCCATAGAAATATTTCGGTGGGTAGCTGGATTTATTCACCAAAAGTAATATTGCTTTCGGTGCCTAGATCCAAGCACACACATAAATATTTGTGCGAGTGTCTGGATCTAGGCACTAAAAGCCATATTGTTTTTGGTGTATGAATCCACGCACCTGCGGTAATACCCCCGGGTGTCTGGACCAGAGAACAAAAAAAAAATGGACGCCGCACCCAAGCAACTACTGGGTGTTCTCGGCAAGCTATAACCTATGATTGCTGGTACTGAACCGCATAGAGAAAGATGTAGCATATACTTGGTTGACGAAGTGGTCTGTAGTGCTGCCTTAAGTGGTATGTTAGGCTGGGTTCGAACCCCCTACTATTATTTTTTTTTCATTCAAAATTGAATACTATCTGGATCTGCACACCGGCCACAATATTGTGCCATATCCTAACCGAAGCCGGCGGTAACTGGATCTTGGCACCAACCAGATATTTTTGTCGGTGCCTGGATCCGAGCACTGAGCGCATTTTTACTTCGGTGGTTGGTTCTGAGTACAGCATGACATTGTTGAAGTATCCGAAAAAGACTACCACATGCTGCAAAAAAATGATGTCCAGCCGGCTGGACTGATTATTTGCACCGGCTGGGTGCGATCGGTCGGCATGCGGGGTGCGTTCTGACAGCGGGTCTCCCTCTTCTTAACCCATTCTTTCCGCCTGCAACACTCCGATACCCTCTCTTCCTGGCAAATGAGTTATGTCGTAGGAGAATCCAAATACAGCTACTGGCCCCTTATATTCCTCTTCTTTCGAGGGAATCTCTTCACATGCCACCCGGGCCTGGGACCCCTCGAGTCTCTTCGGTAGGGTCACCGTAGCTGCTCCCGTCTCTGCCCCTGTTCAAGCTGGTGCCGTGGTAGAAACGCTATCGGGCCGCACCGCCAGCGGCCTCCATATTCCAGCAGCCTCAGACGATTCCAGTGCAATGAATCTAGATAGCGCCGATGTACCTAGCTTAATTGGTGATTTTACGCATTTGTTGCTGAATCCCAACTCACCAGGTCCACAGACTTGAAGCACTGATCCGTTCGAACGCGGGATCTGCGCAAATTGAGCCACTTGTAAGCTCTGCCGGACACCCGTTAAATTTACACCGATGTGTCTCCACAGCAGGTCAAGGTGTCGCAAGAGATAGCAGACGAGTTTGAGGAAATATTATCTGAGGAGCGGGACTTCTAGTCAGTGCCGTTCAACTTACTCACCTTTTCCCTCCAAGTCCATTTAAGGGTGGAGTACGTGCGCGAGATGGGAATGATGATCATAACCTACCTCACCGCTCTCCATGAATCATTTAACACTCTGTTGGGTGCTTTCTCGTACATCTCGCATACTAGTGACTCTTTCGTTTTCGACACTGGAATTGAACTCTTGGTGATAGAGAAGGATGACCTGCGTCCGCGACTCCCCGACTTGGTCTTTGGAGAAGAAAAAACTGATGGGCCCAAGGCGTTGCCGGAATATGGTATTATCGTTGAAACTGGCTATTCTCAGTCTGTCCTGGACTTGGATGCGAAAGGTTTGCAGTACCGACCGTCGACACCGTTATCACGATCAAATTTGTCTGTGACCAATATGCAAATCCAAAGAATAAATTCCGTCCTGTTGATCTCGCCACATTGCTCATTCGTCGGATGACTCGCCACTTTATGGGAAATCAAGGGGAAATCAGTCTTCCAAGCAGACAAGGAGAGTTTTACGATCGACTGGAAGAATTTTTATCTAGCCCTCACCACACATCTCTTCGTCGACGCTTATGAACGTTACATCGAATGGGTAGGCAAAGAAACCAGTACAGCAGTTCCGCAAGTCAGCAACGAACCGAATATGCTCAAACGTACACTCGCCGGATATGGCACGGATGATGAAGACGGTCCTAGTCCCTCGAAGCGCGCGAAAATAAGTAGTGAGTTCCCCATTTATCAAATATAACACATCTTGCGGAATCTGACGGCGTTCTCAGGCTAGAGAAATATTTAAGATTTCTGTGGCTTGGTTGTTCGAAGGTCTTCCATTGGCGCTTCTGGTGGGGTGCTTGTCTTTTATACGCTATTCATGTTCCAGTGAATCCATATAATGAATATTCTGCTTGATTTGATAGTCTATGTGGTTCCATGCGTAAAGACAGCCCAATTTAATGACCTTCGTGTGTGATAGACGGTGTGGTACACTCGTTCACCATCACGGGTGATTCGTCTTTACTCACAGAGTTGCAGTGTTTGTATTACATAAATTGCGCTCTTTTTATCGGCCCCCCACCTATCGAATCCCCAACATTTACGCGCTTATTTAATAGACGAGCGAGCCTTGAAACGCATGATTATTTTTGCTTCCATTCGGCAGATGCGAGAGATTCCTCTGGTAACTAGCGCGACTTGCACCTGTGAGGAACCTTTTTTTTTGGTTAATGTCCGGACCAGCTGGGTTGTTACCTGCCAGTGGCGGCATGGAGAGTTGGATACTAAGTCAATACTAAGTACTCGAAATATGGTCAGGAGACGCGAGGCACGGCAGAGAACAATGAAAGTGAGTCCAGTGAGGGGACCCGTAATCAGGTTTATCTTAAGTTCCAGGACCCAAGGTCGAGAGGTGGAAGGCTGTAATGAAAGGCCATGGCGAGCGTTGGAGCGTGAGAAGGCCGACGACGACTGTGGGAAGGCGTGACGTGACGTGACATCATAACGTGTGCTTTCGGCATACCACCATGAGCGGCTGGTGACTGGTGACTGACCCCTCCCACTCGTATCTGCATTACTTCTCTCGGCCTCGTGTCGATCCTCCCAGAGACGATACCGCAACTGACACCCTCAGCTGTACTCACCTGGGCGAGTCATTGCAGCAAACAACGACGCTTTGTCGATTCGATGCGAGCCAGCTCCGACATCAAATAGAGGACGCGGTCGTCCTCGATTTAAACCTCGTTCGTGACGCCCTCTGCAAGTATGGCCCGGTCCTAGACGACCTGGTGGATCAAATCGACTGGACCTGGTCTCGGACACCGTCTCATATCGACTCAGCGATTACGGACGAAACAGGACTCTACCCATACTTACAGTGGATCATCTTCCGGACCGCCCGCTCGCGCCTTGCCGGCAGTCCTCCACTGCCTTTCCGCGAAGAGCTCTGGGGGCTCGAAGTTTCCGAAAATCAGCTCCACAGCCGTTGAGAGTCAACGCTCTTTTGGAAGCACTGACATCGTCCACTATTCTTTGGAGGAGCCAATCACAGACATCAGACACAAAAAAGTACATACGCTGCACGAGGTCAAACGGGCGCGCGTGCTTATGGGGGGGGAGACACTGCAAAAGATGTATAGCTTGGCTGGGTCGTCTTGGTCGTTTCGGAAAAATAGTAACCAGTGTACTCGGGGCAAAGCCTTGCTTTGCCAGGTGCGTGCGTCACTGTTGGGTATCCATCATTCTTATTGTGCTCTTCAGGCCATCGATGAACTGGCGATTCACGGAGTTAAGCACATTGTGCTCACTACTGAAACGCATTACGCTTTGGTTTACGTCGGCGATGACGATCAGTTGTACATGAGCCAGGTGTATCAGATTCGCGAGTCGTCTACTCAAGCCGATGACATGGCACAACTCGTCCTTTTTTACGCTCATGCCATGTTGTCCGAACCGTTGGCTTTGCGCTCTACAAATTCTATTTTTGCAGGCCGCGTCGAGGTCCCCTCATTCCCCCCTTCTATCTTCACGCCATACAAAGGCAAAATTCGCCTTGGCCGCGGTGTTCGTTCGGTGAAGTTGTTTCCCTTACAACGGTCTCCCCGCCGGTGGTTCCTGCCCTCTATTCCATTGAAGGTGGAAGGATATGCTGAAGAAAGCCGACACGAAGGCGACATTCGAATCACCTTCCTCAAGCTAATATTCGCGATATTTCAGCGGCGTGCGGTTGCAAAGGCTTCTTATGGGCTTCCTGCGTCCGATCGGGTCCTCCACGAGTTCCATGCATATAACGCCTTACATGCGTTGCAAGGGTGTTCGATCCCAACGCTGTACGGGTTGTATCGCAGCGAATACGATGGTTCAAGTCTGGTTCTGATCACAAGCGATGAAGGGAGGGCATTGCACACCTTCGATGAACTCAGCCTCCAAGATCGGTTCGTTTCTCTTCCTCTCCCTCATCAGTGCTCTTATTTTGCTCAGATGTACTCTTCTGTCGCGTCTCATCTACATTCATCAGGCAGGGGTGGAACACCTCGACATTGAGCCTCGAAACGTGGTTTGGTCCAAGTCGCGGGGTCCGGTGATCGTCGATTTTGACAGTGCGTCACTTGACCACTGTTGCAAAGGCCTGTCTTGCGCCGAACTTCGTGCGGTGGCCAGTCGCTTGGGGCTTGATCTTGGTCAGTTGATAGCTGCAACTGGAGATTATTAGGCTCACTTTGTACATTTTCAGCGGTCAAACTGTTAACAACATCGGAGACTACTACTACTTCGGTCAGGATGCCTCTGACCCGCATCTACGTTGTAGTGTTGCTTCTGTTCTCACTCATTGCTATTATTCTGTTGGCAGCTTTCTGGAGATATAGAATGTAGAAATATGCATGATCGATTTTTTTTCGCTTCAATTTTCAAATTGTGCTCAAATGAAGTCTCGTACTTGTGGACACGGCAGCGCGCGACGAAGTGGTCGCCGCTCGCGACATTAAAGGGATTTAAAACGGTGGTGTATCGAACGCTGCAGGTCGTGGTGTCGGGCATCGGGACCACCGTGTGTCTCTACGTCTGTAAGGAATCGGCTGTTGAAATTTTTGTTATTTTCGATATCGTACGTAAATTCTACGGCGCAGCGAAATCGAGTCTTCGCTGTTCCGGCGAATGTCCCACAAACCGCACTCGTTCAAAGAGACGATGTCCCCGCAGTACTGGTGCACGATGTCGCTAACTCGGTATGTTTCCTCTCCTTCGTCTATCTTCCTTTCTTGATCCGTCGCTGAGCCTGCCCACTTGGGCGGGATCTGTAGGTTCAGTAAATTAGATTATCTGAAGCCTTGAGTTCGTTGTCCAATCCAATGGTCAGTAAGCAATATAATTCGCCCTGAAAAACCGGTTGACAGGATTCGGCCAATGCCGGAATGACCTTGTAGACATGAAGATCATCCCCACCCTCTCCAGAATCGGTTAAGCCCAGTGAAAATCACTGTGATCACCAACTCACCTGCAGAGAAGGTGAAAAACTCGGGAACATCACTGAAAGCTCACTCACTGATGGGTTTTTCAGGTTCGGCGTTCGAACGCCAGACATCCAGCGCGAACGCTGAACCGAACCGATGGTTCAGGTTCACAATTTTTCTGAGCCTTAACCCTGAACGCGCGTTCGGTTCAGTCCTAACCCGAACCGATTTTGTGAACCCGACCTTCCCACCACTAGCCAGAATTCACCGCAACGTGTATATACGTTAACAACCACCTTGAGCAGCGGTTATCTTCTTTTGTGTGTCCCTGGATATAAACGGCGGAAAATTCTGGGTACGAGAATGAATTCTAAATAGAAACGCACAAAACTTGGACCAATTAAATCTGACGAGTGTCGTATCATTCTCAAACTTCAAAGAGGAACCGGTATTCGTTCAGAAGTGGAGAGACGGGCGCGAAAAGCAAGTATCCGCCAGAACTAGGGTTACAGTGACATCAATGCCGGTGACAAACACCAACTTACTGCAATGGGTTCATTTCTGATGGCGCTTGACAGATCGCCCCTTGGCGCGAGTGAGATCTCGAAGGGCAAGTTTGTTTGACACAGCCTTGTGATATAAACAACGCCTCTTTCTTTCCGACTGCAACACTCTGAGAGTACATACTGGAAGAATGGGACTGGGACTGGGCTACTCCCATCATCAGTGCCTCAGTCCCATTGACGGATGCCGAGAATGGGTCTTGGATGGGACTCACATCAAGGATGGGACTCGGCCCGTCACAGCGGCAGCCCGACCATCAGTCGAAGGTAGTGACTGGATAACTTCTCACGGCCAAGCAAGTTGAACTATCCACCGCCCAATAGACGCAACCGATGCACGTCACAAAATTATATAGACGTTCTAAATGAGTCAACCGCCGTATTTATTCATTCAGCTACCCTTAGTCCTCCAGCCCCCGCATCAAAATGGCAAAACATTGAAATAGGTACTTAAATACATATGTGGTTCAAAAATCGGGTGAGTTGAACACTATTTCTGTGAATATCTCTGCATAGTGGACACTTCTTCCATGATTTTCAATACAGGCGGATTCTCGGAAGCCTGGTCTATCAGTTAAGCCCACAAGCCCGCTGGCTTGCATGTCGGGCGTGAGTTGCCCTTATCATGTTTCACGGCGATGACGAGCATTCCTCGAATATCAGAATTATGTGACAATTGATGTCCTATATACATGCAGGGTACATATGGTAATGTATCTGCCCCATAAAATCCAATGCCAGGGCTTGGATCCTCTTTTTAAGGTTAATAATTAAGGAATAAGCCCCTTGTGTATGATACCGGGAATATAAGATGCCGAGCTGGCTGAAGACGCCGCTTGCTGTTGTTCGTCAATTTTTTCTCCCTGCTGCGCGGAGCGGAAGCTGCTGGAATGCTGCGACAGTTTGTAAAAGGTGTGCGTACCTCGTCAAAAAATTTCAGGCTAGGCATTAATCTCGTTCAGAATTTCCTGAGTTCAATATCAAGCATTTCATTGGTTTTCCTCATTTCTTCGCCTTAGAACCCTCTGGCCAACCAGCGTTTTGACTGTAGTAAGTGCACTTGATGAACTAGAATGGGATCCTCAAGGGTCAAATTTTTGTCAGTAGGGCGAGCTTGCCCGGTGCGGGCGGGTTGAATGGTTCAAACTTGGTTTATGAACTTCGGCGCCAAGCTATGCAGAGAAAAGCTAAGTGATGCAAATCCGTTAAAATAACGGGCCCGATGTGAGATTAGGATGTTGAACTCACCGGAACCGAAGGCTCCGACTCATACAGAGTCAACTCGGACATCTATTCTTACTCTGTACATATGACTCCCTATGACTCCCTATGACTCTCCAGTAGTATATATAAGGCCCTGTAGTTTGCGCATAATAATAACGAATTTTCTTCCCATCTAACTTGAACCCAACTTCAACTTGTCCCGAAGGACCATCTACCAGTTCTTCTACCACCGAACCTAACTCGTTCTACATATTTCCTCAACATAGGATACAACAGGGGTGGAGGAATCCGGGATTTGGGATTATTTTGCCGCAATCAACCGGCGCATAATTGTGTCTCAATTTCAGCATCCAGACATCAATTTCGTGAGTTTGAGGCTGATATGGCCATTAGATTTAGAACATCATATATACCTGTCCAGGATATGTGTGTTTGTTTGATAAAATTCACGAGAGAATGGACATAAACATGATTATTTACGCCTGGAGAAGTGGTCGGTCCGAGGGGAACCTGAAGACCCGCATGATAAAACAGTTGAATCCAGAGCAGCGAGGAAGGGGGAGAAACGGTACCGAGTCCGCGAATAGTTATGGGCACCTCGGCGCGCAGAGACCGATTTGACGTTCTGACTGGAACAACTGAAATGGGGAATAAATGGAGTTGCCGTAGAACAAATTTAAACGTACATGCTACAGGACGGGGAGGGAGATACAAAAAGAATACAACACATGCTATTCGGCGCGTGGGCGTCAGCGGGAGTGCAGCTAGGGAGGAGAGTCAATATAGAACCGAGAGTAGGGCGGAAAGGCGCGAGAACGACGCACCCTGCTGGCTCCCCCGTGGATAAATGCGCATCCTGAAGCTTGAAGAGTCGGCTTTCCCTTGACGTACGAATCGGAAGTAGACCGCTATTGAGAAAAAATTGGACATGCAAATTTGCACGAACGAGAAGGAATGAATAAGTTAAATATTGAACCAAAGCACGCAGCGTCATATTCTGAGAGCCATCATCGGCGCATATCAGCCGGTGTGCGGTGGATGTTGGGAGATGCGGCTGCGGAAAGGCCGCCAGGATTGAATGAGGAGGGAAAGGGGAGTAGCGCGTGACGCGGAAAAAAGTAAGACAGAACGGTACTAGGATGAGGATGCTACACGGAGAATGTGAGCCAGGACTCCAAGAGACGTAAAAAGGACCGCCGCGCTTATTTATCGCTGCATAATTTAGGCAATTCCTATCGATTACTGTAAAGGTGTCCATCCCCGCGAGAATGGGCGGCGGACAAAGATAGGATCGAAACAGACGAGAGGAAGGAGTGAATCAGAAGGAAGAAAATGAGTTCCCCACGCTCACACCATGCGTGTATATTTACCATCGTGTCGGCACGGGCGCACAAGAATCCTGCTACGGCGGAGAATGAGGAATGAATACACGGGTTGACAGAAGGTGCAATTATGGAATGTAATAGATGCACGGCGTGATTCGCCGGTGGAGAGGAACCACAAAAGCGCGGACGTTCATCTCGGTGTGCCGGATTCAACCATGCGCACCCAAATCGAAGTTCCAAACGAGAAGAATATGGAATGGGGAAGGAAACTTCGATTGGAGGAGGGGAAGAGAGAAGACAGAGAGGATACACGAGAAGATATAGGTGCGTACTCGGTAATTTTCAGACGTCCACCAACTGCGCATATCCATCGACTCGCCGGCGTCTTGGTAAAGAGATGTTACTCCTTAAAAGAGCGCCAGTACTGTTGGAGAGGATGTCATACAGCATACGAGGGGGCGCCAGCGCGCAGAGATTCCGAAGAGGAACGAGGTCTGGTTCTGCCGTAGTGCATGACTCGAGGCGCGTGGATGCAGCTCGCGGCGAACAAGAACACAATATATTACAAATAAGATGGAATACGGGAATGAGACTGGTGTGACGAGAGCATAGAACGGAAAGTATGCACCAGCGTGTCTCGTCTGGGCGTGGCTGCCGTGGTCCGCGTAGGGCGAGGACAGTGCGGCGATGGCTACAGAAATACTGCGTAAGCGAAGGTGTGAGGAAGGAAGCGAAAGGAAGATGAAATGAGGGTGGGCGAAGGCGAGCGGAGTAAGACATCGGAATACAATGAGGTCAACGGCCAGGAGGGTGTACGACACGCGGATCGATGGAAAACAGGATGAGAAGACACGAGGTAGAAGTGGAAATGAAAGAAAGAGGCTGATGTGGTGGAATCGAAGCGCAGAACCGGCAGAGGCCTCGCATGCGTGCCTGGAAAGCTGGGGGAAGAAATTGTCCACGCGAAGGGCAGTGGGTGAGGCGCATGGCACATCTACGCACGCTCTGTGAAGAATCCAGCGCGCATGATCCAGCGCATCGTAAAGAGGAAATATATAGCGGGGAACGTCCACAGGCGGGTGAGTCAATGGCAAAGTTGGTTCGTAAAACACGATGGTACGGAAAGTAGAGAGCGATGGGACGTAGCAACGAGCAACGGGAGCCGGACACGGAATCAGAGGCAAGGGTGCAGAACGTAAATGGAAGGAGAGAATGTTTGAGAAAAGAGCGATGGGATGGGAAATAGAAAGACGGGACGGGAGCCGCGGGAGTAATATATAATAAGAACATACCGGGGGACAGCATATACGCCTACATTCTCTCGCCCCTGATCCAGCGGCTCAGCGGAGCGGTGTTCTCTAGCGCAGTGCGCGCATACTGTAGTAGGTAGGCAGTGGATGAACAGCCTAGTGCTGCAGTCACTAGGGGCACAACGGTGTAGTGAGGGCTCGGGGAGTAAAACGGAGTGAAGAACTTACCTTGGTACGTCTGATCCTCCCCACTTGGCAGCCCCTTTCGAAATTGCCGATACGCTTCGAAACCACAGCGCAGAGCCGAATCATTGTGCTGAAGAGTCGGGGAGGACTCGTCAACTTGAAGCCATGGTGAAGCCGCACCGGCGCTAGTCAGCACAGTGGTGAGAATCGGTTAGAGCCCCCGAAAGAGCCAGTGTGCGCGTGGTTTGCTTTGCGACGCACGAGCAGAGTTTGCCTAGAGTCAGCGCGTCGAGTCCACTCAGGTGGTGAGAAGAAAGCTCCGGTACTCGGCCCGAATGACATTGCACAAACATCAGACGCAAACACCGATCTCTCACACGGGACATATCTCTGGAAGTTAGCTCGAGATGCCTAGGTATGCGATGAATCAGTGCCGAAACCCGAAATATCGTGTACAGCGCAACGTTCTAACACTCGTTCGTGTTTGCGAATATGTGGGCCTCTTTCTGGTGTGGTTCCTCCCCTCCTTTCACTCGTCATTTCTAATCGCAACTTTGCCAACTAATCATCTCTCACCTCGCCAGGTCCACCCCTTGTTCAACGGCCCCCTCGGCGTGCTCGGCGGCGTGCTCTACTCGGGCGTGGACACGTTCCTGCGCGGGCGCGTGCCGTGGACGCTTAGGCGTCATAAGAAGGGGGAGATGTGCTTGTGTTTCTTTTCTTTTGATTCCACCATCGCCGTTTTTGTAGTAATACCAATGAATATATGGATTTTCAGTCTACTCCCGCCCCCCGCCCCGACCCCCGCCGGGCTATAAGGAGGTACGGGGCTTAAATAGTCAAGTCATGCTGCAGCCCAGCCCTGAACATACAGGACGGCTTCAAAAAAAGGAATGCGAGTCAGAAATGTGAAGGGGCTGTTAGTAGAATTACTAGGGATTGCTTACCACAGTTAGATTCACTAGAAACTCGAAGATACGGGCTCAGCTTGTTCGAAGAGCGCGTTGGTTTCAAAAAGCAGCCTCACTGGGTTTAAAAACACGCGTTGGATTCACTAAAAGCTGAAAAAAAAACAAGCGCGTTAGAAACTCAAAAAAGAGGGTTAAAGATCCGCGTTGGTTTCGCTAAAAACCGCGTTGGATGCATTAAAACAGGCTTCACCTGGCTAAAAACGCGTTAGAATCATCAGAAACAAAAAAAAAAACAACCTCCCTAGTTAAAAATCCGCGTTGGATTTCACTAAAAGCACGTTGGATTGACTAAAACCCCGAGTTATTGTTAGGATTGGCTCCATTACCTGCGCAAAAAGCGGTTAGAGTCGTTAGAAATAGGAAAACGGAAGGCTTGTCCGCGTTAGATTCAGTACCTGACTCAAAAAACGCGTTAGAATCAATAAAAAAATGCGTGTTAGATTCATTTGAAACCGCTCACCTTGCCAAAAAGCGCGTTAGTTTCATTAAAAGCGCGCTAAGGACACTAAAAACCAAAAGAAAAACACGTTAGCATGGATACAAACAAGAAAAAGGAAGTCTTAGCGTGAAAAATTCCCCTCATTCGCACTAAAAGACGCGTTAGATTCGTTAGTACCGGGATCACTACAAGAATCAGTAAAAGCAAGGCTTACCGTGAAAGATTCGCGTCATTCGCACTATGAAACGTGTTAGATGAGTTAAAAAAGCGGGTTAACTCTGAGTTAAAAAACACGCGTTTTGTTTGGTTGCCGCAGAGTGCCGCAGGCTGCCGCAGCCAAGTCGCCTCTTAAGGCCCCAAGACATTGAACATCGCAGGAGGCTTATGCAGGAGGACTGAAAGACCAGTCGGGTCAAAGAATTGAAGCCTTCACGTCGTCGTGGCTGTCGATATACGCGGTTTTATTTTTAATTTCTGCGGCAGTGCAACACAATTGCCGCAGCGGCAGATGCTGCGGCACTTTATCTTTGCCCGCTTCATTAGAATAGGAAAAACAAAAAAAGAAACTTACCGCGCCGAGGTCAGCAGAATGCGTGGAATGTAATAAAATGTATAATATTATATAGGGTGGGCGCACGGTGCAAGAATACGTGCCTTGAATAATGAAAAGGCGGGGCGGGAACGTTCGCAGTGAGAAATTGAGGGGGGCACGCGTGGGGAGGCCGGCTGAAAGGCGGGGACTTGGATTGAAAACTCCGTGGTACACGACGCGTCGGGGCTTAAGGAGAGGTCGGTGGAAGGCAAAATTTCAAATAAAAAAAGCGCGCGCCGCCGGCGGCAGGGGGATGTGGGCGGCAGGTGAGTGAGTTGGTTGCACGTCCGTACCTGGAGTTAAAAAAAGGCGGGGCGAGGTACGGGTAGGGAGACGTCGGTGGGACGTGGAAGAGTTGGCGGGACGTCCGTATGTTGAGTTTTAAAGGCGGGGCGGCGTACACGTCGGGGGGTGTCGGCAGGAGGTGAGGGAGTTGGCGGGACGTCTAGATCTGGGATTTTGAAAAGGCGGGGGCGGGGTACGAGTCGGGAGACGTCGGCGGCAGGCGAAGGAGTGGGCGGGACGTCGATAACTTGAAGAAAAAAGGCCGGGGCGGCGTGTGCGTCGGGGGACGTCGGGGGCAGATGAGGGAGTTGGCGGGACGTCGAAATATCAAATAAAAAAAGTCAGAGGCGACGGATGGGTCAAGGGATGTCATACGTACATGAAGAACGGCGTGAGGACTCGGATAAAAAAAGTGCGCGGCGGCGCTACGCGCCGCCTGGGAGTCGAGAGATAAAGGCGCAACCGAGCGAGTTGGCGGGGACTCTAAATATATAAAAAGTTGGCGGCGGCGCTGCGCATTGCCTACGGGTTGAGAGACAACGGCGGCCGGGGGACGGGGGACGTCGGCGACATGTGAGGGAGTTGGTGGGACGTCCAAATATTGAATGAGAAAATCGGCGGCAGCGCTGCGCGCCGCCTGCACGTCGGGATATAGCCGCGGTACTGGAAGGAAGTCTTAACCTTTTCAAGAAAGAAGCCAGAGGCGGCACATGAGTGGGACGACATGAAACGTACATGAGGAAGGTCGCGGGGACACCATGTGCTGCATAAAACGGCGCGCCGCCTACGTGCCAGGGAACGACGGCGGCGCTACACGCCGACTATGGGTCGGGAGACTCGGCGGGAGGTGAAAGCGTTTTGGGGGAAGCAATATCTGGAATAAAAAATCTGTGCCACCTACGAGTCGGGGAGTTGGCGGGAAGGCGGTATCTTGAATAGGAGAGGACGCGGCGGCCCTGCGCCCGCCGCGGGTGATGATGGCGGAGGCGGGGGCAGAAAGTTACTGGCGGCGCGTAGGAGATCAAGGTGCAGGCGAGGGACTTCGCAGGGAGTCCAAAGCTCGAATAAGAAAAAGCGCGACGCCGCTACGCGCCGCCTACGCGGGGACATTCGCGGTGGGTAGGTGGAGGGGCTGGAAGAAGGCCAGATGTTGAAGAAAAAAGCGCTGCGGCGCTACGCGCCGCGCGGGGCGTCGGGAGATGGTGTGGTACGTGGTGGAGCTCGCGGGGCGTCCAAATCTCGAAGAAAACAAGGCGCAGGGGCGCTGCGCGCCGCGCCGGCGTCGGGAGATGGTGTGGTACATGTCGGAGTTCCAAAGCTCTAATAAAAAGAGGCGCAGGGGCGCTACGCGCCGCGCCAGCGTCGGGAGATGGTGTGCACTGCGCGGGGAGTCCAAATCTCGAATAAAACAACGCGCAGCGGCGGGGAGATGGTGTGGTGCGTGGTGGAGTACGCGGGGAGTCCATATCTCGAATAAAAGAAGGCACAGGGGCGCAACGCATCCCGCCGGCGTCGGGAGACGGTGTGATACGTGGTGGACTTCGCAGGGAGTCCGAAGCTCGAATAAACAAAGGCGCAGGGGCGCTACGCGCCGCACCGGCGCCGGAACATGGGTGGTACGTAATGCACTTCGCAGGGAGTCCCAATCTCGAATAAAAACAACACGCAGCGGTGCTACGGACCGCCTACGCGTCGGGAGGCGTTGGAGGTGGGGCGGCGTTGGCGAGAAGGCGAGATATTAAATCAACAAAACTGCGCCGGTCGGGAGATGGTGGCGGTGCATGGTAGAGTTCGCAGGAAGGGGATATTTTGCATTGGAAAAGCGGGGGCGGCGCTGCGTGCCGAGCGCGCGTTGGAGCACCTAGAGAAGCGAGAGGAGGTCGTGGGACCAGCAACAGTCGAATAAAATAACCTGCGACAGCGCTGCGCGCACGTTGCCGGACGGGGGAGTGAGGGAGGACGTCGAGGACCGCGATGAGCCGAGTGGGAGACTGCGTGTGGTGCGATGCCGAAGGGAGGTGAGGTGTGTCCCGGGGTGCATAAAAGTCGCTGTGCGCCGCGCGCGCGTTCGTAAGAATCAGAGTCCGCGGCGGTGCTCCGCTCCGTAGGCGCGTCGCAAAGTCGTCACAAAACGTCTAGAATATATTTCAAATACAGGGAAGAAAGGTGGGAAGGAAAACGGCCTACGGTGAGCACTTTGGATGCAAAAAAAGCGCCGGGCAGTGCTCCACACCGCACGGGCCAGAGAGACGTCGAGAGCGCAGGAACTCCATAACCTGAATAGGTTTGCCCTCGGAGGCGGCGACAAACGCGGCAAGAACATGAAGAGTATATCTGGAACGAGATGTGAGTACAAAGCGTCACGGGGGAATGAAAAGGGCTTACCGTCGATGCCTGGGACGCCCAAAGGCCAAAGAAAAATCCCGGCCCCACTACGCGCCGTCGGCGCATCCAGATATAGGTCTATAAGACGTTTGGTGAGTTAACTGCACAAGAATATGTAGGTTGATTCAAACTTATGTCCGAGTTGGCAGGAGCTGAAATATCGAATGAATTTCATGTGCGCCGCTCCGTGGTGCGGCAATGGCGAGTTTTTTTTTAGGATTCTCTCGCAGTCATAAGCGAATGGAGGCTGTTTGAGGCACGCGGAGGGCGTCGGGAGCGCCTGCAAGGTGAAAAATAGAATTTCTGCGGCACTGCCTAAGTAGGCGTATGAGTGTCAAACCCAAAGGAGATACAGAGAAGAGCTTACCAGCTGTTAAATAGCACTGCAAAAGTGTTTGGGACACATCGGCAGGCTCAGATGTCTGTGGTGAAGCGAGTGGCGCCGACAGCATGGTGGACAAAGACAGGTTAGCTGTGTGGGCGCGTGCTTGGCACCGGGGCTGGTGGCAAACAAGCCTTGAACTTGAGCTTCGATTTTATGAGAGGATTGTCAGTTGGGCCACAGGACATAAATGAATGCAATTACTTACAATATGGCTTGAAACTCTAAGCGCTCTCGCAGGCTGGGTGGGTGCAGCATCAATATACATTGAACAGTTATTTGCCTACGGTTCTGTGTCTTTATTCGGTCTCTCTCCCAGCAATACCGTTTCACCGGAGATTCTTATAAATAACAGATTCGGATACGCATAATTACTACTCAATATTCAAGTGGAACACTGGAGTCGGCTCCGGGCATTCGGACAGCATCCACAGCCCTATCGGTCCTGTCCAACCTGAAAGATGCACTCAAGACAAATCGACCGCTTTTCAGTCTGTTCACATATACATAATTTTTAGGGACGGCATTCTTAATCAATGCGTAAGTAACTTAACTTGATCAAGCACGTGCCCGATTTCGATTAAAAAAACGAGTTATCTATGCACCTCTTGAAAGTTCGCGGGCCTCCACCAGTGGTTTATCTTATCAACCGGGCCGCTGATAGCCCCCGAAAGCCACCTTTGATTAGTGTTGACCACGCATCACTCGCCTCAATTGCACAAGGCAACTAACTCTAATCGTTTTCGCCAGCAGCCAGTGATTTTTGCTGGCATCCAGTATGTGTATTTACATTTGTTTCATCATTTGTGAGATGCAATAGATGGATAATTCTATTTGGAAACCCGGTTTCCAAGAAACCCCTCCAAATTAGGCAATGCTGCCACCAAACTCCCAGTGACGCTGCCCAGGGGCCGATGCAGGCCAACTTACCCTAACTATTCTTTCAGCTGTCTCACTTCCAGCTTCCCTGCCTTGCCCCCCAAATGTAACCCTAGACTAGGGTTAGCCCTACCACTTTCCAAAAAAAGAAATTTCCTTTTTTGGCCAGACCGTAACCCTAAAGGGGCTGATGCAGGCTGACTTGCCCTAACTATTCTTTCAGCTGTCTCACTTCCAGCTTTCCAAAAAAAGAAATTTCCTTTTTTGGCCAGACCGTAACCCTAACCTTACAGGCTTGTAGAGCTCTTCCACCGCTTTCCAACAGTGTCGGATTCGAGGCAAACGGCCCAGCGGTTGCTGAGATATAAGCTTTTTACTGCCTGGCCAACCAAGAAAAAATGTTGTGTTTGGTCGAGTATTTTGCGTTTTTCGACTTAACCGCTGATCAGATCAGGCATGTTGCTTAGCGAAAGTTGATTAGATCAGCGAGGGCTACATTTTGATATCATTTTCTATTTTTAGCTAGATGTGGCTGTGTTTTGTGGCTGTGGGCGGTGGCTGAGCACGGTGGCTGTGGGCCTGTGGCTGGGTGGCCAGGATCCTGAGGGTCAGCAACCTGCTAGGCGAGCTGAAGAGAAAGAAGACGTCCGTCTGAAAGCCATGGTCATCAAGCTGCGGCATCACAATTCACAGTGAATTTGGTCAAAAAATACATTAATGGATCAGCTGGCAAATGGGAAGCGAAAAATTGAAATTTTGGGCCATTTTCAGCCGATTTTGAGCATTTTGCGTTACATTTTGGAAATTTGATGAACCCGGCTGTTACGTGTTAGATGTTCGAAAATATTTGAATAAAAAGGCCAGCCAGTGTTACGCGTTACATTCAAATTGAATGAAATGCTACAGTATAATCAAATGCACATTCGGAAGAATCCGGGTTTAGTCCGGTGTTCCGATCAAGTCACGCTCACGACTTCTTTCTTCTGACCACCATGCAGCACGGGCCATGGCCAGCTTTAGTGGGATTGGTTTGCCACTATTGCTCCAAGGGGATGCATGTAAATGTCAAGGTTTTCAAATGCAGCAGATGCCATTGGATCAGTTACTGTGATATAGGCACGTCGAGCTCTCAGCTTCAGTGGCATTTGTCTTCTGTGAACTGACTCGACTCTCATCGCAGAGTGCCAAAATGTGCGCGCTTACAAAACTGAAAAGAGCGCACATAATTCATGTTTTCCCCCAGTCAGATTGGGAATCGCACAAAGTCATGTGTAAGGCTCTCAGCTCGCTCGAGAAAAATCCCTTCGCAGTGAAGAAACTTGTATCTTTACTTCCCAAGGAGCCAACCACCGATGTTCAACAACTATGCAAACTGGCCGGCCGACAAGTCAAAGTCTATTGTGATTATCTGCACGGGTATCGCTCTTTTATAATTTTTCTGCCCTTGTGCTGACGTTTCAAAGACAGACTGAGATGAAGCATTCCTGGCTTGAACAGGAGCCGCGCTGTATAGTCTGGTTGGCCCCTTCCGCTGCCATCTCTTCGTATTCTCATAGTTCTCCCTTGCCCAGTACACGCACAGATATGGTGATACACATGGAGGCTGCGCTGAAAGGCACAATGGTGGATGACACAATGCACCTGATTCCTTGCCCTGAATGCAAGCTCAGCTTCTGCTGCTCCCGTGCGCATTGGGAAATTGCAGACAGGCTGCATTATAGACCATGGAACGATCTACGCGACAGCCCTTCTCAATGCTACATGAATAAGTTGGCACATGGACAGAGCATGATTGCAGCTTCCTTCCTTGATGCTTCCGGACATCTTGTCTGGTTCCCCGACCGTGTCAAACCCAAGTGGGTGTCGTTGGAGGGGCAATCTTGGGAAGGCGAGTTCGATGATGAGATACGCAAGTTCTCTAGAATGCCACAGTCAACCCCATCCACATTCATCATGGCTGCAATCTCCGATACTCTAACTATGCCCATGACAATTTTATATGCACTCAGCAAGCTGAGAGATGGTGATGGGTGGACTTGGAAGCAAACGATGATGGTGCACGTCCGTATTTTTTTCTCTCCTGGTTGCCTAGGTGCTTCTGAACCCTTCGCCAGATCGTCGGTGCCAGCTCCAGGGAATTCAGCTGCGGCCGTGCCTTCGAAGAAATTCTGCATCGCACTCCCCAAGTGAAGACACTCAAGGTGCGATCAACTCCGAAGTGATCAAGCCACTAATGAATCTGCAGTAGATCATCATGTGTGGTCCGGAAGCCCCTGATCCTCTTGATGTTGAAATTTGCCGGCATGTTCTGTCTCACTCAATTGTCCTCTCGCTGATAAACTTCTAGTGATTGCATTAAGCGCGGTCGTTCATATGTGCTTAAATTTATCCCAGAGTTGGTCCTTGCTACAATGTCTTGAACTGGCTTATCCAGTGTCTTTACAGGGCATACCACGACTTTGTGCGAAAACAAGGCAGCGATTTCAAACATCCCGATCTCTGTATTGGCTTCAACTCCGGGGCAAACCACTCTGCTGCCTTGGGCTATACGTGGCCGGCCACCTTCAACCTTCTCGTTGAGTGCAAAATACCGAGTCTGATCACTGTATGCCCATGTGATGAACTCATGCTTTTATTAACATGTGCCATAGGCATACGGCCGTGAAGATGCAGAAAAAGATGCAGCACTCCTCTGTGCCGCTGGTGCAGTATTGCATCCCGCACTTGGCCCCATCCTCAATCCCCGGGGAAGCATGAAGGCAGTTCCGTCGCCGCACAGCACATACGGTTTTCTGGTAAACAGCGGATGGTTAGCGGGTGGATTCAAATGATCACAGCGTCAGACTGTTCGGCAGAAGTTTGACAGACATGGGACATAATAAATAATAGTGAGGCTATGTAAGGCGATACAGGATGAAAGATGGCCATTGCCAAGTTGTACAACCGACGGCGACCATATTTGCCAATCCCCTTGGCTCCTGAGTCCTCAGGATATGCCCCGATTTAACCAGCCAAGCTTGTCGGACAAAAATCATCATTGGGGACGTTGGAACTTGGGGAATCACGATGGACAGAATGGCACAGCGATACCTGTGCACTCCCCTGCTGCAAAGCCGGCTATAATAATTCGGTACATACAGTACTGTAATGAGAGTTCAGTCAACTGAATGATCCGCACTTGATACACCGTTTTATCAAGTGTCGGAGATACCGGCCAATTACAGCGTGACTGGACCATGCTGAATACAGCGGTGTATTCACGATCGACGGGAATTCTGCCCTCACACATAGCGGAGGAAATTTAATGCCGGGTTGGAATTATGAGATTTACCGTGAAACGGCGGTCCCCCGTCGCGATATTCGTCACCAATGGGACTTGGCCCTCAAACATGCACGCCATTAACCAACTTCTGAATGCAGGCTTGCAGGTTGCCGCCATTAACGTGCATATCATGACCCTACACCGCATGATGATTCGTCCCAGTCCACCCCGAGTCGCGCTGGATCGCCATATTAAAATCTCGTAGAGGATCAAGGAACCTAATACCGAGCTGGTGCTGGCATGCATCGTACAATGTGTGGCGAGGAAATTACCGCGATAGGAGGAAGCAAGGAGGCAGGAGGGAGAATGGCACGCGCCGCCGGATCAGCGGTGGTTTGAGCTGTGGCAATGTAGGTCTGCATCGCCACCTCATGCATCTTCCTCTCTCCCGCCATCGCAGCCAGCTCGATCCTAGTGGTGGCAAGGTTCGGTTCAGAAATCGGTCCGAACCTGAACCGAACCTGAACCGAACGCGCGTTCGGGGTTCAGGTGCAGCGAATACCTGAACCTGAACGCGAGGTTCGGTTCAGCGTTCGGGGGGGATCAGGCACGTTCGAACGCCGAACGCAAAATTGAACCTGAAGTCAAAATTTCCGTCACTTCGACTGCAAATGTGAGTCTTTTTTGAGGCTCCCTAAAACTCGACACAGCGACACGGTGACCAGCCTTCAGGAAGTTCAACACAGCACAGAAAAGCCGACACATAGGCCTAATTCTCATCAACTCCGACACATTGCCAAGAAAATATACCCTCCTGCGCCCTTCAAGTTGAACTGATGCGATTGTTGATCTATGATGCCATATTGCCGAGTAGGCCAAGCGTGGCTGTCTTATTTTTAGTTTTGGTTGCCGAAGTGCCGAACTTGCATCCAGTGGCAAGTTCGCTTATGTAAGTTGTGAGGTTCATCCTTTGTAAGCCAACAACACAATTTGCCGCATATAATATCAGGTATAAAGAGAAGTATGTCAAGAACAGTAAAGATTACGACTATGCAGGTTCAGTATCACTGTACAATGGGAGATACTCCTCCGGAAATCGAGCAAGGAATTCAAACGACGTGTAAATTTGGCCATCCGTGTGCCTGATGCTCCGTGGATTCGGCTTGCGCTTCGGACTATATGGTGTGTGGTTAGATCGGAAGGTAATGAGAGGGTGCGACTCGCCGTTTCTTCTTGGAGCTCGATGGTACTGGAGGGAAACTCCTAGGTGTTCGATGAAATCAAATCCGCGGTGTCAATCATTCTCATATGAATTCCGCACCTTTCGCTGATGGTGGGGTCCAGGAGGTGATCCAGATCTCCTCATTGACAGAGCCATCCCTGGAGGTCATCCAGGTCAACCCATGCAGTATCGGAAAACATTTGCGCATTCTTGGTCCTAAATTTTGCGGTGAACGACTGTGGAACATCAGCTTGCATCGAATGGAAGGTCAGGGACGTGCCGCATCACAAAACTGCTCCAGAACCTTGTTGGGGAGGCACGTCAAAAGCGCTGCGAGCTATACAATTGCGCGACGATGCAGCGGCGAGAATATGGGAAGAAAGAAAAGTGCTGGATACCGGATCAATAGTAACACCATCCAATGCCAAGCCACGATAGCCGAGTGGGCGTGTCGGGTGTCCTGAAGTTGTTGAAGAATGTGTCGGTTTTGCTGAAAACTGTGTCCCATGCGGCGAAATGTGTTGGATTTGCTGATCTACGTGCAGGATTTCTCAGATGTGTCGGATTTTCTGATTTTTGACAGGTGTGTCGCTGTGTCGGGTTTCCTATATCCTCTCTTTTTTGGTGAACAACCGCATTTTATATCATAAATACTCAACGGACACGGTTTTTGTCTGCCTCTGAACCACTATCCGGGAGAATGTCGCGGTGTTTAGTTTGAGACCTGTGACACATCAATATGTGTCACCCGGGGATACGGTACCTCAGTGTTATCGGCTCATAATCTAGCTCAGGACGTCATGCGCGCCAATCCTACACCTCTTGGGACTATTTTATACATCCGGTGATTTTTTACAGGCCTGAAATTTACTTACCTTTGCATCATTAAATTTTTTCGGTTCGAACGTGTTCGAACGCCGAACCGAACCTGAATGCAGGTTCAGGTTCAAGGTTCGGCAAATGCCTGAACCGAACGCCAGGTTCAGGTTCGGCGTTCTGGCCAAGAGGCTCTGAACCTGAACCGAACCGAACCTTGCCAGCACTACTCGATCCTCATCCACCCGTGACGCCGTTGGGGTCTATTTGTCTATCCTGCGGGCACCACTGGTAATAACTGAAGCAAGCAATGCATTCAGAATCCCGGGGCTGGTGAACGCTGCCACACGTGTAACTATCGTTCGGATTCGACATCTGCAAGTTACCTGCGTCGTCCGACCTGTATGTTCATCTCGGAACCCTCACATATCGCACGATCGTAATTCCCCGTCCTTTTGGTCGCTTTATCCACCTCAGCTCTTGGAGTTGTCGAGGCTTTGTTTCGAGCGCCGCGGCCGCTACATTTTTCAGGTGACTGCTGGTTACGATATGGATTGCAATTTACATCCGCCCAGCGGTGAACTCCGTGGCTAACCGTGCCATCCCAGTACTCCGATATCGTGCTTCAATGTATATATTAATCCTTTGCGTCCGCTGCGCACCGATCACATTGATTCTTTCAATTTGTCAACTTTCCTCGTCCCTGTCTGTTCTGTTTCCGTGTCTTGTCCTTCTCGCATAGCTCATTGTTCAATCTCGACCTCTCTAACGTCTTGGAACTCGCGTCTTTATCCTCTCCCGCCAAGGCAGCTGGCTGGAGCTTCGATCCAAACCCGTCACCTCTCGGCATCTGGCTTGCGAAACGGATTCTACGCTCTGGACACGTGTGCAGGCATCCCACTTTTTACCCCTCGTGGCTGCGGCTTGCGTCCAATGTCCCGCTTTCTGTAATTTGTAATGTTCTCGTTCCCCACTTCAAGCCTCTTGGCCTGACGTTCGGCACCTCACCTCTCTTTAAACTTTCTACGAGTTGCATCTGGATTCCTTCTTCGAGTTTACGCGTGGTTGTATATGCGCCATCGTCATCCAGCTCCCTCGAACAGTCGCCGAGCTGGACAACGCTGCACGAAAATCGCACGTCGCTTCATATCAGCACCTTCAAAAGGAGAAAGGAGAAAATCGAAATAAAGGAAACTAAATCAGCGTTGGTGAGGCGTTGGTAAGCTGGGACGGGATTTCAGTACACTGACAATTTGTTTCAAGGCTGGTGTCGAGGGAGCCGCTTGCTTAACGCTCGAACCAATCAACACGAACCCCTCATTATCTGTCCTGCGCGATTCATAGTGTCTTGCCAAGGCTCTTGAGTTCGATTCAATTCACTTCATCCTTCAACTCTCCGTAAATGAGGCGATCTACCTGGTATCTTTTCGTTTCCGCGTTTCGGTAGCCGAAAAAGGAATTCAATGGGATCACTCAAACTGACTTTCGGACCGCGGTAGCAGATGCCCGTTCGCGCGGTATCAAGAATCTATGCATAGTCCTTGCATTGTGTTTATAGCTCATCGGAGCTCACTCGCTCCAGACTCTCAATGTCTCACGAAGGCGGTTGTTGGCCGCGGTGTCATCGCCCGACTCTCAGTATATCGCTAGGTCCCCGATCGCGAGTGCTGGTCAACAGCGGCGTCCACTGTTTCTGTGCTGCTGCTTCATCGCCACAGAACCCTCAGGTGCATCGCACTTTCAAAATTTGTCTGTTTATTTTCCTCGTCTCTAGTGGTCACCGGGCGCTAATTGTGTTGGTGACGGTCAGTCCCGAGTGCTGCGTTCCAGCCGCACCTGCTGCTGGCTTTTTATTGTATTCCGCGTGCACGGCCTGGTCGGAGTTGAGCACCTCCCGCTCTCGGCCAGGTTATTCGTGAGCTATTCTCTCTATTGGACAATATGTCCGGGCTCGGGATCCTAAGCCGACGATCGTGATACCCAGCAACACTTTGTGTTTCCACCGACTGTGTACTTTCCTGATTTCCGTGATCCCCTTCTATGTGTTCATCTTCGCCGAATTTTGTCACCGAACTTCATAGCTGGGAGCTCTGCATAGGGATTTTCTGGGTCGATCGGAGTCGCAAATCCTCATATTTCTGACTCCGACGACTTCGGATGTGTCTGAAAGTCACCCTGGGAGCTGTGCACGTTTTATTTCCCGCCTCTCAATTGATATGTTATCCCGCCCTCATCCAATAGATATGTCAAATCCCGTCCATGTCTCGGTCTCATTTCTCAAACGTGCGGGCAAGATAGGAATCTATGGCGGCCCGGATTCATTTCTGTTGCGGCTTGCAGACCTTGACCAAAGGATTCCTGAAACAATAAGATTAATGCACAGTTTCGGCTGGTGAAGGCTGAAACTGTGCCTGAATCTTATTGTTTCAGGTGGACTTAAATGCTGCCCGAAACTATTGTTTTCGGGGCACCCTTAAATTATTAGTTTCACCCGTGCTGAATCTGCAACTGAAATTTATAATTTAAGGTAAAAATTCAGTCATTGAGAAATTGTTACTTAAACTCAAAGATTCAGACCTCCTGAAGTTGTAACTTAGTCTTGTGTATTCAGCTTCAATTTCAGACATCCTGAAAACAGTTATTTAAGGTACATTTTAGGGTGTACTTAATGTTGTTTCTGAAATTACAAAATTCAGTTACATTTACAGGGCTCCTGAAATCTTGCATTTGGCGGTGTGATTTTTCTCAGAGATTGCTTCGATAGCAATAACGGTATGTGCTGTTCTTACATCATCCTCTCTTTACTGATGCCCTTCTAATTGGCATGGCAACTCCGGTCGGTCGCGTTGTGGTCACGTTGTAAGAACCATCGGGTCTTGTGAGTTTTCTTTCATCGGTATTGTTCTATTGCTGATCGTATTGGATCAGCATTGTTTTCATTCCATTGGCACGCTGCTCTGGACTCGATACTCCGCTCGACGGGTTTTACGGCTCCGGTACATCGCGAGGCCAGGTACCATGCGTACAGAGTGCTCACCCCACCCTCTGGAGTCTGCCGGAGCGTGGTGTGGCTGGGAATGGCCAGCAGCAGCGTCGGCCGTGCGTGCGACCCATGGCGCGATTATCGGGTCGACGATACTGGAGTCTCCTGTGCCGCTAGGCCGCCCGTGTGAATCCTTTCCTCTCCCTGCTTTTTTCCATGTACTTGTACTATAGGATAGCAATATATCTCATTTTCATCCCATCTGGTTGGAGAATTGAGCACCATGTGAATTCCGAAGTGTACTAGAATGTTACATTTATCCGAACATTATCCGAACGTTTATCTAAAGTAGAATGAAAGCGGTAAAAAAGAATCTAACCATTGTGTCGTGGTAGTGTCACCAAGTGTAAAGGAAGAGGGAGAACGTAAATGGGAGCAGCCTCCAAACATTGAGTGACCAGTGCATATGCGAATTTTGCGACTAATGAAATAGTCTCTCTGTAGGCTATCATGTGAGTAAAGAATCTCGGGAGTCGGCATCGAGTTCAGTGGCGCCAAACCAGGTAAGTCACTCCGCATTTGGATGAAGAAGTCCTGGCGGAGCTGAACGAGTTCCAACTCTGCGTACACTCTAATAAAGCATGCTCCGGTGATTCGATCTCGGCTTTACAGAATCTGCAGACCCTTTGCAGTCGATCTGCGGGTGACGAAATTCAGCCCAACACATTCTTTCCGGGGCTAAACGGTGGCTCGATTTTGTATTACAAGAAAGTCCAGGTTTCATAATTCAAGTTTATTCTGCATGCGAACCTGTTGCCGCTCCCTTGGTCTCTCGGGTTTTCGGTTGGTCGAAATAAGGGAAAGAGGTGAAAAGTTGAAAAATACCTATGCACAAAACCGCAGAATGCGTCATGTGCCTCTCAGATTTTGAAGACAGGCCTGACATGTTCTGATGAAAAGCGCCACTATTTTAGGAAAGACGCCAGAGGCGCATCAAGTTCGGCTTCTGGAAGGTCGTAGGGCTGTACCGTGTATTTTCTCCACAGCTTTTGCTGTCATATAATGGGACAGGAAAGTGCTATCTAGTTCTTCTCGTACTTCCTCTTTCACTCCACAAGGCTATTATGACTTCAAACGGGTCGATCGCAGTGACGACCCAGCGGTATGTCAAGACTGCCCAACGAGCGTCTTGTTGAACCTCTTTTCTCAGCGGCTCGCATTGTCTTCCGAATGCTACTGGATTCGAAATTGTGGGTGGACAATTTGTTCTTGGAGATATGCATAACCACCACATCGGCGTGAGTGCCGCCATACCTCTCGTCTCCCAACTAACTTGTGATCTCTAGCCAAGTCCCCGACCCAGTACTTCACTACCTTCGAACACCTGGATGACGCCTTTTCGGACAGCGAGGTGTACTGTCGCCAGACGCTCCGTCAGAAGCGCGGATTTCCTCCTTATGAACCAGCGCCGCAAACGAACCTCCCGGTGTACCAAAAATGCGGCGTTTCTATCGGCGATGTAGGCAGTATTACGCCAGAAGCCGAACATCCCGTCAATGCAAACGATACCCCGGCAGACTTTTCTCCGATGTCGCCGTATGGCTCCAAGGACGTCGTTCAGCTCCATTATGACCCAGGCGAGCATGTCTCAACCTCCACTATTCGAAGGCTGGATCTCGATGCTCCTTCTGAGTAAGTTGATATATGTGCTGCCAGGCGACCACCTCACCTGGTATCATCTGCAGCGAATTTCCGGGAGGCGATTTCGTTTTCAGCTGTGATGGTTCATAAGGGGCCGTTCTTGCCCTCCCATACGGGGCCAGCCTCAAGAAGCTCCGAAACGTGGAGAGCGTGCGAGCATACGCAGCAAAACACGCTGGCCGCTGGTACAAATATATTAATGGCCCGAGGGGTCGTGGACTTGCCAACGGGGAGCTTTATCTGGTTACTGGACACGAAAAAGCGTGGTCCTGGGGGATGGCATCATACTACGCCAACCGCGAGGAGTTCGAACTCTCCTTCAAACCTACCGTCAGGGCCGATATTAACAAATACCGCTGGAGCGGCACTCTAGGCCAGAAAACCCTTCCCGAAAGAAAAGCCATAATCGCCCACGGATGAATGACGCTCCTCTGAACTATACCACATTCATACATGGGTTGTCCATTTCGCGGGGGACAGGACTTTGGAGCAGATTGATTGGAACTGTGCCGGTAGAAACCTCTTCCATCGCGGATTTTCAAACGCGATCTGGTGGTTCCTACGCGGCCAGTTCGCAAGGATCGTCGTTTTCGTGGTCTTGGAATTTCTTTGGGGCCAGCGGCACGACCGGAGGCAAACGTCATGCAGAACAAGAGGGAGGGGTAGTTTTATCTGAAGCTTCTCCCAAATCCAAGGTGCTCCTTTGCAGCATCGTCCAGAATTCACCGCTGATTCGTCGATAGCTCTGTAATCCAGCAAAACTTATCAACGAATACATTCTCCGAAAGGTATTTGTTGACACGCCGTTTTACTCTCCGGATCTTTTATGAATATCCAGGCCCCGGACGCAACCGTTATTGTGTCGCATGACGATGACTGGTCAGATATCTTGGGAGATGTGTGTGTTCCCATGTCCTTATTCCTCACAAATTTCCTGACATGTGCGACGGTGGTAGGACTCCAATATCGCTTGCCCAGCAGATTTCCTCCAAAGGATTGATGACCAGTTTGCCATCGTGGAAAAAGAGGGTGAGCGTTGAAAGTTTGCTTCACTCAGTGTTCTTCATCTCAGCCCGCAGGTGCAACATTTCTTATATCAAAGTCATCACATTCAGGAAGCTCTCCGGCCCTTCCGACTCTGAAAACCGAAATGGACAGTATTCCCAGCAGCTCTGGGTCGCGAATGATTACGGGAAGCACTCGCGTGGCGAAGATGGAGGCGATCCAGGCGGCGAATAACGAGCCCACCTTCCCCGATGCACACCCTGATGCCAAGGGCCAGACCAAGGATGTTGTTAACGATAGCACGAGTGACTCGGCCGTAGAGACTACTGAAGCCCCGGTGAAGCGGAGACTCCTTCGTCCCCGGGCCAAGGGAAGCAAAGAGGCTGTCCCGGCCGCCGCGGGTGAGTGGTCCTCGTCGACCCCCGCGCGGAAGCGCGGCCGTCCGCCCAAGGTACGCTCTCGCCCCTTGTCACGCGTCGCGTCGCACGCTCATCCCACTATTGTAGGAAAAGAAGGACGATGATGAGAAGGACGCCGAAGACGACGGAGATGAGGAGCCCACTCCGAAGCGGAAGCGCCGCCGTCCCCCAAAACCTGCCGCCGCTGCAGACCCAAACGCGGAGCCCAAGAAAAGGGGTCGACCACCCAAGAAGCGTGGCTGAAGAGGCCTAATTAGGCTCCTGCGAGCGGTCCCAACGCTCTGCCGATGATGTTTCCAACCTCCGCGCGCACCCCCGTCCTTCGCCTCCTATAATTCTCTTTCTCTTCAAAACTTCTTGAATCGGAAAGAAGGTTTAATTCCTTCATTTCGGCGGGTATTGCAGTTTAGTTTAGGATGCGTTAGTAAATTTCAATCAAAATAGCATTAGTAGTCAACCAGCAGTTGCGCTCGAGGAAAGCAGCGTGTATCTGTGTGAGTTTCAAACCCACAGGTCTGAAGTTCAACACAAAGTAGCCGGAACACAGGAATCATTGGGCGAGTAATAGTCCACGCGGCGGTGGCAGTGCCTCTGAGGAAGAATGCTTGACGTTGGGAATTCGGGAAGGGTGAAGAAACCACTGGCAGGTTCAATTTTGGTTCAATTTCACCTTTTCCGACGGGGCATGGTGACAGCGAGATTCAGGCCTGTTGCTGCCTTATTGCCCTGCAATGAAAGAAGAGGTGCCGCAAAACCTATAGGAACGAGATCAGGTTGATGCAACAATAATTTTCAAGAGGAGACAGTAACAGAACAGGCCGCCAGTCACTCCCTATTGAGGCGGTCGGGTTGGCGCTCAGAATTTCTGCTGATTGACTCTACAATTTCGACCTCTGAGGGGGCTGATTTACTCGATTTCCGACCAAGATTTGGGAGTCAAATGCGTTTTTCTCCCGTCAGCGCAGAAATTCTCTCTTCAGCCTTTTTTTTGCACTGACTCACGCTTCACGTGCACCCTAAAATCTTCTCGCACTGTCCAGTACAGTCCAAGGTTCAAAAAAAACCCCCCCGATTCTCGAAGGACATGAGTGTTGTAGGATTGATCCGCACCATTCGGCCTACAATGTGCGGCTCGGGTACAAGGTCCCCCACATTTACATATATACAAGGCCCTTTAGTGTAACTGTCCCTTTTTTCGCTTTTCTTCCTACAACGAGTGGGTTCTTGTATGTTGTACACGCCAACTCCGTTCATCCTGGGTTGCCACTTAACCAACAAAAATGACTGACCTACAAAGAGGTGCGGCCAGGGGGTAAACATTAGTTGAAGCATCTGGCTATGAGAGACCAAGACTGGCCAGTTTTTCCCAAAAAGAAAATCTCGCGCGAAGCGCGATTTACTCTATTGCGACGGGGTTCGGCGGCTCGCCCGTTTGAAGGTTGTTTCACTCTATAAACTGGACAGAAGTAAGACCTTTTTGGGTCGTTGATTTACTCTATGGTAGATCACCTCATTGGATAATGACCGGGGGCTAACAGAACACAATATTAGTATTTGTCCTTGTTCCAGGAAATGCGCGGTGACGAGAAAGACGTCGAGGACGACGGAGACGAAGAGCCCACCCCGAAGCGGAAACGTGGCCATCCCCCCAAGCCTGCCGTCACCGGAGTCCCCAACGCGGAGCCCAAGAAGAGGGGCCGGCCACCCAAGAAGCCCGTTGAAATGCCCGCGGCTGAAGAGGCCTAATTCGCCTCCTGCGAGCGTTCTCAATTCTCTTCCATGATGTTTCTTGCACTCCAGCAGATCGTATTGGTATTTGTCCCTCTTTGGTTCCCAATCTGTTGACGCGCTCCTCACGTGATCAAAAGAACTTTTTTACCAATAGTACCATCAACCTCGACTTCGTGCCGGTGGCCTCGGTCTCTTTACTTAGATCTCTCTTATACCTTACTGCTGGAGTCAATGCCAGACTGGACCTTGAAAAACCATAAAATCCGTCAACACATTACAAGCTGGGCAACAGACGAGGTTTTCTGGGCATTATGCTTACGACCATGGACACGCCGCTATATCACAACATCGACCGGAAGGCGGAATGAGGCGAAGTGGGTGAATTTCCTTGAACCTGAAACTTGGTTCCTGGGAGGCTCCGAACACATTTTTCACGCCCGCTGTACATGCCTCCCCTTGGCCCCTCCGCGGGTATTTTTGGCCGGCGGAGCCACCAGATGACGCAATGAGAATCAGCCATTGGGTGGCTCCAATAGCTGCGTCGCAAAGTAGCTAATATTGAAAGATCCGTTGATTTTTGGCCCAATTCTCAGATCATTTTCATACCCGGAGGGGTGAAATACGCCGCTTTAAAATATGTACCGATCTCCTTAGGCGCGCTAAATCTTTGGGCTAATTCTTTCAAAAAAAAAACATACTTCAGGTATAGGTCCAAGCTGGTGATTACACCCGCATTTTGCGGATAAACTCCCTATCAGGAGGCTTTAATGACTGATTTGATGGTTTTTTTGTCCCTAAACTAAGCATTCCGATTAACAAGGTAAATCAAGCGGCGGTAGGACCTACAACTCTTCACAATGGAAGTTTTGGATGTGGGATTCAAATGTTCCCCATCCACGGCTTTTGATTGGTACTAGTCCGAGAATTTTCCCACATTTTTTGACCCAAATATAATACTAAATCACACCGGCTTCGAATTAGATGGTAGTTCTCCTTGAGACTTACTTTCAGCGCGATGTTTGTAGAATTGTAGCGAATGTGGAAATTATTGTAGTCGATGTGAACTTCGTCCGAGCGTCAATGAATCTCAGTGGAAATTCCCCGCAGCCTCAAATAATCCCCCGCTGCAACATGCACAAGACCCAGAGATGATCATGAAATCTACAACCAACTGGGACTATCGGAAATGCCACCACAGCTAAATTGAGCTCATTGTGTATATACTTGCATAAGGCAGAAATACGTCGCAGGTCTCACTTCCAGGTATTTCATTTGGCATTTTGGAGTGCAGCTGAATATAAACTCCCAGCGCCCATCGCAAATGGGCCAAAGATCCTTCCCAGAACGACCCAGAACGGGCCTATCGTCGACTCGGAACACACGAAACGTATCGAATGATTTCGTCACGGCAGGCCAGAACTGGCTTCAAACAACTCAGAATAGTATATACTGTATCTGGAAAGAAATGTACCCTGAATGAACTTGCAACTTGAACGGCATGTGTGTAACCGAATATAATTTTTTGACGAATCCGAAATCAATTGAAGTGAATGAGCGTGAATGAATAAATGGCACCAAACTTCCCCGCTGCAACAATTAATTTCGCTCTACAGTTCTAGGTATTCAGAACCGGGGGGACGGACCCCGGCGGTACTAATCGGGCTCTGCGTAGCGGGCCGGTTCGGGCTGCAAAATTTTTGCGCAAGCCGTTTCTGCTGCTACTGATGGGGGCCATATCGAGACGAGTTTTTGCAGGGGGGGTGGAGTGACGGGGGTCAAAATGACCGTCGGAGCGGTGGCTATAATAGTTCTCAAGAAAAATCTGATGTATAACGCCAACTGCGCAAGCCCGAAGTCAAAGGTCGGGTTTGTTGGAGAATAACCTAGTAATGTGTTCGATCATGAGAGAGCGACTCCACTAACCGGTTTATGAATACGCTATCGAAAGCGGAATCACAAAAAAACAAAAGGTAGCATGGGTTATTTCTTGATGTGAATATACGACCAGGCCGCCCAACGCCACTTATTTCCGAGTTAGTCTCGTTTGTGAGTCGATTCTGACGCTCACCCCAATCATGCTTGTAGATTTCAGGCACTTTCTTACTGAAGACAGCGTCTGTTACAATTGTGAGCCATGCTCAACTATGAATGAGCCCACTCACAGTCACCATGGAAGATTTTTTGAGGGTGTACGTTGGCCATGATGGATGTCGATAAGATAGAAGCTGTGTGTTTGTAGTGTGTCGACAGGTACAAACACGATGCGCAACTTCCAGGGACTTCCCTGGGACGATAGCGTGGCAAGACATTGCTGGGCTGACTGTTAGGGGAAACAACAATACTGATTTCTTCAATGCGAGGGTTATTATATAACTACCCACGCCGGCAAGGCTGCCCTCGTAAAGTTTTCAAACCACCGCCCATCGGGTATATCAATATACTAATTTTTCGGTTGACCTCGATACCAAGATCAGGGCGAGACCTCTCGATGATCCCTTTTCACCCGATTCTCTCCCAGTCCCCGCTCTGTAGGTAGCGGCTTTTTCTCAACATGACCACGGCCAGGCATGATAATATTTGATGCCGTTGTGGGCAACCGCGCCATGTCAAGGGTTATCTAAAATCGGCCGCCCGACCGGTTTTTGTAGACTGCTCGTGACGGAAAACCCTTGGTAATTTGGGGCTGTTTCCGGCGCAATACAACACTTGGAATGACCGATTTCTCTTTGTTTAGCAGTGTAATCATAGTTTTTCTCCTCTCCCGCCATTCAGTCGCCGACCGATCTATTCGAGAAGAGTCTTGCAGTGGCCAGTTTGAGGGTGCTTCTGGCCAAATGAAGCCTTGGAATGTCCAAATTTCCCCTAGACCGGTAACCGATCTGTCTACGAGAATACTGCGAGCACTGTAGCGTTTTGACTGAACGTTGAACATTTTTGGTCTTGGAGACTGACCGTGAGATTTTAACGCTCTCGCACGGCACCGCCGACTGTTCTTGCCCACACGAAGGTCGACCGGATCCTGCTTCATCCTTATCGCCTTCGCATACCATTCCTCCTCCTCCACATTGATGTTAAACTCCACTTGGAGCAAATTTCATGTTGAACATGCTGTAATCCGAGTAGGAAATGAAATGAATTAGACTTCCATTCGAAATTAGAGGTTAGCTGATTACTGTTCTTAGAGGTGTTGGGACAGACAGGCATGTCTGTATTTAAAATGAGGTCAGAAGTCGGCGCTTTGCAGTTCCATCAGTGGGGAGGTTTGATATCTATTCGCATAATTTTTTTTTTTGAGTGGCTTCTAGTTTTTCTGGCACAATACGTTCCACCAGCTGAATATAAAGATTGCGCGAGGCCGACTCGGCTACAAACAGGAATGTCGTGGAATATTCCACGATGTTTTTACGCATCCTGTCATGGTTCGGCTTCTGCCCGGATAGGCAGACGCTGCTCAGGACGCCATTGGAATGGATGGCAGACGAGGGGCTGGATTTGGAATTAGAGAAGTAGAACAACGTGCAGGAGAGTTAATAAATGCAGCAAATGGCCAAGACTGCGAGTGGTGATTTTTCGTGGAGGTTTAAATCTACAAATACATGCGTGTGAGTGAAGAAGAAAATGACAACAAGAAATGGTGTAAGATGCATAAGGGGATTGCCGTGCAGATGCTTGAGCAGACGTTTAAAATCAGTGGCGCGCAGCGACTTCAAAATAGAAGCCCGTAGTCGCCGCTGACTTGGATGCGCCGCTGCCGAAACATGGCGGAATCGATCCGGTTGACTGTGTGGTACAGATGACCGGGAGGCACAGCCGTAAGCGTAAAGGCGGTGGAACAGAGGATGAAACACATCGCTGAGACAAAATATGTAGGCTTGACAAAATAATCGAGGTAATCAGTCCCAAAAATATGAATAAAAGCGTGGGTTTGAATATGGGGTTGTAGTTGATGGTGGGGTGCCAGGGAATTCCCTGGGGGCGAGCCGCCAATGGGATACCTGGCTGGGATAGGGGCGTGGAGCTGGCGGGAAGCCCCAAAATCGAAAAAAAAAAAAAAATTGAACGCGGTCTAAAATAGGAGGGCATAGACATGCGAGCAGAACGAGGGGGGGACGGACTTCCTGTCCAAGTCCGTGGAAAGCCTCAAAATCAAAATAGTTTCCCCGTGCGGTGAGACGGTTATTCAGTTTAATAAAGAAAAAATGACATGTTACGAAGCCACCCACACGTAGAAATGGCGAGGTTTGCGGGGTGTCGAATTATCATGGAATTGCAGTGGAGCACCGCTATGCGGCGCAGAGGTGGCGTGCAATAAACAGAGCCTAGGGAGTGAGATCAGCATGAGAACGTAAGAGGCAAGGCAAAGCAGGAATATTCGCGCAAGAACGAGACTCACGCGTTCAAACGGCGTGGTCTGCGGGACGCCGAAAAATTGCGGTGCGCCGCGTAACGGCGCAGTGGAGTTCTGATGCGTCTGGAAGAGAAAGAATACAACAGGAATCTCTATACCGAAATATAAAGCCCGTTCGGAATGATCAAAGTGGAATGGAATAACATACGTGGAGCTTGGGACATTGAAATTCTGAATGAGTGGGCTGGTAAATTGAATCAGTAATAGCGTCGGAAGAGCGAGACTCGCGCGTCCAAACGGCGTGGTTCGCGGGCCTTGAAAGATCGAAAAAATCGCCGGCGCTGCGGGAAGCCTAAAAAGTCGGCACAATTAGGGCAGAAAAGTAAATTAAATTAAAGCGACGTACCGAGGCCGCGGATACCTGTGCATCACCAATCGATGGCACGATGCGAACGCCCCGTGACGAGAATATAAACAACTTACATGTCTTTCTCTCCTTCGGGCCTCATGGATTTGCTTGGGTGACGAGTTTCCAGGGATTTCCCTGGGAAATAGAAGGGGTTAGATATAGGCTAGGGGCATAAGTGGAAGCATCCGGTGCATAAGCGAGTACGTGTCAACTCAACGACGCGCGGGGACTCCAAAGAAGAGACCCGTAACCGTCATTGAGTTGAGCACGCCGCCGCCGGTGCCTGGGTGGGGGCGCAGGGATCGGTCGAGGCAATACAACACAAGGATCAGGTAAACAGGTGGGGAAGGTAAGAGAATAGGAATCTGATGGGGACGCACGCATGGCTGACTAGAGGTATCAGGTCAAAAAAAAGCTAATAAACTTACAGAGACGTACCTGTGGGGTCGATATGCAGCGTAGGCAGAAGAATCAGCCTTCGCGGGGCGGTTGGATCGAAATATGACGTTGGGATAACCATCGCAGGCCACGGGTGCTGCGATACGCAGAGTTAGTGACGAGGAAGCGCCTTTGAATGCCGTGAAAGAAATGACGCAGAGTCGGGGGACAGGGGAATACTCACCTTTTCTGAGATTGAAGGTAAGACGGGACGAATTTCTGCAAAAAAACTCGAGAAAATGAGGATATATCGGAACAACAGGCGCCTAGACATCGCGGTACGGCCAAGCACCGTTCCATCATCTCGTGAGAACTCCTCCCCAGAGGTTCGAACGGAATCGGCGGGATCGAGGGTCATGGGTGGAAGCGGGAGCCATGATTAGTGCGAAAAGAAGCGAAATAAAATTATACGAACGCACCGAGGCAGCCGGTATCGTGCGACCATAGGTGTACCACCGTTTTCGAGGTCGTAAAATGGGGATATGGCGTCGGCGAAGCGATCGGGACGCGCCAGTGTGGCGGTACGCGCGACGACGCGGAGACGAGGATGAACGAGCTGTTTGGGGGCCAGTAAGAACGTGGCGCCAAAGCTTGGGATGGAGAGGGGATGTAGGGCGACTCACCTGAAGCGATTTCAGAGCAAACCGTGTAGAATTGGCGCGGGGTCAGAGCGATTAGTCAGAAAAATCGTGAAAACGTGAATATGTGCGTATCTTACGCACCTGGACCTCCCGGTAGCTCCCCAAACTGCTCTATCCTCTCGCTTATACTCCTCCCTCGCCTTTTAAACAAAACCGACCGCAAACGACGGCGGTGGGAGGATGCGATTGACGCTGAAATGCGACGCTCCGTTGGTGTGCAAATGGCGGGATGGGAAAGGCAGCTTGGGCCGGATTTCGAGTTGGAATACGTTCAGGGGACATGTCCGAGGGCGTCGCTGGGTGGGTACGGGGTATGGCCAAGCCAGGAGCACAGAAAGAGAGCAGAATGGCGGGCGAGAGCAAAAAGCGCGCAGAGGGCGGAGTTTTGAGCGTACAGGGGAGAATGAAGAAGGAGAAGGGAGTGGGGATGGTTTAGAGTATATTGGGGGGAACTGTAGGACAATGGCGGTCGAATGTGGACGATACGAGGCGGAAGCGCAGTCAGAGAGGGTGTTTGATCCACAGAAACGGCGGGCTGGCGCAGAGTTTTGAGTAAAGCTTGTCGATAAGGACGAGGATTAGGTAGTAGAGGATGTAATGGGCCTTGGGGATGGACGGCGGGGAGCAGGCGGACGACTCGTCTCGGCGATGGTGGATGTAGTGGGGAAGAGGGTGATAAACAAACGTACACAGGCGTGCCGGCGTGATGCCAGACAACCAGACGCGCCGGGGGTTGCCGGGCTACGCTACGGGGTGGGAGTGTGGAAGGGAGCGGCGGCATGTGGTAGTTGGCGGGCGGTTAGGGGGCGGGGGCTCGTGCGAGGCGGGCCGGTGACGCAGGAGGCGGGGCGGGCGGGAGGCGCATCGGGGATGGCGGCTGGGTGCGTAGGGCGCATGTGTTCAGGGGAGAGTGGGCGCAGGCGCATGAGGGGTGGAGTTGTCGGCAGGTCGGCAAATGATGCGGAGCTCCGGTCCGGGAAGTTGCGCAGCGCAGGTGCGCAGGGGTTAAGCGCAGGTGCCCAGGGAAGTTGGGCGCAGGTGCCCAGGGGGTTCAGCGCAACGACGCAGGGCGGTGCGTGGAGAGAGCGTTTGCGGGATGCGGAGCGCCAGTGCGGGAAGCTGCGCAGCGCAGGTGCGCAGGGAGGTTGGGCGCAGGTGCGCAGGGTGGTGCGCAGGGCGGTCCGCGGAACCGAGTTGTCGGCACGTCGGCAAATGGTCCAGAGCTCGGCTCCGGATGTTCCGCTGCGCACGGAGAGCGCTGCCGTTGCGGAACGCCAGCGTATTTGGGCTGGTCTGTGACGTAGGGTGGGCGGAATCGGGTGTATGTGGGGTCGTCAGAAAGGGACAAGCTAGGAGAAAAAGGTCTTCAGGTTTTTTTAAGGCAAATGAGGGTAAACTTAGCGCATAGGAGCGAATAAAGGCTACGGGCAGACATTTTGGCGTGTGCAGATGAAATTGCGTGTGGGGGTCGAGGGGGGGTGTCTAAAAATCCCCAAATTTTCGGTAGGGTTTGCCCATATGTACCCCTTGGGCTAGGGATGTTCAGATGTGGGGGGACGGAAGCGGGTCATAGTGATCGGAGGTTGCGCAGTGGGCCGGCTTTTTCTTCGAAATTAGTGCGCAGCTAAATTGTGGGCCTCGTTGTGGAACCCATATCAAGTAATTCCGTTTGCGGAAGGTTATGGTGATGAGAGGGAAATAGTCGAGATTTGGAAGGGCCACATTTCTGGTCTTATAGGGTATATCAAAATATTACGTATAACCCCAAGTGCGCAGCCTCGAATTCAAACCTCTTAAAAATTGGAGAATAACCTAGGTGGTGGCAAGAAGATAAAACACAGTGTTTGTGCAATGTTTGCGTCTGATTGTGCAAATGTGATTCGGGCCGAGTACCGGAGCTTTCTTCTCACTATCTTGTCCGCGTCCGAGGCGACACTACTGGCGCGGAAAAGAAGCTCGAGGCGGCGGATGAAGTCCACGGCGCCGAGCTCACCGGGCGCGCGTTTGTCCCCAGAGAAGCAAATGTTGTCGCCCATGTTGCGTGCGAGGACTCCGCGCGCGGACTCTAGGCAAATTCTGCTCGTGTGTCGCAACGCAAGCCACGCGCACACTGGCTCATCCGGGGCTCTAGCCGATTCTCGCCACTGTGGAGCCTGACTAGCGCCGGCGCGGCTTCACCATGGCTTCAAGTTAACGAGTCCTCCCCGACTCTTAAGCACAATGATTCGGCTCTGCGCTGTGGTTTCGAAGCGTATCAGCAATTTCGAAACGAGCAGCCAAGTTGGGAGGGTCGGACGTGCCAAGGTGAGTTCTTCACTCCAGTTTACTCCCCTTGCTCCCTCGCCACACCATTATGCCCAAAGTGACTGCAACACTAGGCTGTTCATCCACTGCCCACCTACTACAGTACGCGCGCACTGCGCTAGAGAACACCGCTCCGCTGAGCCGCTGGATCAAGGGCGAGCGAATGTTGGCGTATATGCTGTCCCCCGGTATGTTTTCAGTATATATTACTCTGCCGCTCCCGTCTCGTCTTTCTACTTCCCATCACATCGCTCATTTCTCAAACATTCTCCCCTTCCATTACGTTCTGCCCCTTGTCTCTGATTCCGTGTCCGGCTCCCGTTGCTCGTTGCTACGTCCCATCGCTCTCTACTTTCCGTACCCTCGTGTTTTACGAACCAATTTTGCCATTAACTCTGCCCACCTGTGTACGTTCGTTCCCCGCTACATATTTCCTCTTTACGCTGCCCAGGATCGCGCTCGCTGGTTTCTTCACAGAACGTGCGTAGATGCGCTATGCGCCGCGCCCACTGCCCTTCGCGAGAACAATCTCTTCCCCCAGCTTTCCACGCACGCATGCGAGGCGTCTGCCGTTTCTACGCCTCGATTCCACCACATCAGCCTCTTTCTTTCGTTTCCACTTCTACCTCGTGCCTTTCTCATCCTGTTTTCCATCGATCCCCGTGTCGTACACCCTCCTCGCCGTTGACCTCATTGTATTCCAATGTCTTACTCCGCTCGCCTTCGCCCACCCGCACTTCATCTTCCTCTCGCTTTCTTCCTCCACCTTCGCCTACGCAGTATTTCTGCAGCCATCGCCGCACTGTCCTCGCCCTATGCGGACCACGGCAGCCACGCCCAGACAAGAAACACTGTGGTGCGTACTTTCCGTTCCATGCCCTCGTCACACCACAGTCTCATTCCCGTATCCCATCTTATTTGTAATATATTGTGTTCTTGTTCACTGCAAGCTGTATCCGCGCGCTTCGAGGCATGCACTACGGCAAAGGCAGATCTCGTTCCTCTTCCGAATCTCTCCGCGTTGGCGCCCCCTCGTATGCTGTATGACATCCTCTCCAATAGTACTGACGCTCTCTTAAGGAGTAACATCTCTTCGTACTCACCTTACCAACACGCCGGCAAGTCGGTGAATATGCGCAGTTGGCGGGCGTCTGAGAATTACCGAGTACCGCCAATATCTTCTCGTGTCTCCTCTCTGTCTTCTCTTTTCCCCTCCTTTAATCGAAGTGTCGTTCCCCATTCCATATTCGCCTCATTTGGAACTTCAATTCGGGCGCGCATGGTTGAATCCGGCACACCGAGATGAACGTCCAGCCCTTCACTGCCGCCGCGCTTTTGTGGTTCCTCTCCACCGGCGAATCACGCCGTGCATCTATTACATTCCACCATTGCACCTTCTGTCACCCTGTGTATTCATTTCTCATTCTCCGCTATAGCAGGATTCTTGTGCGCCCGTGCCGACACGATGGCAGATATGCACGCATGGGGACTCATTTTCTTCCTTCTGAGTCACTCCTTCCTCTCGTCTGTTTCGATCGTATCTTTGTCCGCCGCCCATTCTCGCGGGGATGGGCACCTTTACAGTAATCGATAGGTTGCGTAAATTATGCAGCGATAAATAAGCGCGGCGGTCCTTTTTACGTCTCTTGGAGTCCTGGCTCACATTCTCCGTGTAGCATCCTCATCCTAGTACCCTTCTGTCTTACTTTTTTCCGCGTCACGCGCTACTCCCTTTTCCCTCCTCATTCAATCCTGGCGGCCTTTCCGCAGCCGCATCTCCCAACCTCCACCACACGCCGGCTACTGTGCGCAAATGATGGCTCTCAGATACGACGCTGCGTGCTTTGGTTCAATATTTTACTTATTCACTCCTTCTCGTTCGTGCAAATTTGCATATCCAATTTTCTTCCCAATAGCAGGCTACTTCCGATTCGTACGTCGAGGGAGAGCCGACTCTTCAAGCTTCCAGATGCGCATTTTTCCACGGAGAGGTCGCGGGAGCCGTTCTTGTCAACGGTTAGTTGCTTGGCTTGTGGGTGAATCTTGTGTACCACTCACATGCCGGCGCTTGTTGGAGCCCAGAGGGGTGCGCCTCAGGATATTGGTCAAAGGTGCCCATGTTTGATGCAGAAGACAATGAATCCCTTGGGCCTTGCTGAGCGGAATTAGTTTGAATAGTTCTGGAAACGGTGTGAGCGATCCGAGAAGAGGATTTATTCGAACCAAACCCGAAAAACGACGGTTTTGGCCGTAGCGCCTTCGTAGCAGGACCAAACGTAGTGACCCATCAATCGAGGACGATCGCCCGAATTTTCCGGATCCCCCTGCACGGACGCTTTCAGGATCGGTGGGGGGCGGATCATTGCGCCCCCGGAATGACTGTCCTATGTCTATAGGCCCATGTCCTCCATCAGCCCATCCGTGAACCGCGGCCAGTTCGCCAGCGCGTCGGCCGTGTTGCAGCCCACCTCGCGATCCTGGAAACAGTCGCGCGTGGGGTACCGGACATCAGGAAAAAATCTCCTTCCCTAATTTAGGGCTAATTTAGTTCGTGATTTCAGATTTGGCAAATGTCGCCTAATTAGCCAGATTATCGGCCTCTCATCGTGAAACAATTCAATCTCTTATTTTTTTGGTGCCGGAAGAGCAGCCCCAACGCCCCATAGCACAAGGTCACACTTGCAGGGTTTTTCTTTTAGAACCAGACGACAACTTTGAGAAAATGGTGGGAAGAGAAACGGAAAATCCACCAAGTCCATTGCCGAGACACCGGCCCTAGGGCCATCGGTGATATCACGGAGCTGCACTTGGGGTAAAGGGCCGTGGCTTTGCCCGGCATGACCTCGTACTTACTTTTTTTTGTCCTTTGTGCCGAGTACGCATATACCGCCTCCCAGTTTGTGGCGCCCATAACCTGATAGGCTATGCACTTAAGTAGCCAGCTTTGTTGGAATATGTGTCTCTATTTATATTCCGCTTGTTTGTCTCTTGATGTATCGGATCTATTTTCACTTTCAACATGCACCCTGAATTTAACTATCTCGTTATGTTTAAATATAATTCCCAATCTCCGCGCTATGAGATATTTGCGGCCGGATTTTTTTTGCGGTAGTGAGCTTTCAGGTTACAAAGACTAATATATGTTTAATGACTTTTCATCTGTAAGGTGCTGCCTGTTTATTTGTTCATCAGCTCTCTTGTCGCCGAATAGTGGCTTCCAGAAAACAACTGTTAATTTTACTTGACCTAGTTTTCATGTAGCTTTTGATACGCATATGTGTCGGTATACAGAAATTCAAGAATTCTAAGTAATACTCCGCGAAAGGTAATTCTTGCATCCATATGTCGTTTTTTTTTTGCGCGCAGCGTGCTGATATATTTTCAAACCTTCAAATTGCCACCCATACTAATCATTCACAGGATGCTCAAGTGGCCGAGAGAATGGCGGCTATGAGCATACAGACGGTCCGCATAAAACCCGCGGAGAGCACCAAACGGAGGCAGCTCGGATGGCCCGGGAGGACCAAAATAAGAGGCCGATTTTTAACTTCTTAATCAACAGCGAACAAGTAGCCTAGTAGGCAATCGTTTAACTACCTTCATTTTAATTTATACATGCCAATAGTCATTTTAATTTCGCTCGGGCTGAACTTGAAGTGCAATCATAGGTAACGAAACATAAGAATTAAATTGGCATTCACAAGGCAAAGCAATCTGCTCTGGACAAGCCTAGGAGTATCAAATCCCGCACCTGCCTGACAGCAACTATTCCGCACCCGAACAAGAGGGAAGAGGCACACTGTATGGCCCTGTTAGCAACGGAGGGCAATGGAGGGTGAGCACCGACACGTGACATTATTTATAAACTTTTTCGGTAGTCAGTACCACAGCAGCTGAAGGTCAAGGAAAGAAACAACAAAGGATAAAAGTATTGCAGGTTTGCGATCATGGATGCCACACGGGATGACATTGGCAGTCCGCGAAAAAAAAAAAAACGGCCCGTGAATTGCACGCACCTTTCAGCCGTGGCGGCACGTTCCAAATGTACGAAAAGCAGTAATACAGGTATTTGTGCAGTGCTTTCTATGCACCCCCACCCCCTCTCTCCAGCGATTTTTAAAAAAAAAAAGGAGACCATTGAATGGTGAAATGCTATACCCGGAACAGACCGGAGATCGGACCAGTCCGGAAGAAGCCCCTCTTGTAAAGGTGTCTCATAGTTTGGTCAGGACCAAGGTATTCTAAATATTTTGGTGCATCTAGATAGTAAAAGAACACAGTAACATATGTCTCTCTTAAATTAGAGGACTATATTCAATGGCTGTTGAGCTAGAGCCTCGTATTGAGGGAGGAAATTGGAGTGGGGGATAAAGGGTCTAATAAACGGTTGGTCTGGCACGAGGAACCTTCGCATGAAGAGGAAGCAAGGAGGGCTGGCCCAATCATATTCGATAGCACAAATAACGACACCGAACACATGGCTCGAAAAATAATTTGTCCTAGACTCCAATTAAATTTGCTGTTCATTTTCGGATTAAATGATTTGAGAAAGCATCAGACGGGGTCGAAATTGACGATGTCGGTACCTAAAAAGACAGCAGTCGATCTAGGCTCCTCGGTCATTGCGCTACCAAGGCTGTAGTCAATTGTGAATAGAATACTCTGGACAGACCCTACACCTGATTGAATGTATTATTTATGGATTGTTTACACACGATATAAGGACGCAATAATTGCGCAGGATATGGCCGAAGCGAGGTTAATCAGCAGAAGATGGAGATGTACAAAAAAAAAGTGAGTGAGGTCCAGCATCTATCGCCATAAATACAGGGCGTACCATCGTACTTTTATGGTAGCCCGGGATCTAAGGTCGTCACCAGGATCTAGACAAATGTAAAGAGACCAGGATGTAGAGTGTGTGCTTCACCACGATTCCGGGCGCCAAAATCTAGATACTCGCCAAAACCAGCACTTATTCGGGTCCTTGCCTCTCGACAGCTGCAGCTGAAGGACGTTACTCGTCGGGCTGGAGAACTAATGTGCAAACGGCTCAGCACAATCCAGCAGGAGAAGATGAAAGGAACGAAACTGAAAAGAAGCAAAGAAGCGAAGCAGACGCAAAAGAAGAAAGAATAGAAAAAGAAGAAGCGAAGAACCAAAGAAGAACAGAAAAAGAAAAAAGCGACGGACCTCCACGCCAATGAACGTCTCTGCGCCGACGAGGATGCTCATATCCAACGTGTGGGCCACCGCTTGCTCGTCCCACACCAGCTCATATCCAGCAAACTATTGATTTTACAATCTCCTACTGAACTCAAGGTTGGCAAGCTACTCATCTGCCATGTGAAGATAACAATCTTGAAGGTGCCTCGCGAAATTTGCACCCATAGGTGGATAATCAATGGACAATGTTCCGCCGTGCGTTTCAAGGCTCGATGGTCCGTTCAATGAGCACGTAATGTTGAGGATTCGATAGGGGGGCGGCCGTTTAAAAGAGCGTAAGCGCAATTTATGTACCGTCTATCACACACGAAAGTCATTAACCTAATGCGCGGGAGAAGAGAATCACATAGACTTTGAAATATCAAGCAGAATATTCAGTATACATCAGCCTTTTGACGCAGAAGTTTTCAAAGCTTTTTGGGGTTCAACAACCCCAAAAAACCCGAAAAAACCCCAAAAAACTTGCTAAACACGAAAACTTGCAAACCCCTGAACAACAAGTCAAATTTGCCAAACTTTGGAAAAAAAAAAAAAAAAAAAAATACCATTGCCCCTTCAATCACTCATCATTTGAGAGCCTTTCCTTTTTTTGAAAAAACCCGGAAACCCTAAAAAATCCCCAAAACCTCCGAACATATATGTCAAAAGGCTGATGTATGAATTCACTGGAACATATGAATAGCGTATAAAATACAAGCACCGTAGAAGTGCAAGTCGAAGACGTTCGAGCACCAAGCCACATAGATCCTCTCGAAACTTTTCTCTAGCCGGAGAACGGCGTCAGATTCCGCAAGATGTGTCATATTTGATAAACAGGGAACTCACAATCCAGTCGACTTTTTGGCAATCACAATATTGCTGTGCCAGTAAGTAATGTCTACGCATTGATATGTTTCGCCAGCAGTGTAGAGCACCGCCCTGTCGCTCTTCGGGCGGCTCTAGCTCCCTTCATGCTTGGACCCGATTCCGGTTTGGAAGACTCGGACGGTGTTGCCTCCTCCGGTATCTGGTACCCAAGCAGCTTCTGCGGTCCGTCATTTGTTCATGGTCACTGGGCAAGCTCGGGCGGATATTCCTAAAAGAACCTGCAAATCCTCCGCATGCTTTTTTCTGGAGAATACGACGGCTTTTAAAAATAACTGCCCCACTCGCGTCCAACTTGATGATTCGCATGCGGCATAATTGTTCAAGTCTTAGCGTGGACTCACTCCTAGAATGTCTAGGGTCAATTGTGCGCTCTTCAGTTTTTCTTCAACTCGGATCTCTCTCGTTGACTTGCTGTGCTGTGCAACGTCTACAGATTCCAAAATCCGATGCATTCATTCGTTTGCAAGGTACCGTATGTTCCTGTGCTATTACAACTGTTGATTTGCCGAAATTAAAATACAGCGACTTCGCCAACGGAACGCTTACTCCCACTGACAACGACAGGCCGTTCAATATTAGCGATATAAAATATCTATTATTGAGTTCTCCGTTAGCTTTCTACTTCTGCCTCACGTGAAGTCCTATTCAGCGAGTTCCTTCTCGGATGCTTATTCAAATTTTCGGCATCTCGCTAGCGGGTTCAGTGGTTCTAGTGAGCCTTCATTCTGTGGCATTTTCTCTGTTCGCTACTGATTTTTAGTTGTCCTTTTTGACCACCCGGGAGCAAGTGCCCAGGAACCCGAGACATCCCTTACATTCTAAACCCATGTAGACGCATTGCGGTTTTTCCTTTTCGAGTTGCGGGGTTCCTGCGAGCAAGGACTTGTGGTATTGGCTTCCTCGCGTTCATTTCCTGGACACGGGTCGTACCCATCTTCGTCACTTAGTTACTTCGCTTAGGAACGAGAAAGTCCGTCACTTTGATGGGAATGCGTGAAAGTTCGTCACATTACCTACTTTCTGTGAAAGTTCGTCGTTTTGACTCGGCACGTTGAAGAACACGGAACCTCGGTCATCATTGTTCCTTCGGCGCAAGCCGGGCGTGTTTTTTTAATATAGATACCTTACCCTAACACTAACCACTAACCTTAACCAGCTAACCTGAACCCCAACCTCTGACCCGAACCACTAACCCGAACCGCTAACCTCTAACCGCTAACCACTAACCCTAACTAGCTAACCCAAACCTAAATGGCCGAGCTCGGCACACTGCTGATTGTGTGATGCGTCGACAACCATGCGTTACGTTGATCCTTGGAAAGTGACGAACATTCGCAGAAATTTGCGTGAACTGACGAACTTTCGCAGAATTCCATTAAACTCACTAACTTTCACAGAACTAAGCGAAGTAACTAAGTGACGAAGATGACGCGGACTCCCTGGACACTGACTCAGAAACCCCCGCCGAAGCAGAAGGAGTAGAGGGGTACCCGCCCCCCGTTCATCTCGCTGCACGCGTACAGCGCACCGTTCCGACACTCGCTCGTGTTTGCGGATATGTGGGCTGTAAGGAATGTGAGTGGGCCTCTTTCTGGTGTGGTTCCTCCCCTCCGTTCACTCGTCATTTCTAGTCGCAACTTTACTAACTAATCATCTCTCACCTCGCCACGTCCGCCCCTCGTTCAACGGCCCCTTCGGCGTGCTCGGCGGCGTGCTCTACTCGGGCGTGGACGCGCTCCTGCGCAGGCGCGTGCCGTGGACGCTTAGGCGTCATAAGAAGGGGGAGGTGCGTTTGTGTTTCTTTTCTTTTGATTCCACCATCGCCGTGTTTGTAGTAATACCAATGAATATATTGATTTTCAGTCTACTCCCGCCCCCCGCTCCGACCCCCGCCGGGCTATAAGGAGGTACGGGGCTTAAATAGTCCAAGTCATGCTGCAGCCCAGCCCTGAACATACAGGCCGGCTTCAAAAAAAGGAATGCGAGTCAGAAATATGAAGGGGTTGGTAGTAGAATCATTAGGGATTGCTTACCACAGTTAGATTCACTAGAAACTCGGATGTACGGGCTCAGCTTGTTCAAAGAGCGCGTTGGTTTCAAAAAGCAGCCTGACTGGGTTAACAAAATACGCGTTGGTTTCACTAAAAACTGAAAAAAAAAACAAGCGCGCTAGAAACTCAAAAAAACAGGCTCACCGGCGCGTTTGTTTCACTAAAAACCGCGATGGATGCATTAAAACAGGCTTCACCTGGCTAAAAACGCGTTAGAATCATCAGAGATAAAAAAAAACAGCCTCCCTACTTAAAATCCGCGTTGAATTTCACTAAAAGCACGTTGGATTGACTAAAAACCCGAGTTATTGTTAGGATTGGCTCCATTACCTGCGCAAAAAGCGGTTAGAGTCGTTAGAAATAGGAAGACGGAAGGCTTGTCCGCGTTAGATTCAGTACCTGACTCAAAAACGCGTTAAAATCAATAAAAAAAATGCGTGTTAGATTCATTAGAAACCGCTCACCTTGCCAAAAAGCGCGTTAGTTTCATTAGAAGCGCGCTAAGGACACTAAAAACCAAAAGAAAAACACGTCAGCATGGATACAAACAAGAAAAAGGAAGTCTTTGCGTAAAAAAATCCCTTTATTCGCACTAAAAGACGCGTTAGATTCGTTAGTACCGGGATAAATGCGCGTTAGAATCACTACAAAGAATCAGTAAAAGCAAGGCTTACCGTGAAAGATTCGCGTCATTCACACTATGAAACGTGTTAGATGAGTTAAAAAAGCGGGTTAACTCTGAGTTAAAAACACGCGTCAGCTTCATTAAAATAGGAAAACAAAAAAAGAAACTTACCGCCCCGAGGGTCAGCAGAATGCGTGGAATGGAATAAAACGTATATAGGGTGGGCGCAGGTCGCAAGAACACGTGTCTTGAATAATGAAAAGGCGGGGCGGGAACGTTCGCAGTGAGAAATGGGGCGGCACGCGTGGGGAGGCCGGTTGAAAGGCGGGGACTTGGATTGAAAACTCCGTGATAAACGACGCGTCGGGGCTTAAGGAGAGGTCCGTGGAAGGTAGAATTTCAAATAAAAAAAAGCGCACGCCGCCGGCGGCACGGGGGATGAGGGCAGCAGGTGAGTGAGTTGGTGACATGTCCGTACCTTGAGCTAAAAAAAGGCAGGGCGGGGTACGGGTAGGGAGACGTCGGTGGGACGTCCGTATGTTGAGTTTTAAAAGGCGGGGCGGCGTACGCGTCGGGGGATGTCGGCGGGAGGTGAGGGAGTTGGCGGGACCTCGAAATATCAAATAAAAAAAGTCAGAGGCGACGGATGGGTCAAGGGATGTGATATGTACATGAAGAACGGCGTGAGGACTCAGATAAAAAAAAGTGCACAGCGGCGCTACGCGCCGCCTGTGAGTTGAGAGATAAAGGCGCAGCCGAGCGAGCTGGCCGGGACTCCAAATATAGGATAAAAAAGTTGGCGGCAGCGCTATGCACTGCCTACGGGTTGGGAGACAACGGTAGCCGGGGGTCGGGGGACGTCGGCGATATGTGAGGGAGTTGGTGGGACGTCCAAATATTGAAGGAGAAAATCGGCGGCAGCGCTGCGCGCCCCCTGCACGTCGGGATGGGCACGGTGAAAGTGCCGATGTTGCCGCACACTGCCGCAGCACTGCCGCAGGTTGCCGCAGCCTCTGCGGCAAGTATGTCACACTGCGGCAGATACACGCAGGCTGCCGCAGGACACTACAGACGAATGTATTGAGTTCACCTAAGGCTCTGATCTATCACAATCAACGTCACCAACAATATTTACGACTCGACACTGATGTTGGCAATGTTAGGAATTTCAATACCGCAAATATATTTGCTGGAACCTCGGAAAAGCGGCCAAGACCCTTTTCAAATCGCGAAGTCCTGTACTGTATGCTGAGCAACGGATCCAACGATCATTCTTGAAGTTCACTCATTAGTATCCTAACACGGCCTGTGGGCTGAAAATTTAACAATTTGACCATAATTCAGAGAAAATTTGATTCTGAGGGCAATTTCATTCGGCGAACATCAATTATTAACCTGAATCCATCATTCTAAATGGTTATCTCAAAACTTATTTTTTAAGTCAAAGTCAGTGAGGCAAGACTGCCGCAGGGTGGCTGTGTTATTGCCACAGCCACTTTTTTGAACGACCACCGTGGCGACTCTCACGGTTGAATTCTAGGCCAATTTCGCACTCAGAGAAGTGGCGACATATCTCGGGGAGATATTGCCGGAATTTGGAAATAAGATCCATGAAATTCGGTTACTGCCAAAAAAGACTGCCGCAGAGTGGCTGTGTCAGTGCCGCAGCCACATTTCGAGCGATTGCCGCAGTGAGTCCCACAATTGAATTTGACACCGTGTTGTAGGCCAGAAGGTCAAATACATTCGCTTGGATTCCGTGAACAAATCCGGACATATATGAATGAATTTAATCGGTCTAGGGACCGTGAAAAAAAATCCGCCTTAGATTGCCGGAACAATGTACAATGCCGCAGGCTGCTTATATTGATCAAGAACTAGTTTGGGCCATGGAATAAGTGGGGATCAAGGCTTGGTCTATTCTTTTTTCGTAGTCATTCAATCATTGGGTAAAATTTTTTGAAATGGCCACACGAGAGTTTGTAGACAGCATCGCTTTGAACAACACACTGTTACCGGGGTTCTGATTCAAATCACAAGTATTTACGATACTCAGTGTCTTTAATGATTTTTGGCGTTTTCAGCCATGCAGCGACGCTGGGGAGCCATTGGCTGACATAGTGCGCTAGTGAGTGACAACGATGTTGAACACGGTTAAAGTTGAACAGTGAGTAAAAAGAAATTGAACTTGGGATATTGACTGCCTGGCAGTGATGAATCAAATTAGGAAGGGGCTTTATTGCGTGAACGTGGTTCTGTAAGTACTGCGATGTGCATGTGGACTGGCGCTGCGTAGTGCCGCAGGATACAGGGTACTGCCGCAGCGTCACGCGCCTGGTTGCCGCAGACTGACGCAGAATGGCTGCGGCAAAATCGCAGACTGCCGCAGCCATGCGCGAGTTTGCCGCAGCCATTTATGAGTTTGCCGCATGTATTGCCGCAGAGTGCTGCAGCCTCTCACTTTGCATTTGTTTGGTTGCCGCAGGTTGCCGCAGCCAAGTCATCTATTAAGGCCCCAAGGCATTGAGCATTGCGGAGGCCATGTACAAGAGTATGTAACGACCAATGCTGTCAAGAATTTGAAGCTCTAATATCTTTGTGGCTTTCGATATACTCAGTTTTATTTTTTATTTCTGCGGCAATGTAACATAATTGCCGCAGGTTGCCGCAGCCACTGGCTGCGGCACATGCTGCGGCACTTTATCTTTGCCCCGTCAGGATATAGCCGCGGTACAGGAAGGAAGTCTTAACCTTGAAGAAAGAAGTCAGAAGCGGCACATGAGTGGGACGACATCAAACGTACATGAGGAAGGTCGCGGGGACACCATGTGCTGAATAAAACGGCACGCCGCCTACGTCCCAGGGAACGACAGTGGCAGGCAGGGAAGCGGCGGGGGTACGATGTCTAAAATAAAAACGCGCTGCCTGCGCGTCGGCAGATCATGGCGGGGCGGTAGCGGGCTGAGAGTACGGTGGCGCTACACGCCGACTACGGGTCGGGAGACTCGGCGGGAGGTGAAAGCGTTTTGGGGGAAGCAACATCTGGAATAAAAAAATCTGCGCCACCTACGAGTCGGGGAGTTGGTGGGAAGGCGGTATCTTGAATAGGAAAGGCCGCGGCGGCGCTGCGCACCGCGCCCGCCGGGGGTGGTGATAGCGGAGGCGGGCCCGGGGGCAGAAATTTTCTGGCTGCGCGTAGAAGATCAAGGTGCAGGCGAGGGACTTTGCAGGGATTCCAAAGCTCGAATAAGAGACAGCGCAGCAGCGCTACGCGCCGCCTACGAGGGGGACATTCGCGGTGGGTAGGTGGAGGGGCTGAAAGGAAGGCCAGATGTAGAATAAAAAAGGGGCAAAAATACTTCGCCGCGTCAGGTGGGCGCGGCGGCAGTCAAAAACTAGTGAGCACCGATCGTACGTTCTGGAGGCAGTAGCTACATTATATAAGCAGAGGATGTACCCACCAATTATTAGCTGGAGGTGGCGAAGGAATGGCCCTTGGTGACTGCGTGTATACAGTGTTTGTCGCTGCAAAAAAATAATTGGACACGGCGGTGACGCGGCGTGACGCGGTAGTGACGCGGCGGTCTGCGGCGGGACGCGGCGACTGAATGGTAAATTCGCCGCGTCCAACCATTCGGACGCGGCGGTATGCGGCGGTCACAACAGCAGGACGCGGCGTGTCAAAAATATGACGCGGCGCTCACTATACTCGACGCGGCGCTGATCATAATTCACGCGGCGGTGCCGCGGCGCCACTCAAAATCAGTGAAAGTCTGTCATCGGCAACGTAGTTGGTCTGTTACTCATCATGCACTACCGTGTTCTCCCTGAACAATTTCCAAACTTCTATTGCTCTCGTAACCGACACCCACGACAGACTACCAGTATGCAATGTCTCCCCTTTGCAAATCTACTAACCATTCTTCATTCACTTTCACGATGAAGTTCAATTTCTACTTGCCACCATCAAACTCTTCCTGAACTATGCTTGAACTGTCAAGTACTGCTCAGTATGTTGGATGCTGTACACTGCTGGCACACCTCTCAGCGAGTCCCAAACCCAGGATGAATTGGGCACACAGGTGGTGTGGCCAAAGCCATAAGTATCCACACCTGCTGAAATATTGAATGGGGGTGAATATACCCAATACCAAAGAATATCGGCGTGGCACAACGAGCTGCTACAGTGCAAAATAAGTTAAAGCCTCGGCATAGAAATGAGGTCCTCCTTGCTACCGTTGCCATAGGTATCAATGGCCGAATTCGTCAAGGCTGAACGCATACTATGTAAGATGGTTGGAACTAAAAATTTGGACAGATATATTCAGTTTGAAAGCCGCGCGGCGCAACGTGGCGAAGTGTACAGCGGCGCCGCGTCACCTTTTGGCGCCGACGCGGCTGTCGAAACTGCCCAATCCTCCAGAAAATCGTGGAAGGACATGGATTACATTAATTATCACCCTCAAACCAAATTCAGAAAAATTCTCGTCCATCCTCGTTACAATTTGAACACAAACTGCACAGCGCTAGCCACAGGTTGGAGCTGCAATAGAGCATGTGTAGGTAGGATTGGGTCAGGATATTTTAACGCGGCATTGACGCGGCATGACTAAAATACTCAGACCTTTGTGGAATGAAGTTTAGAGACCTCTATATGTACGGAGGACCATTGTGAAGCTACTGTAGACAATACTTTCCATGATTACAGCGGATATGGCAAAAATATCATCCACTTTAGCTCATGAGTCAATGATTTCTGTTAGCTTCTTGTTAGGGAGTGGTTGTGAGGTCTATTCTTTCCCTAAAAAGGTGTTTTGAATATCATCAGGTGAATGTTAAGGCGCGCCGTTGCCGCGTCAGTGCGCGCCGGTGCCGCGTCAATGCGCGTCAGTGCACGTCAGTGCCGTGTTAATGTGCGTCTTGCCGCCTCAACGCCGCGTCGATTTCCGGAATCTGCGAGGTCAATGCCATCGCCCAAACTACACAGTTTCCATTCCAGTAATTGAGTTACCTGTTGTTCTCCATGGTGCTCTGTTGGTTACCTGTTTGCAGCACCAAACCTGTTGAGCCTTTGTCATATAGCTCAGTTGTTGTACTATTGGTGAGTCTTAACCCATACTTCGCCACATTTGAGGTTCGAAGGTTTTCCGCTCAGCCAAGGTGAAGGCACCATGCGCCGAGAATTCACACCGCGGCGGCAAGCTCAATGTCCGTGTAAATCCCACTGCAACTGTGTGGTGGACAAAGACAGGTTAGTTGTGTGGGCGCGTGCTTGGCACCGGGGCTGGCGGCAAACAAGCCTTGAACTTGAGCTTCGATTTTACGAGAGGATTGTCAGTTGGGCCACAGGACATAAACAAATGCAATTACTTACAATAGGGGAAGTCAAAGCGGTCAGACGGCATCGATTCTGAGACCGATTCTAACTTCAATTTTAATTTCAGAATCGCTCCAGAATCGGCAGCAGCTCTGACCGACCCAATTCTGAGATCGATTCCAGGGCATTTCAAAAATACAGAGTATATTGCAATTAATATCTTGTGATTGCCCGGGCCGCCCATCCTACACCCGACGCGTCAATGTCCATTCCCCGTCGTTCGTCGTGTTAAAGGAGGGCACTACCGTCTTCAAAACCTACCATAAAACTCGCACCAAGAGTCTCTACGGACCGCTTCATCGTAGTCGTAAGCCTTCCCCCCTCTACCCTCAACTGCTCATACCTTCCTTCCTCTCCTCCCAGTGCACCCACTCGCCCCGTCCTCGCGCGCCCGGCCCAGAGCACGCCGTCCCCGCCTCCGCGCTCGCCGCGCTCACGCCGATGTCCCGCCGATACCGCACACCCACTGCAACCACCACGAGCAACATCACCGCCAGCAGCAGCCCCGCCTCCGCGCCCTCATCCTCCTTCGTCCCCCTGGCGTACTCCTCCGTGCAGCACCACGCCGGCGATCTGCGCGCTGCACGGCAGCCTGCTTGTGTTCTTCACGCCTGCGCCGTCCGCCTGCTCTACGCCACGCCGTATGCCGCGCCGTCCGCGCACGTTCCACCCTCCGCGCCCGCCGCAGAATGCGAAGGCTGTCACGGGCCGTGGGCACTTCTCTTCGCACAGCGCGCCCGATCGGTGCTCGCGGGGTCGGTGAGCGGGGGGCATAGACTCGTAACCAGTCTGTAACCAATTGCCGAAAATGTGGCAAGCACTTCGGTGGTTACAGACTGGTACAACACGTTGACAGCGATTGGGCTGTCCCCGGAGTTTAAAATTTTGGCAGGTGCCGCGATCGGCCGCGAAGCGAGCCATCAATATCCGTTAATTCTGGTCAAAAGTTGATAGTTCTTTACACTCTCCCAAGCTGGATTAAAAAATAAGTGAAGAGGCAGATTTCGTCATTTTAAGGGTAAAAACGATCCCATGTGTCCCAAATCTAGTCATATCCAAACTGCACCCCAGAACAAGACCCTCGCAAAAATTTCAAATTCCGCGGTCAGCCCAATTGCCGTCAACGAGTTGTACCAGTCTGTAACCACCGAAGTGCTTGCCACATTTTCGGCAATTGGTTACAGACTGGTTACGAGTCTACGGGGGGCAGGGGATGATGATGATGCGCGCAGGGGTGGGCATAGGCATGGTGGGGGCGGCAGGAGCGTGGGATGGTTGTGGATGACATTCTGTGGTATGCTGCGGAAGACGAGCCCCTGCGCACGGTCGACGATGACGCGCCGCTGCGCACGATCGGCGACGACGCGCCACTGTGCACGATCCACGCGTTTCGCGCGGTCGGCGGGCTCGCGTTTTCGGCGGAGGGGACGCGGGTGGTTACTATACGGCGGGACGGCATGGGCGCGGGTGTGCACGTCTTTGCGACGAACCTGTAGGCTGGCGCGCGGATGCATGGAGCCACTGGGACGCGACGCAGAGGGGCTGGGCGGACGGGCTGGGCGGCGGCCGCGGTGGAAGAGGTATTGGCTATTGGACAGCAGGTGGGAGAGAAGTAAAATAATAGATTATGTAATTTTAAGCTACAGGTAACAGGACTGGACCGATTCTGCGAATCGATTCTGGCAGTTTCTCCTCTTGAGGAGGAATTTGATTCAGACGATTCTGGTTTCGATTCTCGATTTTCGGCTAAATCGGTCCAAGAATCAAGATCAGAATCGATGTCAGAATTGACATCAGAATCGGCCTCTCAGACCGCTTTGACTTCCCCTAATATGGCTTGAAACTCTAAGCGCTCTCGCAGGCTGGGTGGGTGTAGCATCAATATACATTGAACAGTTATTTGCCTACGGTTCTGTGTCTTTATTTCGGTCTCTCTCCCAGAATACCATTTCACCGGAGATTCTTATAAATAACAGATTCGGATGCGCATAATTACTACTCAATATTCAAGCGGAACATTGGAGTCGGCTCCGGGCATTCGGACAGCATCCATATCCCTATCGGCCCTGTCCAACCTGAAAGATCCACTCAAGACAAATCGACCGCTTTTTCAGTCCATTCACATATACATAACAGTAACTGGCCCACGGGACGGCATTCTTAATCAATGCGTAAGTAACTTAACTTGATCAAGCACGTGCCCAATTTCGATTAAAAAAACGAGTTATCTACGCGCCACTTGAAAGTTCGGGCTCGTTACTGATGGCGGTTGTCGATACCAATTTCGATACCGGCGGAGTTTTAAATTTGCACACGTGGTCGGCCTGGTGCCCCTTTTACCCCGCTCTATTTCTGAGACCACAGTCGCGTCGGTGTTCTGGACTGACCATCTCTGCCAGCTCTTCTGGCAATCAACTTTTCTACTGGGGCTGTTGTCTTCCATTTGTTCCTGCTTCTCTCCTGTAAAATCTCTCCAATTTTGGATCTCGCAGTCTCACTCGGACGGCACGGTGGTATCTTTAGACGCGTCGGGCTATCTCGTGCTGTGGGCCGAGAATTGAACTCTGAAGACTGGAATCAAATATATTATCGCGTTGTTAGATTATTTGTGAGTCCCTCATCAGTTCTCCAATTTTATAACGCTGATTTGCAGTTTGTTGTAGTAGCTGCAAGCATCAAAGACCTGCTGCAAAAATATTGCTGAACATTTAACTCTTGCATCATCACTTTTTCTATGGCTCAATCCCCCACTGAGAGTGCAGTTTCCAGTGCATTTAGGATGCAGGAAAGTACGTGCGCAAATTATTCGGACAGGTTTCCTATTAAATCTGGCCCCAGTGATTCTGATCATGCACCTTCGTTATCATTACACACAGTCGCTTCGACAGCTCAGGACATTAAACATCGTCCCGGGAGGGCGAAAAACAAACGGAAAGAACCGGCTAACCTCTTGATTCCAAAGCCACGTCGTGGCCGGCCACCAGGGACAGAACCGAAGCAGAAGGCGGCAACGGCAGGTGCTCTGGCCTCGAATACGGATTCGGAGTCGGACGAACTTGCTGCGCCCGCCAAACGCCTTGTAGGCCGTCCTTCCAGTGCGCAAAACACAACGACTAGTTCAATTCATTGTATTTCTGTATCTAAACACATTCATTACCTTGTCCCCCTCACAGCAATATTACCCCGATGATATACGGTGCGTCGCAGTTGTTCACATCCCAGCCACACATACAGAATTGACCGTGTAATCGCAGCACAATGTTGGCATGTGTGGCAAGGATGGGCAGCCACAATGGCGGCGGCGACAGCAGACATGTCTGGGCGGATCCACGATGCGAGAGGGCTGCGTGTGGTGTTGCGAGCGTGATTGTCTGGTGCGGGGCTGCGCGGGGGTACTTGCTGATATCAGGTGCTGTGCGGGCGATCGCCTGGTGTGGTGCTGCGGAGGCGACGACTTGAATACCACGCTAAGAAAAAAAGAAAACACGTACCTCGCCATCGACGTCCAGTGCGCTCCTTGCCCTTGCCCTCTCAATCCCGAGTGCTGCGAGCGTAGCGACGGCGGCCACAATAATGTGGGCGTTGTGCGAAGACAGCACAGTAGGCGCTTGGTCTCGCAAAGACGGTGTGGCAGGTGCGGAGATTGCATATGCTCGCGTGCAGGCACGCTCGCCCCGCATCCACTTGTGCATCTTGGACGGGCACACCTCCGCTCCTGAGAGCGCTAGGGGAGTGTCAGAAGAAGGCCAACACACCCATTCACAGAGGTAGAACCCACCGGTCCTGCCTGCTTCCGATCCCTCCACGATTGCCCGCGAGCGTGGGAGTGGTCTTGTGAGGAGCCAAGCCAAGTTGTATACAACAGAGTGTGGCCACTGAGAGCATGCAGCCCAAGTTTGTCGCGTGGCTGCGGTCGAGTACGTTGAGTCGCAGAGTCGCCGTAGAAGAGCGTGGAAGTGAAAGGAAACGACAGCTTGGTTTACTCGGCAAGGTTGATGCGGCGTGTCAACGAGCAGTTCCGGTGAATTGAAGTTCCGCTGGTATCGAGATTTTTTAATGGGCAGTTTATAAAATACTCTCCTCTGGGCCGATACCAATTTTAAAGAATATTTTCAAGTGCTACATACCAGAGGAGTATTTTCAATTTTTTGGAGGGATATTGGATGAGAATTGGATTTCACATAAACTAATCTTTATTATCGACATCAAGGAGCTGAAGTAAGCGTTGTTCTTGTCTGACTACAGCCAGGTAAAGCTCTCATCCCCCCTTTTTTTTATTGCTCTTTATTATCTTTATTTAATTCATTTAGCCCACCGCCATTGGTGTCGAGCCAAAGTTCGCGGGCTGCCACCAGTGGTTTATCTTATCAACCGGGCCGCTGATAGCCCCCGAAAGCCACCGTTGATCAGTGTTGATCACGCATCACTCGCCCCAATTGCACAAGGCAACTAACTCTAATGGTTTTCGCCGGCAGCCAGTGATTTTCGCTGGCAATTTTCGCTGGCATCCAGTATGTGTATTTACATTTGTTTCATCATTTGTGAGATGCAATAGATACCAGAAATAGCTGCGGGTTCCCATTGGCAATCATCGTTTGTTGCATGCAAAAAAAAAAAAAAAAATTTAGGGCCAAGAACGAGTCAGATATCATTGGATATATTGTTAACATCACATCCCTCATCAATATTTCTTTTATTGAATGCCAGTGGCTGCTAGCAGCTTTCACGAGTTACTCATGGTTATCTTCCCTATAAGCGAATATATACGTAATAGCACCCAGTGGATTACTTCGGCGGTGTGTCCTACCGCGTGTAGTAACTTCCATCAGTCTTTAGTGATCTCAATGAGTTTTTTTATATCTATATTGTGTCAGCAAGCGGTGATTGCCACTGGTTGCTCATGGTTCCCAAGGGTTTCCACCGGTCTCTACTAGTATTGTGAGACCAAAGTGTGATTTATTTGACATACATTGACCGTAAATAATACAGTGACTCAGGAGACCGAAGCCGGATTCTAGCAGGGGCCAGTAGGATCTACTACCAAAGTGGGGACATCTTTTTCTGCAGGTTTGGGCGACCAGCGGCGTCCCAAAAACTTCAATGTGAAGGCCCGTACCCGCACGTGCACTCCGCGTATGTTACTGAAAAAAACGGCGTCCCGAGCGAGACAGGTAACCGCATGATGACCGCGGTTGAGATGACAGTAGTGCGCACCTGAATATTATCTCAACTACAGATGTATAAGCTGTAGGCACAATAACTATTCCATGATATGAAAACCAGGGACAACTGTTCATGTACTCTAATCTATATCAAGTTCCGGCCAATTCTCCAAGAAAAATTGTTTAATATTTTGCGAGGTCCACCACGGATCCATTTCCTGCACCGATGATGGTCTTCTGCTTCATTTCGGGAGGCGACAAGTTTCCGCTAGATTGAACGGGAATGAGATTTCATTACGCATGTGGAGGAATTCACCAGCCGTATGGAAATCTATCATTTACCTTACTAATGGGGGAGAAATCAACTTCGCTAGGAGTGCACAGCAAGTCGTCCAGAAGAAGCCCAGAAAGACTGAGAATATCGGCCCATTCCGCCAGAGAGGATGTCCCCTCTTTTTACGCTGATACTGAAGCCGGATGGCATTACACTGGCACTGGTCGCATTTGAATTACATGTGCTCTCTCCGCACGGCGCAGATGACGGGTATATTCTTCCTACATATGAAGATCGAGAACTGAAGTTGATCTCGCCGCTATTAGCGGCGCGTCAGGTAAGGGTGACCCTTTCGTTGAGTGCTCCTTGTATATATGTGCAAGAAAACGCAAGTGGTGGTAGCGGTGGGGGCCCACAATATCTCCCGGGAACCATGCTTGCAAAGTGAACGCCACCGGAAACTGTATGACGTCAAAAACGGCTGAAACCGCGAGTTATAGAGACTTTGGAAGGGTGTGACAAGTTATTTGATGTAGCTTGTCCATAGATCGTGATAACACCGACGAGCGCCCGGTAGTGTGAATGAAAAGCGAGGCGACATATTAAATGTGCTCGACTTGATCGAGATGTCCATTAAGACAAGAGACCGGTTTGCTATTGGTATCTCCTGCAGGGGGATGTAATGAGGAACAAACGCTGCAACGACACCGCAATGAAGTAGGAACGAAGAAGGTTACTTGATTTGAAGACCAGAAGAAATACGAGAACATTATCAACCTCCTGTTTGAATTGGATTCCCAGATCGCGGCCAGGCAAGTCGATCACGGCTAGCAACTGTCTGTAAATGACTAAGGGGTCGACAGCTCCGACACAGATAAACTCGGCTGGTCTCGAGGGACGTACATGGACACTTATGCTCATGCGCTTCGGATAAATGTAAGATGGATTTAATTCTCCATGTCTGCAATGTTTAATTGAAATGTTTTGACAGGCAATCCTCGGAACACATGGCTACAAGGTACAGGAAAATGACGATCCCATCTGGCGTCATGTCCGTGTCCCGGAAGCCTTCCTCTCTCCCATGTGTCTGAATGCAGAGAGTATTCTTGACAAGATCGATGGTAAACAATATTTAACCGTTGTGGTTGGAATTAAACTCGCACTTTTTATTCAAAGTACAAAAAAACTCACTGGGGCATCAAACTACTGGCAGATGGTTACTTAGCTTCGTCCATACATATTTCAAGTAGGCCGGCTTCGCCATTTTAGATCTCATTCTTATTGCTTCATTTCAATGTGCCACAGCAATCTATCAAGTCCAGCCCAAGTCCGCATTATTCAAACTTCCTGTGCTTCAAAACCCCGATGTGCGCAACTGGATGTCTGAGGTATTTCCCCTGGACTTGAAACGACTGAAAGACAGCAAAAAAGAGCCACTTGATCTCGCAAGAATTCAGAACGAAGCACTGCGCTTATCCCTTGAAGAAGTCTGGGTTCAACTACACCGCCAAAGTGCCGATAGGTTGCCTGCAGCTGTTGCGGTCACGTTGTGGACGGCTGTTCTCAAACCTGGTTCCATGTGGGATTGGGCTGGCCACCAGCTGCATAATTCCGGTGGTTTCACAGCCTGCCTCCAGCTGTCATACCAGGTACGAAGCACCTTTTCAAACCATCTGGTTTTCAGATGTCTTGAATATTTATTATTATTATAGGAAATTGTTCTACTCAGAGTAATCACCGTCTGAATAATTGTATCCTTCATCAGAGTCATCATCTGAGTCTCCCTCTGCCTGCTCAGCGCTGTCAGACTCCTGCGCTGCCATCGACCTTTCTGTCCTCGTGATGGTTCGTTTTGATCTGTTTGCTACCATCGATGCAGCGGTTGTACTACTGCTGGCTCCACGAGCACTCGCAGCCGCGCTATTGTTCCTCCCGGGGCGCTGCTTAGATACCTTTCGAGTCTTGCGGGGTCGTTCGTCATGATCGTCTTGTTCCGCTCGCTTCCGTTTTTTTGCCGCTGCAGCAACTTTTCGGCTAGTGAACGTGTCCCGAAGCTCCGCGGCCAGTTCATGATGTTTCGCTTGTCGGTCGGGAAAGAGAGGAATCGGAGCGATCAAATCTCGGGGAAGAGTTGCGCGTAGCAGGTGGGCATTATGAAACGCGTGGGTATTGACAATGAAACGGTCGAGGGGTTTGTGCACAATGTATTTCTCGGTCTGGTTGGATTCGACGCGATCTTGCACACGCAAACGTACGCCATAGGCTTCACAGTTGGCCGAATAGCAGTCATGCTGGACATTGAATTTAAACTTGATGTTCTGGTTGCGACAGGGGATTGAAGATACTAATAATAAAAGAGAACATTATTGCCCACCTTTGCTGGAACAATTGAATATGTTACTTCAGAGTCCCGTCGAACCAGAACCGGCATTCCATACACCTCGTCCCGAGAAGAAAGGATTTGAAACAGTTCTAGAATAACTAGAATGCCTTTGTCGGGATTCACAAGAATGTCGGAGATTCGGCCAGAGATTAAGGGAGAATCCTGCGGTAGTGTGAATAAAATTACATGAAATTGGTTGCGGACTCGCCTCCGAAGCCACAGGAGACTTTGCAAATACCCACGAGTCAACGCGACACTCATCCAACGACTCGCTCAAGACATAAATACATTTTCTCCATGTCGAATTGGCGTCGTATAGCCCATAATTCGAGGCGTTAAACGCACTTGTCGACTTCAGGGAATAGCTTTCTCTTTCCTTTTGGCCCCGTTTCAAGCTGACGAGTCTATATTCCCCTGGAGGGAAGGTATCAGCTGGAAAGAATTTTCATGTCGGTGGATTTTACCAGGCTTAACCGCTTTCGCCTCGGTCCATCCCATCAATTTTTGAAGAACGGGATGTTCTGCCATAAAACTTCTGACACCGCTACCGGCACGCTCCCATCTTCCATCCACTCCGGGCCATAATCCACCCGTGATACGATGCTTCAAACCTTCCTGATCCCCTAGTTGCAGGGCGATGTCTTTGCTGGGTGCAAGGTGATTAGATAGAATTGAACAATATCGGAAGATTGCGTTGAAAGATTCAAAAATCTCGGTGGCGACGCCAACAAGCGGGCCAAACTGGATCACATCTTCATCGGTATGCACTAGCAGCTGATACTTGATCTTCGAAATGATCTTTGAAGGATCAATGGTTGCAAAGATGTCGAGAACATTTGCGACAGCAACTTTAAGGTCTTGCTGCTCACACACGTTAGTGGACTTATTTGGTAGTATTGTGGGAATACCCGATATTCTGCCAGGTTGCGAATGTCAGGAAACCAGAGAAGTGCCGCCAGTTCGCCAGCAGCTTTCCACGCCATAAATTGGTGCTCCGTGACCAGTCCTCGAACGTGAAAGACATTTGTTTGCGCAATGGTCTTGAACTGACGCCCAATCAAGGACCCAGCATATTGCATGATATAGTTGGATCGAATGGCGTGAATTGAAAGACCATCGGTGTTTGTTGACTGAAGGCGAATGGCGTACGTCTGCTTCTGTTCTGGGGACCACGGAGTGTGCGTAACATGCCAAATATATTTGACAACTCCGAGCAGTATTGTGTGAAGAATCTCAATGGGCGTGTCTTTCGTGGGGTCGAAGCCTAGAATAAATCAATCATCCCGGTGTTGAAGTTTGACCGTAATAACGCACCCTTCATGGTCAAGAACGGACTATAAATTTTGTCTCGATTTTCAACAGTCCATTGGATGAGCTCCTGTTGGATGTCCTCGACGGAACGATCTGGCTCTGCGTTTCTCGTCGCTTTGAAGCGAGAGAGTAAGTCGTCAATCCAGAATTGTGTATATGTGTCCTTGACTCCCGTGTTTGTCTGGGACTCTTTGACGTGTTTGATGACACCGGAGCACGCAAGTTGGACTTGTCTTTCAAGTTCTTCAAGAATTTGTTCTTTTGTGCGTGGTACACCAGCCTTATAAAGAAAAATTCAGTTATTGACCGTCAAAGACAGAGATAAGTACGTCAAAGAGTTTGTGATATCCTTCGTTCGATGCCTTTTCCTTCTGCGTACCGCCCACTTCACATTTACGACAAAAGTGATTACCCTTTCCGCCAATATGTGCCGAGACCTCACTTTGCATGGGGTTGTCGGAAGGCCCGGCGTTGACGTGAATGCAAAAGCAGGTCGTGCTTCCAGCTTCATCTTGAACCTCCATGGGCTCAGTATGCGTAACTCTGTGAAGTCTCAACTTAGTTATTGAAGAGAACTGAAACCCGAAATAATTACTCCACCGCTGCCTTGAATTCGCAAAACTGTTCAGAGACACTTGCATTTGGGGACGTCGATATGAAATGTACATGAAACTCTTGCTGAAGGAGCTTCCGAGGCAGATTTTGGTGTGTCATATACACATTCCAGTGCTTGTTCCAAGACTTGCTTCGATTACCGGACACGTCGTCACCGAAATAATTTATGAAGCTGGAGTACATTGGACGGCCCGCAGCTATAACTCGTTTTGGATTCGGCATTCGAGCTGGGTAACCGTCCTCGATACTTGAAGCCAAAAACCGTGAGACAGAATGAGTGTCCGTCATCAAGTTACACACCTCCCCACTTCGGAATCTGGCCTGCTTGTTCGAGATCGTAATAATTTTGGGTTAAATCTTCGGCGCAGATGAGTTTCGTCTCTGAGTCATTAATCACGGCCTCGTCCTTGTAAATTTAGTTCAAGGCCAAATATCTGTCGAAAGAACTTACAAACCTGTTCGTTGATTGTAACCGAAAATGCATCGGCGTAAACCTTGCTCCGGAATTTGACCCAGCGTATAGGAATGACGAGGCTACCGTCACGAAGTCTAGATACTTCGTTCACATAATAGTGGGATATCCCTGCAGCATACATTGGACTGAGAATATCAAGATCCATGTCTTTCCGCCACTTTTGCGCGTGCCAAATCTCTCGGATGACACCGTCTTCTGGAATTTCTGGGTACAAATGGATTAGTTTACGTGTCGCCGGGTTTGCCCAATCCTTATATATCAATGAAAATAGCTCTGCACAATAGATAACCCCCGAGATACCTTGGCAATGATCGCCTTCGGGTCGTTCATGAAAAATACATTGCCTTGGACAGATCTGCAGGGGAGGCTCGGAACCCCACATTGAGCACGGAGGCCTTTCTGAACTCGGCGTAAATGATCAAAAGAAGGCACATCTTTGCACCGTGCTTCTTTCAAAACCCACAGAAATATGCGCATCAACGAGCTTGAAATTCGGAGTCTTGGAAAATTGTCAATGGTATCAAGAAGAAACATCTGCTAGTGGTCAATTAGAGGACCAGGACCTTCAGAGTAATACTGTACCAGCTTTGTCGGGTATGGGTACCATTCCTTGGCGTCGGGACTGGCCGAGGCTGCTGATTCATTTTGAATTTCGCCGGGTTCTGGCTCTCGGAGGTCTAATAAGATCAGGATGAGGACCAATTATTATTTTGAATGGACCAGAAAGCATCAAGAAGAGTGGATGCAGCAAAAGCGATGGTGTGGACGGAGTCAAGTGCCGAGTGCCGGCGGCGATCACATGAATCATGTGATCGAAAACGAACCATCAACGCGTCTTGGACTCGACTTTCACTCTCCCACTGGTAGAGACGAAACTCACCGATGTTGCACATAATCTCGGCCAGAAAATCTTCATCCTCGTCATCCTCCTCGCCGGCCACTACTTCTGCATCCCCGAAACCCAGTTTTCTCGCCATTGCCTCGGGGTTCCACAAGCCGAAGGACTCAGCTTCCTGGCGCAACTGCCGATGCGGTGCCTCCGGCCTCTCAACCTCATCTCCAGCGCTAAACTCCGCTCCGTTCATCCTATAATCCTCCCACATTTCTGCCTCTGCCTCACACACGACTCTCGAAGATGCACCTGCAATGGGGCCATCGAAGTGTTGGGCTGCAAATTGGATTTCTCGGAGCTCGTTCGTCGCAGAATCGGCCTCTCGCTCTTTCTCAAGCCTCTCGGCTCTTTGGTGGGCATCCCTGGCCCGTGCTACGGCCTGCAGATGCGGCGCAGTAGTCAAGTGGCGAGCGGCACTCCTCGCTGCCATCCATTTTAGGCGTTCTTGTGGTATCCCAGCTGAGCAAGCTTTGCACTGGACCTCCGTGCGATCGTCATTGTATTTGAAGTCTACAAGCCCGACAATATTACTTCAAAATCTCATTCTTCGCGGTGGACGAGTTTACCTTCCTCACGAAGGTTCCCACTTCCTTTCGGCGGCATTGGTGAAGACTCAAGGGCATGAAGCACTCAGGTTTGATCAAGGGTCGCAATTCATCTATCTCGCGCACGCTGACGCCGAACTGCGTCGAATTCGAGCTTATTGGACTGGGGTGAAAAAATCTGGTGTGCTGGGGCCTCAATCGGTTGCTAACTAACAAGAACCGACGCTGAACTGCCCGCCCAACGTCGAATTTGAGCCTATTCGACTCTCATCTTTCCCCTGGAGACAATCGCACCCGTGTTCCCAAATAGGAAGCTGCAAAATCTATAAGTGTGTGCAAGTGAACGCTCTTTTCTTCACCAACTCCCCCTTCGACATGTCTTCTCGTGCAAGCACTCCTCCTATGAACGACGACGACGACGACCTCCGTGGTATGCTCGACGCCATGGCGCAAAGCTCACCGATCGCCCCCGACCGCGACAGCGCACCCAAGCGCACCCACGGGACCATGGTCGGCGATGACGACGGCGAGACTTCCGACAATAATCAAGGCTCCGGCATTGCCCCTCCTCTCGCGCTCGCCAATCAAAACATTGTCGCCGCAGCCAGGAACTACGGGCAGAGGAAGCGACTTCGCAGCGAACAGCTCACTGAACTTGATGTATTCTTGAATGTGGGTCACGTCAACTGTTTTCTTGCCCAAGCCTCACTCACTTCTGACTAGGATCCAGCTCTGCTTCGCGATGCCAAGCTTCTCGCGAATGTCTTCGCTGTTGGTAATCAGGTCAACCAGATTGTTTCGTCTCAGCCCGCGTTCGAGGTCTCATCTGATCTTGAGGTAAGTATAATATTTTCTGACTTCCTCAAGCACCGACAATGACCACTGCATGCAGACTAACATTGCGAAATACGCACCTGCCGTCTTGCTGTCGAGCAAGATCAATGTGTATAAGGGTGACGGTCCGACGGATATTCTTCTTGTATGTTTCCGCTTTCCTGCGACATTCCTATCCATTCATCTTCATTCCAACCTCAGGCAATCCTCAAGAAGTATCGCTTCGACATTCCGCCGGGGCTAGAGCACAACCAGGCGGACTGGGCCAAGGTTATCTCCGCCGTGCAGGATGCCCTCACTCAGAAGCGCTCCAAGATCAAGAAGGCGGTGCGTAGTCTGTCATTAATTCAATTCACTTTTCATGTTCTCCTAGATTAACTGTAGCCTTAAGCTCCACAAAGGCGATACTTTGTACGCACCGGACTCCCAACACCAAAACATCTATGAGCTCACGCAAGCTCTGGTGAAAGGAACACAATGCTCTGTCAATGTTGTTCTTTGTGCTCGTGTAGCACTCATGGTATGTCCTCCGTGTCCATCATCAGCCAATCTCTGATTTCAGTCGCAGCGTTCAGTTTATCTGAAACACCATCTGAAACACCCGGGCCCCAAGTTCTGGGACAAGATCGACGAGCGCCTCGACAAGATTCGCAAGGAGGCCAAATGCGACGCGAAGAAGATCACTAAGTAAATTTCGCTGCATATGTGCCTGATTCAATCTGAGCATAATCTTTTTTTATTCAGGGCGTTTTGCCACATCCTGACCGTCGACCAAAACACCCACGGCACCACCGACTACGTGCTTGACGAGAAGGCTGTCGACGAGTTTCAACAGACGGTTGATGATGTTATTGATGTCGGGGTTGTTGATGCGGCGACCACTGCTCACGGCGACGCCTAGAGTAGTTCTGAATCCTGAATATTTCCTATAGATTAGACCCTAGATTGTTTGTCCAATGAATCGTTGAATGTGTGCGAGATACATGACGGATATGAATAATGCCCATATGGGACCCGAGCTGAGTATCAGCTGTAATATACCACTGGCTGCCAGGCCGACCTGGCCACAGTCTGCAGCCATAGGCGACCGAACCTGGCATCTACCTGGACGACACCTGGCGGCCATTCTCTCATGACATGCAGCACACACCTCACGCACAGCTGGTGGGCACGTGTCTGCCAAATGGCGGTGTAGTGCAACAATCTCGGATCCTCAAGCGAATGGAGCAGTAGCTTGAATGAAGAACCGCGGTCTTTTCTCCAGCCAAAGGCTATTCCAAGCCAGTCCTGTTGATATTGATTGATTAAATCTGATATCCCCGAGCCGAAATTTCAAACACTCAAACACTTTCCTTCTTTCGTCGGCAGCCTCTCACAAGCTTAGTTTGTTGTTTTTCTGCGACATTTTGGGCCACCAAATTTTGATAACTCTGACGGTCAATAGGCCATAAATCTTGTCTGGCCACCGATTTTCGGCCAGAAATCTGTTGCATGTCCCGAAGCCTTCCCACTCATCCACGATCCTCATTTTTCGGTGTATGGAAGCCCTTCGAAGTCTCTAGATGAAATGACTCTCAGTGAAGTCTGGAAGGCGTGGAATGTAGGTGAAATCACAGAAGGTCCAATTCCGGGACAGAAACCACCCCGGCGACTGGTCGAACAATACATAAAGGCTAAATGGTGGTCTACGGCGAAGGTGAAGAAACTATTTGACTTGGATTACATCAGGCTAACGTATTCCAGTCGCGGAAATTTTGGGAGCGCTTTCGAGAAATCCCCGAATATTAATGGATTAAGACCGAAACGAGCATCAATTCATAAGTCACCAGAGGCTTCAACTGACGAGTTGGAGGCAGTCAGAAATTATACTAATCCCCCTCGGGATGAACTCTCTGGCGAAACATTTGGCCAAGCAGCGCAAGGTGACTGCACGCTCTTATGAATACTATTAGACTATCTAACCTGTACCATTTTATACGCAGAAGCTGCGGCTGTGGTTGGCACAATATGTGCAGGCGACAGTAGTGACATTTTGACTTCAGTATGAGTATATACAAGAAACGAAAACGATAACATGTATATATATATGATGCAGGTGATGGCCGTTGATGTCCAGGTGACGACAGGCGGTTCCTAACCCATTGCCGCCGCCGCATAGTGCCGGACCCCCGATGACCGGTACCTGCATGTGGGGATACAAACTGCCACGGGTTATCAGCTGTGCACGACCCCATGAGAACAACTTTTGTATGTTATAGGGATGCGTTAAAAATAGGTTCTCGGGCACAATAATTTTTGTAGAGCAAATCATTTGGCCTCATGCTAATAAATTTTTGAAAGGAATTCTTTAGACGGTAAATCCGATCAGTACGGATGCGTCGAGACGTAGAGAAAGCTGAGGGTGGACCACTGACAGTGTAGCAGCCACGCACGGCCAACTTAACCGGGGCCAATCTCGGGCCGCACGCACTCTCAGAATCTTGAACGCACATTGGGCCACGCCTCCAATGTCCCTTGTGTCTCCATTATCTTTTTTGACTTAGTATCAACATTTTTTCTGGCCTTTAATGGCGACTTGGTTTGGAAATTTTATTCTTGTATCATAAAAAGTAGCTTCAAGTAGTAAGGAATGGTCCAGATGAAGCGATTGAGAGAGATTAAACTACTCTATGGGCATCGGTTGCTAGAACCTCGTCATCACCGTCAACTGGATATGCTGGGTGCCTCTCGAGAATTGACTCCAGTGCGTGTGCATTATATCCGGGTCGAGTGCACCCGGGTAGTCGAAATCTGATTGAGGCTCTGCAATTGGAGTGAGAGGATGCAGCACTGAGAATAGTTCGAATGCTGCGAGCGAGTATCTGATGGGTTCTTCAACGGCGGAGAATAAATAAGGCAATAAATTCATACTGATGTAACGGCCAGGCCTTAATGGACCCGCGACCGTTTGCTGAGAGCTTCTCCTCGGAGTATGCTGCTGAATGTCATTGGTTTCTCTTAAAGACGTTATTTGACGGCGCAGCCCTTTGATCTCCAAATCCTTCCTATTTTGCCTGCTGCTGCTCCACCTTCAGCTCTGTGTGCAATTTTTTAGTGTCATGGCCGGTGAGTTTTTCTGACTCCTGTTGCTTCTCTTTTGCTCGTGCCTGACTTTAGGCCTGGTTTTTGAAGCGTGATTGGAGGGAATCGCATTGCGTTCTCTAGAACACCCAAAGCAGTTGACTGCTGGATAATCCGCGCAGTGTCAGTGTCCAGTTTTTTTGCTCTACAAAAATGTTGGGAATAAAACAGCCAATCAAAGTCGGAAGTACGCATAGTAGGATCGCTTCAAGGGGCGAACACCTCCTTTCATTTACTTGATTATCCTTTGCATGATTGCCCTCTATAGGATATATATCATGGGGAGTCTGGTCGAAGTACCGTTTATCCATGCAGGAAATCTCCCGGTTCAACGATGGAAGGAGCCAGGGATAGCTGTGACCACCAGTCAATTGAATTTTATCAGGGAACTGTATGCATTATTTCATGTGATTCAACTCACTTTGAAGTTTAGGGTTCGATGATTCAATGCAGAATGTATAGTAGGCTGAAAGCTCTACATTGGTGATGAGATACAGGTATCCAAATAAATATTGCAGATCTGCATCGCCCATATAAATGATTAGAACATTTGAACCAAGAGGCCTTCCCAATCAAAATCACACTGATTGAAATGTACGATGCGGGTTTTCCATATAAACATCAAAATTGAGTGAACGTCTCTTATGGCCGGTAAATTCTTGTGGCGCAGAATAATGACATCGCCAATTCCCTGCGCCTGAGCACCTTCTGAATCTCCAATGACCCCCAGCAGGTTGGATTTTGATGAGAAAATCTGGAAATTCAACTTCTTCCCGGTGATTGTCTCTATGGCATCAAAAATTATGTTCCAGACGAGTACAAAGGCTCCTCCGGTTGCTAGATTACTCCAAACACGGCCAATGACAGGGCCTGAACTATATTAGGAATGGCTTAATAGATGGGAACAAATTCACGTTTATAAACGGCAGCCAAATAATAGTTGTGTCTACCATAATCCACATCGGGTCGAAGGTAAGAGATGAAAGGAAAGGATTTACGGTGCAGATAACATGGTTACTGTCGGACTGAGTTGTGACGGAGTGTATGTATCGATAATTGATGTCTTGACCCCGGTTGTTCTCGAATTCCATATAAATGGCTGTAAAATTGATGTCAGACCACATGGTGAGACCATTCAATATGCACACCAGGAAGTCCGGTACCATCTGGATACACAGTCTTACAGGCAGTTTTGATGATGTCTCCACGTTTGCGCTTATGAAGTGTACTGCATCTCCTCACTCAGTCAGCCTCCGAGAATTTAGTGAGTGCGGAAAGCTAAAATAGAAATCAGTTGCGAATGAAAACGGATGAGCACAGATAATAAGGAAATACACCTTTATCGGCCCGCAGCGTAGACATTCCAACCGGACCTGCTGCATTAATGCAGTCCTGATACTGACATCTAATTACCGAAGGAATTTTAGTGACAGGAAACGAAGGATAAATATGGGGGCCGGGATTATTACTGCTCAGAGATTCTGCTCGGATGAATCCTTTGGTACAGGAATAAGACTTGTCAGTTGTGCATGACATGGCCGTTTTTCAAGCTTCGCAGCTATATGTAGCCCATCCTGGAAATAATTTTGCACTGGGAAAAGGTCTAAGAACTTGCCACTGTAGCTGAATTAAATATGCGCACGGCATAGAGAATTTCGTGGAAGATGACAGGGGTAAATGATTTGCATACAAGTGCCGGGGAGAACATTCGTGTCATCATCGTCGTTCTCAATGTGTTAGACATTCCAGCTGAGTCGCCACTGGCCCAATTGGAGTAGCTAATAAAACATGCTTTGCCATTTAACTTGTCCTGACAATGCCAAATTAAATTATGCGTAAAGCTCTTAGCAGCCATAATTAGGCCAGAGATGATCAGCATCGTCCCATCGGTCGCAAGTCTGGAGTAAACCATCGGATGCTAGAGTGCATGTATAGCAACCACTGCATACCAAAGCTGAACGACGGCAGGGGACAGGGTCTTCGGAGCCAACTTATGCAAGACTCTTTTCGGCTAATCCACCAGTCAGACCGGTAAACAAATCCTGGCATTACATATAAAGTGAACGTCAGTGTGGTGAATGCACCATCGCGGTGTTTGTATTGACCCATCGACGTGCCACCGTCCCTCGACTTCTGCCTCTCTACAGTCTGATACCTCTGCACCTAGGAAACATGTCAACCTGCTCATCAAGTCAATTCCGTCTACCTTTAGGTAACGGTTTCTAAAGGGCGCCTGATTGTGCGCCACTGGCAGTAAACTCCATTTTTCGAGCAGTCCACCAGTCACAGGACAGTGTACTAGTAGAGCCTGAGCCAACGGAACAGCACGGTTACTATTGCACCACTATTATTTATACCTCGAGATATTTCGTTTCATGAGGCCAAATTATCGTCAGAACTCCATCGGCTACATGTGCCTTTATATTGGAGCTCCGTCTAATCCATTAGCGACACATTTTATAAGAACCAGTCAATTACTCACGGTCGCTCCAGACGGCACACGACTAGGATGACGGATGGAGACCAAATTGAGATGATACAAGTGAGGTCTGTCCCCTGTTTTTTTTTTTTGACCTCCGAGTCAGCAAATCCATATAATGGACAGGGGTGTCACGGTCACGGATCACGTGTATATATGTGACTTTGCTAAATCGGGTCGAAATACAAAAAATCGCACGAAAAATCTGCTTTACACAGGTTCTTGGCACTGGAATCATTATCTTCAGAAGAGGCAGTACTTCTAGACCATCCGATCTTCCCAATGGATGCCAGCGAGTTGCCGCAAGAGGTGAAAAATCATCGGCGGAGCCGCCTGAAATCTGCTATCCGTGGACTTGATTTTCACAACTTCGCTCTCAAATCCGCTATGGGTTTAACCTTGGGACTTGAAAATCGTCATTTTTTCGCTCTGGAATCCGCTATTTTCGGACTACCTTATAGGGAGCTTCCCGGGGCCATCGATCGTTAGTTTGTGGCTCCACTATGGGAAAATTGGGCAGCTGGACGTTTATGGACCCGTCGAGGGATAGGCAACACGTCCCCAAGATCTAGATTCACGTACGGCTGCCATCGGGCACCTTTCATGCGCAATCCATAAGTGAATCGGCTGCTATAGTCGCTGCCGCCTACAATGTGGTTCCGTCCACCGCTATGCTTACCCACAAGCCGTATCCGAAGTTAAGGCCGCACGCCGTCCCGTTGACGGGCATGGCCTTCATGTTTACAGGAGTTGAATGGGCAAGTCCGCCTGGTCTCCACCTCGTCATCGTCGTCAAATCCGTTGACCTGTCGACGCCCAGGTTGGACTACCGTCCCGTGGCCGTCCCGTAGAAAAGATTCACCACAGACCTCGACGGAACGGGTCGGCTCCGCATCAGACCCGTCCGTAGTACCGGCGCGACAAAAACAGCGTGCAACCTTATCCGAAATCGTTTCTCAATCGTGGAAGGAATCTGCGAAGGATGAGGATAGGAAGAGGCGTGGGGATGTAAAGCATATCCAGCGCATGGAGGCAGGAAAGGAACAGGACAGAATTGGCCGCGACTGACTCGACGAGTCGGACGGAAGTTGATATAAGTTACGCGAGAGCGTTAACATGGATGGAAGGTCCGAAGAGTGTCGAAAGGAGGGTTCACTTGGAAAAAAGGCGGGGGTGGTAGTGGAAAGCACACTTTTGCGGCGAGCACGCAAAGTCGAAGGAGAAACGGAGCACTAACCGGGTGTCACGTCACGTGATTTCGACGCCGCGATAGCCGGTATGGAGTCGAAGACCTTCACTCCGCGACGGAGATCACGGAAAGTCCAGGGATGCATGGGCAAGGAGAAGAGGGATGGACCGAACGGATGCACGATGGATGACATACCTAGGAAGGTCAGGGCACCGCATTCCCGAGGTCTGGGCACCGCGGGTCACCGAAGAGAATAGGCCAGGGAACCCGAAGCAAGGGTGCCCGCACCAGGTAGGAGGCGGGCGCTCCAGCTGCAGGGGGGGCCTGCAGCCCGCAACGGCTGGTACAGTCGTTACACTGCAGCCAGCCTTCCCGGTTCTCCTGGGGGAGTCGGGTTCAGCGAACGTGATGGAAGTGGGATGAGAGGGAGAGATGAAAAGATCGAGCGGTGTATCTGATCCGGTTGCCATCAAGGTCCACGTTGCGTTTCGCCATTAAATGTGTAACTTTTTAGGCATTTGATCCGAATGTATGGCAACCATGCCTAAGATTACCAAAGTTTGGTCGAGTTTAAACTAGTCTCTCAGGGGACAGACGCTTTAGTGGATCTAACTCGTACCTCGTTCACTAGTTTAAACAGGAGTTTACACAAGGTTAATCGTCGAGGGAGCAAGATTACTCCGATTCCTTTCTACTCCTCTCACGCTCTTACCTCTAAGGTTGTAAACCCTCAATGGTTGTAAAAGAGTACGCTCCTCTCCACCCCTGTGGTCAAAGCGAGAGTCGTAGCAGTGAGTCACTCCCATTTCCTCACGCACCCCGTCGGTCCCGTACTGATGCGTTGGGCAGCGCCACCGTGCACATGTTATCTCCCTGGCAAGCAGTGATTATCGATCATTCGACTTATCCACTGCCTTGCCAGGTGAGCGTTCCCGAATATTGTACTATTCACGATTATTTATTCTACTGCCTTGCCAGACAGCGTAGCCATTTTTTCAGTCTCCCGCTCACACTCCGCTCGTCGACGCAGCTCTCGCTCACCGCGCCGACACCGCCATGGACGGTCCTCCCGTCGTCACCGTCATCGCTCCCACAGCTCCAGCAGCAGCTCTCGGAGCTCCAGCACCTCGTCCACTAGTCACCGGGACGGGCACAAGCACAAGAAACCTCGTCTGGATCCGTCCAAGCTTGGCTTCAACACGAACACCGTCATTGCCCACGCAGCACTCTCAGAGCACAAGCAAGCAGTTCTCGAAACAATTGAGAACTACTCCCGAGACACCAAGGAGTCTTACCGCCTCCTTCGCACCCATGCTGGATGCCCACAGTTTACCGAGTCAGGGTGGAAAAACGTACTTGAAGGGAACTACGTCGATCTTGACCAGGTCTCCCAGGAGCTTTTCAGGCAGCCCATCACAAATCAGGGCGAATGGACGACAGCCTGGCTGGCCTTCGAGCGAAGCGTCAAATTCGCATTCCAAAACAGGGACAAAGAACTTACCGAATACTTCCAGTATATCCAAGGTCTCTTCGGCCTCGCTGGGACCAGTCTCGCTCACAATGTCATTGGATGCGACAAAGCCATACGCACCTTCATTGGCACTGCCCGGCATGTCCTCTTCTGTGGTTACAGTTGAATGAACGGTTTACTTTACTGTTCCTTGTTGATTTCACGGTTCAGCCTGATCATCGGCCGAATCTTGAAGTACTGGCATGCTGTTTGAATACTTTATAGGCATGGTTCAATTAGATTTTAAGTTTTAGAGCCTGGAAGGGTTAACGAAGCCCATCGGGTACTTGACCGGGAAAGGGTGAGAGCCTGCTCTGTGTTAGTTGTGTTTTCAACTGCTAGAGGCGAGGTTAATGGATGGAATTCCTGTGTGCTTTTCAATGGCTTTCCAGGCTCTTCTTGAATTACGAAGAACCCCCCAACACGTTGATCAATTGATTTCATAGATGCAGACTCGGAGAAGACGTTACTTATATTCACAGTGAATCCACCATGGGAAAAGATTTTTTCTCAAGGTAAAGAAATTAGGTTGTAGCTACGTGACAGTTTTCACACAATTACAGGACCAATAGATTTGCTGAGTACGGGGAAAATTTCCGGCACAGGATGAATAATTTCAGATAAGGTTTAACACCTGTTCGAGAAGGGTTGAACATTTTTCTAGTATACACATCACTTTCTACAAAATGCGGCTATTTGGTCAAGTATCATTTGAAAATGAACAGACTTGTATGAATTGAAGGACAAGAAGTTAGTACAGAGGGTTCGTCGTTCAATTAGCTTCTTGAATGTGAGTATCTAGCTTTTAATGGCACATATTCGAGCCCAGACCATCATTAAATCAACATTCCAAATTCATGTTCATTTCTGGACCATTCAAACGGTTTCACGAGGGGTACAGATGTGAACTCATTCTAAATTTTCACTGACGGGGTTTGACTGGTTGATCAGGCTGAAGAGGTCAGTTGAATCAGACTCTTGCTGGATATCTCTGTGAGTATGATTGACTGCTTGCAACCACTGAAATTCAGCCAGAATTGGATCCCAGGTGGAGAGTATTATCAAAGACCTCGAGAGTACACTGCCAACCAGACCGTCCAAGAGGTGCGCGATCTCTGGATCGGGCCCACCCATCATAATGGAATATAAAGACAGTTATGATTTGGGGGGATAAAGGCTGTCATTCTGATCCCACAGTACAATTTGCACGCACTGGCTTGATGGTCAGCGATGAGCTACCCAGGATCTTGCGATGGGGTTACACTCCACCTCGACAGGCTGGCAGGCTGACAGGAAAGAAGCCTGCTGGTGCTTGGCAGGTCCTCCTGGGATTTGCCACAACTTGCATTTCGGACACAACAGACCGGGAAATGAAGGTCTCCGCACACCTCTTCTTATCGCCTCCCAAGGACTTCTCACAAGAGCACCTCACAAGCCTAGACTTCGGAAAATTGATGAAGTGAGTACAAAAATTTGCACAGAGTCTTTGGCAGATTTTGCGGTGTGCTGCGTATACTCCAGAGCAGGAAGCACAGAATAAACACAAAAATCCTGACATGGTGCGCAGTGTGAAATCGCCAACAGCAGCAAACATGAATGCTGACTCCGAACCAGGTCGTTCTTCACATCATTCCCAAGCACAGTTCACCCGCTTCCAATCGTCGTGGCCGACTCGCCAAATTGTGGTCTATATATATGAAGGCATGCGGTCTATCTGCCCAAGCCTTTGATGCCCTCCATGCACTTGGTATTCTCATGAGCCACAAATGGGCAGCCAATGCTTACGGCGTGCCATGTATGAAGTAGGAATTGTTATCCAGAAATTCCCCTGGCTGCTGGCGGTTGCGATAGATTGCTTTGCCAGCTGTGATCGCAATGGTTCAAATGCTGTCAGAGCTTGTTTGCCCACAAATCCACACGGATAGTCCTTTGCCACCTAGTAATTCTGAGTATAGAATTATGAGCGCTAATGTGAACCATTACCACATTCGGCTCCGACAGCTCATGCTGGGACCCCAAGATATGTTTTCCCACATGGTTCTGACGATCTGGGCCAGCGACGTTCTTGTTGCAGACACGGCACGGGCATCGGCTGTCTTTAGGAGCTGGAGCTTGAATTAACCTCACACAATGTGAAAGGGTGTGTGTTGTTTTACTCGCAGGTGTAGATGTTAATGAGCAGTGGCAGACAAAGTGCTGGATAGCTGACCGTCTGTATTGCTTTGTAGGGATATCTACCCTCCTTTACAGGACCATAAACGGGGATCCTCAAGCGAATCTCCTCCTCCTGTGCCTTCTCAAAAAGTTGTGCAGCCCAACCCTCCGGCTGCGCATTAGAGAACACCCACATTTTCTCTGTTTCGGCGGCGCCAGACGAGACATTAAAGATATCTTCCAACAATTCCTGTTTGAGATCAATAGAGATTAATGGTAAAACGAGCCGTTCGTCAACAGTTATGTTCAAATGATGCATCCGTGCCGTGGAATTAGTTGCACTTTCCTGTTTGGCTTTGGCAGACTCGAATGCAACAAACTGTGTTGCCCATGCCCATGAGATATTCTCTGTAGAGTCGGAAGGCTGGACAAAGGGGACAGGGGACAGGAGCTGCCCAGTTATTTTGTACCAGGTGTCAGGGAGAGAAATTTCAGCAATCGGAGCTGCATGTAGATATTTTATCGGAACAGTATTGACAATTTTAATGCCCATGCATTGGAGGATGGCCAGCGATACTTTGGGGGTGTCAAAAAATACCAAAGTCGCCAGGAGTCCTTGGATTATGAGCAGATGATCGCTGGCGGAGGATTTAGAATAAACCATGGATACTGTTCGATCCCAGCTGTCGCCGCCAATGGAGAAATAACGGACCTTGAGCAGTCTGTCGTGGCTCTCGCCATCGTTAATATCAAAGGTAGGGTCCATGAATGTCCGAAGAACGGTCTTCTTATAAGCTAGCTTCTGCCCGTTGTCGGTGAGCTAGATCCAGATAGAATGCCCGCCATTCAATTCCGAGTCTTCACCTGCCGCACCAGTGGTGCATTCTGCAGCTGCAACCTTTTCAGCTAGACTCGTAACCAGTCTGTAACCAATTGCCGAAAAATGTGGCAAGCACTTTCGGTGGTTACAGACTGGTACAACTCGTTGACAGCGATTGGGCTGTCCCCGGAGTTTGAAATTTTGGCAGGTGCCGCGATCGGCCGCGAAGCAAGCCATCAATATCCATCATATCTGGTCAAAAGTTGATAGTTCTTTACACTCTCCCAAGCTGGATTAAAAAATAAGTGAAGAGGCAGATTTCGTCATTTTTAAGGTCAAATCGTTCCCATGTGTCCCAAATTTGTTCATATCCAAACTGCACCCCAGAACAAGACCCTCGCAAAAATTTCAAGCTCCGCGGTCAGCCCAATCACTTTCAACGAGTTGTACCAGTCTGTAACCACCGAAGTGCTTGCCACATTTTTGGCTATTTGGTTACAGACTGGTTACGAGTCTACTTTTCAGCTGCCAGAGCAGCATGCCCGTCAAATGTTACGATTCTTGTGGTATACGACGAATCATTGCGGGCAGAATCCTTGGCAGTTGAACTGGATCCGAAGAATTTGATGCGTCTCCCAATGACCTGTCGACCTCTTTGGAAACACCGGGATACTTTCCACCTTTGGAATGCATTAAATCGAAGCCTTACTGAGCCAAGAGTGCCAAAAAATCAATGTCGCATCCATACATTGCTAGAATAGCCTTTGCTGCAGACACACGAGTATGTTGCATGACTGCACCGTCAAATCTCTACTGCGATGGGGAAAGGTGATCAAAGTCGCGATGGCGAGTCAGTTTCAGACATCGAGCTCGCCTCTCCAAATGGGGGTGCTTCCTGAAGATCTTGTCCATGCGTAATGCCGAACCAAAACACTGTCGTAACTCGTTGAGGGCTATGTTTGGCACCACACCGATGAGTGTTCATGGGTGTCAAACTATCGTTGAAACCATGTTTTATGTACGTAGAGCGGTCAGGGCATAACACTTCACGCGTTCTGTTCCTCCTATTGCTCCTCTCAGCGAGTGGTGTGTCATAGAGGCTGGAAGGAGAAAGTGCAGTATTTGAAGAAGAAGTCGCAGTATTTGTGTGCAGCATATACATTGCTGGAGTTTCATACTGAGTCAGGGTTTCGCACAGGTCCACCTGCGGGTACCAAAAGGCAACCCGGACCCGGACCCATCAAAACCGTACCCAACCAACCCGCGGGCCTCAAACCCGTACAGGTCACCCGGGGTGCCGCATTACATCAAACCCGTCAGGTCAACCCGCGGTATCCAACCGAAAAACAAAGCGAGAAGTGTAATTCTCATGCCTTCTGTTCCGGTTTTTTGAGTGCAGCTGATGTGTGAGTGGAAGGGTGGACCGAGAAGAAGAAGAGGAGTCGCTTTTGACGCTCATTGGAAGAGGCATGATTGAGCGAGAATCCTGCCGGCTCAGAAGGAAAAAATATGCAAGAGAATGAGAGTAAGAGTGTGATATAGGAGTATAATCGTAATTTTTTCGTTCTGACATAGACAAAGTGTTCGGTGTGGCGTCAATGGATGTGCCCAAGGCGAAGATCGCCGTCCATAATGGTCCAGGAATGAGAGCATAAATTATAGAAATGAGTATAGTTGATTTTTTTTTTGCCTTCCAATGAAGGCTCAGCATTCGGCACGAGGTCGAGGTTTGTGTCTAGTGATGCCCGTGGCCCCTCTAATTTCGATAATGAACAAGATGCCGGGGTCGAAGCATTGAGCACGTTCACGGTAAACCGTTGGTGGCAGTTCACAACCGCAGGTTTTACCCAAGATATACTTTGAACCCATCAAGGGTCGGATTTTTGCAGATTAATTAGCGGTGCCGATATTGCAAAGTTTGTAGCGCACTTCCTACATCTAAACAATGCCCAGCTTCTGAAGCTAGCTCAGCTGCACAACGCCAGGCCAGCTTTTCACCGGTCTCAGATGGTCCGAGATCTAATGCTACACACCTGTAATGAGTCCTGTGCGTCGACAATTATGGTATTGACTAGATTAGTTCATGCCCGCCCATCTGCTCAGGGCTACCCCGTTCGTGACCTGCCCGTTTTGGACAACAACGATACTGATCCAATTGTTCGATCGTTGGATAATATAGATGTTTTACCTTTGATGATGTCCAACGACCTCATCGTGGACGAAAACGACGGATTCACCTTCGTAAGTACGTATGAACTGAATAGACACTTTTCCTACATTGAACCAGTTGAAAATCAAACACTCCAAACACTTCATAGTGCCGATATGGGTTCCAAATGTATTGTCGGCTACATGGACAACATGTCTTATGAGGGTCCAAATACACATTTAATATGCCGCAAGCATTTTTAATCTGCCGCAACTTTTTTTAGGTAATATGATGCACATGCCGCAGCATTTAGGCCCCTTTGGTACCTCCGAAAAAGTTGCGGCACCCAGTGCAATGCCGCAACTTTTTTTCTATGGGTGCCACAACTTTTTTTTTTCATGGATGCCGCAATTTTTCATTGAAGGCTCCCAGTGAATAGATTGGTGCGAGAGGAAAGTGCGACGTGGATCTAACCGCAGAGAGGTCAGTATGGAGACTAGGGTGAAATAAGGTCTGAGAGTCTCCCCACGTGGGAGTGAGACGGTGGGCACAGCATATAGCATCGGCATGACTCAATCCGAGAGAAATGGGCAGTTAGCAATGAAAGGAAGTAAATACATGTACAATGTATACCATGACTTGAACAGCCATAACTCTGATGTCTTGAAGGAATTTCTGCCTGGTGCAAGTGAGCCCCAAGTCAAAGAGAATCACAGCGGGCTGAATCAAATCAATGTAAAACCAAGTCAGTATGAAACACGATGAAAGGTAAATCGGCGGCCAGCCTCACTGAGGAACAATCCAGAAATAGATGTATAGGGAAAGTAACGGCCTGCAGGCGTTGTGGCCCGTGCGAGTTTTCGACGTTCAACGCGGTCCGGATAGTATAGCAGCAGTGTACTCTGAAGGGAATGTGTTGCAGTTAGGAACGGAATAAGTGAGTTAGAAAGCCGAAGTTTATCACATCCCTGGAGTTGAACGGCCATTACTCCGATATTTGATAACAAGCACAAGGTAAGTAAGACGTACCGGGTGAAAAATATCCCTCATAATAAAAAATAAATAGGGGCCTAGGACCGTCGTAGCTGTGGCGCAGCTAAAACGTTGAAGGCGATCCGTCTGTCATATGGAACTAGGGAGTTATCAAAGAAATTGAAGGCAAATGTAGTCAAGTTGAAGTAGCCTAATTTCAATGCCTTGAGGAATTTGCGCGTCGTCCAAGGGAACCTTGAATGATATCCGAAATCCCAGTGCAAGAACACCAAGTCAGCCACGAGAAATAACAAGCATCAGGCGAGGAAGACTTACCGAGCGAAATCCACAAATAAATCCCGAGGGACAAGTATTCTGAATAATGAGCTTGCGGGCGTTGTAACGTGTGGTCGCGACGATGAAGGCAGTCACTGTAATATTAATGTTGGTTCAAGCAAGAGGTAGGGTTTTCAGGGTAATAATCCGGGTAGTGGGAACCACTGTTCGTTACCTAAGCTTGAATGATGCAGCTGCAATTCAGTGTTGCAGATGGGGAAAGAGAATAGAAGGGGCTAGTAGGTGAATATGTGCGCCTCTATTCCGATCCCTGGGCAGGAGAAAACTCACCGGAATCTCAATTTGAGTTGAATAATACGGAGTGAAAGCTTAAATCAAGTTGCACCTTACACTGCATTAATATACGTCTCTTCAGGTTTGAAAAAATTGAACCAACTCCCACAAGGCTGGGAAACACCTATGGGACAACCTGTATAAGTCGTGAGAACAACCTGGGCAAAATAAATGAAGAACCTCTCTTGCATGTGCCCAGGCAGCATAATTCGTGATGCGAGGCGCGCTGAGACATTTTGGGCTGGCGCAAAGAAATTACAAATGCCATTTCAGTGTAGTACATGGAAATAAAGGAAAATGTACCGGGAATGCGCGGCCTTTCCACTGCGTACACCCCTACTGCCGAGACCCATCAGAAATAACAATCTCCCAATAAGCCTTGAGAGGTGTATAGGTTTGGGTTTGGGCTGAGACCGGACACCCCCCAAAAAAAAGAAAAAAGAAGAAGACAGTGCACCACTCCAGGCAAGCGCGTTCCCCGGACTCAGGTTTTGTTTCTCGGTGCCCGGGACACATGTCTACAGTCAGTGAACATCTGATCTGAGTGGAAGCATCAAATTAGCGAGCTGACTTTACTTTGTAGAGACATGCTTGGCCGCAGGACTCGAACAACCGAATTCAGAAACGCAGAGTGTGGAGAGGAGATAACATAATTTGTGATGCTCTGCTGTAGGCCTCGTCGAAGATATGACAGGATCTAAATGAAATAAAAGCTCCCTGTATCATCAGAATTCCCTCCCCCATCGGACTTGAGAACAAAGACCAATTCAGGAAGGTAGGAGAAATACGAAATATTATTCCCGAGTCGAGGTACATGTGAAACCTATTTCAGTGTTGTCATAGGTGTGAATACCTAGCGACAGTAACAGCTGGAGTATGAAGGTGAGGGCCCGGGGATACTTAGCGGGCAATGAATCTACATGTGGAAGATTAAACATGTTTGAACCAGTGCTTAGATAGAGAGCGACAAATCATACATGGTGACTCGTCCTGATTAGATAAACCATCAGTTTAAGACAGGGTGTACTTACATTGATCGTATAGGGTGTTACGCCTTCATTGTTCTGACTGCTGCTACGATCAAGAAAAAGCTGCAAATGTAACGTTGATGTAACGTCTTGAAATATCCGAACTGAATGAAAAAGTTGCGGCATCCACGAAAAAAAAAGTTGTGGCACCCATAAAAAAAAGTTGCGGCATTGCACTGGGTGCCGCAACCTCTTCGGAGGTACCAAAGGGACCTAAATGTTGCGGCATGTGCATCAAATTACCTAAAAATGTTGCGGCAGACTAAAATACTTGCGGCATATTAAATGTGCATTTGGACCCTCATAATATCTTACTTCATTGCTCTATACCCTCACCTTAGCTAACCTGTCTAGGAATTGTACACGGCATCTCTGCTGGAAACTTGAAGTCGAAAGCATCTACCACTACCAGCCTGCTGACGCACGCGTGCGGCCGCAACCGTCGTTGTCCCGGCCATCGGATTCCATTGTTGTTTCAGATAAGCAAACGCGATCGTAAAGGTCCCTTCCTAGTAAGGACCTGCGAGTCCGTCAAAGGTCAGAGAAGAGTACCAGTCGCAAAAAACAAAGCGGCGAAAGTCCATAATGCGGACACAGACGACATTACTGCTGATGCTACGAGAGCGGACCTGAAGACACACTCAATTGAGAAATCCAGGAAATTCTACATGGCTTCAGTTCAGCATTAGCATTCCACGATCGGGGTGTGGCAGGATGAGATGGATCCGCCGAAGTGGTTGCCCCTCCCGTGTGCCGTCTGCGGCCGCAAGACAGTGAGGAAATTACTAACCCTAGAAAATCCCTTGGAATACGACCTCACGGTGCTCCAGAATCCTTGTCTTCCCTCCTACGTTGAACCCACCACTTGCAATTTCGCTGCTTATGATCGCGCAATACTCTGCCCTGCGGCGCTGAAAAACCGCGATCAAAAGGGCCCGATGGATATGTGTGGTGACTGTAAGAGAGTTTTGGAATTGCACTTGCAACCTTTGGATTCTATGGCGAATTTTCAGTATTACGTGCGAGATGAGCTAGGACCCCGGATAATAGGTGGGAAGGCTAGGTCCCGAAAGTCCCAGATCTGGGGATTTTTGTCCGGACAGTTTATGGTGAGAGTCGGGATTTTTTGTCCGGACAGGACTTAGCCTGACCGTGAGAAAGTCGCTCAAATCGGTAATTTTTCGCTCCCACGGGCTCCCCAACACAAATTTTTCTCGGTGCATGCCTGCATGTGACCTTGGCACTGATTTGTATGAATGTGGGCCGTTTTAAGCAGGTTTCAAGCAAAAAAACACAATCTTGATCTGATCAAGATCGAAAATTTTGCTCTCAACCCTGTCCCAACCAATGATTTTTGTCCGGACAGGACCTAGCATTTGGCTAAATCACCCAATTTTTGTCCGGACAGAAACTGGCCTGGAGGACCAAAATCCAAAAATTTTGTCCGGACACGGACCTAACCTTCCCGCCTATTATCAGGGGTCCTGATGAGCTCCCAGTTGCTGTCAAGGTGGCCTTCGAAACGGCATCCGTATACGATATAATGATGTTTTCGCGCTCGAGGTCAACGCGGATTACTCACCTGTTCAGCAACAAGGCAGACAGTGATGTGTGGAGTCCTCTCACTTCTCAGAAATATTCCTAGGGCAATGTGGCTATATTTGCTCAGGACGTAGCCGCCATTAGGGATGTTTTACCTCCTCCCAGGTCTGAGGTGAACGAAGCTTTGTGTGCTCTGTTCGTAGGTCCGAAAACCGTTCCAACAAAAGACAACATCCGGAGCCTACGGCCGATACTAGCTTCGAAATCTAACATTGACGTAATGATCCGCTTCCTTTTGAGCAAGAATGCGTATTATATCGCAGACGGGATCACATACAGTGACGAGAACATGCGTAGTCTCTTTAACGAGGACGAGAATGGCGACTGCGCCGTGCTCACCGGAGTGGAGATCTGTTATCTGCCCGATGAATGCGGCGATAACCACTCCCCGGAAACTTTGCCGTATGATCCTGATTCTCTGGTTATGGAGGCAGTGGGCTATACGGTATGTGAGCGTACCTCGCAAGACTCTCGGAATATGAAAGCTGTTGTGGTAGCCTGGTGTCTAGACAAAAAAAAATTCGTCAAGATGCAAAGTGGGTCTCAGTTCATTTCAGACCGCGATCCTGGGCTATTGCCGTTCAATTTTCCCAACCTTGACCCTTGGGGCATTGGAGTATTATATGAGCCGAACAGGACTGATTCCCATTATATATCTTTTGACAGGCAGGTGAAGAACTTACTGTTGCAGTCGGATGGTGCGTTTCAGCGTGATCCGAACTTCGCCTATGTTTGCTGAAACATCATACAAAAAAAGGACGTCAACCGTCATATTCAATTCCGAGCCAACGCAAAACACTCTAATATTGTAGAAGACGTTCAAGAGATGGGGCCGTTGCTTACAGACCTTATCAGGAAATAGGAGCTCAATCCGAAAGCAAACTTGCCTTCCAATGCGGCCGAAAAAAAGCCATGCGGACTTTAAACCGCCTCAAACTGCACGCAAAGGATTTGAAATGCAGCTCCGGCTACAAGCAGTGTAGACGCAACGAGATTCGAGCTTTAATGAAGAAATTAGCTACACCCGCACTGTTCACTACCATAAATCCTGCGGACATCGCAGACCCATTTCTGGCAGCCATCGGCGGGATCCCACCAGATGAATGGACTTCTATGACCAGTTTTCAACGCTCTGTACTCGTAGTTAAGAACCCCGCACCCGCAGCGGTCTTTTTCGACGAAGTTATCCAGGCATTCATTAGAATAATCCTCAAGTACAACCCTAATTCAGTCTCAGAGGAAGATAACGGAATATTTGGACGCTGCAATGGTTATTATGCGATTGTAGAGGCTCAGAGACGCGGAATTCTACACTGTCATATGTTGATCTGGTTGAAGGGCAACCCTACACCTCAAGAATTGCGCGATAGGATGAAGGAAGATCCATTGTTCCGCGATAAAATGTTCGCCTGGCTGGAATCCATTATCTCCTGTCAGCTTCCCAGTACACAAGAGGTAGTAGTGGAGACTTCCGGAGAGCTTAAAGCGGATGCATATAAAGAGGGCAAAGCGGACCCGCGGTTAACCAAGGAACCGCTCATAGCCACCATGACGGAAGAGGACTTTGAAGCAGCTTTCAAGCAAACAGTAGGGGACTTAGTCATCGAAAGCAATTGGCATGATCACAGAGAAACTTGCTGGAAACATCTCAAGAACGGTGAGCCACGGAACGACAGCACGTGTCGAATGAGATAGATGGCAGTACGAATCCGTTCACGAAGATCGATCTAGAAACCGAGGCAATTATCCTGAAGGCTTGCAACCCTCAATATTCGTAAGTTTTATGGTGCTAAGGTATGTATTGATAATCCCTTTACCTGCCTGTAGAATTTGGGAGGTCGAGCGTAGCAGTAAAGGTAAGTTTGACACCTGACGTAAATCAAACTGACGCAGACTGACGTTGCATGCTTCAAACGTCAGTGCTGCGTCAAAATCCCTTTGCCCACGTATCAATAACTACAACGAGCTAATAATTTTTTTACTGCGGTGCAACATGGATATTAAGTATATAGGTTCAGGGGAAGCCGCTAGGGCGCTGGTCTACTACGTGACCGACTACATTACAAAAGCGACGCTTAACAAAAGGAGGTTCTACGGGCAATTGAGCACTTACAAGATATTATCGAAGAGATGCGAATAGGCGATAATCCGGAACAGTTGCCTCAACTAGAATCCATAGACTCTCTGCCGATAGGGGAAAAAGTCGACTTGCTCCGAAGTGCCCGCAAGACTGGCTTCTCTCATTTCCGGACGACAATACTACTGTTCTGGATCTTTAAATGTATTTCCCAGGTCTTTGTTAGCCCCATCACCCAATCTGTCTTCTCTGGCAAATCACCTTTGCAATATCTTCCTCCTGGCTGATTCCCTTTCGGATACCAATGTGCTGCACCCCCACTTTCTTCGACTCTGGGTTATTCCGTACACTAGGCTTTCTCCGGTTCTGCCGCACCCCGCTTTCTCGGGCGCTGCATTTTTACTGCACACGGCTTTCTCCAGCCTGCTGTGCCCTGCTTTCCCGGACCCTCCTTCAGGTCCTTCAGTCCCCACTGGAGCTTTGACTGGTCCTCACCCCACTTTTCTCTGACTCTGAATTTGCCCTAGAATACCGATTTCTCCGGCGTGCTTTTCCCTGCTTTCTCAGACTCTGCATTCTGCGTGCGCTGCAACGAATTTCCGTTCTCATGCCTTTGTGCCTCTGACTTCCGTACCCATGCCTTCGTGCCTCTGGGACCCCAGACAATTACCGTCTGTATTCCGCCCATTCCCGACGTGGCCCACTCTCTTGTCTGTGCGCTTCTGCTAATCAATCCACACCAGCCAAAAATCGAGCATCTGCTGCTATTTGCGTAGTGCAATTCCACACATGGTTAAATTTGTACAACTTCCTTTTTCATGCCTCAACATTCTCTATTCTCATACCTACCTACTGCCAAGACAATTCCCGTTCGCAAGTGTCCGTGTCGCTGCGACATTTTTTGTTCTCATGCCTTCTCCGCAATTTCTGTTCACATGCTGCATACATCCGTGCTGTTGCAACAATTTTCTTTCCGTTCTGATGCCTGGGTGCTTCTGGGGCAATTTTGTTCGCATGCCTGCGAGATCTCAAATATTGCGGTCAGAAGTACTATTATCAGTCTAAACTTCAAGCTAAAGGCTGGGTTACAGAACGGTTGGTCAAAGTAAATTTTGGAGTCATCTCAGGATGTCGTTGACATTGGAAGCGCAACACCACATAACCGTGAAATGCATGATAACTACATCCACACCCTTGGCAGCTGTGATTCTCTTTGCGAGCTGACAAACTCATCTCAGATAAGTTAGGCCGTTTCTTGATTGACTTCTAGAAATACATATTAATACTGAATTGTTGCCTTTCCCCGTGTTTTGGCATTTCTGAATGCACGGACTCGGATTGCCTCCCAGTGTGATATCCTGACTCTTTGACGTTCTTTTTGGTGTCATACACAGTCTGTTGGCGTAAATCTCGAAGTTGCCGCACGCCTGCGGCAGTTTGCGGCAGTCAGGTTGAGTGGAAGCGTGACTCTGCGGCAGCAACGGCACTTTCACCGTGCCCCAAAAATGTGAGGGAATTGGGTCTTTTCCGCGATGTGGAGAGGGTGGATAACCGGGAAAAGCATGGTATTAATGAAGCCATTTAAGAACCGACCAAATAGAGAATGTGCCCATTGTCTTTCGTGATTCAGTTGAGTTTGAATTCCTAAATTTGAAAACAAATGTTTGAGAGGCCAGTCCTGCTAGTGGTCATCCTGCAGTGCACAACGTAATTCAAAAGAGTTTTTCTAAATATCTAAATCTGCTATTTATATTACAGTCATTAACCTAGAAGCGAAATGATTAGACAATATCGTGATTTACTCCGTGATTATGAGTTGTATTCATCCAAACTTTTTTCCAGTCGATGTAAATACTCCGTGGCTACCTGTCTACAGAAAGGTTGGAGTGAATTGGTGAAGTATTGGTGGAGAATGGGCCCAATTTAGTGATACCATCAAATTCTGCCATAAACCACGAAGCGAAACACTACGATGGGCACGATGGAGTGTCTTTGAAGACCTGGAGTGGTCATATTCTGATTCTACGACCTTAAAAACCCCCACAGCATTCCATGACTGTAAAGTTACTACCCAGCAGCTGGGGACCTGGGCAGCTCGATAAGTTGTAAAACTGAGCCAAACAGTAACTCAAAATAGCGATTTTTTTCTTGAGCTCTTGAAGCGCTCCCTGGCAAATTCCTTTTGTGAATATGAGTTTTAGATATTATAGAATGCGCTCAAAAAGATTGGGCCCTGGGGGATGCTCAAATGATGCAAAACACGTGGTGTTTCGCTTCCCGGTTTATTTCGCTTCCCGGTTAAAGACTGTACTCGGCATAGCCCAAGTTTCTTTTGTTACCAGTGACTGTTCACCTCAATATAGCCTTGAGCCCCATCAACCAGCTTGGTCTCAGTTCCAAAATCTTTAACCAAGAGTCGTTGCACTCCCCTAATATTAATCTGGCCAAGTCCCCTGCTACTGCAGGGTTAAATTGCACAATAACCGCGCGGTGAAGACCAAAATTGTGTTTTTGCGACAATGTGACGGCCTCGGAACAATTGTAGGATGAGTATTGGTCGCCACAAGCCCCACTCTGGTTAGAAATGACCGACATGGGTGGACGTCGTTCCGATGTAAACTCGGCAAATTGATAGGTGGCGCGGAACAACGCAAATAAATGACATGGATGTCAAGTGGAGTTCCAAAGTATGCATATTGAGCATTCATTAGATTGAGAAAAGCCATGGATATTGCGGAATAGCCACAAGCCACAGCGAAATAGCAATGGAACGTGCATAATAGCATGGCATTGAATACAACACCTGTCCTTGCCGCAGTGGCTCCAACTTGATGCCGTGTCTGGGAGATACCTGTGGAATTCTCCACAATGGATTGATTTAGGGCATTGTCGCCGTTCCAACCAATGCAACAGACCCACAAAAACTTGGTCCATGGCATCAAAGGTCGCCAGAAGTTTTGCAACATGTGAAATCATAAAATAAATCGTTCATTGAGTGTATATAACACTGTATGTACAAATTAATGATTTCCAAAGGTTTCTACTATCGCGGTGGCTGTAGGTATTGAATTGAGCACCGTCTCCACCTAACCCTCTGCCTTGTTGGGTGGAATTCATTGATAATCCCGACTTATTTGACCATTTCAGGTTCAGAACCTGCCCATATTTTGTCTATTTGAAATGTATCTATTTGCACGGACTCTCAGATTGTCGGAATGAAAGTTATAACGGAAAAATGGCACTGCTGGTGATTGGGACATAGCTGAGCCATTGGCACCTTCAGGTCTTATCAAAGTATTTGGGTAAAGCGGCGTGGGCTTGGATGGGCCTGAGAAAATCGGCTTGTACCACTAAAACCCACACCCAAAAAGGCAATTCGGGTTGGCATACGTGGCTTTTGGCATTTGCAAGCCAAAATGTTTTTCAAGTCTCCAAACCACAAAAACAACAATATGATTCACTTCATGTTCACAAGAGGTACATAGTTGTACACAATCTGGACATGATAGCTTTGATAATGCAGGCAATGAGCAAAGGAGTTGGAGTTGGGATGCATGCTCACAGATGTGCAGAAAGCGCAAAAGATACTGACGAACACGAAACAGGACTTGTTTGATTTAACCAATAATACAAGTGTAGACAAGTGTAGAAAACTCTACTCAATGCACACATTCCAGGATTCTATAAGTCCCTTTCTAGAAAATACTCGCTAGCCCATTTCAGTAATGCCATACTCTGCCACGCAAACTCGGGGTGAGGAGTCGAAAACCACTCCGCATACTGGTTGATGCTGTTCCAGTCTTTCCCATTTTTCTGTGGAATGAAATAGGCTTTGGCTCGCTCATGCAACTTCGGTGTGGCATAAATGGCATAAGCCAGCGGAAGCATGAGATTTGGGTGAGTGCAAACTGTTTCCCCTCTGACGAACTCTGGATGCAGAGTATCTTGTCCCATCGAAGCGATATAGCACCGCCAACAAGGACCACCTGTGCTGGGGAACTTGATTGCTAGACGGAACTTCCTGATCTGGCTCATCTGCCCTGCTTTGTCTATCCTTTTGCAGTCCTGCCAGCTGTGATCACTCTTCTCCAGCTTTACACCATGTGCAAAGCAGTATCCACAGGCCTGTCCCATCATGTCAAACAGATCTTTGAACACCTGGAGCTTGTCATATTTTGCCTCGATACGTGTGCAGCCACGTTTGCGTGCTGTCTCAGTAACGGCACCGAACGCAGTGGTCAACTTGCGTTTCAAATCAGTGGGCTGGTTCCAGGGAAGGGATTTATTTTTCGGCAGAGCGTGAGATGGTGTCTCGGTGGGAAGAAACTGGTCCCTAAGTTCCTGGGCTGAAGCTTCTTTAGTGGCTGAAACATCTTAAAGAAACACAACTCACATTGCCGTGCACAACCAATGCACAAAAGCTCGTGGTCCAGAGTCACACATGTACTGCCTTTGCCATCGATGAAAGATGTGATGGCATAAACGGTGCACGACTCAGGATAAGGTCTGGTTCGAATGCGACAGAAAATATCCTGTATGGCTTGGGCACCACGCATGTCTCCGTACTCCGGATCCACATCCTTCACTAGTCTCATGGACTTTTGTGGAATAACGTAGTTAACGCAGTTGCGTCCATCTCTTCCTGCTCTGCCACACTGCTGAACAAGGGTCACCACATCCCAAGGCACACCAATGTGGATGGTAAACAGAACGTGGGGATAGTCATTTCCATCGCCCAAAGCCGTGGTCGCAATAATGCCAGGGGTGACACCATCCACCCAGTTGTTATAAATCTTTTGCCGAGCTTCATCGGTGATTGGATGGGCTGTCGAATGAGCATGATAGAAGGGAATTTTGAGGAATTTAGCAGCAGCCTGGCCATCTTTGTGAGACAAAACGAACACCAGGAATCGGCTACGGGGCTTCCACTGTTTCATGGTCAGAACATTTTGGATGATTTCCTTAGCTTTTGCAAGCTGCTCTGCAAGGCTCTGACATGGTGGAGTGATGTCCATGTAGAGTTCTCTTCGATCACTGGTTGTTGAGAAACGTATGGGATTGGCCAGCAAAAACTGCTTGATCAGATATGCCTCTGCTGCTGGTGGGATCGTTGCGCTCATCAGCACCATCTGGCATGGAAACTGGCGCAGCTGGTATGGGTCGAGAAAAGCCTCGTCACGAAAATCATAGTCTGTGAAGTAGTGTCCAACCTCGTCGATAACATAGCGTAGGACGGGTTTCCGGCCACTGTGCAGCTTTGCTATAGCTTCGCGCCAACGGGATTTCCGAGCCATGTCCGACGATACAAGGATGAGGTTGTGCTGACCGCTGAGAGTGGCTGGGCCTTTTGCGCCAAGAAAACGCTCATATCGGATCTTTAAGTTGTCCAGCCGCCGAGTCCAATCCTCCATCAAGGCAAGCATTGGCAAAACAATGACTGTGTAACCGTTCTCTACCATAGAGGGCAGTATTGCAACGGCTGTCTTGCCAGAACCTGTCTTCATGGCAACAATAATGTCCCTGTCCAAGGCAAGAACTGCCTTGACAGCATGATATTGCTGAGGATCCCGCCAGTCAGCCTGTTCTCCGTATATTCTTCGCAAGTACACAAGCAGATCTTTCTGCTGGCTCGGGGATGTTGGGGCTGCGGATTCTTTAAGCCACCACACATCTTAAAGAATGGTAAATGGTACTTACCAGGAGAAGGAGGTATAGGGCTTGCAATAAGCAGCTCTGCAGGAGGTTGCTCGGGTTCAGGTGCTATACATTTCTTTAACAAGAGAAGCAAGTTGAAGAAAATGAAACCATACCAGGGATAACAGTGAGTGGCCGTGAAGGAGCCGGTAGTGTGATAGCAGCTGGAGCCATGCCTTGTATCTGCCGCCGCAGACAATCTACCTCAGCTCGTAGATCGGAGGTGGCCTGGAGAGTCTCATCCTGCTTCGCGACGATCACGGCATCTGCTTTCATAGACTTCTGCTGGAAATCCGCGAACATCTGCTCAAATGTGGCATTCATTGGAGTGTTCAAAACTGGGCCTGCAGCCATGGGAAGAGAGTTGTTCATCTTGATAATGCCCTGAACAACAAGACCATCGAACTTGTCTCTTGTCGCATCTTTGTATGGCAGAGAAAGACCGCCAGGGACAACCCTGAGCGCTAGCTGCCACTCTTTGCTAGCGTTCAAATACAAGAATAAGACATCCTCCGATGCTCCAAGCAAGGCATCCGGTGACAGTCCATACACCATCTTTTCTGTCCAGGGACTGTGTCCAGCCTGAAATGCATTTATGGTGCTAGTGGCATCATCCTCGATGGCTTCAATAGAGTAGGGACCTCGACAGAGCTTGCGTCGCCAAGCGATGTTGATGTGACGGAAATGACTGATTTTCATTTCCCAGCCAAGGATTTTTCCTGACCACTGGCCCATCAGAGAGCTCAGCTTGTCGGACGTGAACTCCTTTCCAAAGTCCATGAACAGCATCTCTCCATACCGCGCAATGAGTATAGGGTCCTTGGGGAAAAGGATTGTTGCAAGGAACTAAAACCAATTGCTTTAAGCAGAGGACAGCATTAAAGAAAATGCAAAGGGACTCACACGGGCCCAAGGTCTTGCAAAAGTGTGGAGCTGGACAAGGATATCTGCATTGACAGTAGAGAGGGCATGCGGAATCAGCCGGTCAGATTGCAAATTGTTGGTTGTCTTATCGTATTCCCGGACGATAGCGAGGAAGTGGCCCAAAGCACGCAGATTGCGGCCTCGGTTCTCCGTATTGCAGGCAAGCATAGCTGTAAGCTCGGTTCCTCTTGGTGGTGCTCCGCTGATCATGTCAATAGACAGCATGAGCAAGCCCTCCAATTTGGCAAGGCTCATCATCCACTTCCGACAGAACACAACATTTACATGCCCCTGTCCATCCGCATCTACCGTAACAAACTTGGCAAGGAGGGTCGGATCTGCAAAGATTTTTTCTCCAAATGTCTTCCCAAGTGCACTGAATGGGTTGGAGGGATCATCGAGAAAGGAATAGCCAGTGCATGTTTGGCCCAGATTGTCTGCAAGATCAGTGTACTTAACGTGGAGCCCAAGCCCCAGCATGACCTCGTTTTCCCAGAGATGGATGATCTCCTTCTCTAGCAAATCAAAAATCTCGCCAAGCTGGCTCAAGGTGATGCGGTTCCCGTCATACAGCATCACCTTCCAGTGGTCCCGATCCACCCACCAGATCTTCGGGAGTGACATGCTCTTGTATGCAAGAGCAGTTGCATAATGCTGCAAACTCATCAATGAGTTAAATGTCGTCATCTCCTTCTCAACAACAAATGGAGCAACATTGTGCCATGCAGCCATCTGTGTCGGTGCCTCCCCCAAATCAACCAACCGATGGATCTCCTGTACCATTGCCAGCTGTATCGCCCTACAAAGCTTGGCAATTGGCCCCGTTGTCTCTTTCGGCTGAGCAAATTCTCCTCCCTCTCGAAGCGAGAAAAGCATTATGTCGGAAAAAAGCCGAATTACTTGCAAGGGCTTAGATCAGCTTGAGGCCTTGGGACGGCTTGCGAGTGGTTGCAGCGTGCTCACCCACGCCTTCGAAGCAGTAACAAGGAGTCTCAAGCCGACACAGGGTGTGTGAGCGTTGGAGGGCCTTGGGATAACCTCAAAGGCATTATTCCTTTTTTTTCATCCCATGTTCACGGGCACATTAATCAATATTATTAAGGCGTAAATACATGTCCTCGTCGATGCAATCAATAACAAAATGTATACCCTGTTTCGCACCAAAAATCGGGCACAGCAGAGCCCCGCGTACAATATGTTCCAGCGCAATAAATATAGAGGACTGCGCCGAACTTTGTTCTCGAATTGGACAATCGGTGGGCGTTTTTGGCTGCCAGGAAGTCTTGCGGAATGGGTGGATCATGGCAAGGTCAAGCTCAGTGCTGTTCGGGAGATGGCAGCGGAACACAAGTTGGAGCTGGCCCATGGCGAGCGGGTCGTCGTCGGTTTCGTAGATCACGGAATCAAACCGAGGGGCGCCGTGGAACTTGGGGTTGCATCGCAGGATGTCTCGGGCACTTCTCCAGTCTACCATGGATTGGTAGTCGAGGTAAATAACTTTGCATGTCTGTATCTGAGCGGGAGTGAGCAAGACCACAAAAACATCATTGACAGTGGTCAGCGTACCTTGATATCCTGCTCGAATCGAACGGAGCGCGAAGGGTGGTGGTGACCAATATACTCCCTAAGACGCATGTTGAAGTTGCGGAAGCTGGGATTGCCACGCTTCTCAGTCTCAATCCGGTGAACAGAAACATGTCGGTCTGGAGACCCAAGTGACCAATGGGCAGTGGACACCGACTGCGCCATCAACTCGCGCTCAGAGTCGACAATATCGGAGTCTTCTTGGTTCTTCAGCCATTCATCAACGGCCATCTTTATGCGCGCCATGGCCTCTTCATTCTCATCCTGCAACGAAATCTGAGAAAGGAAAACATGTCAATAAGATGTTGGACCTAAAGCGCCATGCCCACCTGATGCTCCGCATTTTTACCATTTGTTTTCTCGTACATTTTCGCGACTTCTTGTTGGAATCCCTCACCGACTCGGGTGTTCATGTTCCGGCTTGTTCCCTTCGACATAAAAGCATGCCGTGCATGTTTAAGAAAGTGTTGCTTCAAGAAGTTAAAATCCTTGCCCGAGGCATCGGACAAATCCTGTGAGACGGTCAGTGTCAATATATTGGGCGTCAGTGGTTGCACCACTGACACCGGAAGCACGCTCATATTCGAGTACAAGATCGTTCAAGTGATTCAGTCGCGTCTTCGTGGTAACTGGCAGCCCGAGCATAATACGCAATTTCTGCATCACCCGCACGATCCGAACAAACGGTGAATTTCGAGGCAGAAGTTGCACGAGACACCGCAGTGAGGACTATCGGATGATGAGATTGGGAAAGAAGGAAGGTGTCAATGATTAACGACAGACCTTGAGGATATCAACGAATGTCTGCCCATCCGAGTAATCTATTGTCGTGGGTGATGGCGTATGTTTGAGACCTCTCCATCGCGGAAATTGACCCATGCTGGTGAAAGTAGCTGCAGTCAGCGCTTTTTCTTTGTACATCTATTTTTTGACCGACTTATCGTTGAATTTCGACGCGAGCTTCTCCGCTTGAAGGTACTCCTTGAGGCAAGGCCAAACATGCTTCCCCCATTTCCCGCTATCAAAGTAATGTAGCAGATCGTACCCCGCAGCAATATATGGGTCGGAATGGTTGAAACGCCAAAGAGAAAGCTGTTAAGAGTGAATGTCGGCGTTGACAAAATTGGCGAGAAGAGACGTACCTCAAAAAAGTGAAGCCCATAAGATTTGAGGAGCTCTTCTCGCTGTGTGGCCGGTAAATTCGTCGCCTCTAGGAATACTTGGTGCATGGATTCTGAGGTACGAGGTTCAGCGTCTGCCGAGAGCTTGTGCAGATCATCATGGTGTACTAGACACTTTGGACACGGGTGGTTGGCTCGCGAATTACGGATAGCGAGCCAAGCTGCCATCTCCTCGAAGTCCATCGACTCGACAAGGATCCCCGGATATGCGATGCGAGTCACGCCATCACCAAAGCGAATGGCCTCTCCGTTTCGGGAGCGGCTTTCGAGAGAGGCGAAAACCACCTCACATACCGTATGGTAAATTTGGCGTTTAAGACGGTCGTATTCGCTTCTGCTGGCGCCGCTCAATGTCTTGGGATCGATGTTGCGAAGTGCTGGTGGCTGAACGACGATTTCAGCGTGATTAGATAAAAAAGAATAAGCCACACCATTTTCACAAAACCCAGTAGCGTAGCGCCGCCATTTCCAGAGCCGTTCCGTGTTGCAGATTGAATCCAGCAACCGCGGAGGAGGATTGGGTGCATCTTGACCTTTGTCGAAACAAGCCCTTTATCAAGCCATATATGCGCGCCGATATAGCACGAGGGGTATCTATCGTTGGCAGGGAGAGAATCCTGGAATGTGTTCGTTCGGAGTAAATGATTGAATTAAAGAAACACTTACGTCCACCTCGTGCCAGGTTTCGCCGGTCCATGGTTCATCGTACAGTGGGTTGGAGAAGTTGATCACACCGTCTAGGCATAGATATTTCTCCTGCGAGAACCAACTGCTTACTGGCACCAATGTCTCGTCTCGAATCAACCTTTTAATGACCTCCCATGGATCACGGAATTCCACCTCAACGTCATAACTCTTCTCGCTGAATTCGCGCCCTCGGAAATCGATCTTGATTCGCTTCGTACGAAACTGAGGAAGATAAATGCAGCACATCAAATTGTAAATGAAATGAACGCACCCGCACATTCCTCTCTCGCGCTGCAGCTAAAGACTTCTCGATGTCCCGGTGGTTGCGAAACGTAAGATGGACATTCTCTGCCCACTCGCCGTGTAGATGTTTGAGGTCATCGTCTATGTCATTGTTAGGCATGCGACGACTGACACAGCGATAGGCGAATGTGCTGTCGGCCAAGCAGCGAAATGGGGCCCAGGGGCGGTCAGCAGGAACATCGCGAGAGCCATAAAGGAGATGAGCTGGTAGCGAATTTGGCGGCATGTCCGAATCCAAGGGAATGATTTCGTCGGGTTTGTGCGCGTGAGGATGATGCTTGATGTATATGAAGCGCATCGGTAGTTGTAGGCCCATGTTCAGACGCTCTAAGGGAGGGTCTGTGTCCATTGGTCCGGGACTCGGAGCTTGATCTTGGGGAGAGGGCGGGCGGAAACTCAAAGCAGCAAACTGAATGTGAGATGGACCTGCAGCCAGTGACTGGGCGTGTCAAGAACCAATAATAATGATATTATAGATACCTACACGCTCCCCCGATTGCTGTTCGCGCCTCTTGAGCGCATATTCCAGGGCCTGCCGCCGGTTGGCGCAATTGATTTTACAAATCTTTTCATGCTGCGCGAGGCCCATCGAAATAATGTCCCCGCAGAAGCTGCACTTCTTCCCAAAGGTTGCGCGGGCCCTGGGCGTGTGCCGCTTGGGGCGATCTGAGTTTCCTCGTTTTCGTTTTGGAGCCATGAGCAGGGTAAAGACCAGGAAGCGCTTTGGCGCGATGACATCATGCAGTCACGTAACATACATCATTCTGAGCTCTCATCGTCGCGCTCGGCGCTATGGACTCCAACAACGATAACCGAGCAGGTTATAAACCACCGCCTTGCTCCACCGTCCATCAAAATGTCTTCAGCATCCCCAAGTCCTACCCACACACCGCACAATGAGTTGCTTGAGTTCACACAGCAGCTCACCCCAAGCAAGACTCCTCGGCGCATTCGCCAGGTGCGTTGTTCTTTGGCCTCATCTTGCTTTGCTGACTGCCATTTACTCAGATCTGCCTTGATGTCCAATCTCGAGCCAACAACGCCAGCGAAGCCCACAATGTCCTGAAACGCAAGCTCGCCGACATCACCAACCAGCTGGGCAACGCACAGCCGCCGCGCAAGCGTCGCTTTCGCCATAACCGGGCCACTGAGGCTCCCGACGATGTCGAAAACCCAGCCACCTTGGAAGAGCGAGTCCGCAGTGCTGGGCGCCATCACAGTGTGGAGTTTGGTCTATTTCTTCACACCGGCGTGCTCACACTCTTCGCCACTCCTCTCGACCCTGACTTTGATGAGGACACCGAATTTGACACGGAAGAGTCGCGCATCCAGGGACAACTCAGGGACATCATCGCCCTCCTTCCCGACGATGCGAAAGATCTCTCAATTCGCAAGCACGAGTGGGTCGCTAAATGTGTGCGTTGTGGCTCTTTCTCTTCTCACATCTTAGCTCACTTCTCCTCCAGTTCGATGACGGCCTCAGTGGTCAGCGGTCCAACATCAACACCCGTATCCGCCAGGAGAGCATCATGTACATCGTCGCAAATACCAATTTCAAGGACTGGTCGCAAGACCCTCCCGCCAATATCCCCGTCAACCTCACTGACTTGGACTCCTCCTCTTCGCGCTTCAATGCCTTCGCCCAGCGCATTGGTTTTCAAGAGGCTACCGCCGATGCCGACGCGTACTACTCCCCTCTCAAAGCCGAAGTCCTTTACAAGGAGTACGGCGGCACCATGGATCCCTTTAAGATCTTCCGTGGCCCTGCACTTCTCAGTGTGAGTTTCATCTCTCGTTTTGAGCCCAAACTAATAGTATACTACCAGATATATGTGTCCATTATCCGCGGTCCGAAGGGTGCCATGGGTCTGTTCCAGGGAGAGTCGAAGCTTCCGTCAGCGCCAGTGATTGAGCGTACTCGTCATATTCAACGTACAACGCCGGGTGCAATCGCCAATTCTGCCGTCTTGGTGAGCTGTTTCACTCACACATCCACTTCATACTAACACAGCGAAGGCGATTTGGTTATTTTCCGCGGACACGCAGCTTGTCGCCGATGGAGACGAGACCAAGATTGACTATCAGTATCTATGGATGACCTTCATGCGACAAATCTGTGAAGGCTTGCGCGAGGACGCAGATTGGGCGAAGGACTTGTTCAGCTACTGGGACGGAGTCCTTTTCCCCAACGCCGACAACTCTCACAGCCAGGCACCATCTGCCAATCGTTTAGCTGTACGCGCCGAGGTTGATGCGATGGATGCGGTGTTCAAAGCCGCCACGGTGCCCTCCGAATCCTCACAGCCTGGCTCGTCACAAGCCAGTGCCTCACACTCGACTGCCCGGCACGAAAATTCGCCGGTCCCTTCCGAATCCCAGTCCTCACAGCCTGGCCGTGCCTCACAGTCGTCAGCTCGGCGCGAAAGCTCGCCGCCGGAGTCCCCCCCGGTCCCCTCCGGATCTCAGTCAAGCAACCGCGACACCCGTCGCCGCTACTCGAGACGTCAACGGAACTGAGCTTGTACTATAATTTGAATAATAATACAAAAATTGGTTTTATAAAACGAAGGCTCAAAATACAACAGAAATGACTAGGGTGTGTGTTTCCCAACAGACTTCGTCTTCTTCCTTGCCGGTGCAATCAGCAGGCGCGCCTGCTCCAAACCCTCTTGCAATGAGCGTCCCATTTCTTCTCGCTCCAAGGTGCTAGCCATCAAGGAGCTGCGGTGAATTCGAGGCTCTTCCAATCGACCGACCGGCGAGTCCCCGCCCACGCACTGGCTGCACATGGTGCGTGTGCGTTTCTGGGGTGGGGTGGAAGTGGGCAGATCTTCTGTGAATAAGGTTCTATCTTGTTCTGGGAGGTTCGTTAGTAGACACTGTATTGAAGATCAAAAGACATACTGTAACGCCGCTGCGCGTAAAGCTCCGTCTTTATCTCCGCAAGAGCTCCTTCCATGGCCGAGAGGCGATCGTCGAGGACACGCCATGCCCTTATATCTGTCCCCAACATCGTATTTGAAAGTGCTGAGAGCGGTGGACGCGTGGTTGGAGGTGTACCAGGCGCGGAAGATTCACAAGATGAGGATTGGGCACTGTTGTTGCGTCGGTAAGCTTCCCGCTCGGGTTCTGAGTCGGAGACATGCGTGGTGTCCGAGTCCATGCGACGAGGAAGGTTCCGAAGAGGCATTATGGTGGCGGGGACGAGTTTGAGGCGCGGGAGGACGGTGGGTGGAGCATGGTGGAGTAAATGATGTCATTATTTGGCACTGCTATATCAACGGGCAATTTGTGACGGTGTGACTCCACCTCTCTTGTTTTCGTCCCACCACCACTACCGCCAGTCTCTTCCCGCCATCATCGAACCCTGCGGGTATGCCGGTAAGCAGTGTGACTGGCTTCAACTGCAACACTGACACACCAGTGTAGTTTTTCCGAATGGCTATTTCCTTTCACGCGTAAGTCTCGTATTTTGTGGTCTGTCCAGTGCTTACTCATCGGCAGTGTGAAACCCAGCCTCCTCGTCTTCCTTCACTTTGTTTCCGGGACGGTTTGTTTCGGCTATTTTGTACGTCGCTCATCCATTGTTTTCCCTCCACTTCCGGGTATTCCGCACGTTCCTATACTCGGTTGACGATTCCGTTCGGTGCTATACTCCAATACCATCTTGTTTTATATCCGTGAATATATACTATTTCAATTTACATGAATGCGGAGTGTGATACAGTGAATATACCCGACGGCTATCAAACGGCTATTGTGCCATTTCCCTGGGAAATAGGCAGCCAGTATCAACACCTGGGGACGTGCTGCAAGACCATTTGGCACCAGGAACCTTGAGACACATCGAGAGCCACAACGTGGCTTAGAAGTGGTCTCAAGAACCTAACCCCTGTGTTGCAAGGTCGCCAAAACCTAATGACCTTGCAACGGCTCCGAACATGCTCAGAGCCGTTGCTTGCAGTTTTATTTTTTTCCGACATAGGAAGCACATAGTGGGATCGGGAAAATGCTGCTCGCGATCGGAGGGCCAATGTGTTTTCCAAAGAGCCATCAGCACCAAGTGAAGCGCTGCTTGGTCGTCACCGTCGTTTTCTCCTGCTTCCCTGAACGCCACAAGTGCATTGCTGAGCTCGTCTGACGTTGGAAACGTGTATCGTGTACAGGGACGGAGAAGTGCCGCTAGGAAATGTGTGATCACAGTAGCGTAGGCTGCCAGTGTCTTGTCCCTCTGGTGGTGTGGGTGCAAAGGTGTATTGTTGATACCGCTGTAGTTCTATAAGTCATTGTTTCCCTTAAAGAACTGGCAAACACCTACTCTTTATCTGGATTGTTGGAGTTTAGCAGTTGAAGAACCAACTCGGCCGTGTGATCTAGCATCTCTGTTGCACGCCGAAAGTACTGCTTAACCGACTCATGCAGCCTTTGTGGCAACTGCTCAGTCGGACTTGGCATCGCAACAAGTTGCCGCAGCTCAGCTACATGAGGACGGTATAGCAGGACTTGCTCGTGCCATCGTGTTCGCATAAGCCATGGGCTAATCATCCGTGCATTCGGTATTTCTGGTATCCGATAGGCCCGCCAGTCAAAGTCATTGAACTGTGCAAGGACATTGGGCACTGGACCATTAGCCGTTTTCTCTGATGATGGCCGCGGAGTGACTCGGACGTTTGTCTTGGTAGCTCCACTATTCAGCACCTGTGCAAACAGCCCAACAAGAGGTTCCCCCGCATGTTTATCCCTCTTCATGTGCCCCACCACTTTGTCATGAACAGCAGTGTATGCACACATGGGACATCCTTCCATATTTTCCTTCAAACGAACTCCTGCTATCTCTGGTCTAGGAATAGCTGATCCCTCGGATGCCCAGGATGGGTAGACAGCCTCCAAGCTGGAACGGCTGCCTATCTCCAGGATCTCCTGTTTTACATCTGGCGTAAGGCGGCCTGGGTGGGTCCCAAGATGACTTAGAACATTATTAGTGGTGTATGCATTGTGGCAGGTAAGGCAAGCAAATAGCGATAGAGCTTCGATGACTCCGATTGACACAGAGCGTAGAACCGGTGTGGTGATAATCCCCCATGAGTACTGCTGGAAGTCTGCAATCATGCAATTCTTTAAGAGGACATTAGCCTTAAAGCAACTCAATCACACTCCATAGACTTACCCTCTCATGGCTCCTGCCACCTGAGTCCTCCGATGCATGCTCTTGATTCTTTAAGAGAATGTCAGCCTTAAAGCAACTCAGTCGCACTCCCTAGACTTACCTTCTCATGGCTCCTGTCACAGGAGTCCTCCGATGCGTGTGCTTGATTACATAAGCCACACGCATCGGTGGACATGATGGTTTAAAGAAAGGAGAGAAGGGACTAAGCATTCAAGGTACCCTCCTTATATATATGTTTCCATCCCCATTTGGGAGCCACCATCGCTTATCAACATCTAGGCGACGTACATAAAGTAAGCATCCTAAATCCTGACACCAATCCAAATCCCTCGACCTACTGGGAATGTGCCCAAAGATCTATAGGGAGCCTGCCCCACTCAGCATCGACCTTGGTGACGGCTCTGATATCCGAACCTCGGACGGCTGATCTTTTGTAAACATCGCACATTCGCTGCAAACTTGATGTGTGGCCTTTGGAAAAGAGATGAACCAGAAACCATTTCTGTAAGTTCATATCTCTCAGGCTTGCTCATCCTCATTCTCCTTCTCGTTCTCATCCTCATCTTCCAAATCGGTCCCTGGGCCCCATTCTGTCCTTGCCCTCTTGGATGCCGGTCCCCCAGCCTTGTCCTCTGCCAGCCACTTCTCTCTGCTCTGCACTCTTTAAGCCAACACACCCTGTAAAGAAATCACCCAACCCACCGCTTCCGGACTCTTTTTTGAGCACTTTTTCTTCCTACCTAAACGTAGGATAACCTGTCAACCTTCCGAGTCAAGAAGAATCTCAATCCGATCACAACTCAGATCGCTCCCAAAGTCACCATCCATATCCCAGCCAACCCGAAACCGAATAAAAATAAAAATACATACCTGCACCTGTCCATCGCTTGCCTGAAATATTTCTTTCGTGCCTAAGCTGCCTTAAAGAAATCGTTCACATACCCTCGCTTTCCCTTTGCCTTTGGGACTCTGCTGTTTTCATCACCATTAGATCATAACATAGCCAAGCAGCTCCAACCCTACCTACCTTCTGGACTTCCGATATAGTGGTCCGAGTAAAAAGGGGAGACGTCGCCGTCACCTGAACCTTGCCGCCTTATATATGTGAGCCTTGAAGGGTCGCCACACCGCGAGTCAGATTAACTTTGATCTCCATCATCTCCAATCCCCATCCACAACTCCCAACTTCCCCCACTATTACGCCTACTACCACAAACACAAGTATTGCCTATGCGACCAACCTAGCCGAACCCATCCGTTCCACCTCCGCGGTGGCCCATTGACCCCTGTAGTCAACACCTTCGGCATTCCCCGGACATGCACGCGCTCCCGGTGCATCTCTACGCCGATGCCGCCGCGGCCGTATCCCTATTTGTGCTCATTTTTCTCGAGAGCAGGAGCAAGCGCAGTCTCCTCATGCCGATGGATCCCGTACGTATCGTTGTCATTCTCTTCCTCACATTCTAACCTCTTCCAGCCGCCCGCATACGAATCCACAGTCTCCTTTATAAAGCCCTTCCCTCACATTGTCCCACTTCTATACTCTGGATCCCGTCGGCGGATCACCCTCCCGGAGCTGCGCAATATCCCCTCTACCTGCGGTCGGACCCGGCGACGGCGAAGCTTCTCGCGGCGCTTGCGATCGAGAACATGACCAGCAGCCTGTATCTCCCGAAGGTCAGTCTACTCTCAACTTACCAAGGTGATTCTGACATTCTTATAGAGCACGTTTAGGGCGTTTAGTGGTCATTTCCTGATCCCTATACTCCCGAGGTTGCTCGTCCTTGCTGTATGTCTGCCCATCGCCGTTAACTCGCTGATTCTGTTTGTTGAAGCGCAAGTAACGCTCGTGGAGCAAATGGTGTCGTACGTCTCCGACAGTTCCATCCCTACAATCGTATATGGTGATTTAGTATATCAGAGCCCCGCCGCGCAGAGAAGTGCGGTGATATATTAAACCCTCTCACCCCGGACAGCCATTGATACATCAGCGCGGTGTCCATCAAATTTGGGTGATTCCGGCCACGCGCAAGAGCGCCACTTGGCGGCGTCGTCGCCCGCGATTTCCAAATGCGGATGCAAATGACAGGCGACATGATCCCATCACTTTCCTCTTTCCCTTCCTCCGCCACGAATTTGCTTCTGCACGCGCCGCCAGGTGTCCACTGGTACTCCCTCTTTGCATATTGCTTGCATATTGTGGTATATATGTAATACCGGCCCCTTCAAAATGGAACTGGAATACTGTTACCATGTGTGGGACCTACCTTTCAGCTCCTCTTGCCGTTTCATCAATCCTAGACATGTTTTCTTTTCGCGCTGCGCACCAATGCATCCCGAACCGCTGCACCTCATTCTTGGCCCTCATCCTCTAGTTCACGATTTAAATAATCAGATGCTTGACATGAATAAATCTCCAAATACTTAATTAGCTCCACTTAAGTTCTAGGCGGTTGAGACCGTTTTTGGCACTTAAGTCATATTACATCTTAAGTTCTGCAAATTAATATTTGTACCCTACCTACATACAATATCTTATGGGGGTCTTTCTGAACTTAAGTTTCCTCAGGTCTTGAGTTTTTATCACTCAAGTTCTGGTCATAAACTTAAGATCGCATAGGAGTCTAAACTGGACATAATCAATCGACTACTTAAGTTGCAGAAGAGCGTGAGAAGAGGACTTCAGTTCTGCCCGTGGGCTTGAGTTCTCGCAGAACTTAATTTCTACTGCAAGACATGTATCAAATTTAAACAGTCAAAGAATTAATGGGATACTTAAGTTTTGACCGAACTGAGTTCTGTCTTCAGTTCGCAGCGAACTTAAGTTCCGGAAGGTGGCATGAATCCCTGAAATGGCTGATGACATTAATATTGAGGGAAGATGAAGAAAGCCACATAGAACCCACCTCTGGCATGGATAATCAATACTGTGGATCTATTGGGTTGCATCATTAGTTCCTGACTTTATAAAGGCGAAGAGTGGCATACCGGAATGTCACCAGACAGCAGCAACCCACTGACAATCAGAAGTCAGTCAAAGGTCGATACAACTGCTTGCACAAAGCAAATAATGGGATCAAGTGTCGAGGAGAAGAGAGAAGAGGTCATGGAAGTTAGAGCGAAGTCGAAGTGATATGTCGTGGCGTGTTTGGCGATCTCAGCCACCCTTTGTGATTCAGTAACGTCACGCGTTACTCATTCACTTCTCTCTTCTGACCACTACCCACCAACGCACCGAACACGCCGTGACCGACCAGACAGGGCACCACCTATACCTGCCTCCGCTGGCCGATGACACCTTTGTTGGCAGTTGGAAACTTGTGCCACCCGCTGACATCATCAGCCCGACACTGAACGAGGAAGAATGAGAAGGGAAACAGAATGGAACAACAGGTGAGCGATGTCTTGTCTCTTGCCTGGGTCATTTCAACTGACTTGTTCCGCAGCTCCGTCGTGCACACCTCGTCAACGGCCCACCCACGTATGTGTTATTTCCGTGTTGCACATCATGCACGTCGATGCTAAAGTTGTATGGGATTTGAGTAGCACGGAGTGATGGACGAACTTAAGTTGCGCTGAATTAAGTGGAGCTGGACTCTCAAGTCATGCATAACTTAAGTACAATAAATATATCTTCTTAAGTTCTTGACTACACTCAAGTCCACACCGTGCAACTTAAGTTCTATAAAGGGGGAGGGGGGAAGAGGAGCTGGTTTGTGGGGGTAGTACAGTGTGAAGTATGCGGAACTTAAGTTCTCCCACAACTTAAGTTCAAAATACGGTCTGAACCGCCAAAACTTAAGTAAAGCTAATTTTATTTCATAAATCTCACGTTTATCTACCCTACAGGTCGCGCCCTGCTATATTCTTGATTTACGGAAAATCTGGACTCCTGCTTCCCCCGGTGCCTCAGGCGACGTGTGGGTGGTCTGAAAATCACTTAATACGAACTATAAATGTTATATCCTGCGATGATCATCTCTAGGGTCTTTCTGGCCCCTCGCCCTCCATTTGCTCATTTTTCCAAAGAAAAAGAAAAGGCCGGAATGCTGTCCCTTTCCACCTCCCCTCCGGGTTTCCTCTCGCACTATATTGTTCCGGGAATGTGTACACTCATTGGGAACCTCGTTAGATCTCTTCTGGTCCCTGCACACGCTGGTGCAGGTAAACATTGCATTTATCACCAAATGGTGTCTAACTGACAAACATTTTGGTTGAAGGACCTAAATGTATTTTTCCTGTGTTGTATATTAGCAGAACCACTGAACTACTCCGTTTTTCGGCCTCCCATTATAATAATCAGCGCATACTCGAAAATTTCCCGATCCGGCCATTTCCGGATCCGAAGAAATATTGGCTGCCGCATCGTTTTGGTGCTGTTGGTACCTCCTCAACCTATGAAATATAATTTTATACACCCTGTGACTCCATTTTGTAATTGGGACCAAAGACCCCGCATTTACATCTGAGACTCGACTGTCAGTGGAACACAGCCCAAGTTATGTACAGAGTTTATGCTTCGCAATACACACGTTTTGTGCACCTTTTTTGTTGGCTTCCGAAATGGAATGGAATTTGTCATTCACCTTATCGGCTAGGCTCCCTGACTCCTTTTGTAATGTTACATCTCGAATACTCGTACTCCCTGGCACCCATCGCATCGGTTTTCCAATTTCCTGATTTTTGGGTATCCGTATTGTACGGGGCTTTTGGTTGAAAACAATTTGGTTTGTGAATTGGCCGAGTTCTGTCGGTTCAGAATGCGTTTAAATTCTTTTAGCTCTCACACAAAGGTGATTCTTGTTTTCTTGATCGTCCCAAAATAGACATGTGTGATGATGTCACGGCGTGACTCTGTTGCTTCCCACTGCCATGTCCGCGCGTACGAAGGCTTCAAAACCTCTCAAACTCATTTCCATCTGGACGGAGAACAAACAAGACGACTTCAACATATCCTTCCCTCAGATTTCAAGCTGATTCTTCCGCAACTTATTACGATTTCCAGACTGGCGCGCCTTGAGCGCGAGTTACCACCTCGCGTTAAGGTGTGCACCAACCCAGCCGACACTATATAATAACTATATATTCTCCACCAGTACAGGCACCATGCATATTGGTGGATGCCGCCCTAGCACGGCCGTTACTCCTCTCTCAACCTTTCTCCCGGATAATTCTATTTTTGTGTAAGTCTGGACTCCTGGCGACTCCCAAATCCGCGCCGGCACCGTGAATTCCCTTCCAGCCGCTAATGGGGAGCTGATCCCGGTACAAGCAGCGCCATTCCGCCGCGCGCGCGAGCTACAGCGCGCTTTGTGCACCGTTTGCGTTCGCGCATCAGCGACTTTGTGGCGAAACGCGTGCATATCAAGTGCTCTTGGCAGTCTACAAGTGCAGCGGCGGCTCCGCCAACACCACTCCCACGCGACGTGCGCGTGCACGATTCAGAGTCCCTCGCCAACCCTTCGCACATCGGGGGGCTGGCTACAGGTAAACGTACAACCCGCGCACCAACACCGAGTCGCGCACTCTTTTTGTGTAGCCACTAGGCCACCTGCTCCCGGACGTGCACGTTCCGCAGCACCAGCACACCAGCACCACTCCGACGCCGCGCGCGCTGGCATAGCACGGGACACGGCAAGGGTTGCGGAGCGTAGCACCAATCCGACGCAGCGCCGCCACACAAGATGCAGGGACCTTCCCGCACACACACATTCACCAGCAGCTTTTTTTGCGGTGTGACAGTGGCAGTGGTCGCTGATCTGTTCGGTGCGCGCCGTTCCCATTCTGTGCACCCTATGATGGCATACGCGAAGCGGAGGAGGGTGTACGCAGGATTGGTGGATGCGTAGGCAGCACGTCAGGAAGAGTGTGAGGTGTACCATGGCGAGACTAAAATTTAGCATTAAACCCGTATTTTCACATTATTCCTGACCACATCTAATCCAGTTACAGCACTCCATATATCCTATATATGATGTACCCATCTCTCAATTATTTCGTCTTTTTTCGAGTATATTTGCGCTCATCGTCCGGGACGACGTGGAGAACCTCTGATCGACGTGTTCCAAATGCGGGTAGTTGAGCTCGTCGTTGATGATGACAACAAGACTCAAATCAGACAGCTGATGGTTTTCATCATTGTTGATACTGCGTGTGGGGAAAATGTGGGGTGATATATCAAAATAGGCCTTCTGTACAGAGGGTTTTATATATCGCGTGTCTCTTCTCGTTGGCAGGGGTTGATATATCCACCCGCCATACTGTGTACATCCCTAAGGAACGTGGAACCTGGATCATCCCTGCGTACTTTGTTTGTACAGTATTTCATCCTGTTCTTCAATGTTTTCCGCCTTTCTTGATTTTGATCATAGTCTCATTGACGATCTCGAACTACGTCTACGCTGAAAAGGTACGTAATCACTAGTGTCTTCAACTGCGCATTAAAGCTCAACGCCTTCATCATTCTCTATTGCTCGCCCCTCACCGCTCCCTGTACGCCAAAACACTTCATCAGGAAAAACCCGGCAAAATTATACGCGCCTGTGAACAACCAAAATCGCTCATAATCACCCAAAAGGGCGGACCACTGATCATATGGGACGCAGGTCATATTATGAGAATAGCATAATCCTCGTATTTAGCTTATGAGCAGCTCACATCTAGAGGATAATGCGCATATCAGTACCTCATGTTCTTGTGAATACAATTTCAATACGTTCATATCGCAAGGAAACATGATTCAATTGAGACGAAGAAGAAAAAATGGCTAGTAAACTAATAGGACCATGGCGGGAGACGGGTTACCTCGGTTCGATCTTGCTGTCCAATGCCCGTTGACATGATTCAGATGAAGTCGAAGGAGGTATGTTGTAGGAGCTGTTAATGCAATATATCTTGAAACGTTCAGCGAGAGATCGCAGGAACTTGAATGGGATTATTTGAGGCATAGAGGTTGCGCGCTTGACGAGAACTTGACGAGAATAGAACGATTGCGCGGAATTCTTGCTGGCAGTGTGTACCATACTGAAGAGACATTGAGATTGAGGAGAAGGCCCGTCCAGATAACATAAACACAGTTGGCTCTCGTCTTCAGCAAGTTCTTGGAATGTTGAGGTCTTGAGGAAGCTTGAGGCGTTGTGGAGATTGGGGCGAGGCGGATTTGAATGTTTGAGGGCTTGAGTACGAGAGATTGAATTATAAGTGTGCGGGATGTGCAGACTCGGATACTTGATGGCGTGCGCGAGCCCTGAAAGCGGCGGCGGCGATGGTGGATGAAGGGAAAGGACAAGGGCGACCAACATGACTCACACTTAAGATTACCAGAATAAGGATCCACCTAAGTTGATCTCGAACAGTAAAAAATGAAATTAAACTAAAGGTGCACTAAAATTGGAACCTATTTTCATAGTTGCAGTTCCAATTTCGGTGCGGCCGAAACTTAATTTTATTCCAGCTCCTTTCGGTCACACCAAAATTGGAACTGAAACTATGGGAATGGGTTCCGATTTCAATGCACCTCTAGTTTAATTCCCTTTTTTACTGTTCGAGATCAACTTAGGTTGAGCCTTATTTTGGTAATCTTAGGTGCAGGTTGACAGGGCCGACATTTTGCGCCACCCACTGGCCACACACCTAAGATTACCAAAATAAAGCTCAACTTAAATTGATCTTGAGCAATAAAAAATGGAATTAAACTATAGGTGCATTGAAATCGGAACCTATTCTCAAAATTTCGGTTCCAATTCCAGTGCGACTGAAACTTAATTTTATTCCAGCTCATTTTGATCGCACCAAAATTGGAACTGAAACTATAATAATAGGTTCCAATTTCAATGCGCCTTTAGTTTAATTCTATTTTTTACTGTTCGAGATCAACTTGGGTTGACCCTTATTTTGGTAACCTTAGGTGTGACTGTGCTTGCACGTGCATCATTGTACACAGCATCAAACACCTGTACGGACCAGCGACCACATCAATGATCTAGATCTGCCAGTCCTTCAGTCGTGCAGCGACGCGACGGCGGTGCGTAACGCACACTATTAAGTACCAAGCCTAGACTCCCACCGGCAGGCCCAAAAACGTGCCGCCTCCCAAACCCGCCGTTTTAGTGATATAGGATAATTGCTCGCGTACCTGCAGCTGAACTTTGAAGCTGGTAGAAGGTGGTACTACTACGCTATCATAGAACGTTTGCATTGTCTCTCAGGCTGTGTGCGGTCTTGAACAATAAATTGCACTTTCCTTGATGCGGGAAGATTGCTTAAGCTGTATACTTCACGCTATTACAAAATATATTCTGCGATCTTGTGCTGCACTTGTGCTGCACCTCTAAGCACCTGAGGAGAGTCCATAATCGCTCATATTTAATCATGAGCCCTTCTCGTCAATCAGCAGCGACCCATGATCGCGCAAAATAATTCTGACAGCCATAATTGATCATGATCAGCCATCAGTTCTACGGGTTTTTCCTGATGTTCGCCTCACCTCCATGGCGGTGCGCGAGCTCGGGCAGGTGCGGATGCGTATGCGTATTCGGATCCATTCTCTTTATGCTTTCTGGTGAGAGGGAGCCGCTGACTTCGTACTTGCTTCACTCACTACTGACTGACTCCGACGGTCGTTACAAGTTCGATTAGCCGCTTTGTTAGCGCGCCTCTGAGGGCGTGGCTCTGGCCTGCGGCATCGCGGTGCTCACCGTATGGCTCAGAGATTCCACATCCACTGCCTTCTTGGATGTCGTCGCTCTTTCAAGGCCTATCCCATCTATCATCGAGCCGTACCTATAACCCTCTCTCTGGGAATGTCGTTGACGCATCTTCTCACCTCTTATGCCTCGGTGGTGAATGGTAGTATTGCCATGGACAGAACCGAGGAGTTCGCAAAGTTGCCCGTGGGGGAGAAGCCTAACAAGATGAAGATCGACCACCATTCTGCCTGGCCTTCAGCGGGAAGCTTGACATTCTCGGATTTCTCCATGAAATATCGGTATTTCCTTTTGGCTCCTCTCGCTCAAGCATCATTTTACATGCTTTTCGTTCAGCGATGACCTTCCCCTTGCGCTCAAAAAAACTCTCTTTCAACCTACGAGGCGGCCTGAAGATAGGTATCTGCAGCCCGTAATCATCCCTGAACATGAATCAAAACACTACTGCTGATTTTGCGACCGGGTTTTCGCACTGGCTCTGGAAAGTCTTCGACTGTTCTTGCTCTGTTCAGAGGCATTGATCAGCATCTCGTTATTTGGGACGCTCTCAAATTCGTCGAAATGTATGACGCGGTGTCTGCATTGGTTGGTACATCCCATCATCTGTGTTATTGTGGCTTACAAGACGCTGTCATATGGGACCATAAACTTGAACATCTTGTTGTGGGCGAGGAAATATTCTCTAAAGGCCAGAGGCAGCTTCTCTGCCTCGCCAGAGCCCTGTTAACTGGCCCACGGTACATAAACCTGGGGGTGCGAACACTGCCCGCTTGAGAGACGGTTGAGCTGGCGCGATATGAGGAGGCCACTACGGAAAAATGGGAAAGTAAGTCATAGGGAAAATAAATAAAAGCAATTAGCATACCCGGAGGCGACGAGGAGCACGGGATTGACGACGAGCTTGGGCAGGGAACGGAAGATGAAGCCAGGGGTATCGAGGACGAAGGTGCAATGGAGGATGTTGTTACGCTGCTGCAAACGCTCCTCACCCGGAAGACGGTCGAACTGGTGCAGGATGAGTAAACCACTGTCAAAAGCAAGGGAAGATAAGTTAAAGGAAAAGGGGATCAAGGAGATGGCGTGCTCGGCATCGACGAGGAGCGCAGGACAGAGACGAGCTTGCGCGGGGCACTGAAGGTGAGGCAGCGCGGAGCTGATAAAGATTGGAGCTATCGAGGAGCTCGTAATTTGGGACGCCGGGCCCGAAGGTCGAGCCAAAGCAGAAGGCCGCACTTTTACAGACCGATAAGGCGAAAGTAGCGCGTGAGGAAGATGAGCGGGGAGCCTGAGCCAAGCTGGTGATCTGGGAGGCGGATTCAGAGCTTAAGCAGGGTGCCAAATCAGGCGTGCACATAGGCCACGCAACGGAGAGCTGAGCACTAATAAGGAAGATACCGTTGACAACTAAATCTGCGAAACCACCAAGAAAAAACGATTAATGGTGAATACGAGAAATAAGCTACCCGCTGCAGGGGAAGCGGACGATGAAGGAGATACCGACAGCGGGGAAGAGGGAGAGGTGCGAAGACGAGTTTGCGCGAGATGGGGGGCGCAGGAGGAGTGGGCGCTAGACGAGGACACCAACGAGCGGCCTATCCAGACGGAGTACATGCGCTCGGGGGCGCAACAATCTTGATCTTCATGCTCGCGGGCGAGAGGTTCTTCTGTATGCAGTCGGCAATACCAGGGAACATGTCGTTTCGCCGGAGAGGACGACGTTGCCGTACAGGCGGGGTCGCAACAGATGTCGCTATCACACTTGAGGACGGAGTCGAAGCTGTGTGACCAGTGAATGGGTCACTGTGAGACGATGGGCGGATTGGTTGCTCGCGTCGTCTCGTGGACACTAGCGGCTTCAAGGCCGATGAGCGCAGGGTGAAATAAGGCCTCTGGAGCACAGAACTTGGCGGGCGGTGTCAGAATGGCGCTCACAACGGATGGGAGAGAGACAGAAAATGGGGTGGAGGAAAGAAGAACGAGAAACAGGAAACGAAAGGGCCGGTGAAGTGGGCATACCGCCCGTTGCCGATGATGATGACCTGTTGGGTAGCTCGTAGCTCTTGAGCGCTTGAGCGTTGACAGCTGCGCGGCGGTCTGCAGCTCCTGCTCAAAGTCATAGCACGGCTTGTCCTTGATGCCCAGTGAAAACCCCGGTGAAGCAAATCGAGGCAAATCGAGAAATGCCACCCGTGGGAAGATAAATCTGAAGGAAATCGAGATATGTCCAGATTTGCGAGGCACATCGAGAAACGGCATGACGCCGTGACGTAAAACAATGTGCAGAAAAATGGACGATATTTCTCGATATGCCTCACTGAGAATCCATCTGAATACTTGGACTGCAATTTCTCGATCTGCCTCGATCTGCTTCACCGGGATTCTCACTGGGCTTGATGTCGCGGACGATTTTACGCTCGACGGCGGTGGTGAAGGGGTACAGGCAGGTTCTTGATGAGATAATCGGCTCGAGGATTGTAGTCTGTAGTTTGCCACGCCCCCGATGAAAGAAGAGGGCATCGTGGCAGGCGGATGCCAGCCCGCCCTTATTACATAATCGTCGGACTTTCAATTATAGTCTAGCTAGTTAGAGCCTTTGCGCCGTCTTGATGATGCACTTAAAGAGACAAAGTTGTTCGAACCCTGATTCTGGAAATAACCGCGTGTTTAGATTATTTTGCCTTGATTCCTTCGTTAAGGAACAAGATACTCGCTCTGGCACGTGGCTGCTACGGCAATATTCGGCATCGCGTTTCTGATCTTCAGAGGAAGAAACTTGACCGGAAGAGCATTTATTTTGATGCTTTAAACATGGATGTATCGCAAAAACATCGAAAAACGCGCTCTAACTCGTGTAGTAGCATCCGACCACCGACCAACTGATCGAGGAAGTCAACAGACTACACATGCGAGGTACGAGCTTCAGCGGTTGTAGCGTCTGTCTAGGAGAGACTACGAGGATTTTCAGTCGATTGAGAGTGTTACAGAATAGACTCGACGCACAGCCAGCCTTGCACATTCCAGAACAATTGTCTATAACCTAAAGGCCGTTTCAGTCGATCGCGGGACTCAGAAAGCGTGTAGAGCATACAAGAGCGGCGGCTTCGTCCTCCATGACTGATTATTCAGTTAAAGTGAAGAGTTAGAAGAGTGCAGTAGTAATTGATTCCGTAGATTGTCAGATGTCCAATTCAAAGCAAAGAGGCCAGTGCGAGCGCACCAAGCAAGACAAATACAAGGCATAGCCCAATCAGTACAGATACTCGACAATTTCCAGGCCCAGCCTTGGAGAGGACTGCCCGGTCATCCAGGGTCGGTAGGCGGTAGAGAGCGGTATGCAGCAGACGACACAGGGGTAATCACTGAGCAGAAGGAGGCCAGTCCAAGAGCAAACATCGATATCGCGCCAGGAGCAAGACAGGAGACTGCAAGTAAAAAGGATGAGTCAGCTCAATGCAGAGATCCGACCTCGACTGCCAAGCCAGGGACTTTGGAAAATATTATTCTGAGTTTTATAACTCCTGGAGTACTGCCTACCGCCTACCGCCTACTACGGGGATACTCTTAGGTCACGGTGAGATTTTATTGTCTTGAGAAAGAGGAATGAGCCTGGGTTAATTTATTACCAGGCAACTATAATTATGACGCTGTATTGTACAGGCAGCTCTGAGTTCCGAGGAACAATAAGAACAATAAGTAAGTGTGGCAACTACAATTAACAAGTACAAGATGGAGTTGGAAAGGACACCATCAAATAGAGTTTAGCATTCGCTTCCGCAGCGAGACCGTCGACTGAAAGCGATTAGGAGCGGTGCCCACCGCCTACGAGGAGCCCTCACATACTTCGTCACTTCGTAGGATGAGGATCCTCGTCATTTGATGGGCAAAGTTCGTAGCATGTCAAATTAATTGATGATATATCTGATGCCAAGAGTTCTGTATCCACCTGTAACCCCATTTCGAGCAGTTAGGGCAAGCGCAGCGCACCCTAACTGCGGGTATTCGCCGGTTAGGGTTCGGGGTAAGGTTCGGGTTCAGGTTCGGGTTGCTTAGAGTTTAGGGTTAAGGAACAGAAATTTCCGTGGGAACGAGGCTTTAGTGTGCCAACCTGAGATGCCCCGGCTTGGGGGACCCCCTGAGCGCAGCGAGGGAGGGGAGGGGCATCAAATGGTAGGTCCTCTTCACGCAAATGAAGGACAAGAGTGCTCACACGGCTTTTGGAGCATCCGACGAACTTTCCCTCGCCTATGTTTGAGGTACACTACGACGCGCCTACGAGGGAAGTTCCAAAAGATTGACTGAAACTTCCGAGTGCAACACTCGCCACTGGCCAAGTCACTGCATCGAAGAGGTATGGAATCTTGCGGACGAAGTATCCCACGAGGAGACTAATAAACATTTAAACAAAACATAGAAAAAAGAAAACTTGCACACAGTTGCCTGTACGCGGGGAACTTAATGCGCTGACAGCGCCCGAGGAAATTCTCCAAAATAAGGTTACCAATAAGTAAAATGTAACACAAAGGAAAACTGGCCAGTTGAGTTCCTCATACACTGACAACAAAGATGGAAAGCCAGCGAGGTACCGAGACCAACAAGCTTGCGCATAAGAGCGATAATATTCAGAACGGACTGAAAGAAACAGTAGCTTGAACAAGCTTACAGATCATACACAACTGGAACTTTCAAAGACAAGGAAATACGAACACTCGGCCAGAACCAGTAGCAGTTCCGGAATGGAACGGAAGAAATATCGGCACAATTATAAATCACAGAGATCTTCATTTTGAATTACAGGCTATAATGAAATGGAAACCGGGTGAGCTGCTTGAACAGGATATCGTGGAAGGGGCGGCGTACGGATGCTTCCGCAGCAGTCGCTGGTGAACGCCGACTCGGAGGCTCATGTGACTCGACCTCGGCTCATAGGCACGCACAGCACTGGCAGCGGCCAGCCACTAATTCAATACAACTGCTTCAAGTTGCTACTGCCATCGCTTAGGACCAGGACTCACTTGCTTGTCTCACAATACCTTCCTTTTCTCTCCTACTGGCTGTCCGATATTTAACTACTCAGCATGTCCCGCCGTGCGCAGCCATGAGAAACGGATTCGAGACTTGTTGGCGACAATTATGTACTTTTAGCCCATCGGCTCAGGCAGAAATCGGCATTTCAATTCAATGCAGACCACCTGACCTCCTCACTGCTCCTTGACCGCTGCGGCAAGACTTCTTTTGCGAGTTTTGGACGGGTTTTGGTGACAGATCAATCAATGATTACCTGCTGCACTCCGAGCATCCCTGAGTTCGCGCCAAATTGTGAACGATCTGTGCCGATCTCTCGAGCAGCCTGAGGTTGGTATTTCATCCTTTATTTTTCTCTCTGTACTCATACATGTGTATTCCGGTGTCGCGTTACATGTACACGTTTGAAGTGGGTCGATGGGCCTAACTCCAAGTGAATTCCTTTTGGGCTTAGCTACCACTTTGAAGGCAACCAACTGCAGGGCGCCCATCCATGTGCACGTGATTCTCACGACATCTGGAAACAGGTTTCTGGCGGATAGAGCCTCGGCTTGTTGATAGAGCCGCCGGCATGTTGATAGCGCGTGATAGAGACCTGGCCTCATAGAGCATGCCTTCTCTATAGAGCTTGGTAGAGTCCGCTCCAAGTGCAAGTGAATTCTTTTTGGGCTTAGCGCTACTTATTACCTTGTATACAAGTGCAAATTTTCAGGGCCCCCATACATGTCCGTTGAGTTGCTGCGTGTGAAGTAGGCTGATGTCAGCGCCTCAGCCTTTTTTTCTCCAGCCCGTTTAACTCGCTTCTCTCTTTTTTTTGCTCATCAATTCTGTTCAGGAGCCCCACTGATTCAAGTCCGCGACGACACGGCAGGCCGCGACACGAGGAGGGAGATTTTTGGTGGGGTTTTCCCTTTCCTTGCTCCTTTCTACGAGCCGTGTGCAGTGATCCCTTTCTGCACTTGTGGTTCCTTGGTTTCACTTTCTTGTTGCTACTGTCCGAGGTGAGTGGTAGATTCTATACTGTGTTGGGAGCTAAACAGGACAAGTCGAATATTAGACAGTTTGCACATGTGAAGCCCCCAACTGGTGAAACAAATTATGAACCTTAGTAACAGTGTCTACCGCCTACCGCCTATCACCTACCGCCTACGTCTTAGGTTAATGTCTCATCTCCTAATTTACAACGGTTTCCCTTTCCATAATTCAATCAATACCCGACGACGTAACCTCGATCTGGAGAAGAATAAACGGCAACATTATTCACAGTAACATTTAATGTGCTCAACCAAAGCCAAAATGCGGTGGAGGCGGGATCATATATCGCTCCGGAACCGAAGGTCCGCAACAAAACCTTTCAACATGTACAACGTTCTAATTGTACTTCTTACCTCCGTGAAAAGCGACAGGTTGATGCGGCTTGACAAGAAGCAATAAATCAAATGCCACAGCAGCTGCGATTAATTACTATATCCCGCTGGGAAGTGGGCCACTTAGGAGCAATCAGTGAATAGCGACATGCACACGCCTTAAAAATGGGGTTTTGTGGGCATGGGATCGAAGATAGGCTAGTTATGAACCTGTGAAGCATATTTGGCTGATTTTTGGTGGGGTGGTGTGGGCCTCAGTAATTTATTTTTGGCGGCAGTCCAAAAGGGGTAAATTTCAGGAAGTGGACCAGGCGGCCAAATCGTGTATTTCTGGATCGATAACTGCGATAAAAGTGCTTGGATATGTCATGGGGGAGCCAATACACTGGATAGCTTCTTCAAATGGCTGGTAGCACTAATAGTATTCGTAGCAATATTTACTTCTCCGAGGTGCATGTTGTCCAAAATCATTGTATAACCGCAGTGGTTCCATTGAGGAACATACGGGTACTTCACCTACATACACTTTACCTCCACAAGATGAGGTCGAAGATCGACGTTGGAGGTGTTTACTAACGACTGCCAGGGCCGAGAGGCACAGATCGATGGCTTCGGATCATGTTGCCGATTACTCCATTTTCATCCCTCGGAAGTGAAACGGAGAAGCACAAAGACGATCTGCACCTGGAAAGCCATGTTCTTCATTGAATTATTGTCCTTATTGTTCCTCTGAACTCCGAGTTGACCGGAAATTACAGCACACTACAATTGGGCTCGGTATTTCCGCACCTTTCAAAGGAAATAATGGTGGGCTTCGATTTGGCAACAAAATAAATGATTTCTTTCCAAAGTCATCGCGGATTAGAGTTCCCAGGTACTGGGAACCTACAGTAAATGAGCACCTAAATTTATTAGATACTATTATACCGCCTACCGTTACCGCTGAGACGTAGGCGGTAGGCGACCTATGGCTGAGCGGCAATGTCGACCAATCTATTTGTTTGGCTCCCCATCTATCTTCAATTTAGCCCTCATTTAGCTTTTTGACCTTTTCTTCTTCCTGCACGAAAGGATAAGGTGGGAGTAAACGAACCAGAAGTGATTTACTTATTAAATCTGTTGCCGATCCGAGGTAATAAAGGGAAGGTTAACACCGAAAAGCGGTTGAGGAGAGGCAATGTCCGCGAGCAGGGCTACGCGCTGCAGAACCACGATCGTGTCGTGAATAGCTTGAAAAGGAATTGGCAGGTACGAACAGTGAATGCAGTGGATTACAAAAACAAAATATTTCCGAGGGCGGAACCGCGGCGCTACGGACCATGAGAGATTAGGAGGTGGATGACGGGAATACAGAGGGAGGATACAATACAAGTTTCGAGGGCGCGAAAAGGGCCGTGAGCTGAAGAAATCCGAATAAGTGCGAATCGGGGCAGTCCTAAACTGAGTTAAGATCTGGCAATAGGATTTTGCAAAATTTTGTGAGTGACCGGAAATGGGGATATGATCGGCTTACATGGGACTAGTTTGCATGATGCTGAAAAACCAAGCTCAGGAGACGCAGAGAGGATATAAGAGGATGTATTATAAGTAGAAAGAAGAAGCGAAGAAAAGTTGGAGAAGGAGAGTGGTAAAGAATAATGGAAATGGGTAGGCAGCGCGTGAAATGCGGAACAAAGCACAGATCACAAATATCGCAGAAAGCAACGAGGAGAGAGAGAGCGACCCACAAAACATCTCCCTTCGCAGTCTTTCGAAGGCATCGTGTCATAGTTGTGTTGAAACTTGATGCGCTCCAGTCGCGAAAATTCCAGAGCCTGTGGAACACAGTATGGAGCACAGCTGACATATATGTAAGTAGAAAGGTAAAAGTAAATGAAACGTAGTACCAACCTGCTTGAGAGTGAGTGCATCGTCGATGATCTGTAAAACGACCATTAATTATCTTTCATGGATCACTAAAGATCAATGAGGATGCGGGGATGGGAATTAGGATAACTCAACTAAAACCGTCCAAAATTTGGAAAATAATGTATCGCACAGAGAGCGATGTCAGGTAAGGTGTGGTCTGCCTGAGCCCATGAATTAGAGGTCGGGTGAGGATAGCAAATGGGTCTCGAATCCGTTCAGCCAGGTGAATGAGTGATGGCTGCGCAGCAGTCGTGTTGACGCGGTCGCGCACCCAAAGTGCGTCGATCCCAGCAAGGCGTGAAGCTCCATCGCGGTCACAAGTACCCGAAGCGCGCCTGAGGAGCGATGTCGTGCTGCGTCAGCACCGTACAGAAGACGATCCGCACCTCCCATCCTCCTGCTCACGGAGAAGAACATCATCACGCCAATTTCGCCCGGCGAAAAGAAACCCCGGTACGAAAGAAGGTGGCAGAGAGCAGATGATTCAAGATCCCAGCAGTCCCTCTGAATCGGTTGCGGGAAGGAGGAAAGAAGAGAACAGAGAAGGAGAAGAAAGAGAAAATATGGCCAGGTCAGACACGAGACGAGAAGAAAGGTAGCGAGTTGAAAACTGAACGTCAAAAAAAAGAGGCGCTCAAAATCATCGGAAAATTAGACACGAAAATAAGCAGATCAGGCCCACTAGGTCAGGCACGTCAAACCCGTACTAGGCACGTCGAGCTCTGACACGGAGCTGTGCCTGAAAAAAGACACGAGCGTCACTGTGTGCGCAGGGCCTTGTCCACACTTAATCAGAAAGCCAAAACCCGTCCTCAAAATGCACCCCAATGAAAAGAGAGAAAAGAGGGAATCAGCAGGGAGTACGAGCATCCCAGAACCATCCCCTGCTCGCGCAGGCGGCAGAAGGAGAAGAAAGAAAGAAACACTGGGCCAATCCCGCCACCCAAAGAAAAGAAGTGAAGAAGCGAATAAAGAAGGGAATAAATAATGAAAAGGGAATGAAGGAATGCTGAAAACAATATCACAAGAGCAAACCGAAAAAGTCGATAATTCTCCTCAGAATAACAATAAATGAATGACAAGAACTCGTGAACGGGAACTGACCTTGAACCAATATTCTTCTCTCCCGAGTCTCAGGGTCTCGGCATGTTTGTGTGTCGTGCGGGGCTCAGAGAATTGCGTTCGGTAGTAATGGTTTGATGCAGTTCCACGGTGGGTGTGTGAGGCGGCATGCAGCTTTGGTGGCGCACTTGGGGAGCGCCACGGTACATAGACAATTGAGGTACTAGTAGCAAGTGTCACGTAAGAGGGCCTTGAAGATTGCTTGAAGAACGCACTGCTGCTTTAGTGCGAGAAGTTTCAAGTCCATGTAGATGATGAGAGCGATAGCGCAGAGTCCTCAGTCCACCGCCAGAACCCAGACAATTGAGCGACATTGAGAGTCGCCTGAGTCACAAGATGACGAGAGAAACAAAAGGAAAAGGTATGCACTGCCACTGATATGATCGGTAACTCGGCTCGGCGGTGACGCGTCTTTGCTCACCTTAGTCTACATGTAATGATGCACCACATAGCCTTGCCTTCCTACCTCCCATTCCCGAGTACCTGCCGCAGGGACGGACTGACGGTAGATTAGGGACAGTAACTCCGACCCTGATGCTGAGCGCTGAGCCTCGCTGAATATTGAATCCCACGAAGTCGCACCTTTTACTGTCTGCACTGCCTATCATCTCTTCGCCTCCCGTACTTTCATCGTATGAATCAATGATCCGTAGTCTTGACATTTGCCTTCTTGCCCTTCTCTGCCTTTGTCCACTCAACATCGCCGGTGCGATCCTTGTGACTGGTGAGTTTCTCTCTCTGTTTCTTCATTTGATTCATGTTCTCCATTCTTGGGGATTTTTTCGAGCGTCCCCAATTCCTTCAGTTCCATTTATTATTGCGCATCTCAATTATTGTTTTTTCTTCTTCTTCTTCTCGATACATCATTGCACGCTAACGACTCTATTTGTTGATACGAATCATGAATATGACATCCCTTCTGTTCTATTATTCTTCAGTCTGCTTTTTTTCCTGTCCTTCAAATCTCCTCTTCTGTTCCGGTCCCTCTTACTCTCTACCCATCATAGTGTGACTTGCTCTCCATTCATTAGAAGTCTGCTTTTGCACTGCGTATTCTTTTTTCCTTTCCATTTTGACCGGAAATGCAGTGGATTTGGGGTCCTTTATTTTTACCCCCGACTGCGCACGCTAAGGAGGCGGCTCGGCCACTCTTGTCTGTGTCCTTTCAGTTTTTCCCTGCTCAAGCGTCTGCCAAAAATCCTCTCTCCCCCCAGTACCAGTACCAAACACTCATCTGCCTCGTCCCCCCTTCCCCGCCCTTGAAGGCAGTGATGATAGCCGCGACTGTCGGGTGGAGGGCTCGTGTGTGGTGTCTTGGTTCTTCTGATTAGTTTCCCATTGGCCAGCCCTTCTCTGTCACCACGAGAGTTATTTTTTTTTTGGTCCGAAATTTTATCCGCGATATTATGCTTTATTATCGCGTGTCTTTATTTCCATTATTATTCAGCTGTCCACTTTTCTTTGGCTCTCTCCAATCTACATTTTCATTCATTATGGGGATGACGTCCCCATCTCCCCCGAACTTGTTGCCGATGTCACTCTGCTCAGCAAAGGTAAGCCAGATTTCATACCATTAATGTCCCATTTTTTTCACCAGTATCTTGCCGAGCTCCTTCGTTTACTAGGCAGCACCAGCATCTTGGCCCAGCAGTTCTGCATCTTTATTCTACACTTTGGCTCTAAGCTCAAGAGATCAATCAGGGCTAATCTCATCAAATCTACTACCGCCTACGTCTCTGCAGTTTTATGCACCCGGTTTCAGGTGATATTGAAATTTCGGTAGTTTTCCTTTCTTAAATCAGCTCCTATGACTCCAATATTAATATTTAAAGGCTGTCGCAGATTGTCCGGGATTGTCCAACTCCGTTACCTTGTATTTCCCGAGCAGCTCGGAGCTGAGAGCACGGTAAAAGCTTGCACATGTTAGCCTCTTCCTCTGGGTTATTACCCTGAATTGTGCAGCTAATAGTTGGACCGTCAATTCTTCCCGCCCCGCACGGCAGCTCGAATTCGGTAATCCTGCCGATCAGCGGCAGTGCCAGGGTTGATCCGCCCTCATCGATCATCCACCGCCCCACTCGAGCCCGCTCGCTGCATGAACACTTAGATGTTGCAGCCTTCTTTTTTGGTTCGACGCTTTTACATCGTTCTCTCGCCGTTCATTCCACCCAGAGTCCCAGACCCTGCATCATCCTCCCTTTCCGATGGCGGTCCTGGTCCTAGTAGTTCGGAATAAGTTTGCCACCGTCGACCGGGTTTTGAGTGCATGGGAGCTGCTACTAGGGCTCTCATCCGTCCGTCCCGTTGAACGGGACGGGTGATGACGGCCGTTTTTTTCACATGGCCCGTAGGCAGACGGCCCGTCGAGCGAGAACTTCTTGAGTGTCTAGGGACGGGTACCACCCGTTCGACGGGTTACGGCCGTCGAAGACGGGTATATTTATAGGCAAAATATTTCGGCGGCCTTATAGGGTAGTTACTTGTATTTTAATAAACTCTGATATTAACGTGGATCTAGAAAACGAAAATAGGGCCCCGAAGCTTCTCAGCAGCCGTACGGGGCCCCATAATACGGGCTAACATAAATATATGCGGCGGAGATGCCAAAAAAAAAAAAATCTAGGAAGGAGTTGGCTTGTGGGCCGAGATTCGTACATGACAAGTGCTTGCCGCATTGGGGTGAGTCGAGTAGTATGCACTTACCTTCAACCTTTTAACCCCCTTTGCCAAGGATAAATTGAGGTAGTGTGTTTTGCACTTTGAGGCACTAATATGAGTGCGCATTCATGACAATGCATACTAACCTACCTGTACTTGAATTTATTCATTGAAAGCCATTACCGACGGGGCACGGCGCTCAAATTTCATGGCTACCCTCTGGATGGTAAATTGTCCGCCGAACGAGCACTTTAACCGTTAGCCAATACTGACCAAAGGTTCAGGTGACAGGTGATGGAGGGCCGTGAACTGAACAAATTTGAGGAGGGTGACGGTGACTTTGCAGAATTTTGGCTCAAATAGGCCACAAATCGGCGAAAAATGCGGTCCGGGCGTCCCCTTATAGTAATTTCTCACGCTAAGCGAAGAATAAACACCCAACACCACCATCGACGATGCGACGCAGCCCGCTTCTTCCGCTCCCTACCATCAATGTAGCCCCAGTCACTCGGATACAGGCTTGTACTTGTCCTTCTTGACTGCTCTACCTCCAAATTCTAGCCCAGCCCAAGTTCCCTGGCGATTGGATATCAACCTCCGCGTGCGGTATCGTCTCCAAACGACCCGTTTCTCTTGGAGTCATTTTTTCACAGCCACCAATGAACTCTAGGGTACATACTCTTTATCTCCTCCTTCCCACTTCGCTCTCGTCAAGAATTGCGCTTCCTGCGCGCCTTTTCGCCACCACCGGCTTTCGGCTCCCTTCCTGTGCTCTTGGCTGGGCCATACTCCGTACCAACCCGCCCATGCGCTCGGAATATACCCTCAAGCACGGTCCAAGTCGGACCTGCATCTTCCGCCATTCCGCCAATCGCGCGCCACTCGAGCGCAGCCGTCGCCAGCGTCCCAGCCGCCGGTTTTGCCGTCGTTGGTCGCCATCCCAGCTCAGATATCGTGGGAGGCATGTATTGAAGGCAACGCGCCGCTTTCAGGATGGTGTGGGTTCCTTAGATACATTATATGCACTCTTTTTCGCATTTTTCGCATTCTTTGGACCAACCTGCTTGCCCCCGCACCAGTTCGTCCCAGTTCTGCTACATTTGAGCTCTAATGAGTCACCACATCTCCATCCTACATCCCTAGGCCTGCGGCACGGCTCTTGCGGCCCTCAAAAACGCCCGCTAGGCACCATCTCCGCGTGGTGACATGTACCATAATGCTGCGTCGTTCTTATCCCCCGTCGACTCCATATTTAGGTTCTGGCACTCGTAGGATTGAGAACATCCGGCGCTAATAGCCACCCAGATCTCCCATTCGGCGGGCACCTGCCACTGCAATTTCTTTTGCGGGCAACAAACACCATCGGCCCCAAAAGGAATTTTGGTTCAATGGGTGACACCAAAGTCCGTTTCTTTGGCGTCTTCATGCTGCTTGGTCTCTTACTTTCTTCACAGGTCGGTGCCACGGAAGCGTAAATCCAAGCGTAGCCCTAAGCATCCGCTAGCGGCGCAATTTATAGATGATATGGTGGCCCAGAGGTCGGTGTTGCCCTGCTGTGTTTCTTCAATTGCTTATTGTAGGCTAGTAATGGTGAACTCAGTACTGATGAATAGGTGGTTGTGAATCATTCGTGGGTTCAGATTATTTTTGGATGGGTTGTGCATGAGAATTTGTTTAGGCGCCTCCAGGAGCTAGAGTCAGACGATTTTGATAGGTATTGTGCTCTTGTATGCAATGTATTCGACGAGGCTGACTTTGGTTTGAAGTCCTCCGCCACCCTGTCCAACTCTTGCGAGTGCTGCTCGGAAGGCAAAACCTCCACCTAGAAGGTGAGTACCCAAGCCATTTCTCCGGATGACCGTAATGCCGACATTGCACGGTGCACGCGTTTCTTCCCAATTGGCTTTTAATTACCATGAGAGTTATTCTTAAACGAAGACCGGTTTGCTTGTGGTCAGGAAATTTGCGTGTGCTCAAGAAATCATACAAATATTTCGAGATGGAGATTAATTAGTTTAGTCTCCACTAATTGTGAATCCAGCACATGCCGCAGTCAGCCTTTCCCCCTCTGGTTTTAGCCAACCCTGGTCTGCATCCATCCTGAGAAGCTGCCCCACCGCTACTTGTGCCCCAATTTCTTCCATCGGCTGCTTTAACACTCCCGCCGACTTCAGTTCCCAGTGTTCCTATCATGGCCGACGCACCCTCCTATTGATGGCCGGACGGGAATTTCAAATTGGAATGCACCACTGGCCAAGAAACAATGGGCTGGGACAATGAAGGATGGAAGTGGCGCTCGACAGGGTCCCGTAAAGGCGGACTTCCAGCCGATGCTTACAGAGCGGACAAGCGGGTCTGTCTCGGTGTTTTTCACTACTCTTGCATCGGTTCCGACGGTCTTCCCAATCGGTTCTGCAGACCCGACCCCTGTTCCGCCAACTTAATCTACCACCAGTATGTCAATGATGCTGGAGTCTCACAGGCGGTAGGACGCCACTCATACTCACGTCCACCGGTCACCAAACTTTTTCAAAATGAGCTGCAGGCTCTAGATCAGCATTTCCGACAAAATCCGCAGGCCAGTGCTCAGCAATTGGGTTCCGGAGCTGGGGTTTCCCAGATATCCATCGGAGAGATTGCTTCCATCCTTCTCAATTCGCGAAAGGCGCGTCACGAGGTGGATAAAAGTGACGTACGCCAGCAAATAATTGCTCCTCCCTCGAGCCGCAATGGTGGCTTCCAGTTGCCTCAGTCCTTCCCTTCCTTGAAGGAATCTTTCGAAACGCCGTGGATTGTCAAGGCGGATCTTCTTGGTCGCCAATTCATCTGCAGGCAGACCCCGTTCATGCGCGACGTTCTTCGGGATTTTGTGCAGTCATGGCACACAGAAAATCTCGAACCTGAAGGTGGAGGCCACGGCATTATGACAGACGGGACCCACGACTTTTTCAATGAGGGTGTTCTCTTGATATCACTGGTATTCTCGCAGCTCCTCCGCTGGGTCGTTGGATCACCACACACCCTACTTTAGCCAACTTGTGCACATAATTGCCGAGATTTGCACGGCTGGACTCGATTACACCTTTGACGATCAGCTCTTTGGCGTGGTAAAGTAATCCAGAATCGTCGAAGTACTGAGGCTGACCAGAATTTAGATTCTCGATTTTTCTAATGCCCAAAGGAATGGCTTCATGGAGGCCTTCGTCTCGTACATGTGCTCTCGCATTCCAGCATGGAATACACTGAGTCCGCGGAGCCAAGCACTCCAGAGTACCAGCTTAAAAGAAAGAGCGATGGTACTTCTCATTCTGCGGAATTCACTGGGAGAGATCCACACATAGAATAAAACAAGTGGTTGGATCCAAATGTCTCTTCTGGTTCTAAGCACGCATCAGCATCTTGGAGGTCTCAAGTACAACATCGGAACAATTTCTGCAGGCAGTAGACGCAATATTTGCGGAATTCCAAGAAGTTCGTCCCTAGCTTTCGTCGTGGGTTCTACCAGGAAATGGCGGGGTGATCTTTCCTGCGATGCAGAAAATGCTCGCCGGCCTGAGAGCGAAATTACCTGGTTCAACAAATGGTGCACAGTCTGCCCATAACATTGTACCAGGCTGCAGGTTGTGGCCATTTGGGAAGGCGTCAGACACCTATACAGAGTTCAGCGCGAAACAGAAATGCTCTATGAAGCGGTTACTGGTGCGGCAGGTCTCCGAACATTTGACACCAACCTGATCTCTCATTTTGGATGTAGCCGGACATGTGAGTTTCAAGGTTCCAAGCACCAACCGAATTCCCGGCTCAGGATTTACGAGAACGATGGGCGCGCCCGCGATAATCGTGCCCGGCTGGCCGCAGTGCAGCTTTTGGAGGCTGAGCTCACCGCAAAAAAGTCGCAGATGAGTGGGGATGAGCGGTTCATCGCAGCTAATTCCCAAGAGCACCAAAAAGCATCCAGCCGCTCGTCGCAGGTTATGCGTCCTCCTGGAAGCAATATACTTCAGTCGTACAGGTGGGACGCCAACTCACGCTTTATTGATGCTCCGCTGGAGGCATATTTCCGGGCATTCGGTTGCATGTCAGATGCGGTTCGTGCCGAATTTGTCCGCCGGATTCCAACTGAAGCTGCAAATGCCGGACTGCGCGACATTATGGAGCATTTTTGGCTCCGGGGGCTTGTCAGCGATGCAGTTCCTTCCACAAATACTCTGAGATGAACAGAAAGCTTGTGACTGCACTCGATGCTGGCCAACGGAACATAAAGCGACTTCTCAACACGACAGGGGACAGTGCAACATTCGTACCAGGAATGCCGGGATGCGCGAGGACACAATGCCCCCTTCCCATCTACCCTCAAGGGGCTCACATTTATCTACTCAGGTTGGTTGTGTGCAACCGCATGGTGTACAGCACACCGCCCCCAGGTTATACCGGAGCTGGGTCGCCGCTACACAGTGGAACCTAGGGGTGGTCTGCTGTACAATGTATGGTTGCACAGGACAACCCCTTGAAATCTCAAAGTAGATGACCACAACGCAGCGCTCCCTCGGAGAGTCCATGCATGCAGTCAAGAAAGAAAGAAAGAGGAGGCAAAGAATGAAAGAAAGGAACGCACAAAAAGCATGGAAACAAATGCAAAGGCATGGACAAGAACGGATCCAACAAAGAGAAAATGAACGCAAAAGCGCACCGAAAAGGAAATATACAATTGTTGTTTTCGCGAGTGTGAATGAGGCAGGTCGAAGAATAAAAGAGGGACAGTGTGCGGTTGCAGGAGGGATAAAGGGTGTGGAAGCGAGTGTACAATTGGGTTGGGCGAGGTGGAAAGGGGGGGATGGAGGGAAGGGAAACGGAAGCGCGGGAATGAGTGGGATGAGCGGAGTGAATGGGGGTGCGTGGTGCGTAGCGATGTAACAAAAAATAAATGAGCACCGCGCCAGCAAGTGAGCATTGAAGTAAAACATGGGGGAAAAAAATGGTGTTCACGCACCCCCCCCCAAAAAAAAAAAACCCCCCGACGGCGACAACTTACATCCACTATCGGCATTAGCACTCTCCACGAAGCCCGCGCCAGCCACGACGCCGGTGCCGGCGGTGTCGGCGGGCACGAACGTGCACCCACTTTGGCTCTGGAAGAACTCGGACGTGGGGCGCGAGTGTGAGGAAGGTTGCGACGCTGAAGAAACAAGGAGATGGGTGAGGGGCGCTAGATGGAGGGCATGTTTGTCAGTTAAATGAAGAGGATGAGCGTGGCTTGCAATCGCGACGGACAAAGACGAGCGAAACACGCGGGTATCTGCGAGGTGAAGCGCGAAGAAGAAAAAGACCAGCCGTGAGCTCCTCGAGGTCTGTTTGCAGAACGGCGGCGCGCTGTATGGCGCCGGGAGCGCGGTAGTTGAACACGACGCGCGGCTCGTCGCGGCCGTTGAGGAGGAAGAGTGTGGGCGGGATATTCGAGGAGGACTAGTGGGTGTTAATTTTGGGAGCGAGAATACAAGAATGGGAAGTGAAGGGGTATATATGGCGGGGCGGCGGAGTAGAGGAGAGAATACGGATGGAGGAGAGAAGAAGCGCACCTGTCCCAACGTGCTCGCACACTAGCCGTATGCCACGCCCGCGTTGCCTGCGATGTTCACCCCGCCTTTCTTGTCGATCTCCACCGCCGCGATCTCGGCGGGCTCCGTCCGTAGCTGCAACGCCCTCAGTAATACACACTCAAAAAAATGAAAAGGAAAGAAGGAAACACGCACTATTTCCCCCGCCCCCTTGACTATCCGCCGGAAGAAACGCGAGTGGCGAGCTGCAAGCTGAAAAAACGGCGCAAAGTCCCTGCGCATTGTCGTCGCGTAGACGCGCAAGAACCTGTTTGGATTGTTAGGGAAGAAAAATAAACCTGTGGAGACGTACCTTTGAAGGGGAAAGCGCGTTTTTGTTGAAAGACCCCGTCGTTGTGGTGGCAAGAAAGAGGACGTGAAAGCAGTGCCACCTGATTGGTGATATTAATATTTGGGTCTGATTAAACCATCACGGCTATCACCGCTCAACTGGTGACGGGAAATTTGGCATCTAGCGTGGGCGGCATGCGCATTAACCCTTACACAGCGCAGGCGGCTCACAATCATCGCCGCGGAGTCATCGATCCCGAGCCGATATTCACAATTGTGGCCACAATTAATCTTATGTCCCCCCGCCTCTGATATTACTTGGTTCGTTCGCCCGTTCACCGTCTGTGTCGTCCAGTAGTAGCTCAAGTTCAGGTAGTTCGATGTCACAACTACAGGCGGCATACACTCCGCTGAAGCGTATCCAGAAATATCTCTCACTCGAAGAACGTGACGATCTACTTTTGCGAAGCGATGAGAATGAACCAAGGGGCTACCAAAACGCGAAAATCTCAACATACCTTCCATTTGCATTTTCAGGGCCTTTGGGGACCCCTCCCTCCCTTTCTGACAGCCTGAGAATTGCCCAATATGGAAACTATCAAATCATTTTTCTTCTAAATGAATACCGCAACCGTCATTATTGCACAACGAGTGTTTGTGTTACTATTCAGCACTTTCCCCGGAGTTGTAGCACCAATTTTGACTGAAAATATATCTCGGAGTCAGCCTCGTCAACTAGACACGTGATAGATTGGCTGGTCGGTAACTTCCGGAAAACATCAACTTGAGCGTTCGCGGTGAAGGAAACTGACGAGACATACGAGACTTTGGACTGGGAAAACATCAAGCAGATAACGCGCGCACTGCAATAGGTCTGTTACAGCCAAGCCAATGAGAACAAGCGAACACTTGCCAAAAATCTTGCGGATCCTCGTATTTTGGTGGAAGCACAAATTGACCTGGCAACGAATTCAGGAGAGTTGTTAGAGGCATAAATTGTGCTATAACTCAGGCTTGACTCAGCCTATAAGATTTCTTGAATGAAAGAGAACCAAGAAATACCCTCAAAAAATTTCTGAAGTGTTTTTTGCACGAATCGGAGCCAAGGGGCCAGTTTCCAAATTCATACAAAAAATATTTTCGGACCTCGAGGGGACCCCTCCCTCCCTAACCCAATAAGGAATTTCTTATCTTGGTAGCCCCTTGGAATGAACACAGAATGCCCCCCACGGAGAAAGGGAGAGAAGCTTCGGAAGATATAACAATCGAAGGAGCTTCATTCTCCTGGGCGGCGGATGAACCTGCATTTCTGGGGCCTCTATATCTGGTTCAGACTCTGGGTCATCTCCATTTGTGTACCGGACCTATCGCCTCGGTAGGTCATCCCACGACTTTAGTTACTCAGTGGGCCGCTAATGGGCATCTCTATGCCAGGGAAACACAGTATTCCTGCTGTCCGTACTCGGTGAGACTGTATGCATGGCCGGACATTTTGCGCCTCCAAGAACCTCTGTCGCATATGCCTCACAAAGCCACTCATCGTTCCGGGTGCCATCCGAGACAACGTCGTTTTCGGGCAAGTATTTGCGGGTAGTGGTACAACGTTGTTGTAGAGGCGTGCACACTTGCAGCTGAAATTGACCGCATGAACGCCAAGGATGGGACATTTCTCGGCGAGAAAGGCGCGACTCTTAGTGGTGGCCAACGACAGCGGATTGTGAGCCAATGTTGAACGCCTATACTGTCTCCCCATGCAGTCGGTGTTCCACCCCCGCCTCAGGTGCACACCCAACCACTATCTTATTAACTCCCATTAATTAGTGTTTTCTAGATCATTTAAATCTCTCACAACTGCTTTTTTCGCACTTCTTAATGGTTTCAGTGGAGTCAAGGCAAAGGTACTTTTTTTTCACATTTCTCTGAGTGCGCTGACGGCTTTAATGTAGACGCCGTCAAGTTACTACTGCTGTATATGGTGCTGTATTCTTTTTTCCAATACCTGAAATATATAATACATTTATTCTCCCGTTCGCGCTATATCAGACTAGATCCTAAAATAAATACAGAAATGATCAGCTTCTACCGATGCTGTCTCACTAGATCACAAAACGGGCGAAAACAAGCCCTGCTCGATTTTGTATGGCGAGAACGGGCCACTTGTTTTAGCTCGTTTTGGCTCGCTCCGACCATACGGATTTCTCACTGGTCCTGAGGCTGTACTGTTCTTCAAAATGTGGTTCTGGGGTGCGTGTAGGGGCGAAATAAAGCCAGCTGAAGGCCGAGTTTAATTAGGTTCTTGGCGCTTACAGGTGCGACGTGCGCGCAAAATTGGCATCTGAGACGCGCATTATAAATGAATATTATTATAAAGATCACGCCTTGGAACGGCAAAAAAGTTGATACTCGCAACATTGGTGAATACGAGCGCGAGGCTTGGCTAAAAAAATGGCATTTAGACGTCATTAGAGATCAATACTTGAAAAAAATGTGGGCCGGTCTCCGCTGCAAAAAATTGACCTTTTATTATGCGCCACGTCTTCTCAGTCTGTAGCTTCTAATCAGTAACCTCGCAGGGATTATTAACAGAGGAGGAAATAAAAGTAGCGCACAATAAATGCTTCACGAATGATGTGGCTCCGTGATTGCCGTGAGCGGGCCTTCCGCGTGGGTGGCGCGGGCTCACTGGCCTGCGCGTCGGGAAGGGCGTGAAAGAGCGCAGGGGAGATGCTTGCGAGGAGGAGTATGATGGAAAGCGCACAAAGATTGCCTGAGGGGAGATAGGACCAATTACGCAGGAAAGAGGCAATAATGAAAAAAAAAAAGACAGCAACAACAGAGGTTTGCATCCTGTGGGGAAGAGGTAACACGTGGAACGTGCGGCAAGGATGGAATTTCGCGAAAAGAGAGAAGGAGGAAGATGTAGTAAGACATGCGAGAACTCGACTCGTCAGGCGCAGGGAAAGGAGAGAAAGGCCCCGGAATGATACATAATGGCTGGAAGTAGATTGTGCATAGGAAGCACGAGGAGAAGACGAAGTCAACGGACGAGAAGCGGAGAGAATGGACGGAAGAGACGAAGGGCAGTAAATGGGGTGAACAAAGAGCGAAATGAAAGGAGAAAAGGAGAATGAGAGAGAATGCGAGCCACCTGCCAGAGTGACAAAGTAGGGCCCGTATTCGGTGGAGAGCGCGAGCATCAGTGTCGATGCCTCCCTTCGCAGAACAGCCGAATCCCGATTGGGATCCCGTTCCGCAATTGCGCGTATTTTTTGGACCACGCGATGGAAATTTGATGAGTGAAGGGACCAGGACTCGAAGGCGTGGCTCATGGGAGACAAGGGAGTAATCAGATCCGCTAGAGGAGACGCAGAGCAGACCAATTGAGTACGACAATAGCATCACCGCAGGACTCAGCGCCGGAAAACCAGAAGTTAAATAAGATGGAAAATAAGTTCAATCATAACATAGTCCTTCCGAGAACTGCGAGATCTATGACCCGAACGACCTGGAATGTACGAGTGCTTAGCATCGGGAAGTCCGTGAGAATGCCATAGATTCTGAGAGAAAAGCAAGACAGGCGTAAAGTTCGAGGAAACAGGAATGACCAAAAAGAAAGGATGAGGTGAGAGGACTCGCACAAAGTTGACTAGAAGTGGAACAAGAACGAGGTGGCATGAGCGTTCAGGACAAAGATCCCACGGCCGTGGCGGGCCGTGTATTGTTTGCTGATGCGTGACGTAGGGCAGCTAACTCTCCGCCACCTTGCAGTCATGGAGGAGCCAAGCGTTGGTTGTAATCTTCTGTACTTGAACTGGCTGCATTTGCGCACCGAACTGTATTCCCTCAGCGCGTCTTGGCTCTGCGTCGCACCATCTTCTCCCTGGAACCGACACCGGTTACTCGTGTTGCCGTCCTCGCACATCTTGTCCGCACCGCGCCCCCGTACCCTCTTTGCGCAACCACAGACTCCCCGCCCGTCTTCCACCAGGCTCCGCATCCGCGACTGCGGGTCCCCTTTGTGCCGCCCTCACCCTGCCGCCCGCCGATCCCAGCCTATGCGCGGCCGCCGCCGACCATCTACGTCTCCCCATCGCATCCCCGTCTCTGAGAGCCCTCCGGGGCCCCGTCATCACCCCTGCGCCTTCGTCTCGCCAGTGCCAACGAGTTCCGATTCTCGACCCGTGCGCGCACTGATGTCTCGCGTAATCGGAGTGACTACCGGTCTCACGCGGGGAATTCTTGGGTTTGGATTCGAATCAGGAGGCGTCGTCTTCCCTGCGATTCTCCTTCCTGCGGAATCCCGGGGCGTCGGAGCTGGATGTGGACGTTGTCGAGGGGCAGAAGGAGATGGGGGTAATAGTGGGGTTGCTTATTTCGGCGCCGTCTGAGTGGGCGGGGGTGATACCAGTGCCGCAATTCTTCTGGCAGTGTGCACGTCGTTGGTACGGATGGTGAAATCACGCGCACCTCGGCATCGCGTTCGTTTCCTATCCTCGGGTGTGCCTTCTTCCCTCCTTCTCTGTTGTCGTCCTTACTGACATTCTTCTTGCACCCATCCATTTCGCAAGCAGCGCGCCGCCGCTGTCGGGGCGGCTCTAGGCAAACACGCTGCATATCGGGACTATAGCGTCGGATTTTTCACTAGTGTGTGGATATACATCTTTTTTTCTTTCTATCCGGCGCGCACGGACCTTATCCCTCCGACCGCGCTCATGTCCGCCCTATACGCCCTTGTTGCACTCGCGCCCCGCCTTTCCCCCCTTCCGCCCGCTCCATCTTGTCGCTCTCGCCGTCTTCTGCCACCCCTCCCTGGTCCATATTCGCGGCATCCATCACCCCCTTTCCCTCCGTTCTGTTTCTGCGCGTCGGCGCCAACTGGTCCCTTCTTTCCATGTACTCACGCACGCAGAGCAGAGCGCGCCGCCATTCATTTTTTTCCTCCGACTCAGTGCCTTGTACGGCCCACCGAATATTCTCTTACTCTTCCCAGCAATAGAACGTCGTGGTGGAGGCGGGGATTTCGGCGTCGTCTTCGGAGCTTCAAAGCCCGTGCAAGTGGTTCCAGCACCGCGTTTCTGGCGGTGTGCACGTCGTTGCGACAGGTGGTGGACGGCGGGAGCTCGAGCGTGAATCGGCGTCCGCGGGCGGGGAAAGTTGTCGTAAGCACGGGAGCGGGTGGTGGTGAAGGCTGGGCGAACTGCGCAAGATGGTGGGGGTGCTTCGAGGTCGCGTAGAGGCGCGCCATCCGCGTCAGTTTCTCATCCTCAAGCGTGCTTCCTTCCCTCCTTCTCTGTTGTCGCCCTTACTAACATCTATCTTTCTCAAGCCTACCCATAATGCACCACTCTCGGCAAACTTGCTCCGGCGGGAGGTTCGTCCTTTTTCGTCAGAGTATGTTTTTACCTCTTGCTTTTTTTCTGTATCCGCGCGATGCAGAGCGCACCGGTGTCCGCGTAGCCTATTAATTCACTCCTCCTACGCGCATAGGCGCCATTGCGCGTTGGCGCTCATTAACTCCAACCCGCTCTACTGCACTCGCGCACCGCTTTTTCCCTTCCCTATCCCCCGTCCCGTCCCTTTCGCCATCTTCTGCCACCGCTCCCTCCCATTTATCAACTCTGCGCGTCAGCACCAACTTATCTCCTTCCAGTTTCTCGCGCACGCAGAGTGCGCCATTCATTTTTTCCCTCCGGTACATTGCCTTGGACGGCCACCGAATATTATCTTGCTCTTCTGGACGGAGGCACGACGCGGATCTGCTGCCACGTTCCCATTAACATTCGACCGATGTTACACTCGTTCTGGTCCCCGGGATATTGACGACATGTGGCGTTGTAGTCTCTGTAATTCAACAATTCTCTGGGGATCCTCGTGTGGGGCTGATTACTTCAAATTTGCATAGCGCACCCACTCAATTCATTAATGCCCACGCCGCCGCTGCATCTTGGTCGTTCGCTTGCCGGTGCGCTCTTGTCCATTCGGCTGTGGGTTCTGTGCGTAACTGACTCTAGCGTCGTCCGCACTCTACCAATGCTGTGATGGAGAGGCTGATGTCGGACCAGCGCCGGGTCGTCCGCTTTCTTTCCGGCTTAGCTCCCGTACTTACGTGCCCTCGCCAGAATCCTCACACCGGTTGTGAGTGACTCCTATTACCTTGGTATGTTCTTGCTCGAATCTCTCCTTCGCACCTCGCTTATCTCAGACCTCAATATGAGTTACAACGCGATGTAATTATGACACGCATTTGGCCCCAGATGATTCGGCGACTTAATCCTTCTTCCCGTACCCCACGATCCAAAGAGAATCGGGTCAGTTATATGTATGGGTCCGTCTTCTATCCACAGGCCTTCACATACCCTCAATATCATTAAACTTCCGAGGCCATGATTCATCGTCCGTATGTCCGATCCCTAGTCTTTGGTTTCATCCGTTTCATTTTGTTTCGTCTTTATCTATTTCGCTTCTTTTTCATGGTCTGTTCCTCGTGCGTTCCTTTCTCTGTTTCTTGGCGTGTTGCTCGGCCATTTACCGGAACGAGCGAGCCATTTATAGGCCAGGAAAAATGTGGCGCTAAGTCTTGGAATGGAGAGGGGATGTGAGAGACTCACCTGAGCTGGAATCGGGCCAAACCAATAAGAATTCGGGCAGGGCCATGATGAAATGAGCGCCTCAACGTACCTGAAACTCCGATAGTATCCCCAAACCGCCCTATTCTCTTCAATACACCCCTGCCACGACCCCCAAACGCAGACGACGATGAACGAACGAAAAGCGAGCGGCTGAGGCACGGACGACGGCGGCGCTTGGCTGGCGCTTGATAGGCGGAACGGGGAATGATAGTGGGCCAAAATTTTGACTTGGAGAGGACTTTTTGGAGTCGTCCGAGGGTGTCTACGTTTGGGTATCGAGTATGGCCAAACCAGGGCACAGAAAAGGAGCAGAACGACAGCGGCGAACAAAAAGTGCACAGGAAGGGCAGTTCTTGACGGAGAGAGATGTGGGAAGAGAGGAAATGGAGAGGATGTGGCCTAGAGTCTAGTTGTGGCTGTGGGAAGACGACTCCGAGAGCCTCCGCTTGTTTCGAGACAATACCGTGTGCAGAGGTTGATTTCTGATGCGGAAAAGGCGGACTGGGTTGCATCGTCAATGTGGTGTCGCGGGAAGAAGGCTGAGAAGCCAGTAAGCATGTGTATACAGCCATGCTGACATGATGTTACGGTGGGCGGGTGAGGTATACGGAGGAGCGCGACTGGAATTATGCGGTGGCAGAATATTTTCACGCGGCGTGCTAGAGATCTCACTGCGTTGAGGCCGCATGTAGTCACAGGGTATGGCTACGGGGGTAGACAAGGGCGTAGACACGGGCCTATGTGTACATGGGCCTAATCATATAGACACAGTATGTCTACGCCTATCCAAGCTGTGTCTACCTGCGACTACCTTGGTAGACCCAGGGTAGCCTTAGGTACACCAAGTTGAGAACCTTTTGTGAACTTCCGTTAACAATGGAAGGCTTATAGCAGTATTTGCCAAGTACTTGTGCACTGATTCTCAGTTTAGATTTCGCTTAGATTCTGATGTGGGCATGATTGCGGATAAGGCTCCAATCATTTCCGTTCGCAAACGGTTGCGAATGGTTAAAACCGTTTTTATTTCCGTTTCGTTCACGGGGCTTGACAAACGGTTCCAAAAACGGTTTGCAAACGGTTTGTGCCCCCCTCAAGTTACAACCCCCAATTGAGGCATTAACCCACCTACAATATCCTCCAGTGGTGCACAGAAGTAGTGAGTGCTAATAAAAACCAGGGCTGGCTTTGCCCCAATCGCGTGGCAGTTACAGACCTGATTGTAGGCATGTGAGTCTTGCGCGTCAAAGTTGGACAATACTCCCCTGCATCCAAAATGCTTACCAATCATGCTTGCATATTGGGAATCCTTGTTGCAATAACATAGCCGTGTCGTACGAGACAAGCACGACAACACATACCCCGAATATAGCTAGGATACCGCACTGGCTCAAAACTACCGTTTGCAAACCGTTTATAACTGTTTGTAACGGTTTCTATAGCGTTTCCGTTTGGTTTTAGGGGCGCTCAATTCTTAGTTCAGTTCGTCCGTTCGTCAAATTAATTCATTATTTGTTCATGTAAACAAAGTACAAATAAAGTCACGCCTGCCGGTCCGGGGCCCGCAAACAGACGGAGAAAAAATCAGCGGACTTGGGTATCAAGTTATAGGCCCCCCTGAATCCAGTGTTTGCCATTTCTTCTGCAATTGTGATCCAATTCAGAGCAGAGAGCTCGAGGATCTCGGAGTTATCCTCTGCTATCAAACTCATCTTCATCAATGAATAGATCAAGATCAGGGGCGTCTTCGAGCGCGATTGAGGCCGCAAGAAGCCCTTCCACAACATGGCATCCGATTGAGTCTGCGCTTTCGTTGGATGCGGCATCAGAGAAGAGCGTGGCTGTATTTGTACTTTGTTTACACGAACAAATAATTAACGGACGGACGAACTGAACTAAGAATTGAGCGCCCCTTTTCTCAGATTCGCAAACGGAAACGGAACGGTTGGAGCCTTAATTGCGGACATTTTGACATGTTTGGCTCCTTGATGCGGCGCGCTAGGCATTTCAAACACGCTCTGCATACAGAGTGTAATTCAATATGCATACATAGACGGACATCAAACCAATGTATTCACGCCTGTGACTACGTGTGACAGCCTCGGTCGAACCAAGCTAAACCCAGGTAAAGCAGATATATGTCGACCCCCCTCGTTTACCAGGGGTAGACCAATGTAGATCCACGTAGCCTACCCTGCTACGAGGTTTAAGATTCTAATGGAGGAAAGGCATCCAATCTGCCATCGAACTTTCCAGCGGCGCGTATATTACTCCGTTGCGCAGTGTTTTGAGCTGATTTTGGATGTGGTTAAACAATGGGTATAGGCTCATTATGTAGGGGGGGAATGAGTAGCTGTGGATGCAGACTTTTTTGGAACGAAATGAATAGATACTCGATGTCTTGGACCTTGGGAAAACCGAACAGACCGGTTTCCGGGGCGGCGGATAGAATTCACCGTATAAGTCGAGGGGAGTGTCGGAAAAAGCTGAATTTTTTATCAGGGGAGGGGGATATGCCCACACGGCCCTATGTCGGAAAAATCCCATTTGGCTTTGATCGGTGTTGAACCCATTGCAAGCCGTTACATGGTCCAATGGTTTTAGCTGGCTTCCAACGCACAGGTCGGAATCTCAAAACCACTCCCAATCCATGGTAAGGGTTCCAAGCTGTACCATGGTCCGAGGGTGATATAGAAGCTTTCAACTGGTTCTGTGAGCCTCAAACTCTCCGACTTGAGCATTAATTAATATTCTAATAATTTGGAAATAAATTTCAATGCAACACAAATGGTAGTAGAAATATTTATATTCAAAAATATCGAGTACAGGCTAGATACGAGTACGAGATCTATCTGGCCACCAAGATCAATATCATAAATAATGAAGTGAACACTGGTCAACATACTAAGTAAGATTCAAGGAGCCTGTAATATTAATAAACATGCGAAAGTCAGTGAGAGAATGACTCAATGAGGGCGCGAGTACGTACTGTACGTTCGCTTTTGTAGTTAAGGATTTCTGTGAACATCATCATGGGAGCATCATGTGAGCGGAAAGATGCAGGAGCTCTAATGAATTAGTTCATTTAATAGCGTGAACAGACCCACCTTGTACAAATGAAAGCGAGGATGGGTGTAGGGGATGGTGGTGGGAGGAAAGGAAGAGAGGTGGAGTAACGGCGTCACGGTGTGGTAGTTGATATATGTCAGGCCAAAACAATGACGTCACTCGCTCCACTCACTCGGCACGACTCAAACAGCGGCAGAAATTTACAACGCGCAAAGTCACCTCTTCGCCAACCTCCCCGCCGCACGGAATCCGAAATGACGCATATTTCCGACTCGGAAGTTCGTCGGAACCCGAACCTGTGGCGGGAAGTGTGCCTACTCAGCGATCACGGCTCCCCGTCTTATAACTCCTCCGCGCCCGATAGTATGCATTACACTATTGACTGTATTGATGAGGAAATGTATCTGCAAGTGAATAAAATTAATTTTACATTCCTCTTTCTTCTTTTCTTCAGCTCAAAATATTATATTTATGACAGGAGCCTTCAGACGGCATGGCACTACTTGCAGCTAACATCAAGCCTTCGGACGCCTTGAGACCGGTTCTAAGTCTCTCCGCCGCGTCTTCAAAACACTCTGAAGCCACCCCAAGGTCGCATGCTGAGCCATGCCGTTGCAAGCTAACCGGCATTTTTCCGACATAGGGATTCAGGATCACGTAGTAGGCAGTTTTCTTAAGTTAGCCTGAGTGCGGACATGCAAAATCTGGATTATTCTTAAATGCGTCAGCCAGCATTTCAAGTCGGACTGCTTAAAGAAGGACGGTCTATGAATTCAAAAAAAAGAGACTAAGACATCGGTTTGAGAGCTAGTTGATTTAAAGGAGGCGTTCGGGTTGTGGGGGTGGAATCGGCATCGGAATCTTCATCCGGACCCTGGCTGGCGGATCCTGGCTCCTGCTCCATCCTGGCCTTCTTGGAGGGATGTCCCTCAGATTCCTCGGGTTCCTCCTCTGCTGGCCTCTTATGCTGCTCCGAATCGGCCTTGGAGCTGTCCTTGGTGGCATCGGACGACTTGTTGCTGCATTCTGCACGGCAAGTTAGCATAGGATTCCGATCCTTGACCTCGACATACTCACCATTGACCTCGACATGCTCACCATAGTACTTTCCGACTTCGTACTCAGAGGCATACGATACCGGAATCCCACGTTCTGGGAAGTTGTTTAAAACCATCTCCCAGGTGGCCTTCTTCATCTTGTGGGTCTCATGCTTGTGTTCCACCGCAGCGAGATCTTCATGAACCTCTTCAGCTACCTGAAAATTGCCATGAGCAAGGATGTATCCAACGCAAGAATAAGGCACTCACCACCCAGAAGTTCTCAAGCACAAGGGAAAGCGCAGGATGAAGGGCTAACAAACCAGTTCGCTTATCCTCTGCATCCTCCCCATCCTCGTCTGAGTCGGAGCCTGAATCTGAGTCTATGCCCAGCATCGGAACGCCGCAGACGCCCGATTTGTTCAAGGTTTTCACCAGGTTGGTGAATGCGCCGGTGAGGGTGGAATGGAAGCGCTGGTTCTGAAGGTAGGCACGTAGGGTGGGGACGTCCTGGTCCACCGTTTTCCGAAGGGGTTCGGTGCTCGGAGAAGGCTCCTGTTTATACCAGAAGTCCCACTGGTGCAGGCCTGCGGTTGATGTGATCAACGAATGCAGCTTGGCCCTGAAGGCCAGCAGGACATTCGCTTCGGTCTTGATGAAGGGGTTAATCATTGTCTTCAAGGTCTGATAGTCACCCCAAAGCGCCTGCGAATACCGCAGTCTTAGAGGTTCGTTGTTGTTGTTGGCGGGGCTCATGAGAAAATTGTGAGTGCTCCATTCGAACCCACGCCTGAAGTTGGGGTGCTTCCGGAAAGGGTGGTGCCCGTCGTCCTCGTAGATCGTGTCTGGACACTGTTGGCAGTGGCGGGGGACAACGTCGGCCTTTCTGAAAGTGGGTCTGCTCGCTTTCTCCGTATCGTATGCTTGGTCGCACCACTTCTTGAGTGCTATCTTGATAATTGTCTCGTAGTCTTCACCAAATTTTTCCGCCTTCCCACTCAAGGCTGTTTGGATCTTGGTGCCATACTTGAGCAATGCCACTATCCTGTGTTCGAGGATAAATGAATCAAGCTGACAGCATTAACTGTGAGCCAAGATGTGGAAGAAACAGTGGATTTGATACTCACGGCCAGCCACAAACGAGCTACCTCCTCTGTAGCACGAGATGCTTTGGTATCAGGAGACCAGTAGACCATTCCCGACCTGGGATAATCTCGGTGGCTCCAGTCTCCGTCAGGGGCACCGAAGTGCTGGAAGTAGGAGAGGTGGTGCAAAATCAAGCATGTTTCGGACGGTGTAGCAACTTCACTGGTCGACTTTGACTTAGTCCCAGAACGCTGGGATTTGAAGTCAGTCAGCCCGGGGACCATCCACAATCCCGTCTGTTTCTTTAATGAGACCGTAGCATTAAAGAAAGAGGAGCAAAGCAGACGCACCAACGATAGAGCGGGCGTAAGTTCTTTAAAAATTCCAAAGAGACCACGCTGGAAGCCTGGCGAAAACATCGGCATCTTGCAGGGCATCTCGGGGAGGAAAGGATAGCAAGTCATCCGCTGATCCTGAAGAAGATGCTTTAGCTTGGTTTCGACGTGCTTTAGGATCTTGATCTCCGGCTCCTCCCAGTTCCCGCCTTCGACCTCTGTCTGCACAAAATCCTCCACTGATTTCAGAACCTCCTTCTCATACTCCTCCATCGCGTCGCTCCAAGTCTTGCTATCCCGGAGCCCAAAATAATCAAGGTTAATTTTCAGATGCGCCTCGAACGCATCATCGAAAATTTCAGCAAGCTTGTTCATGATGACGGGGTTCCCTAGCTGGTCAATTGACTGGCTGGGTGACCCATTTGCAGCCCTGGTGAACGTCGCAGCAACCCGTTCACTGTACATGCTAGCAGGAACATCATTGATACTCTCTCCCTCGCCGAGTATGTTGAAAATCGAAGACGTAACATATATTAATTGATAGTAACCGCCCCTGATGAAGGGCTCCAAGAGCTAACGTGTGTTAGACAGATCCAATGCAGACAAAGGGTCCTACTCACCCCCCAGCTGGTTTTTTTCGATTCAAGCATCTGGCCGGGAGTTAGGCCGTTGACGGCAAATACATCGATGCCGTGAACTGAAGCCAGCAACTCCACGACATCCTTGTGCTTGTATAAGAGCGTCGAGACATCCCCAGGCATCCCAGCCTGTGCAAATGTCAAGAGGGTGCTCCGGTCTTCTGGGCTTTGGCACCCAGCAAGAGTGCGGGCTATGTTATTAAAGTGGTGGACGGCGGTATCCGCGTGGCTGCTCAGAGAGTTGTTGCTGGAGAGCTGCATTAAGACCGTCTGGCTCTTCTTGGGGTCCTTAGCGAATTTTTCTTTAGGACGTATGAGCGCTAAAAGAAAGAGGACAGACGGGAAGAAAAAGAAATACCGTCATAAAACCCCACAAGCCACACCCCTTTATCGTTTAAGATCGTCTCCAATTCCTTCTTTGTCTGCAGGTGGTTTGGGTTCGTCGGACTTTTCTGGAGGAGCTTTTCAACTTTCTTGTATTCGTTGTAAGTATCTTCGAGAAGCTCCTTCACCAACTCCCTCCTATGGTAGCCTGCATACATCTTTACCTGAGCGCTAGAAGCACCCTCCTGCCATTTGACTTGTTGGAAGGGGCCATCCACGTTCTTGGACAGTGTCGTGAGGTCAAGGAGCGTGGGGTTCACCCCAAATTTTAACGCATGCACAGGAGCGCTCCTCAGCAGTCCCTCGCCGGTCTGTGCAATCAGGCGGAGTCGCTCCAAGGCCTTATTTTGTTTCGGCCGCTGCAGGGGTCCAAGAACGATACTAGGTCCATTGATACCTAGCTGAGGTGCAACGACGGAGCACATGCCATATCCAAGGAAGAAATCATCGCTAATCAAGCCCTGCGGGTCGGCCAAAGTCGGTGCAAGCTGCGACAAGTTTCTTTAAGCTGAGAGATGCTGTAAAGAACTCAACTAACGCACCGCCTCCGCCTTTTTATCTTCTCTGGCCTTTTTTTTCGCCTCTTTCGCCTCCTAGTGATAAGTCAGATAACCAGTGTCATCGGTCATGCGAAAAACACAGACTCCGTCGATTGCCTGAGGGTATTCTTTAGTGTGTGCGCTCCATTAAAGAAAGTTGACTTACGGCTGCTTTGCCTCTGCCTTTCCTAGCCTGCTGTTTGCATTAGCGTTCGAAACCTGTACCATGCATGGCGTGAAAAATACACACTTCGACCTTGCCATCGTTTGAATGAGGAAACTCTTTAGTCGCGGCGCTCTGTTAAAGAAAACTGAACTTACAGCTGCTTTGCCTCTGCCTTGCGTAGCCTGCTGTTTGCATTAGCATTTGAAACCTGTACCACGGGCGGCATGAAAATACACACTTCGACCTCGCCATCGATCGGCTGAGGACATTCTTTAGTGGGTGTGACGCGTTAAAGAAAAACTGAACTTACGGCCGCTTTGGTTTTGCCTTTCTTGGTCTGGGGTTTCCATTAGCATTGGATCATAATAGAGCCAAACAGGTCCAATCTTACCTTGCCTTCGGACATGGTGGGGGGAGTAGAGAAGGAGGGGTGCGAATTAAGCGAGAGTTGCTGCCTTATATATGAAACCTCCAACTCCGCCGTCAAATTGGCGCCAACATTTCAAGTAAGCTTCACCGCGCCAACATTTTTCACATGATGCACAGTCCCTTACTATGCCTCGTACATTCCTCCACATCAAACTGTCTCCACATTCGGTCACATCAATCTCCTGCCGACATTCAGCAGGCGCACTGTCCCCTGGTCAAGAGCTACATTTGGTCCAATTGCCAGCCGCATTTCTGAACACTCGCTGGTTGCGCCAATCTTTCAAGTAAGCTTTGATTTTGATCAAAAATCTCGGCGGCGGTACGTAAAGATCTTGGTTGTACTGCACAACGCCTCATCCAGTCCCAGCCGCAGCACCACCACCGCGATCTACGACATTGATCATGCCGATCGACCGGAAAATGAGCCACTTTCCTCTCGCTAGCGCTCTAACTCGACGACATCCTTTCGGCCAATCACCGCCTCTCATCAATTCACGTCGTTTCCTTTTCCGTCACCTTCACTGGGCACGCTTTGCAAGCAATCCCCATCGCCACTAGCACTTCGAATCCCAAGCTTGAGTTGTACCCGCTGCCCACCATCCTTTCGCACCTGCCAGCACTCCCCGCTCTCACCCACCCACATGCTCCCGCCCGCCCGCAACTGTTGACCTGCCCGCTCCCGTTCCCACCCATGAATTTTTTGGAGAATAACCTAGTTGAATGAGCAGGTGGGCGGCTTCCTCTTACATCTTTCCGTGTTAACATTTTACCATGAAACCAGTTAATATAAATATATATCTATAATCTCATCATAGACTTCGTTGAAAAACCACACAAGGTACACCAACCTTGAACTTACAGCAGGAAAAATCCAAATCATAGAATAAATGAAACTCTTTAAGGGTTTACAGCCAAGAAACATATCTGGAGGACGATTCGGATGGAATAGCTCAATCGTTTCATAGGCCATGCAAGTAAAGCATTGAGCAACGCCAAACTTGTTACTCGGACGCAGGGAGTCAAACTCCGTGCTACCAGCTACTCGTAAGCCCATATGGTGTCTGTGTTCTGTTAACTACGTCCGATTTATTGCTGCGCTAATCCGCAGATTAATGGGAGTGCACACGGGGAATAGAATTGGCCGTGGGGGGACAGCATATTGATCGTCGGCGGCCGGTACTGTGGGCCGGATTCGTGATGCAGCCGAAATGTGGTGTTCCTGATCTGGGCCATCCGATTTTTTTCTTTCAGATACCCTGGTGCTCCGGTCCCTCTCCGCTGGCTCACATTACCGTTGTGTACCACTGCCTGCTGCACAGTGCACCGCCCTGGGTTCTCAAGGAGCCGGGGCAGCCGCTACACAGAAGAACCCCAGGGCAGTGTACTGTGCAGGCGGCAGCGGTGACGAAACAAATAATGCTGCCAACACCAAAGCGATCTGCGCAGCGACCGTTGGGGGAGACGGGGAAGGCTTAGGGACTTAAGGCGACGATGAAGCGAACGATCCTCGGCAAAAAGGAAACGATGTTCGCCACAAAAGAAGAAAATGAGAGAATGGGAAGAAAGGACAAGAGAATAATGGAAACGAGAATAATGAAGGAGAGAACGAAGAAACCAAGAGCGCACCGCAGCATTCCACGCACCCACAGTCCTAATCAGCAGCTCCTCAATTAGTGCCGAAAGGACGAAAGAAACTAAGCATGGATACACCACAGTATTCCACGCAATCGGTCCTAGCCAGCATTAGTGCGGGGTGTACCGGCGGGACCGTGCAGTCGTTCGTTCTCTGTGATGGCGAAGTGTGAGTATCCGATAAAATTCGCAAAAGAGTAAATGATATCGTGATGGATGGGACGAAAAGAAAAAACGGAAAGGAAGAGTAGACTAAGGAGGTAGATATATGCGGTGGGAGGGAAGGAACAAAACGAAGCCGAGGGGGCTTTATCAGATGGGGATGGGAAAAAAAGAAGAGAAAAGGTCAGGGTATAACGTGTACTCGTCGGTATGTGGAGAGAATTTGGGATATGAAGTGAAGTAGGGGGTGTGACAGCGATGAACGTCAAATAGAATCGAAAGTTCGCGGACCACGAACGCACGCGGCAATGTGAAAAGCAGCCGGTACACGCACCCCCCAAAAAAGAAACAAATCAAATAAAGCATGAAACCACTCACATGGACCAACAGCACCCTCCTTCCCGCCTACTCCTCGCGTACCCCAAAATAAACTACGTGCGAAAGTCAGGTACAAATAAGCGAAGAAAAGAAGGAAAAATAACGTACTGGTCGCATAAGTACCGCGTGCTCGGACTTGGATGCGACTACGCTTCAAGATCGAGTCAAATTGAACATAGATAGAAAACAAGACAACGTAGGTACACTAGGCTGAGCGTGTGGGCCAGAGCACAGGCATGAGCATAGACGGTGGAGGAGGGGGCACCGTCCACTTCAGAGATAACGGAGAGTGTACTTGATGCGAGAGGGGAGTGTAGGAGAGCCTGTGGAGGTGTCGCAAGGTGTGGGAGTGATAGATCGAGTGGCGAGTATACGCGTGTTTGTGCGCGTCGGGAACGGGTGCCGAGGAGATCGCATCAACGGCACGGAAATTCTCGAGGTTGAAAGGCGTTACACTGAAGGGACGGGTGCCCTCGATGGACCTCCTTGGAGTGGGTGTCCTGGTAGGCTTATAACAATGTACATTTTGGTGCATCAACGCATCACTGCCACCATTTAGCCAGCACTTCGGCCATCTCGGCGTATGTAGATGAACTCGGTTTTGTAGCGCCATGCACCCTGGACCAAAGTGTCTATAAACATTGATGGTTGGATGCTTCTCCTAGCATTCAAATGAAGCGAAAATACCACATATTTCGCACGAAAATAGTACATGAGCCGCAAGGAAGTAAAAGTCTGGAACAGCGCAGTCGGATGGAAAGACGCGGGTCCGGGAGATAAACGGTTCATCAAGCAGGGATGCCGTCAAACAAGAGAAAACAAAGGACTGCATGCTGGCGTGAAGATAGAAGCCCTGGGGCTCGATGGCGGCAGGCGCCGCATGCGAAGCAGAAGCAGAAACGGGAAGGTGGCCTGCAGCCAGTGTGGATCAGTATTCTTGGTGTTTTGGGGATCAAGAGAGATGGTGGGGAACTGCCAGTGAAAAGCAAACAGCAAAAAATTTCAGTCAAAAGAGAAGTTTGACAGCGAGTAAGTGGGGTGGAAAAGAATCAAAAATAGTATACCGACAAAGACGGGACAAGCCCGACAGGGAGAACCGCAAATTTTGGCAAAAATGGATGGTATTTGCTGTGGGATCACCCGGAGAGGCGCGCGATGTTGGTTCATAGAATAGTTCCGAATAAAGAGATCCAAATTGCCGAGAGTGTCCGGGGGAATATTTTATTTTACAAATACGCGATGGTTGAATTATTGCAGTGGGCTCGGTGTCCAGACCTTTAACCTTATTCAAGACATAGTAAATGCGGTCTTCTTTTGTTCCATTCACAACCGAATCCGGAAGTGTGGGACACAACCGCTCTATCTGGTCAATGAGACCCACGATGGTGGCAACTACGACGCGACTCACTCGATTTATTGACGATGGCCTGGTGTGCTGGATCTCGTGGCTCACCAGTACTGGGATTGTCGACTCGGCTAGATACGGTGCGCGCCCGATGTCCTCTGCGCGTTGGAGAGGGAATGGAATCCATTCCTAGATAGCAAGTAACTAGGTACAGGTCAATAGAGGAACAAAATAAGAAATGCGAGAGTCACTCACCTCAACACAAGTGGAACGAAGTCTGAAGGAGTCGACTCGAGCACACAGGATTTATACAACTACGAGGAAAATGTTATTAAACCGAAAGTAAAATACTAAATCAGCTATAGGACAAAGAACAGACTGCATTCTTGGTTGTGCAATTTAAACACGGCGATGTTCGGGTGCAAACACGGTGCCACGTAAGTTGTCCGCGACTGCGGCTAAAAGGTAACTAAAAATGCCGCCGGACCCGGAGACTGCCGATTTCAGTTTGATTCGGTTCAAGCCACGGCTCTGAGCCCTGGCTTTTGGCTTCACAAGTCTCAAGCCAAAGCCAAAGCCCTCACCAAGCCCTGTGGTTGGCTTGGCTTGGCTGACGAAGCCATGGCTTTGGCTTCCTGGCTTTTTGGCTTGAAGCCAAGCCAAGTACATCACTAAGCGGAGGAGTACGCAAGTTATTTTAAGTTCATCCGATGAAAATTGACAAAGAAAAAGAAAAAGTGTTAAGAGTTACACGCTCGCCGGACCTGCCTCGTCCCGCATAACGTTATCGTTCTCTCGCCACCGTCGACGATCCGACCCGTCACGCGCGGACACCCTGGTTTAGCTGCTCCCGGCGTGTATCCTCGTCCCCCGCCGCCGGCGCGCCAACGCTATCCAGAGCTGCTCGCGAGCTCGAGCAAGGTCAGGTCCAGAGCCTTCGACTCGTTACTATCGAGGGAGTGCTCCAGACGTCACCTTACCCGCGCCCTCGCCTCTTCTAAAGCACCCACAGTCACACCCTTCCGATGCCCCGTATCCCGCCCCTTTTCTCCACTCGAATAGTCACGCACGCCACGTGCCGCTTCCCGGGGGCCTTCTGCATTACTGACACACAGCCTGCCGCCGCCTGCGACTCCCAACGCATCCCGTGGGCTATCATGGCGACGCGCCACGCGCGCCCTTATCATCGCGCTCCCGTCGCCCGCCCCGCCATCGTCACGATCCATGCGCGCAGCTCGTCGTCGTGGATACCCATTTTCGTGGCGCCCTGCTGCCCGGATGTCTGTTCAATCGCGGACGTCCGCCTAGAGAGGTGGTTTGCGATGACGTCGAATCCGCCGTGCGTCGGAGGTAGGGAGAGCACGTCCGGTTGAGGCTTTGACACTGGAGGCGGGATGGGTTGTACATAACGTAACACATACCCTCAAAAAAAAAAATGTTTATCATGATAGATAAGATACGATAGGATAAGATCGGAACATAAGGTTTTGTTATGTTTGGGAACGACGAAATATCTTTCAGTTTTCAGCCTTGGGAGCCGAACATTCCAGGAGCATATCCAGTAGCTCGCAACATGAGCCCAAATATCGAAGCTTGCATGCACGCAACCCGGATTTCGACCAAGTAATAACGGAAATGATCATAATTTTTAAATAAAACGGAAGCTGTGATGGATCTCGTCAATTGCTATTTATGAAAGTCGTCTCGGTTCTGTGTACACTTGCTATTATGAAAGTTTTATGTGGAGAAACTACTTTTTGTTTGCACTGAGCCTGAAACAGCTACATACAGTCCTCTAGGCTCTGGCCCTAAAAAGATTATCACCGTTCCTTCGAAGCGATAGTAACTCGCGGTACTCGAGTCTCGTCTGGCCATAGTATTTTTCCCGAATATTAGTAACTAACTTACTACATGTATGTATATTACAAGTGTCCCCTCAATCTCGAAAAAAATTGGCCCCCTCAAAACATCCCCGGGAGGCAGACGTCCTTGATAGATGCGCCCACATGCACCGTGAACGTCCCCGCAGGCATGACCCACGTCTGCCCCACATCCCATACACTGCGAAAAAGTAACACGCATGAGCCAATAGGGGCAGTCAGAGTAGCCGATTATGCGTCGTTTATGGCCCACGATTATGGAAACGATTATCACTTTATTAAAGCGTGGGATAATCGAAAAAAATTCATAATCGATCGGACCGTAATCGCATAATCGACTCTGGAGGAGTTTAAGCTTCGATTAAACGATTTTTCTCGCCATTCATCGTCCAAAGAAGTACATAATCGAAGCATAATCGTTTCCATAATCGTTTCCATAAACGACGCATAATCGGCTACTCTGACTGCCCCTAATCACGAATGCGATGGCCAAACATGGATTTCGAAAACAGAGAGACACATCTCATCTCCCGTGCCGCCACCGTCATCGACATGCTCTTACTTGGGCCTGCATCCAGCACGATTTCTTCAAACCCGTGCAGCACCCGCTTTGGCTTGGCCGCCGTGGCGGGGTACGCGAGGCACAGCTGCGGGAGCTCCGTCACGGTGCCCTTCACCGCCATGCTGAACTTTACGAGGAGCTGGGACGTGCTTCCGGAGCCAGTGGGGGCGATGGAGAGTGCAGAGTAAGCGAAAATCTTAGGTGGTGTATGAGAGCCCGAGGCCGAACTCGTAGTGCGGCGTGAAGCCCTTGGTGTTCATATATCGCTAGTCGATCAGGAGCTGCTCGGTGTAGTTTACCTGTTGATGGTTAGTGAGTTAAAGGTTTAGGAAGAAATTTAATTTGTAGTGAACGTACGACGGAGAAGCCGAGGCTGTTGTACACTATCGAGGTGCCGTATACAGCTTCATCCTAGAGGAAAGCAAAATAAATCACACAAAACGAATTGATATTCTGCGAGAATAAATAAATATCTACATACCTCGTCCACGTGGATTCACCGCGCCGTACAAGACATCGACAATCGACGGGCCTGTCTGCTCCCCGGGGCTATCCAGAATATGGTAGGTAAGAATGAATACCCGTTCCTTGAGCAACGAACTTAACTCGTTAGAACCTGAATGACAGTTGAGCCGGGGTTGAGACAGTATTCACAGGTCTGTGGCAACACTCCAGCTCAAGCGCCGTTGACCGCAACAGGAGTGTGCAGTAACAAGTAGTAATTGGTATCAAGTCGTGAAGTAGAGCGAATAAGGATACATACCGTGGTTTCCGTTCCCAACGTCGTGGTGTTCTGTTATTGGCTGAATGTAGAATCAAGTGGAACGCGTACGCTTAGAAAACTGGGCCGGCGCAGTAATATTGTTCTCGGTTCAGAACTGATAGATTCGGGAGATAGAACCGGACTCGAGCAGGATTATCCTTGAATCGTAAAATACAGCGACAAGAACGAATAGCGAGCCGTTTTATAGCCCCATGCAAGAGACCGCCAGAATTCACCACAAAATATACGTTCAAGGGAATGTCGGTCAACAATCTTGGGCGGCGATTATCTTCTTTTTGGCGTCCCTGGATGTAAACGGTGGAGAATTCTGGCCAGGAGAATGTCATCCAAATAGAAACGTGCAAAACTTGGAGGGCAAATTAAATCTGACTCGTATCATTCTCAAAGGGGAACCAGTATTCGTTCAGTCTTCACCCTGAGGGTGAAGAGACGGGTGCGAAAAGCGAATATCTGTCAGAAATACCCAAGGCCGGGTTGTGAATAATGGCACCATTGAGATGCCAATGGCTACAAGTTGACTAGTACAAGGGGCCGACTCCGAGTCGGAGCTTGGAGTGGAGACCATCGGCCTGGGGAACCAGAGTGAATTGAGAAGGGAAGTTTTATGAGACTGGGATACAACAGAACCACCGCGCCTCGCCGCGTCCGCTTCAGCCACACGAAGTTGGTGTTGGCGGTATGAAGGCAAGACCGTGTCGGCATTTGTCGGCCGCGCGGAAGCTCTTGCCAAGCAGCAACACACTCAAAATCCGACCAAGGCAATGACTGAGAAAAAAATTGTAGACAGGCGCAAAAAAAGAAAGGATATATAGTTAGTTGCGGGGGTATCATGAATATGTAATGCATACAAAGCCTAGATACGTACGAGTCAAGTCGCGAAGAAAAAAATATAACTGAATAAAGACAAGTCGGTAAGGCCAAGACGCCAAAGCGCGTCGATAGAAAGAAAGGATTCGGTCATCGCTGGTGAGCACACAGCGCACGCCACCGTTCTGCGTGCGCCCCCCGCCCGTCGCGCGCGTGCGCGGTATGCATGCGCTGCCCCTCGCTGCGTCCCTGCGCTGGCGGGAGCGGCGACACCGTCACGTTCCGCTGGCGTTCCCTCTCCCACTCATCCGCGCGCTGCTGCTGCTGCCCATCGCTCGTAGAACCACCGACACCGACACCGGGAACGGATAATGCACGCTAGGCACCGGCACCGCCGCCGCCTTCTTCGTCTTGCTTTTCATCTCCTTCTCCTTCCCCTCCCTGCTCTTCCCACTAGCGCTCTTGCTCTTCATCACCGGCGGAGGCACAGGCGCAAGCGGCGACGGCACGGGGTCGACCCAGTCGTCCTCGATGTCATCGCCGTTGTCGTTCTCCCGCCCCGCATCCACGTCGACAAATACATCCTCCTCGGGAAAGGGCGATCCCGCCTTGCCCCTTTCCCCAGCGCCATCCTGCTCCTTCGATCCCCCGCTCAGATCGAAGTGCGTCGTGGTCGGCAGCGGCGTAATCGGTGCGACGGGGTCCACCTCCGTGCCTGCCTCCCTCCTCCTTGCTGTGCGTGCGCGCGCCTCGTCGAGTTCGAGTTGGAATGGTAGTGTGTCGAGGGGTGCGCGTGCGACGCGCTGGATGAGACGCCATGCGACGCGCTCAACGACGCCTTGTCGAAGAACGGCATGCTGCCCTCCCCGTCGTCCGCGATGGCAAAGATCGTCCGCGGGAGCTGCGCACACACACCATCCCAAATTAGCACCAATTCAAAAAGCGAGGCAAAGAACGCAAGACCTACCAAGGCGATCCGTCTCGTCAAATCCACCCACTCTGCCTCGTAGCGGCACAAGAACCCAATGAGCATGCTGGGATCCAACGGCATCTTGCACACCTTCTCGCAGCTGAAGATGCGCAGCTCCGCGGGCCGCCTCCTTCGCGCGCGTTATCCACGAGCTCGTCCTCTGTCATGGGTGAGCAGGCCGCGCGCACTGCGTCCCGCGGCTCGAGGGATCCGGCGGGCGGCTAGAAGGACCCTGCGCGTGACCCGGGGGGGGCCCAATGACGAGGATGAGAACGCCGCAGAAGGGGTGGGCGACAGGCGCAGCGGGACGACCGGGCGTGAGTGGTGCAGGTCGAGATAAAAGAGGCCTTCACCCTACACGCCGACAACGAGTACGAGGAGCTCGGATGCCCGCCCGCGATGCCGACGGATTGCGGGAAGGTGTAGAGCCTCTGGGGAGGGGTAAGTACGTGATGGTGAGATGGGAGCGGGAGGAAGGACTAGAAACCCTCACCTCGGATTCACGCCATCTAGCCCAAGCTGAATGCTCAGCAGCAGCAGCAGAAGACGGTCGCCCCACCGTTTCTGTATCGCCGGCGACTTGGCGCCGCTCGCACGGACGTGGAGCTCGCCATGCGATGCATGCAAGTGGCGCGACGAGGAGCTTGGGTCGGCGCTGTGCGAGGCGTACGGCGACGAGGCACACGACAATGACACGCGACGGGTGTATGCGAGGCGGCGTACACCTCCGTCTGGTGAAGCGTGCCGCCGGTGGCGATGGAAACACCCAGGCCGCAGGCGGGGGAGGTGTCGACGAGGGATCTGTGGGAAGTTAGCGTCGGGCTTTGGAGGACGAAGAGGGGTAGAAGGTGAAAAAGGCCGTGAATGGCGAGATCTGCGAGGGAATGGAGCGAGGAGAAGATGACGAGTAAGAAGGACGGCATCGCAAGGAGGTGAGTGGGGCGAAGCAAGCAGGAAAAGGTAACGGCACGGCGCAAAAAAAAACGAGGGAAAACTAGAAGGACCGCAAAGGAAAGCCCCCAAAACGCGATGAAAAAGCGGCACCCACCTCACAGCCCCGCCGCCGCGCTGGGCCCAACCACATGCCGACGTCCTTGCCGAACGGCTGTCGAGGAGCCCGGGAGGAGGCGCGCGGGGTGAGCGGGAGGAAGGCGGAGAAGATGCCAGAGGGGGGGAGGGATCTACGAAGGACGAGGTTAGTATGAGCGTGTGCAGGGAGATGATGGGCGGAGGAGGTTAAAGAAAAGAGAAGAGAAGAGGCAGGACACGCCCATCCATCTTTGCGAGGCCGCACGACGCAAAAGACGGCGAGCACGATTAGTGGCATCGTCGCCAGGCTCACGTCATTGACGCTCATCGCGGGCGCGCAGCTCGCGCCGGGCTGCAGTCCCATCGCCACGCGATACGCCGACTCCGGGCATCGCCAACTATCGCTAGCGCCGGCACCAGCAGCAGAATCGAAAGCGCCGAGTATCCGCGTCAAGCAGGAGCACGAGCGCGGGGGGAGTACACGAAAGGCGCGAAGGGCACGCAGCTCGCGAGGGCTGCGTCAAGGATACGCCGTCGAAACATCGCGTCCCGGACACCAGCCGACCTCAGAAGGTCGAGACATCCTCCACGGGCATAGAAAGACGGAAAGATATCTTCCAAAAGACATCGCGCGCGCGCTGATCGCACCGATCCCCCGATTCCCAAGAGAAAGAATAGAGATATTGACAAAATAAAGCGATGCGTCCCAGGACGCACGCACGACAGGCCCGTCGTCTGTGTCGAGCTCGCGGACAAGCCGGACGTCCCTCCCCGCGTGGAGGCGCTAGCGCGAAAGAAAGCCAAGAGAAAGGGTTAAAAAGATAATCCCGCCCGCGCAAGTCGAGAGTGGCGCGCAACGACGCGGTGCGACGCACAGAATCCCCGTCCGCCACCCCAAAGAAAAAGAAAGAAAGTCGGGGCGGCACGTCAACGCAACAAGAAGTCCATGCCAACGAAAGAAATCCGCCCCAGAAAACAATCCGACGCCTAAGAAAGGAAGAAAAAGGCAAAGACCCACCTCTCGCTTCACCACCCGCGCCCACCCGCCCCACCACCGCCGCTAGCAGGCTCTGCCCCCTCCTGAGCATGCACCACCCGCGTCGCTCGTCCACTTCTTATTCGCGCCTGGCAGCGACAGGATCGATGGGAGGGGCCACCATTCGTTTTTACTCATCGTGCTTGTTGCTGGAGTGCGTGCCGTACGAGTACTAGTGCATAGACCCAGATAAAGGCAACGCGGGCCCCGCGGATACGACGCGGCGGACAACGTGCGCAGATGGGACGACGCGGTCGAGTGCCACGGGAGCTACTGCTTGAGGAAAGTTCGTCGGGGAATGTCCTGCCGTAGATGGATGGAGAAGCGAGTGAGAAGCCATGAGAGCGATTAAGGCAGGTTTGTTTGACGCAGCCTTGTGATATAAACAACGCCTCGACTGCAACACTCCGATATTCTCTCTTCCAGGCAAATAACTTGTGTCGTAGGAGAATCCAAATACAGCTACTAGCGCCTTATAATTCCCCTTCTCCCGGGGGCGCGCAGGCTCCAATCTCTTCACATGCAACCCGGGCGCGGGATCCCTCGAGTCTCTTCGGCAGCTGCTCCCGTCTCTGTCCCTACTCAAGCTGGCGCCGTGGCAGAATAAGTCTCTGGCCGCACCGCCAGCGGCCTCCACACTCCAGCAGCCTCAAACGTAGTCAGTGCAATGAAATTATGAATCTGGTAGCGCCGATGAAGTACCTAGCTTAATCGGTGATTTTATGCATTTATTACTGAATCCCAATCACGAAGTCCACAAATTTGAAGCGCTGATCCGTTCGAACGCGGGATCTGCGCAGATTGAGCCACTTGTAGGTCTTTCTGGACACCTGTTCAATTTATACCGATGTGTCTCCACAGCAGCTCAAGATGTCACCAGAAATGGCAAACGAGCTGCGGAACAAACCCTCAGAGGTGTGGGACTTCAAGTCAGTGCCTTTCGCCTTAATTAATCGCGCTCCTCTAACTCCCTTTTAAGACTAGAGTACCTGCACGAGACGGAACACTGATTGTGACCTACCCACCGCTGTCCACGAATCTTTCGGGACGATGATGAATGTCTTCACGGACATCGCAACTCGCGATAAGTCTTTCATTGTCGGGAATAACACTGAAATCTCGATACCGGGCACCAGGCGTAGACGCATTCCCGACCTCGTCTTCGGGAAAGAAGCTCCTGGGCCCAAGCGTTGCCGGAATATGGCATTATCGTCGAAGCCGGCCATTCTTAGCCTGTCCCGGACTTGGATACGAAAGCTACCGCATGGTTCGCAGTACCGACCGTGGAACCGATATCACGATCAAGTTTGTCTGTGGCCAATTTGCAAATCCAAAGACTAAATCCCGTGCCCCAAGTCCTGTCGATCTCGCCACATTTAATTCTCCAAAGACTGGGCCCTATGTTTAGGCGACGTGGTGTATGATGGGCACCCCTGGGCGCACGCCATTGAAGCTATCCAGGTGGATATATACATTCGGGATCCCGAGACGAAGGTACGAGCCGTAAACATGTATATTTGGCTGCCCACTGACTGTTTCGCAGCAACTAACCAAGGATTCTTGGGTATTTTATTTTCATTTCTACATTGCTCCTTCCGAGCGATATGATCTGCTCTTGTCTAGCATGTAGCGCCTGACTTTGATGCTGAGCAACTCGCAAAGAACCGAGACGAAATAGTACAGCTCTTGCGTCTGATGACCCGCCGCTTCATGGGAACACCAGCGTTCGACGCCATTTACCCAGATGCGACTGGTTTTACAATCGATTGGGCAAAATTCTATGAGCCGACGCTTATCAACGTTACGTCGAATGGGTGGATGAGAAGATCACTGTACAGGCCCCACAGGCCATGTCCTCATCTGGCCTGCTCAAACGTGCATTCGAGAAATACGGTGATGGTTCTGCGTCGAAGCGTCTGAAGCCAGATTGTGAGTTCCTCGCTTATTAAATTTTCGGAAACTGACCAAAATCGCGTCTGTGCGAGGAAAGATCCATAACAACCCGGGCCCAGCACGTCCCACCCGTTCTCCAACGCAGCTCGCCTGTACCTGCAGATCGCTGGTTACTTGTTTGGCACGCGGGCGTCCAACACTGACCACTCGCCCACATCTTCCATACTCACCTGCGATCATCCTGGCGTCTCTCGCGCTCCTCGCCTAGCGCTCCCGTTGAGTTTTGGACCCGACATCGTCGCCGTCGACGTCGCGCCCATCTCAACACATCCCCCGTCTCGACGGTAACATCGGTATTTGGCATTCGCGTACACCGTGTTCAAGAGCACGTGGGATGGCAGATGAAGTTGCTTCGTGGAGGGGGACATCTGAGTGCAGTGTCGGTGTGCACCCGGTCCCTTGCTGCATTACTTACTGATTTTTTTTTCGGAGTGGCTGGCTTGTTTATTTATGTGGTTTCGCTAGCGTCCATATTCAAGTCCGAGTCGCATGGTGTGTACGCTGGCGGACTACAATGCGATCATAGGTGGGCTCGAGGAAGCTGCATGGGTGAGATGCGTCTAATAAGCCACCGGCTTTCTGGTGAAGCGAGGGTTGATTACTTGCTTTGCAGCACACGCGCGCCATCGCTGCTTTCTCCGCGCCGGTCCGTGAATTCTGTCTGGCGTATGCCGCACGCACCAACGTAAACATGTCTGACCGCAAATCAATAAAATCTACACATGAATTCGACGGTGCGTTTTATTTTGGTTATCCCCCCGTCAAATGAACGACTCTACGCGTTTTTCGCGCAACAGACCCTGCTGCGGCGTCGAACATCCGCCTCGAAATGGAGTTCGAATGAAGCACATTGGATGGATTCTGAACGCTCGTTCGCGCGCAGGCACGAATCAGCGTAAGTGCGAAAGTAAGTAACATCGCACTGTCGTATCACCAGAGAACTTCTTGGAGAAGGGAATAGAGATTTCCCACCTTGACTGCTGGCCACATACGAAGTGAGGTGCTGCCGCGACGAAGCGAAGCGAAACTGAAATATGCCTGGAGAATGCCGACGCAAACGATCCCACACTACCCCGCCCCCGCGGACGAGCGCGTAAGTACTACTGGCGGCTATCTGTGAATGCTGATGCGCGTCAGTGCGGCTGGTATCCATATCATACAATATTAATGTGCACGAAATTACAGTAATGTGCCCGCAGCACGCTGGCAGCTTCCACCACCGGTTTTTGGCAACCACCGCGCCGATTGACGGGTTTTTTTCGGCAGATTCCCCAGTGACGCGAACGTGCCTGACTAAATACCAAGTCAAACATAGCTCTACCGACCCGGGAGGCTCAACCGCAAATATAAAAGCTTGGGCCCGCAGCGCAGGTTCAGGAATTTGCCGAACCTTGAACCTGAACTTTGTGTTCAGTTCGGTTCGGTTTGAGTTCAAGGATAGTGTCCGATTACGCACTGGAGTTCACTGGAGTTCACCAGATTGACATAGTGGTCTCCACTGGAGTCCACTGAAGACCACTGCAAGCTGATGAGCCAAGTGTGTTCCACATGTCAATCAATCGTCACCGTGCTTCGCGGATCTCCACCCCTGAACAGTGGCGGCATGTCCGCTGATGGATCGTGGCGGAGGCCGGTGAAATTTGGGTGAAATCTCTCTACACACCTTCCGTACCTACCAAGATAATATTTTAGACACCATACTAGGACTTGAATTGAATTTAAACATATTTTGCTACCCACTAATAATCAATAGGTTATGTCAGAGAATGAGACTCAGGGGATCTCAGTAAATACTAGTGGACTCCACTACAGTCGGCCAAACACCAGCTGATGTGGCTGGAGTTCACTGGCTCGTGATATAACCTTGACTCCACTGGAATCTACTGAAAATCACTGGTTTTCACTGGGTATCACTGGAGATGGAATTAATATGTACCCAGTGAAAACCGGTGGTTTTTAGTGGATATCATCGGACATTGGATCATAATATTTGGTATGTTGCAGTAATATACGCGGAGCCAGCAACGCCGGCCGCCCCCGGTGGCCCGTGCTGGAGTCCACTGGGTATCACTGGAGCTCCAGTTGCCTCAAATTCTTTTCTACCATCCTCCAGTGGGAATCAGTGGGTGCAAGTATTCCATGACATCCTCCAACATGTTGAATTTTATGATCCAATGTACAATGATATCCATTGAAAACCACCAGTTTTCACTGGGTACAGATTAATTCCATCTCCAGTGATGTCCAGTGGTAGTGCAAGATCTCCAGTGGATTTCAGTGGTCCTGGCTGAAGTGGAGATTATATTGTTAGCCACTGAACTCCAGTGAACTCCAGGCACATCAACTGGTGTTCGGTGGAGTTACCACCGACTCTGATCCAGTGGAGCATGGTGTGGCCTTTAAGAATCTATGGTGGGGTCCACTAGTATTTACTGAGATCCCCTGAGTCTCATTCTCCGACACAAACCACTGATTTCTAGTGGTCAGTGAAATATGTTTAAACTCAAATCAAGTCCTGGTATGATGTCTAAAATATTATTATCTTGGTAGGTGCGGAAAGTGTGTGGAGAGATATTTCACCCGTCTCCGCCACAATCCATTGGATTCCGGTGGTGAATCATTTTTCTGCAACTCCACTGGAGTCCACTAGAATTGATTCATATTCACTGGTATCCGCCACATTTTTCCCAATTGCTAAGATGTAAGTTAGCTAATTTGATCCAACCCGTTGGGAGGCATTGTCGCTGAAAGAGATGTTAGTGGCTCAGGGAAAAGAGGAAAAACTTGGCACTCGTTGACGGTAATGTAGATGGGTTGACCGCACACACGATATTAAACTAAAAGTAAATAATAAATAAATGAGAAATTGAATAGATGGCTTGCTTGTTCCTGGAAACCTAACAGGAGCTGAGACATCGATCTGCGGGCACAGGTCTCAGAGGGTGCGGGTGCAGACACGGTGTCACCGTTCAGGGGTGGAGATTGGTGAAGCATGGTGGTGATTGATTGTTGATTATCAGGTGGAGCACTCTTGGCTCACCAACTTATAGTGAACTTCAGTGAACTCCAATGAGGGCCCTTATGTTGATCTGGCGAACTCCAGCGAACTCCAGTGCGTAATTGGGGGTGTTGATTAAAGTTGATTACCGGACGCTTCTGGTTACCGCCGGAGATGGCCGATCAACAGCATGTAATGACGGCTGACGGCACATGCCAGCACCCACTGGTGGCCAGTGATGTCCAGCGGTGTCCACCAATATACTTTCATGCGGCGCGTATATAACTCGTATGTTGGAGGTTGTCATGGAACACTTACACCCACTGATCCCCACTGGAGTTTGGTTGAGAAGGATTTGAGGTGAATGCCAAATGGAACTCCAGTGATACACAGTGGACTCCAGCACGGGCCGCCACCGGCGGCCGGCTTTGCCGGCTCCGCGTATATTACTGTGGAGTACTTGCCAAGAGTTTCGCGGCCAGAATATATAGACTCGAGCCAGTAGCGATTTTTTCCTAAGATTGATGACAGCCGATCAATCCGTGATTAAAATACGTAACTGAGTACGGTCGGGAATTGCCGAGAATAATAATTTGTCTTCGCCAAATTTTCGACGACCTCAGGACAAAGTTGTCCATTACACAAATCTGAACCGGCAGTTATCTAGATTCCAGAATTGCAAGGTATGTGATGTTTTACGATTCTTTATTACGTTAGAGCCCAACGCGTAAAAGGGACTTTTGTGAGTTAGAGGCTGTATGCTCACACACCCCTTCTGGACTCTCCCAAGCCCCGCCATGATAGTTAAACGCCATATAAATGGCTCTGATATATACATCCCTCCACTCCCATAAAAACGGCACCAGAAGCCCCCAAGAGCCCCCGCCTCTTGTCGTTAATCCTGAATGGGCATGCAGTGTGCCTCCCAGCTCTCCTGGTGGGCCCCCACTTCACCCACAAGACACCCCTGGGATTATGATACCATAGAGCGAGTGAATTATCTTACCACTACGTACTCTCCTCACCTTTGGACCGCAGAATGTGCACCACAAGCATTTTGATGAAACAATTGTCTTTGATAAAATTTAAAGTAACGACTGGCTCGAGTATACAGAATATACGGTTCGCCAGTACGCTATGCGCAGCTAGAAGTCAGATTGCACAACAGAGATCGAAGGAAGGGGAAGCGGCAAAGGTTAAAATAATAGTGACGAGCCAAGTGAAACAATGAACATGGGACGAGGACGGAGTTTGGACGAAAGACGACTGCGCTGAGTATATGTACCGAGTAGGAATAACTCGAGAGGCAATTGAAATGGAGTGGTTGGAATAGAAGAGGGACCGGACGCAAGTGTGGATAAAAAGTACGACAAGAGAGAAATTATCGGAAGCAAAATACTGGAAAGTGCTTGGGAGTAGAAAGGGAGGGACGTGAAAGGGCAGAGCTATGAAAACAAGGGAAGGGAAGTTACGATCAAGAATTCACCGAACGACCACGACACCCAATGTGCAGCTCATCTGCACTATAATCCGCATGCCTGACTTGGATGACTTCAATTGATGGGAATGCTGCACGATAATCCCCGCGGTCAAAATCCCAGTTGGTGATGTGGAGAGAGTCGAGGGAACAGTGTGATCTGGAGAGAAGGGAGGTGATGGTGGAAATCGGTTTAAAGGCGAAGTCGCGTTCCGATATTGAGAGATGTTGTAGGGCCGGTGTGCTGAGTGCATCGAGGAGTAGCTGTTGGTAATTGGAACTAAATTTGTCGTAGGAAAATAAGGTCAAGGATTCTAGATGAAGAAGTGGTGGTATCGCGATTGGAACAGCACCGCTCCCACCACCTAGGTTGCAGCGGAGATTGACAAGGACGGTGGTCTCTCGCAGAATGTCGGCTGCACCATCGACCGTGAGAAGCTCAATGTCGATGCTGGTAAGCTGCGACCACGGCAGGACCACGTTGGACGTATCGAAGAACTGGCCGAGCACGACGCCTGTCAAGTGTGGTGCATTGCGAACAACCATAAAGGGACTTTCGGTGTCAAAAGTATCGTGGGGCGTGAAAGTCAGGTCGCATAGCAGAGGGAAATGGCGGTCGAGCCAGCGAAAATCATCGAAAGGAAGGATGAGACTGATATGTTCCCAGCGCTCCGAATGCGAGATGAGGGCGGCCGTGAAATGGGGGAGTTTCGGGGGTACGAAATTATACTCCACCTCGAAGGAGAGGGATAGAGAACAGTTTTTTGAGCGTGAAAGCCAAGTGGTGAGCAGATTCAGTTGTGCCTCAGATGCAGTGTCATCCCCAGAACAGAGGTATATGTGAATGGCTCTCCATAACCGAGGTGTGGTCAAGGCTATCTCGCGCCATTTCCGGCACACGTGGAGGAGCAACTCTGGAGAAAGGAGACCTGTGATCGGGGCACATCGGGGGTATGGTGGGAGGAAACTAATGAATATTTCCGCCATGACTTCCACAGGGAGGGTGAGGAGAGGGTATATGTAGTCGTCGAGTTTTTCGAGGCCCAAAATGGGGGTGCTGCTGGAATCGGCCATTGTCGAACCCAGAGTCTATAAAGCGTAAGCCCTGAGACGTCAGTGCAAAGAGAGCAGTGCTTGCTCACTGTTTGACTCTTGGATAGGCACACCGTAAACTGCGCTCTCGTGAGGAAAAGCGAGACCGATGGCCTGCGCGATCATGCGTAATCGCTTTGTACTTATTGTCGCATCAGCAAAGTGTCAAAACCTTTTCAAGGCCTCGTGACACCGGCAGGTGCCGTAAAGGCTTGGACGCGTCTTGCAAGGGTCTCGCAAGGTGTCCTCAACGCTTTGCTCAACCTTGCTAATGAGCTCCAAGCCTCCAAGTCACCTTGCACCTGTCCCACCAACCCTTGTCTCGCCCTCGCATAATCATGATCACACGTGTTATTGCGGACTTTACATTTTGCCCACACAAGCGACGCGACTGCCGCTTGCCCTTTGACCACCACCATCCCCAGCTCTCGGGCCCAATTGCCTCCGCCGCTCCCCTGCCCATTTCTCCCTGCTCGCGCTCCCTCTCGTGTCCCGCACTCCCTTCTCAGCGGTAGCGCCTGCATATCGTCCCTGGGTACGGCCCGCCGCTTCAGGTTCTCGTACACCATCTTCAGCTTTTGGATGGTGGTCGTGGTCTGTCGACTCCCTGCTCTCACTCTAATTTTCCTATCTATATTCTTGTCGAGTCTTCAAGTCTCTCCAGCATTATCCACCCGCCATCCCTCTCTACGCCCCACAGTCGCCGCTTCTGCTCTATGCTTTTCAGTCGCCCTTATCCACAATTGAGCCACGCCCCCCACAGGTTCTCGGCCTTAATCAAATCGCGTGGGCCTCAGCATGTCTCTTCCCCCGTGTGCTTCATCCATCTCACTTCGATAATCGCACATATATTGATGTTTCTTGATTCTCTTGGTCTTCAATATCTTGTCAATATCCGCAAGTAACATTATTTGGCACTAATCACCGCCTCGGTAAGCCGTTCTTGATATCTCCCCGCAATCATTGATTTATATCTCAGAACCTGTCAAAAGGTCTCTTCCGTTCGCAAGTCCTCGTCCGCGTGAGCAATCTCCTCCTTGTCTGTTTCTGATCCCTGCTCACTATGTAGCTCCAAGGTTCTCCGCCATCTCTGGACTGCACCCGCGTCAGTGGCAACACGAAGAGCATACCGAACGCAACGCTCGGCGTCTACAAGATGACCCGAGCATGGCTGGATACGGCGGCTGCCAGGTACGCGTCGACAAGAACCAATCCCGAAATTCACAAGAGAACAAGACCGCCTTGAGGCTCGCCCAGACGCCTACACGAGGTTTCCCTGTTCGGAGAAAGCGGTCCTTCATCCGGTATAAACGACCTGTATCTCCTAGTCGCCCTGAATCCTGTCCACTCGGTGTAGGTGCTGGACGTTCGGGGCTGGTGACCGTGGTTTCAGTCTTTACGCCCTGCTCCTCATCTTGAATGCGCCCATGCAGTGGACGTTGTGTGAGACTTCGCTGAGAGTCGGACATGTGGGGTAGGTTGGCAGGAGGGCGTCGTGTTGTCCACAAGCAAAAACGCGAGTGGTATCCCGGAAGAGAAAGTTGGGTTTATATTAGTAGCTCCAGCGAGTAGTGTGTGGTCTCGAAGCAAAAGCATCCCCACTGTGACTTTGCAAGCGGCGGGGGCTGAAGTGGTGGGTTGCAACCTGCTATCGGAAGCTGCCAGTAAGTTAAGTCGACGTTATGAACGCCAAGAGATGATGCATTATTCTGCATGACACGGACGTGGAGCCAGACAGCCATGAGCGCACTCAATCTATGTAGGAGAGAGCAGTCTGAGTGGGACGCAATGGGGCGGTATTTCGAGTAAAAAACGCCGATGAAGAATTAACTGTCTGCTAAATGGAAAGAAACATGGTCGATCATGATTGGGGCTATTATTAAGGCCTCCTATTTGTTCGAACATGTCCAGACGTGTTGATGAACAACACCCGCTACATACGTAACTCGCTGGCGACAGGAGTCCATGAGAATTGAAGTGAAGGTTGCTCTATGGTGTTTGTTTTGTGTCCTTTCCTCTCTGGTACAGGGGAAAGAGATAGCTTTGTTCTGAATATACACAGCTAGTATACGTCGCGACATGGGAGCTCATGAGAGGTCCTATATCACAAGGTCTTCTCGCCGGCTGCGAGCTTCGCAGCCACGGCGTCGGCAGGAAGAACGTGACCGTCGTCGTCCATTCGGGCACTGAAGCCTTGTCAGGAGAAACTCAAAACCAATGGTATTGGGACATACAGAGTCTCGTCTTCCAGATCTGTGTGGTCTTTGACACATAGATAGACCATCGGAAAAGTAACAAAGAGTCCTGCTGCGCATAGTCCCCAAGTGGAAGCGAATATATTCAAGAATCTGTGGTGGCAGTTAGATGTGACTTTTCTGTTTTTGTAGGAGAAGGGTTCTTACGGAAGGAGGACCGTATCAGCGCGCCAAACACCAGCAGCACCCGCCGATTGGATGGATTTATCTAGACGTAGAAAAATTGAGTGACGGCTGGGATTTGATTTACAGACACAAACAGAATCCGGTGAAGTGAGCGAGCTTGCCGGGGTCGTTGGACATCGCGCCCATCAGCCAGTAGACAGTTGTCTGCCACATAGCATTGAGGATGCCGAAAAATATGTAGAGGAAACTTGAGAGGACGTAAGTGCGAGCGGAGTACTATCCGGTGTCACTTACACCTTCCCAACGTATTCCTTGTCACGGAAGCAAAGCAAAAGCAAAGCCGACACACGGACCTTCCTTTTTGGGAAGACACAGCAATCATCCGCATCAACAGCCGGTGAGTTCCGTGTCCCATTTAGGTCGCATTGTTCGTCCTTTGATGCAACAATGGTTATTGTAAATGAACATGAGTTACGTCTCAGTTATTGAATCAGGTGCTTAAGTGAATATTATGATCATAAGTACAAAAAATAGTAATTAATGGGGTGCAAAGGACTGATGCCTCGCCCGTTTCTTCTCCAGTGAGGGACCTAAGAGCGCGCCGAGCTTACGTTTCCGAGGAGTATGGGGCGGTGTCTGAGCGAGTGCCGCCGCCACCGTGCTCATTGCTGGAGGCGCAGGCAAGTCGGTTGGAAGGCCCATGAGTTGTTCTAATTGAATCAAAAAATGCTTCAACTGGCCGATCCCCCTCCCAAGATCCTCGCGTTGATTGGCAGATACATTTGCGATGGCTGCCTGCACAAGTTAATCGCCAAGATCCGAATATTTGGGCCCTCCCTCGCGCAATTCATAAAGGCAGCGAGCAACAAGTTGTTCGTTAATGGCAACCGCACTTTTTCGAGTATGTGGGACCGGAATCTATTAATAAGTTTGGTCAGCTAAAAGGTTAAAATTCATGGCGAACAAGCGACTTACTACCGGGGAGTCATCAGAATCCGACAACTCAGAGTCTGATGAGTCGTCATTTCCTACGCTGGCATTACCATCATCGTCTCCAGCTGCGTCCTCGTCCAAATCATCGTCACGGTTCTGGACACAAGAAATATCTGCACGGACAATATCTTCAAGGTGCTCCGCAGCGCGCGCCGTCGGCAATTCCGATTTTTGGGGCGGGATAGTGATAGTGAGAATCACTTGCGCTTGAAGAGCCTGGGCTTCGGCGAGAGACTGGGGTATGGGAATCGGAGGAATACCAATCCTTTGGTGGCGTAGGTCCTCCAAAATAATAAAAGCACCATGAATATGTTTGCAGGCACCACCGTGACCGCGAAAGTCTGGGCAATCACATGAAACGACGCCATTGAAACCAATTCGGATCGTGTATATGATAGGATCAGTCTCAATAAACAGCGCTTGGGCAGAGAAACAGGTAAGTGTCAGCCCCACGTTTTCGGGCATCAATATGGGCGCAGATATTTGGTGGTTGTAAACGAGTCCCCGGGCGCGAGAGTCGCGTTCTTCATCGGGGAGTAGATACACGATCTTGGGAACGTCGGGAATGCCTTTTGTTGGTTTTGTTGCCCAAGGAGCGCGGCGCCACCTGGCAGTAACCTGATTTTGAGCCGAACAACGACTGCGATTCTTTTGACGGAGGTCACCAAAAAGGTGCCATCGCGAAGCTGTGGGAGCGCTACGACGTAGACCGCTGGGTGGATGAGAGTGGGTGGTATGCGAGTAAAGAGAGCATCATCCAGTGCAAAGCTGCACTGTGTACCGTGCGGATTGCACCTGGGACAAATATCGCTCGCCAAATTGAGGCACTATGCGCTTGTGGCTCACCCCTTCGCCATCGGTCATGCAAGGTGGAGTGGTCTGTCGTCTTCTATGGAGACGGCGCTGTCTTTGAGAATAGCGGCCCCCATAATCACTCAAAGTACACGCACTCACTCCCTGTATCGAAGAAGAGGACACTGCAGCTTCAGGCAGGCAGCCCATTGTTTTGAGGGGTTCTCAGACGAATGTGAACCGCGTTTCACAGTCGGACAATTCACAGATCGGTGAGGATGAGCATAATACCCAAGGGAAAATGCAGATTGTTGATCCTGATGAAGGTGTGCACCGTAGTCCGTCATTGTTTCTGCATGGTTTGCTGACGGCCGGCTCTCAAAAGACAAAAAGACAATTCGAGGCGATGAGATGAACTCAGAGGATGAAAGGATGCTTGACCCCGAAGTGGATGAGGACGAGGAAGAGGTTGAGAAAGAGGATGATGATGACAACTAAACAGATCCTGTATGGCATGTACACACCCGTGCTTTGCTCTTGGATGGCTTTTCACTTCGAAAAATCAAACAAGCGGGGTTAGGGACCTGGGGGAAAAGAAACATCAGGGAAACTAAAGCCTGTGGTCGGGATGTGAGACATTGCATCCCTTCCAACTGTCCCGTAGCTCAACAGGAAGGTGTGTACCTTTTGGTTTTCCTTCGTGTGATTCACACCTCCCAGCTGCCATTAGTTTTTGCATTAAAATGGACCAAATTGCCGGCGCTAATTCTACGTAGGTACGTTGGCTTAGCGCTCGTGCTAAAAATGGGCACAATTTTTTTTACTCGAGACCAAGACTTTTACTGGAGTGTAGATTGCATTCAATCTTAGCTATGGAATCGCAGCTAAAGGTCGGCGCGTTTGCAAACCGGGACTGGAGTACACGGGCTCAAGTTTTATCAGGATGTGTAAGATACAATGACTAACATGATCATTTCTCCTATTCTCAGCTTAACGACCGGTCCGCTGATCCGGCAAAAAGGCGCATGCAATAGACAAGTTTTAATTCTGATTTGGAGACCTGGTACCTGAGTTGGTACCAGGAATATGTTTATTGTTCCTTTCAAATCTCAGGGCACCTAAAAATGATCGTTTTTTTACTTGGAATCGATTTTGTTGAGTGACCTATTAGTGGCTGTGGCTAATGCTTTTATCGGTTCCATTAGAAGTAATGCTAATTACGAGTACTTCTGCTTACAGATGTTTATCGTCCCTTTCAAATCTCGGGGGACCTAAATTTCATTTGAGAACGAAAATCTTGAGGGACTTTTTGATGGCTGTATGAAGTCAATTTAGTCACTGCCACCAATTTCATTAGACCCAAACCTGATGAAAATAGTGGCTGGGTAATTGCAGTTGTATACTTACTCGGAGAAATTGCCCCCTACTCGTGATAAATTATCACATGCGCAATCAAGTTAAATTTTTTTTTTGTACGTCTGCCGGATGGCCGAGAGGACGGAGATCACCGACGATCGCTTCTGGCTGTCTGATATTGACCTTACTATAGGCGGCCCTATGCATGTTGCCTTTCATTATTGCAAAAAGAGATGTGGGTTCCGTTTGATTTCAGGACTTGATGGATATTTACTCGTTAACTTCCCGTTGGCTGCATGCCTGGGTGGAGAAGTGCAAACGCGTCTGGTCTATTTCGGTGTCAGCATGTGATTGATGCTGCCGTCATTATATGATCTTATCTTAATTATAATGGCTTTTAGACGAACCTCTGTCGTCTTTATCTCGTGCACTGTATGACCACTGTACGGTACATCTCCTGCTGCTGCCTGCACTTATATTCTGTAACCGCTGCTCACTGCTCTACTGTTCGGCTTGATTATCGGGTTAGCAGCCAGTGGTCTCCTATTCAACTCCTATCTGTCCGATCCACATTTTGCCTTATAACTGCGTCACCTTGACTCCTATCTTCCACCATGCGCCATTCACTGTGGAATGCCGGCTTATGCCTACTTCTGCTGTTTATACTTGCGCAAACCCAACCGCCTGCGTCAGCCGTTAGCTACGTGCGCCAGAAAATGATCTCAGCCTCAGGGGCGCTTAAGTCGCTATAAATGCCTTGGCATTCGCTGGACTCCTCCTGAATGTCGGCACAGCATTTCTTATTCTACTCGCACGTAGCATCCATAAGAGCCATTGAAAAGCAGCTGAGTGCCATGCAAATGCTTCTACGGAGCAAATCACAGATATAGTCCACCACAATGGCGAAGTATCCACCACCCTGTTCAATACTTTGCCGCCCTTCATTTGGACTCAGGAGTGCAAGAGGAGAGCGGAAATTCCCGGCCGGACATTGGCGTCCTTTGACAGTGCCCCCAAATCGGGAATGCCGGATACCGATCCTAAACTTTCATTCCCCTTTCATTTCTGTTAAAGTCCTTTAGATATTTTGACTACCCCCGAAGAGATCTGTCAACTCAGAATATCCTTTTTCATCCGCTACTGCATGGTGGGCGTCTATGAGATTTGTGATGCGATCAATCAATCTTCGGCCGAGCCGGCCGACGGTGCTTCTACTCTCTCTATGGTGCGCCTCACCTAGCTATACCCCGCGCTTGAAATCTGGTGGGTCCAAAAAATGAGATATTTCATATCCCTCTAGAAAAAGTGTTCCTTTTGACTGTATGCTCACTTCTCCTAGAGGGATGTTCAATTGGATCAAAACTGAGTGAGCTCGTCATTTTTTGGTGACCCGATTTGGCCACATGCGAGAGAAATTATGAAAATTTGGCCATGTCTAGGGCCACTTTTTCTCCAACCAAATTAGCCGCTAGTTTTTGGTAGCGGAAAAGGTGATGCGCAGCATAGATTTACTGTTTTGAGGCTAGCTTCGTCCTTTGCAGGAGTGGGGACCATTTTTGACAGGAGACAGTTGCAGCCCGCCTCGGATTGACCATACCGCGTGGAGGGCTGGAAGCAGCAACTGTATACTCTGTTCTCCGAAACCTATTTCATACTGTCAGGTTCTGACAATTATTTCCAGTCTCCCTCACCATCCCCCAGCCTCACAACTACATTGACCTGCTGCATAAATACCCTTTGCTCATGATTCTCGACGACAGTCAATATAGTCTTCTGTGCAAATATACAGGCAATGGGATGGACCGACAATTTCCGGTTGGCTTCATTCTCGTACCCTAAGTGGGAGATGGTTTCACTTAATGTCGACTGGAGTAAGTCCCAATATTCAGTGGAGCTTATAGTTCTTACTTACAATGCACTTTCAAAGTTGAAGATGCTCTCCGTTTTACAGTGCGATTCTTTATCCGTTGTTTTGATCCTTGATATATCAACTTTCTGGACACTGCATGTGATTTGTACTGTTGCCTATTCATTTATTTCAACTGTTGTCATCTTTTTCAGGCATAATATTAATATACAAATTGTTCAACTGCACCATCAAATCAATAACCTGAAGACAAAAGAAAAAAAAGGAAGTATGAGTTTACATGTCGGGCCCCGCCGCGGCCCTTTACCCCAAGTGAAATTAGTGGCTGTACAATTGTTCTTGTTTACCTACTCGGGGAAAAATAGGAGTTGTTCGGTGAAACCGACAAATTTTCAGTTATTGCCGTTAGGGACACGGCAGGGGATGGGCAGCAGCGCTCGAGATCAGAAGGGTGACGCGGCAGGACAACATGTCCAAACCTTATTGTTCTTATTGTCTAGCTAAACCCGAGCAGAATGGGAAATGTAAAGCCACCATAAGATGTAGGCGATAGACGGTGATCGGCAGTCGATATTCGATTCGTGGACTTCCGCAACTTGGCAGCAATCCTTTAAAAATGTTTTATCATGAGGAATTACGGCGCATGCTTTATTACTTGTTAGTAAAACAGGATACAGACGAGGAGCGCGGCCGTGAAGCGGAGGACGTTAGCACAATGCTATTGCTTGATGGTACCAGAATCGGCGGCATGCAGGAGCTGTGGATGAATGTGGTTAATTCACCAGGCATCCTGCATTTCGATGAATCGACAACCGGACAGAGAAGCTTCTTAAAAACAAGATGGAGGGGAAGCGGAGACATCGCGCACGCAATAAATCTCGCAGTAAGTCGGCCTGTAGTACGCTAACAATATAGGGAGCGTACCACGCCAGACGAGGCCGCAAGCCTGCACCCGCTGCGCCACGTTCGAGTCGATACGCAGCTGAGGGCAGACCGCGAGCGCCCCACCCATTCCGTGCCCATGCGAGTCTGGCGACGTCCACCCCGTCTGCGATTTCGCGGGTGTGGACGCTGGTATTGCACTGCGGCGCGCGCACGGCCGAGCCACCCACGTTCGCGCGTATGGGCTGGTCTCGCACGCATAGATCGGCGCGGAGAGGCGGCCCGGCTTGGCGGGAACACAGCGTGCGGGACGAGATTGCCGAGGAGTCAAAATTGGAGGAGAATGAGGGTGGAAGGGGGAGGATTACGATGACTCACGAGAGGAAGCGGGACAATATGTAGCTAGAAATCGATTGGTAGTCAGTAATCGATCGTCGGGGAGGGAACGGTGGGCGTATCGAAACAGGCTTTATGCAGAAAAGACCAGGTGCTCTGGCGCTAGCGGAATCGGCACGCGGCAAGCACACCGCGTTCCGTGCCAGTCGATACGGGGCTGCGAGTGCAGTCCGTCGACTTGCTGCCCGCGCTCGAATCGACGCCGCTCTGTGCAAGGAGGCGGACCGCTGGGTTGGCCGAGCACCTTCGCAGAAGGTGGGCGTGGGCAGGCGGAGTCAGCATTTACCTTGTGTGCGTTGGCAGAAAAGCTACAGGAGAAATATAAATCTCTCAAAAGGAAACCGATGATCGCTGACGCGATCATCGATAGCAGTGGGCATAGACCAAGGTTGAAGGGAATTGGAGTGTGAAGCTTGGAGTCGCACAGGCGCCGATGGAAGGTCCATCGACGAGGGACCGATGGGCTAACCAGAGCAAAAATTGTTAGCCGTGCGGCAACCTAGCGAACATTCAAAGCTGTAATGTGGTGCGGCAGGACACCCTTCCCCTCCGCCATCCATACGATCACGCCGGCCCGGACTGGAGTTCTCCAAAGCAGCGTGCAGAGCGAATGCCAGACGTCTAAGTGCCGTCATGCAAGACGCGGGACGCGACGGTGATGACTCGTGGTGGTGTACGAGCAGAGGAGGATGCAGGTCGCAACATTGCTGCACGCCCGATTTGACCCAGTCTTCGTCCTCTTTGGACAGCCAAACATGTCGTCATCCCCTAATGCGCGTGTGCCTACCCATCCCGCTCGGGAAGCACGCAGCGAAGAAGAATAGATTATCGATGCATCAGGGTTGCTTCAACTTCGGGATTGACGAGATGTATCGCACACATTTATGTGATGTGCGGCACATCCAATTTACATGTAGCACATTCAGCTAAGATGCGGCACATTCAGTGAGATGCGGCATATTTTGTCCCGTTAGGGTGTTAATCGCCTGTACTGCGGCCAACTTAATAGGACCAACCAAACATGCTACTGCATCGCGCTTCAGTGTAGTTGGCTAACGCTTTTCACGGGATTGACGAGATGTATCGCACACATTTATGTGATGTGCGGCACATCCAATTTACATGTAGCACATTCAGCTAAGATGCGGCACATTCAGTGAGATGCGGCATATTTTGTCCCGTTAGGGTGTTAATCGCCTGTACTGCGGCCAACTTAATAGGACCAACCAAACATGCTACTGCATCGCGCTTCAGTGTAGTTGGCTAAGGCTTTTCAAGGTATGTAATTCGAGCTGTGATTTACGATATCAATATGTAGGTAAGACTATTTTAGGTTCCAGCGTTCGCAGAACTGCCAAAAATAAGAGACTTCATGACGAATATTACTGCGAAATGTCAGACGATGCACCAAGGTTCAAGAAAACACGTACCATCTTGTTTTTGGGTCTTTTCCCAGTAAGTCTCACGTCCGAAATCCCCTCGCGCGCTTGGTCTGGACGCGTGCGCGTGGTGAGGTAATGATGTTGGATTCATCCACCGCTTTCCGTGCGCGCTGCGCCTTCGGGGTGGGACTAGGCCGCATAGCAGGGGAAATAGGACGGGGGGGCAAAGGTGAGGGATGCAGGGGGGAATCGGGAGCGCCTCCGCAAGGGAAGTCGGGGAGGTTATCGCCGAGAGACCTGGGCCGGTATCTGATACGGTATTTAGCCCCGAAAAATACTCGTTAGCGCCTTGGCCGATGAAATCAGGCAACATATTCACTTAGGGAGGAGCACACGATGGGAGGAACTTGAGGTCCGGCAAAGTTGAAAAATCCATCGAAGTATGTTGATGTCAATCCACCGATTGTCCAAAAGAGCCCGCCATGCGAGCGAACGAAGGCTTCACTGTACACCCGCCGTATTCACGAACCCGTGAGCATTTTCTGTCAGTCAAAAAAGACGCGAGGCGACGTACAAAGTTTCGAAATCCCATCAGAACGCGACCCGATAGATTTGTATGAAGTCCTGGTCTTCATCGCTGCGCGTCGATGGCCTGATGTAGAGGGACATTTGGAGGGCCTGCAACATCACAGGTAGCTGTGGTGGTCAAGGTGGAGGTGGTAAGGAGAGAGCACGAAGAAAATTTACTGCTACACGTAATCCATCCGCATTAACCGTTCTTTAAGCAAATGCTCGGCGATTCTTTGCATCTCTTTGGCTTTATCTCCATTGAGATTATCCCCTTCTCTCTCTCTCCCGCTTCCTACTTATTCCCCAACGTCGGGTGACCCACGCGCAGTCTCAGCAAGCTCCTGCCACACCGCCTTCATATGCCTCGAGGCTTAGATTCACTCCCATATCAATCAAATTATTCTCACGTAACCCCCCGATCTCGATACCGAGCTGTGCAACAAATCCCTGATCGGGCAAGTAGAGGAAAAGAGCCCAGTCGCGTGAGTCCACAGCTCTGAGGATTTTTGGAGCAACACGTTCGCCGCAGTCACCTATACTGCGGCCACGTATGATGTTTGAACATATAAAAGAACTGCATTCTAACCTTTTTCTGCACCCCTCCTTTATTTACTCATTCTTGCCCACCATCTGTCTAGTCTGCTTTCTCACATACGGTAATTGCCTGTTTTTGCATGCAAGACCGGCACCTCAATTTCTCGTGCCTGTTTAACTGCGGTTTCGCACCACTCAAGTATTCAAATGCAAAACAAATTCCATCCGTCAAGCGACAAGCCTTCAGCCGTGACTTTCCTCCCCGAACCAATTCATAATCTCTGAATCCATCTTGGAATCACTGGCTATTGGGATCTGTGTGCTGTAAACAATCTGTGCTGATCTCGCAATTTTTTTTCTCGGATGCACACCATGAAATGTTCGTTCCTCTCATATTTTTGTTCCGCCAGCTCCTCCTGCTTATTTTATGCCCCCAATTGGGATTAGAAGCACATAAATAATAATGCACCTCCGTATTTTATCCGATCTTCCTATTCTAATATGATGTTCACTTAGAATGCTACATATTCATTTATTGCCCACTGTTTGCCGGAGCGAAGCGGAGGCACGTCTTGTTGGGGAGAAACGTAATGCCAAGTACGGCACATAAGTAGCCGGGAATGTGGCGCAACTGAGGAAATGTGCCGCACATCAGATAAATGTGTGCGTTGCATCTTGTATATCCTCCTTCAACTTACCGAACATTGATGAGGGGTGTGGACAAACCGGCTATCTCGCTCGCGGCCATCTTAGTGGGGACCCAGATCCGTAGGCCGCGCGCGTTGTTGAGGCGCCGACCTGCGCCGAAAAACGTATTAACGGAAGCGCGGTATGCAACGCGCCACAAAGCTATAGGCAGCATCAGCTGGGTATGAATTCAGCTGCACGGTGTGAGGCCTAGGTGAGGGCGTATCTACGGTTGTCAAGGGAGCCCTCGATATACCACCCCCCGTGACGGTGCAGCGCGGCCACCGATGCGACCTTGGGCGATCGATTGGAGATGGCTACCCCTTCAGTAGTGAGCGCGTGCTGGTCTTCGCAGGCGCCGCGAAGGCGTATGTGGGCAGGCCACGCAGATCGTGAGGTGTTGTTGTCCATCCACGCGCCACATGCCTGTTGGGCGGTGTTAGCACCAGGATGAAGAGGATGTCGCGAGAGTCAACTTTTTGGCGTGCAAAAACGGCGTGGCCTAGCGCCAATTGGCTTTTTTGGCGTGGGCGTGGGCGTTTGGTGGCACAAGCCAATTTGCTCACGCCCATCAAAGCCCACGCCAATTGTCGGCTTGGCCCGCCAAGATCAATTTCGACCAGAACATGAAATAAAAGCAGATTATACCTATTTGGGCTTGTACATAGGATCCTACCACTCAAAATTCCATGTACTGGACTGACTATTTCGTCGTAAATTGCATATTTGTGCCCGAGTTGACATTCCACCTACCCAAAATCAACTGAATCGCTAGCTTGTCTCCACAGATGTGGAGTAGACACGTTTCAGAGATACTGCAGACGACAGGAGGGGAAATAACACAAGAATTGGCCATGCTATTTTCAAAATGGCCACGCACAAGCCATAATTGGCACCATTTTGTTAGAAATTGGGATATCCCTTACATTGCCAGTTGAAATAATCTAAGGCTATGCATTTGTGGTGCTGTAACTTGCTGAGTGTGCTCTGGTTTTGTTGCAAGACACTTGGTGTGGATTTTAACCTCAATTCAAACTCCGAAGTGCGTAAGCCATTTTGTCCTGATGGCATCACTCACACGCCAATTTGTTGCTTCGACCAAGTTCAACATTTCACGAGGAAGCAAAGCAACCATGCCCCCCAAAAGTCCCTGGGGTGGCTCCGCTAATACCTCTTGTGAATATTAAGCGACTGGCATCGTTATCTTGGTTGTTTCGAGACTTGACTTTTGGCTTGTGAAATGCGTTGCCCCGTACCAATTGGCTTTTTTGGCGTGGGCGTGCATATTTACTGGAACACACCGATTTGCGCATGCCCATAAAAGCCCACGCCAGGTCGTCGGCTTGGCCCATCAACATCAATTTCAATAAATAACTAGTGGCGAACTCCAGTCAAATTGAGTCTGCACAAATATAGGGTCGCTCTATGACCATCTGATGTGAACAATGAAGATAAGGAGATGCATTTTCTGGATGGAAGTCAATTTTTGCTTTTCAAATTTATCCCACACAGTGCGTTGGTATTCGTCAGGACTTCGCAAGCAACTGTAGTATGCTTGTTAACTACTGAAACGAATGGCTTGAATGAATCAATTCGGCTTGTGTTGAAATTTAACCAGCACCATGTCGGAAATGCGCTGGCTTTATAATACAATGCAGTTTATCTCGAATTTGAACCAACTAAACAAGATTGTCCGGAACCAGTCTCTAGCTTTTTGGTAGCTTATTCGCCTCGACCACGCATCTGGTTTCAACTAAGCAAGCTGGTTTGTCAGCTTAGGGAGCGGCGAAAGCTCAATCGAATTCCCTTCTGAATTCCCTCCTCTTTATTTGTTAGCGGTTAGATTGTGCCGTAAATAAATCCGGTCCTTGGCCATTTTTATTCAATTCAACGATGTAAGTGGTTTGTCATTAACAAAATTTTGGTACTTGGGGACCTAGCCAGTATATATTGAATCGCGTTATCGCGTATGAACCGGCTTGGATTTGAAAAATCGGCTTGCACTGGGTAAGCTGGGGTGCAAGGCTTTATTCTGAAGACAGCATTGGCATGGACTATAGTAAAAGAAGTGGCTGATTCAAAGAAATTATACCGGTCCAGTCGGAGTTCAACAAGTAGGCCTAACACAGGGGGCAAGCACTAAGGCACTTGATTTTCAAGTGCCTTGAATGCATGTGGTTCGCATGTGGTGAAATGGACGACAATGAGCAGAAAAAGTGTCTTTTGCAGACAAAGGAGGGACAAAGGATAGAGAAAGGGTTGACAAAGGGCAGGTGAAAATGCTGCGGTGCCTGGGGGATTTTCACCTGCCCTTTGTGTACCCTTTGCCTATCCTTTGTTCCTCCTTTGTCTGTAAAAGACACTTTGTCTGCTCATTGTCGTCCATTTCACCACATGCAAACCACATGCATTCAAGGCACTTGACTTTCAAGTGCATTGGTGTTTGCCCCCGGTGTAAGGACTCGTAAAGTATGGACTATTTTCAGTGCAACCGCGTGCTGGAAATTTAAGGTTGAGATCGTCGGCAGTGAGCACAAATTAACAAGTACCATATGTTCAGAACTTCGCTTGCGTTGCATAGATTGTTGGGTTGAAGTCACTGGCTTGTTCGCCGTGACCGCGGCCCCTTCAACTTGATGGTGTAAACATTGAGAGTGCTATTCTGGCCGGAACTATATACCGTGTGAAGGATGTCACTTCAACGCAAATAGTACATAATGCAGCAGCGCTTTTAGTTTGGGTAGTTTGATATTGATATGCTGTCAGACCTCTCTGTGGTACGCCTTCAGATTACGTACTGGTGATGGTGGAAACACTCAGACTGATATCAGCCTCGCAAAGAACAAATATAGTACAGTGCTAGCGATGAGTGTATTTGAGCACAAGCCACGCCCGCCGAACAAGCCAATTTGTCCACGCCAAAAAAGCCATCACAGCCAAATTCAAACTCCGATATAGGGGCAAGCCGATTGGCCAAGCCAATCGGAAAAGTCTCCCATCCACGGCTAGCGCCGTTCCCAATAGCCTTCTCCTCTTCCCATTTTAGTGAGCAGGCGGTGCATGTCCTCGCCCCGCTCTAGCTGATAGGTCGGCTAGAGTTCTGCCATGGATCCATTTGATGGATGCGACGGCTAGTGATCCAAACATCTTGACGCCGCGATCAATGACGATCAGATGTCCCCAACGTCGTTGGCGACAATGTCGGCCACAATGCCGAAATTTGCTTCAAAAATCGCAAAATATTGGAGAATACGCAGTGCATATGTATGATACAGTTTACCGGGTAATGAAGCGAAATACGGCCAAACAGAGACATAACACATCCTTTTCATTCAATTTTTGGCTGCATCCATTTCGGGTCCGTTGCAGCTCGAGCTCACGACTTCTGCACTATGCAGTAGGAATGGGACAGGTAAGGGTCGAGCTTGAATATTGCAGTGTGAGCGGTGTGCTATGTCTGAGGACTACATTTGAAGAGCCTCCTGCGTCAGTGCGTGTGAGATTACGAGTACTTATGTAATAAGGATCGTCTCTTTCATATCTCAGGGGACCTTAATTAGGGTCAGTGACAAAAAACTGTGAGGGACTTTTTAGTGGCTGTGTGAAGTCATTTTTATTGCTTTATTAGACAAAAACCTAGTGTATTTAGTGGCTGAGCATTGTACATGTGTACGTACTCGGGGAAAAATACCCCCTACTCGGGGAAAAATAACAACATGCACAAATAAAACAAAAAACTTTTTCACTTCTGTTTGTTGCATCGGCGATCACCGAACACAAATTACGGTACCGCACTTCAGATCTGACAGTGATCGGCAAAGCTCCTCAGTGTTCCCAAAAAAATCTCTTCAGCTTTTTCTGAAATCCTCCGAGGAAGCTCCGACTTGCGGCGCACACCTTGCTTGTGAAGCTCCTTTACAAAGTTCATGGAATGTGTAATAAAAATTCTGCAAATATGCGCCAAGCGCAGACTTGGTGAGCCGTACCAGCTGAATTTTCTCACCTCGTTTATGAGAGGAATATCTCATATCACACTGCGGCTGCCTCCCTGCTCAAAAATCCATAGATAACCTGTAGAACTGAACATAATATGGGCCCCTCCTTAACAAAGGGGTTTTAACTGTTCTGGTCCGAACTCCGGTCTGTTCCGACTGTCGTGTGTCACCGATCGTTACTTGTTTTTATTTTCTAAAGCTGGTAGGAAGAAAGTGCAGGCAATAGTTAAATCAAACTAAATCACGAGCTATCTTCTGTTTCTCATGGAAACCTGAATACTTTGTGTTTCGCCGCATTCCGTCAGAAGTTGCCGAGACTCGCGACAGCTAAAAGTTGCAGTCTGCAAATGGACGGGCTAGCTATCCTTACAGACCCTCCTCTTAGGATTGGGATTTTTTTCCGAGTATAAAAGTTCTTTGTTCTTGATATTTAACCTCTCTGAATGCCAAAAATCTGTGTGGAAGATGATGCTGCAGTATATCAGAATGAGTCGGTAATCTCGTGTGTAGTTCCTTCTGGCTTCTGAGACGAACTTCCTATTACTAGTTATGATGACAGCCAGTCTGTCCGCTGAGATTGAATGGAAAATTTGCAGTTATTGAAAGAGGGGTCTATCTCGTTTCTACTGGTTCAGTCCCAGTCCGGAGCTGTTTCCAAGTCCAGCCTATTATTATGTAGGCTGTGGGCAAATATTTTTGTTGACCAAAAGAAATCACAGAGTTCGGGCATGGCGCAGATTTAATTTATGTACCATCGGGAGTTGATATGCAGTGTGGTGTGTGCCGTACATTACACCGCTTTTCTCTTTTGTTCTACAAGATATCAGTTCAAACCGGCACACTTGTGCACCTGGCAAACAAGAATTTCACTACCATTTGAATCTCATCCAAGTGGTGAGGGGTGGGATGAGCAGTACAGCCACTGATTGACGTGATCGACGCACCCAATTTGGAGTGATCCCGCTTGGGGTGCAGCCACGGCCCTTTACCCCAAGTGGTGAGGGGTGGGATGAGCAGTACAGCCACTGATTGACGTGATCGACGCACCCAATTTGGAGTGATCCCGCTGAAAACTCGACGGTTTTGCGAATTGCGGACGTGTAGGGAAGAAATCTCTGCATAAATCTTCCAGATAGCAAGACTTGTGTACACAAGTATTTTTAGGAAGAGAAATTAGAACTTGACCATTTTTTCTGGTCGAGATTTTGCTCATTTGCTACCTGTAGCAGAAATAATGATTACTTTTCCGTCGTAGCAATATTCCATTACGTCTTCTTCGAGTAAGAATATATTCTCTTCACAGGAACACTAAAAAAAAAAAAGAATTGGGGGTCGAGACAAGTCCTGTACGATGATTCAGGCCTCTCTGGGGTCTGATAACCAGACTTATTTCGTTGCAATGGGAAGCATTTATGGCTTGTTAATTCGGATTTATAGACTCCATAATCATGCATACACACACCCATATAAATTTGGGATGATTAGAAAGGTTTATTTTTCGCTCAGGAACACCTCTTTTGATGGTTTTCGGGGCATGGAAGGCTCAGATATCATACTAGTTGTGCCTAGAGTGAACAATAAGGTCATATGGACCTTATATGATCGAAATATCTGGGGTAGTTAGCCTTCTAGGATGATCGTTGACTAATGAGCTCGAAAAGTGGGGTAGTTGAATGTTAACTGTAATGAACATGTCACACAAGTTTGATTAATGGCTATATATTGCTAATGACTTAAGTTGCGGTGGTATTGTTTTTAATTCAAGAAGATAAATCCTATGGAAGCTCTCCTAGATATTCCTGGATTTTTCCTAGCCCTAGCCCTTGTGCTATTACTCAATTGTATTTTAAGCGCCCGTGAAGCGCCGACCGGCCCGCAAGTCCGAACGTCAGTTCGCGACAAGTCATTTCGCGACAAGTCAGTACGCGACAAGCATTCGCAAGTATTCCAAGTCCCAAAAAACGATAACCGCTTCGATGGCACAGCATTTACCTTCTTCTTCAATATATGTGGAGGTGTGGGGGTTGTGCAAGGGCAAGGCGAACATGGTGGGCGGCACAAAACTACGCCCGTGACATGCGGAGAGCGGCGGAAACGGCTGGTAGTGTGGTGTGGGCGGGACGGGAAGTGGCATATGCCGTTATGCCAGTACCGCAGGAGGGCGTGTAAATAGGGGGCGGACGCAAGTAGCCGAGCCGAGCGGTGTGGGCGGAACACGGATCGACAATGAGGGGAAGATAACATGCGCAAATAAATCAGCGCGGGAAACCGGCAAGCCGGGAAGCGCACAGAACGGAACGCGATGGCGCCATCATGGCGGGCATCCCGCTGTGGCTCGGATATTCGCTAAATATCAAAATAATTGGGCCGCATCAACAACCACTGATCCATCTATTTGCTTCCATCAATATCATAAGTGCCAGAGTTGTCCTAGCCGACGGATGGCTGAAGTCATGGATTTACGTAAAGGGGGCCAAGGATAAGAGCTGATCATATCACCTTGGGGGGGGCGGGTCCAGCGGACCTCCTGAAAAAAAAGAATTGTAAACAAGTTTTTTTTTGGTCTGGAGAGCTCAAATCAGTGCATAATGGCATGCAATCTGTTGTATTATATTCCAGGAATCATTGAGAGTAACATTATGGCTCCTACAAGCATATTCACCCATATATAGGTTGTTTGGCCGAAGTCTGGCAGTAGATCAGCTCAAACATACATCAATTACGTCACTCCGGCACCACCCGGACTGTAACATTTGGTGGCAGAGCCACTAGTAAAACACTTAAAGACTGGATTTACCACAGGAGGTTGTAATTTGGACAAAAGTTGTGCTGGTCGGGTCATATAACTCATTTATGGAAGACAACCTTCAATGCACATCAAATTTAAAAGGAATTCGCGGGCTGTGGGCAGGATGCAACACTAGAAAAGAGTGTAGTAGTTATTGGGACTTAGTTTCATGTCACTATATGTTTGCAGACAGCCACAGGTTCTTGTTAATGAATGGTGGTGGATTTTTTTGTCAGCGTACTCCTGGGGGGGGGGGGTCCCTGGGACCCCCCGAAAAAAAAATATGTAGGTGATATATATTTTTCGCATTTTTGGGCCCCCTTGGACTTACGGTACAATTCACATGGCTACAACCGAGTGCCAAAGTCTAATGTTTAGTGTTACGGCTCGCATCCTAAAGAGGGGGGCGCGAGTTCTGAGCCGCGGACCATGCACCTTGTTGCCTCGCGCGTTGATCCATCCTGAGGCAAACGCTTCGGACTTTTGCGCTAGCATGGCGCGCTGTCGTCCATGCGGTGCGCAGTGTTTATGGGTTCAGTGTGCCGACACTCTCGCTTCTTTCCTTTTTGTCTCCTCCTTTTTCTGAGTTGGGATGTCTATGTGCCATGCGACATATATATGTATGGCATCTCGGGTCGTGGCACCAAAATAAATTGCCGCCTGCAAAGCGGCAACACTGCCGCTGTCACTACCGCTGCATCGAAACAGGTTGCCGCAGTTCTTACTTAGCCATGCGGCAGTCGAGATGCATCAACGGGCGTATCGTATACCATCAGATCAGCAAGTAAGATGGGTACCGTGGAGCGCGCGCTCCAATGCTCACCCGCCCTGTTCCACACACAGCTGCTATACACTCCACTTCCATCATACAAATTCTAAATCTAAGCCACCATATTAAACAGCCAAGTCTGATGTAAATAAATACCAAGCTGAACTCCATCCATTTGCAGTACAGCCAACAGAAATTCAGCTCGTGACTAAGAACATGTGAGTTCTCAGGGTCTCAGCCTCGAGCGCAGCTTCACAGCTCCGATTACGTTAGCTTGGCTTTCCCGCCCACGCGGTTGGCCCGTTTCGAAGGCTTCTCCCCGTTGATGTCCCCATCACCCTTCCGCTCTCCATCCAGAGCCGAAGACATATTCGGATGCGGTCTTGATAAACCCCTGCATCGATTTAGCATCTGGTAGGAAAGCCAGGAATAAGCAGGATCGCACCAGGACCATCGCAATCAATCTGTAGCTGGAGAGGATGTACGAATGGGACAACAAAGTGCGCGAGAGTTCTAGATAAATATAACTCGGTCTTGGCGCACACAACGGTAAGCGGAGGTCTATGTATTCACCTAGATAAATATCACTAGGTACGAGTCAGTTCGTGAGAAGTAAGTAAATAAGAAACAGAGTCGCTCACCTCAGTCTTTGCGCGCACAACGGTAAGCGGAAGTCTGAGGAGAGGCGACTCAAGTATAGTGAATATATACTGGATACGAGTGCCTAAATATAAGTAAAAGGAGATTTACGAGTACTTTAGTATAACTAGAATAAAGAAAGGAAAAAGGTACATTTGACGGTATTGCCCGTCTACCCTGCTTAAATTGTGGCGGCACAAGGTCCCGTCGAGCCTGCAGACAAAGATCGCCGTCTTCCAACAGAGGACGTGGAAAGACGGAGAGACGAGGCCAATTTGAGAAAAAAAAGTTGTAGTGATGCGACACTGATCCGATAGTTATTGTGTATCTAATCTAATCATCAGAGTCATTGGCTTCCGGATCGTCTTCTACTTCTTTCAGCGCCGATTCGCCATCTTCCGAATGCTCGTAGGAATTTTCGAACCCAGTGAGGTGGGCGAGATCTCCATTTAGATTGTCAGGTTTGGAAGATGTCGGCGGAAGTCAAAATACCATCTGTAATGTTGATCCCGAACCATTCTTCTTCGTTGTCACTGTCTGAGGAAAAGGAATGCTCAGACTCGGAGTTCCGGAAAGAGTCACCCATAGGAGCTATAGATCCGTAAAAATAATCCAGAGACAAACCTGAGTATCTTGCAGTCCTACTGGGCTCTTCGACACGTATTCCGAAAACGCGAAAGGTTCTGGGTCTTGGGGCCGATGGAGTAGGGAATGCGTGAATCGGGAGTGAGTGCACTTGCCAGAATTGGAAAAAAAAACGCGCCGCTTCGGAACAAGAAAACAGACGATTCAATGTCGCAGCCTCGGAGGCGCAGAAGTTCACCGCAGGGACATGGCTCCTGGAGCTTCCTGTGACGATCGACACCACGGAGAGCAGGTACAATCTTCATCCCAAATGCGCACGCGCGAAACGTACATTCAAGAACACCGACGCATTGCCTGCGACTTTCTTTACCCCTCTGCCAAGTTAACAGCATCGCGCTTTCTTCGCCGCGCTTTTAATGACTCGCAAACCCAATTGATCTCAAGTTCGTGAGTGTCAGCGACCCCCTGAGGAGATAGGAAGCACTGGAAGCGCCCGTCTGGCCAGCCATCCCAAGTCGACAGGGCAGATATTTCTGCTGTACCCGAATTCCGTAATAATGCAGCGGGTTCCAGAGTGCGGGCACGTCGATTTTTGCCGCTAGTGCTACCGATTAAATTAGTCCATGTGACGCACTGGATTATGACCCAGATATACCTGACGATGTGTCCTTTACAAGGTGTTCAGGAATCTGAACCATATCTTGGAACACAGATATCAGCTTCGGAATATATATATAGGCAAATCAAGGAGCTCACTTTTATCAACGGTGAGCCTCGCCTGTGTGAAGGAATGAGGATCCTCAACTGGGATTCGCACCATGCCAATTATTTGACCTGGAAATGTAATTCAGCGAGAGTTACGAGATGTAGATTAAAGGCGACCTTCGCGATTGAAATAAGAGACTAGCCGGGTGTTGTGCCATGCAGGAATGAGATGATATACCCAGAGAAATCCGTGCCAGAGTCGCGAGAGGTTCGTAGCCAGAATACAGAGAAGTAGAACGGCATAGCTGAGATCCATCATCGTGGTCAGGCATGAGATGTGGGGACCAAAGTCAGAGACATAAGATCACGGAAAACCCCGAAAGCTGGAAACAACTGGGACAGTTTTTGCCCCAATGCGGCAACCTATCTGCTGAGGACGCAACAGTTCGTTTTTAAAACCGAGGGGAATCTGGAAGGCAGGAAAATTCCTCAAGGAGCAGTAAAAACAAATCCAGGAAGTAGAGTGATCACTGCTTCGCCCGCTGTTTTGCAACCCTGAGACGGAGGAAGGTTGCAGATATGTCGCTAGAGAGTTTAAAAACCATACATCAATGTCTCAAATGCAATATAGCCAAGTCTGACTTATTCTCCGCCTGTAAAAGTCGTGCCAGTAACATTCAGACAACCTCCTGGTGCCCCAGCGGCAATGTAAAAGTAATGTGCTTAATATACCAAACTGGTTGCTGGTGAATGTAGTATATTAAAAGTGGCCTCGGGCGCATACCATTATTGAATAGGCATTTCGAAGTTAATATGCTCTCGCAATTCTCTCATAAGTGTTTCATCCCTTGACTCTATTAGGGGAAGTCAAAGCGGTCAGACGGACCGATTCTGAAGTCGATTCTGACACCGATTCATGACCGATTTTGATTTTCGTGGCTGTCCAGAATCCATCAAGAATCAACATCAACTCTGACCGACCTGATTCTGAGCTCAATTCGCGAGCAATTCTAAGGACCCAAATTTATTTATATACAACTATTAGCTGTCACCACCAAACACCTCTACACGGTCATGCCCTGATATCCTCGCTACTGTCCGCGGCCTGTTTTTTCTTCCCCTTTTTGGTGGTTTTCTTCTTGTCGTCTTGAATAGCTTTAGCCTTCGTAGAGGGAGTATTTTTCCACCCTACGGTGGCTGTAGCCACGTCTGCTTTGGTTCTGGCCATGCACTGCGTTCTGAGGCCCCGGAGACATAGGGTTTGCCAATGTGCGGAGGCACACGTCGGCATAAGCGGAGGCACAGGTATGCCTTAACCGTGGATACAGCCTGTGTCGACGTTGGTCAACCGTAGCTGGGTTCACAATATGATTCGTGAACTTTACTCAAGGCGGTTTGCCAGCGATATTAATGTTTGCTCGTGTGTACTACAAGTTGGGCAAAGAGAAAGTGCCGCAGCATCTGCCGCAGCCAGTGGCTGCGGCAACCTGCGGCAATTATGTTGCACTGCCGCAGAAATCAAAAATCAAACTGCGTGCATCGACGGCCACAACGACGTGAGGGCTTCAAATTCTTGCCTATATTGGTCTTTAAACATGTATATGTCCCCTGCACTGTTCAATGCCTTGGGGGTTGATACGGCAACTTGGCTGCGGCAACCTGCGGCAACTAAACAAATACAACGTGAGTGGCTGCGGCACTCTGCGGCAATTACATGCGGCAAAACCATGAATGGCTGCGGCAAACGAGTGCACAGCTGCGGCAGTTTGGTATTTTGCCTCATCCATTCTGCGTCAGTCTGCGGCAGCCACTTGCGGCAGTTTACATGTCTGCGGCAAGTTTTCAACATGGTCAAGCAAGTTGCGGCAATGTATTGCGGCACTACGCGGCAGTAGCTTTTGTGTCTGTCGGCAATATATGTCTGGAACTCACATCATCACACCAAGCACAGAATTAGTCCTCTGAACTTCTTACCTATCAAACATCGACCCAAACTAATCTGAATCTCTCATTGTTCACGTCGGCGCATTGGATGTCAAGATTCGTCTCATCGGTGATCAGAGTGCTCGAGGATTTGACAGAATTATTACTGTTTCCATCTCCACCGTACAGTTGGATACGTAGGTAGGCTAATAAACCTCTATACCTCACTGAATATTGGAGCATCCTGAGCGCAATACGAGGTACTCTTTCCCCCTTGACTTCGGCACTGTTCACCACGAAAATCTTTGGCAACTACCTTTCCTAAACCAATTCACTTGCTGATTATCTAGATACGTCGCACAAGTGAGAAAGAGGTACTTGTCGTTGATACGAAGGCTGCATGAATTAGAAATCAACTCAAGAACGAGTGCGGCAGTTGGTTGCGGCACTAACACAGCCACCCTGCGGCAGATTTTTTCGGTGGTCCCTAAAGCAACTGAATTGTTTGAAAATATTGGGAACTCGACTTAAGGGAATGTAGCTAATCCTCTGCACCTATAAACTGAAGTAAAATTCAACCATGGGACTCGATGCGGCAGTTCGAAATGTGGCTGCGGCAATAACACAGCCACCCTGCGGCAGCCTTTCCTCAATACTGCCTTTTGACTGAAGAATTAGTTTTTGAGATTAGTTTGGATATTGATGTACATAGGTTAATGATTTAGGTTCGCTGAATGAAAACCCTGCAGAATCATTTTTTCCCCGAGTTATGTTCAAATTATTGATTTTCAGACAATATGCCTGTTCAGGAGTGGAACTTCAACAGTGGTTCGTGGATTCATTTTCGGAACATTGTACAGTGCCTTTTGGTTTTGCAAAAGGTCTAAACCGCATTCCTGAAGTTTCAAGATATATATTTGTCGCATTGAAATTGCCAATATTGTTGTCTATAATATTGTCGAATGACATGGATTGTGATCCATTAGAGGCCGAGTTAAACTCAACAAGGGTATTTTGTAGTCTTCTGTGGCAGCCTGCATGGGCGAGAGTGCCTTTGCGGCACTGTAACATGGTTGCCGCAGAGGCCGCGGCAACCTGCGGCAGTGCTGCGGCAGTCTGCGGCAGCAACCCCTACAAGTTGACCAAATTGGGAAATCGAGTATTTTGAACAAAACCAACGACAAATTGATTTTCCCCAGACATTGACTGCGCCACAAGATATCTACTGCACCTCATCACCGACTCCGTCGCGAGAGGCTTCCAACAGAAGGGCTAAGTCGACGGGTTCTGGATATTTACCCCAATCCTTCAATATGCGCCGCATCTCGGAATCAGTGGCCTGTTGTTTCACCCACTCCTGCAAGAACCCAAAGTTGAATGGTTCGTAAGCTGGGATTTGCGTCGATACGCGATCAGTATAGACACGATTGTACTTGATCACCTCTTTCTGCTTGTCGGAGAGGGATTTATACCAGCGTTTCCACAGTGCATGACGTATATCGCGGTACTGTCTGGACCTAGATGCTCACCATCTCAGTGCGCCAAGGTGGTACAAGGACCTCAAGAATCTGGGTCCGCTCCAAAACGGCCGGAGAGAGGGAGATACCCGCTGCGGCAGCCAACCTCACCTTCCAAGCTGCCTTTGCCTCGCGTGTTTCATCCTCCGGCTCGGAAATCTCGTCAGAGAGATATTCGGGGTGTACAATATCCCGCAAAAACTGGACATCGATGCCATATTGTTCCGCGAAAATCAGCAACGCCTTCACCAGCTGTTCTGATTTCTGTGATATTGCGGTAAGAAAGACATTCAAATGATAAATAAGGGCATACATGGACGCGGAGCTGACTCTGCCTGTGAGCCCGAGCATTGGCTTCTGCTTTCGCTGCCGAGTTTGGGTCATTTTCACGAAGCCAGCCTCTCTTCAGGGAGCGAAAGGACTTCTTCGCCATCTCGATAAAGAATTCTAGGTCCCAATTGGGCATTTGCGCCGACTTTGCAGTGCGCTTCAAGACTGTTTGCCAGACGGACTGTTATATACATTCTGAGATTCAGTATTCAATTTGTGGCCAAAGAACTCACGTTCATCTCGATTTTCGCCACGTTGGTGACCTCGTGGATGATTTTGGCATTGCGTAGATCTTGGACATCAAAATGGAAGAACGGCGTCGAGTATGTCTCGTGGGTAATGGGATTGGTGTGAATCAGGTTGGGGTCCGGCCAGTCATTTCCACCTACATTGCAATAACGGCGGAACACCTTCATCACATAGGCCTATAATCCAGATGAGAAAATTCATCGTCGGGTTTGAGAAAATAGGGCACCTCCACCGAGGATCTTTCCTTCGTCGACAGATTTATGTCATCGCCTTCTCCCATATCGCTCGCAGGATCACAATCAGTGACACCGGCGTCCGTGGCCACGGAAGACACGTCGTTGAGCAAAGCCGGGTCTATTACCTCACATGAGTCTGCAGACATCCCTTTGTTGACGTGATGGCCACGGGGTCTGCATCGGCACGTCGGCACACGCCGACAAAGGACACGGCCCATTGCATCCGGGGCCTCGGAACGCAGTGCATATGAGCAAAAATGCAGGGGAGATCGGTGGGACCGTGATAATTTAATATTGAGTAATTAAATTATTCTGGATGTGGAGTTGTGACGATCACAGAGGCCGATTCTGAATTCGATTCTGAACCGATTCTAGCGAGTTCCTCCTCTGGAAGAGGAACACGATTCTGGGCCTATTCTGGATCAGACCGATTCTGATGTCGATTCATGTCCAAAATCGGCTCGAGAATCGACATCAGAATCGGTTCAGAATCGGCTCCAGAGTCGGTCCATTTGACCGCTTTGACTTCCCCTATTTTTTCCATAACTACCTCTCAACAGTTAATTAGAGTATTTAGGATGCACCAGAATGAATACCATGCAATTCTCAAGCTGCTGGGATGCATATCCCAAAATCACCCCGGCGATGTTCTATGTAGCGGCAATCTCATTGCAGCTGCACAGTGGCTATGTTGCTGCAGACAAGTGTTTATCCCTTGACTCTATTTTTGCCATAGCTAGCTCTCAACAGTTAATTTGAGTATTTAGGATGTGCCACAATTAATGCTGTGCAATTCTCAAGTTGCTGGGATGCATATCCCAAAATCACCCTGACGATGTTCCATGCAGCGGCAATCTCATTGCTGCTGAATGGTGGCTGTGTTGCTGCAGATGGAGGCATAGTTAAAGAATTAAGGGAGATGACGAAGGGGAACTGTTGGTCAACGATATGAGCGCAGAGAAAGAAACGCGAGGACACCTTTATTCCAGTGCAGTACGGCCCAGGTTAATAGTTACCACCATCCCCGCTGTTCAATTTGGCGATGAGCAACTTGAAGCTAGGGGGGGAACTCTTAGCTCTATATCAGGCAGGAGATGTGGATATGACAAAAAGTAAGGAGTGCTATTGGTAGGCTCAATGTTACCTACATATAATTGCCGGAGACAGTGCCTCAGACAAGAGTTGGGAAGGCGCTGCACCGGTCAAGTTTGCCGCTGACTTGCCGCTGACACTGCCGCTGACAACTGAGAGTGCCACTTGGTGAGACATGAAACTGCCACATACCAGGGTAAAACTGCCTCCTACATAATAGTTGACTGCTGCTGCGTGCACTTGACTGCCGCTGCAACATCGTGAAATGCCACTGAAAAGTGCCGCAGACTGCCGCTGGCAACTGTTTGACTGCCCCTGACTGCCGCTGTAAGCTCCCAAAAATTATGTTTTAACACCGACAGTGATGGTTAAAACTAAATAGCTCATTACTAATACGATTCAATAGTCACCAGCGGTCCCCTGTACCCCGGCAGTGCACGTTTTTGGCGCCCATAGCGCAAGTGTGGCGTGTGGAAAAAGGATACTGCCGCTGACTGCCGCATAAATTGCCGCTGCAGGCAGCAGCGGTAATGCAGCGGCAAAATCAAAATCCCTTTGCCCGGCTCAGCCGATGCCCTAAGCCAGTCTCCATAGTGCCATGAATCTCGCCACAAATGCCACAAATCATAATAGATCACCTTCGTCAGTCGCTCGCTCTCCGAATACCAATGCAGCGAAGGGTAAGATTGCCATTCCTCCCGAGTCTGGTTATAGGTATTTATTTTCGTGTTTCCACATACGACAGAAGTCGTGGATTTAGTGCTCTCGCAGTCAGTGTTCGCCCTTAAGCCCTTAAGAACGATTTTGAAAATACTTAAGGGTTAATAAGGCTTAAGGGGTTAAGGGGTTAAGGGCTTAAGGGTTTTTTTTTTTTTTTTTTTTTTTTTTTTGCACCCAGCTGCTGCCCGGCCTTGCCTCTTTCATTATATATAAGTTTCACATTGCTGAAAAGCCGTGTTCAGGAGATACAACCGAAATGGTTATCCCTATTTACCACATAGTGTACAGGCACTAACTAGCCTTTGTACTCATCATCCGAATCGATCTCAATCCCACCATAATCAGGTCGCCCATCCTCCTCTGCTTCTGCTTCAGCCTCCGCTGTAGCCAGGTCCGCCATAAGCTCTGCCTCTGCATCAATCTCCGCCTGCGTCATCCGGTATACGTGCACTTTCGTTGCCCCACCAAAGAGCTCCGCCAGCGTCTTTTGTTTCCACCTTGAACCTCGAAGCATCGGCGCTGGGGGGTCATTTTCATCGTCGTCCGACTCGGAATCCTCCGCAGCCTGCGCGTCAGCAACCCATTTTGACATCACACTCCTCCAACTTGATGCCGTCTTCACCACCGCAGGTCCCTTCTCGGTAGATTCATCGTCGTCTTGAACAGCATCCCGGTACCGCGGGACGGTGAGAAGGGCCGCCGTTGATTTGTGAACTTTTCGCTTCTCCTTGAGCTTGACGAGTCCACGCTCACGATGGTCGGTCTTGATGTCAGCTCCAATCTAAAGATAGATATAAACAGACCGACGAGAAACTGAACTCCGATACGCACCTTGGTCATTTTCTCCAATTTCTCCAGTTGGAGTCGATTGCGACGCTGCGTCTGCTTGATCTTGAGATCAGAAAAGACCCGTTCACATCCCGCTTGGTTCACGACGATCTTCAGAAGAATAATCGCGAAATCCGCAAGTTCCTCGATATCTGGAGTACGGAGTGCAACCCAAACAGCGATTGGGTCCCGGCCCTAAGGACATAATAGTTAGCTGAGAACCCTCGTAGACGTAAGTATTGACCATTTACTTATCAAACACGTCTTCGTTGTCTTTCCATCCCGCAAATACTCCAGTGCCTGATAGATATTTTAAGAAGGCTGCAGAAAGCCGCGCCTCTTTGGCTCGGCGTTCCTCCGGACCATCAGTGTTATCAGGACGATCGTTGATCCGCTTGTACATCTAGTTAATTGTTAATGACATTTGTAGCCAGTATATAAAAACTCACCGAAACAACGAGGTCCAAACAGTTGAAATGGTTGATTGCAGCCTTCGGCCCAAAGCAAGAAAGTTGCTCAAATGGATTGAGAATTAAGGCGAGCAAGAAGAGGGGCTGATCACAGTCTTTCCACCGTTTCTCCAGCCGCTTCGTCATTCCGGCGGCGACGTCGGGCTCAGGATGGTCAAGCATACGCAGGAACATCCCAGCCAAGCTGAGAAGAACTTGATCAGCGCGAGTGGAGTCTTTCTGGTTGATGTTAGTTCTGTAGCAGATCGGCTCAATATCCTCGATGAGAGACTCCAGACTGGACCAAAAGGTGCTGTCCATAATTAAATCGCAGAAAGTGTTCGCCTCCGTTATGAACGCGTCCTTCTCGGCCTCCGTTGCTCTCCCAACCTGGGCAGCAATTAGTGCGCCACGACTCTGCATTACACCAAGAACCAGCGACTCTTCGAGACGAAAAAGACGCATGAACGCGATACAATGGGTCGTCCACCGGGTCATGTTCGCCACCAGGTATGCAAGAATCAATATGACTCCGGTACAATCCATACTTATTGCACCCTGGACTCCGTCGAATATTTTTTGCACCTGTTCGCAACGTAAGTGTATGTTCAGCGAGCAACAGCAATGATTTCGCGCCTTGAAGTGGTTGTTAATCCACCCTGTTAAAGCGGTGGCGGACTCGGCGGTTTGAGCGGCAAATTTGTTGACTTTAAAATAATCCCCGAGCACCAATTGAAACTTTGAATGTTTAGAAATTGTGCTGCAGATCAAGTGAAATGATGAACAAACCTGATGGGCCCAGCACGACGGCAATATCAAATATACGCGCTCCTTTCCAAGAAGAATGCGCCCCTTCTTACTTCCTCCATCTGCGTCCGTAATGAAATACACAATGATGCAGTTATACTTAACTTCGGTTCGGTCGATAATATCACCGAACATTTTGCACATTCCCGGACTGCCCTTGTCTTCGGTTGTGATGTCCAATAGCTCAAGTGTATACGACTAGAACCAAAGGAATATAGTTATTTATGATGTGCAAAACAATTGTTGGCATACCTTGTAGTCGATATTGGCGTAGACCGCATTGACGGCGTCCTTTGTCAGCGATTTCCAGCCATCCGCGCTGGAAATAAATTAGTAGCAGCCGGATATGCAACATAAAAATAGAAATCCGCACGATAATCCAAAGACTTGATTCTTGAGAACGTGCACAAGCTTCTCCTCCACAATGCTCGCGGCCTCGTTCAATATACATTCACTGACCACCTTTCTGGAAGGCAGAATATCTGGTGCACAGCTGCCCATCATCCCAAAAAGCGCCAACATCTCCGGGTCCTCAAATAAGCGGAATGCAGAGTTGGTGGAAATAATGGCGCGCAGAGCTTGCGACTGTAAAGCGGACGCCTGGGAAACACTGAACGGCATGTCATGTCCAGTATATGCCACCAGCTTGCCAGACTTCAGTTTTTTCGGAGCCGTAGAACCACTTCCCTCCGCCGTAGATGCAGAGCGGCTATGCTTTGACGGTCCCGGTGCCGGTGCAGCATTTTTTGCTGCCTTGTCAGCGGCACGTTGCTTGGTTGCCTCTGCAATTGCCGCATCTGATGCATACGGGCACTTCGGGATACCCTTCCCGCCAAGAATATGAAGGATGAATTTTTCTTTGGTGCCCGGTATCGATCCCGCGACTGTGCGTGCTACATTACTGACATTAGTTACTGCATCAGATATATATAGGTACTGATAGATACAGACCTTGGGTGTGGTCGTCCTTCTTTCTGGCTGACTCCGTGGCTGCATCGACGGGTCTGTCGTCGATTCAGGCTTGCTTGATGAGGTTCTCATGATTCCGGACACAGTGTTTACACCAAGTCTCCCAGTGACTGGAATTGACTTTAGTTGTACCTTCCCAGAATAAATTCCAAAGAGGGTTATCGTGAACTTTGGGCATTGTAGGCGCAAGCAGGAGGGAGCGGAGTGAAAAGACAGTGAAGATGCCATCAAAACAATGATCAGATACAGACGAGCTCGCTAGTTATACACTCTATGCACTGGAAACAATGTCTCTCTGCCCCCCAATCTTGTTACATGGTGCCCCACCATTCTTTAACAACTGAAATCACTCTTGAGTTTCTCATTTAGGATTTATAAAAAATATCCCGCCAGTATTGCTTGGCTGAATTCGAATTTCCGGCGAGATTTTGCACGTATTGCGGCACATATTGCGGAAAAGAGACGCTCACATGCAACAGAGTCATATGATGTGTGTGCCATGATCCCGAGATGGGCGAGGGCGGGTGCGTTGAGTGCTTCAGTACCTGGTTTCCCTATGGTGTCGGGAAAGAGGAGGGATTGGTGACCATTGATCCACTTTGAATTCACTCGCGCTTGCCTTGTTCGCGAGGTGCTTCTGGTATCTCTAATCCCTCGCTGATTCCAGACAACGTGCAGAATCTTGGCAGAATCAATGATTTACAGCTGGCTTTAGCTGTGGGAAATTTTCGCGGGCCGAAGGTCTTAAAGCTTAAGAATGGCGGAAAAATCCTGAATAATACTTAAGGGTTAAGTTAAGGGTTCTTAACCCCTTAACCCTTAAGGCGAACACTGCTCACAGTGCCACAACGGTACATTGGATGATATAATAACTAGAAGTACTGGTAAGATCAGCCACATTGGATCGGGAGGGGATTGAAAATACTGCACTCACATATGTTGGGCTGAGGGAGCTTATGGAGACAATTGGCTTCATCAGTGTCAACACCCATCCAAAAAGATTTTCAGCCCCTGAGAACGAGTCACGGGACGTCTAGGTTCCCCAGTCGACTTTAAAGTCGCCTGGGTTGGGATAAATTCGGTTGAAAGCCTCTTCGCCCATGAAACGACGAGTCAGCATTTCGAGCATTGCAACTACTGCCCCTTGGTTTGTGGTCACGTTCTCCGTCCCAGGTGCTACCTCCTGGAATCGTCAGCAGGACAACGAACGACGAGGCCATAAACATACCATGTGTGCGCCGAGGGCTCGTGAAGGCTAAATGGAGATTACAGCCTGCGAAAGAAAAGAGGAACGTCACCTACATCACTAGGATCGCGATAATAGATAGTTATGTGGAGAGCGCGCCATGGGAGATGGGCGCCATGGAGGCAAGATGGAGGCCCGAAGGATCTCGGCGGTGCTAGTGTGATTTCGGCCCCCATGGGCACGAGGTGTCCTCCGGGAGCATCGGAGAGGGAGCACCTGTCACATCATGAGCATGAGAAATGAATCACGATATTTTATGGGTCCGGTAAAAGTGACGCGAACTGACGTGCACTGACGCGGCAGTGACGCGCGTTGACGCGGCGTTGACATGCATTGACGCAGCAGTGGCGCGGCACAGACGCGGTGTGGCTGTGTCATTGACGCGGCAGCCTCTAAATCTTTACCTAATACTCCCTGTACAGTGGGACAAGTTCCCACAAGGCAGTCAGGACGGGAAGTTATGCGCACTGATGCGGCAGCTGCGGCGATGTGTCTTAAATTGATGGGCTCAATGCTACAACAGCTTTGCAGCGAGATTCATTCATGTCCTAACATAATTTTAGGGTAGCTAAGACATCGTAAAACCGTGACATCTGCATTGAGTTATCCATACTTGTTCATTGCACTCACTTGTACTTGTGCAAATTAATTCATCTTTCTCAAAGGGTAGTTGGGAAGTGCTTAATCTTCCGCATTTTTAACTGGCAGTTCTTACTATCTTAAATCTCAATTTCCTGCTTCATGCCGGAGCTGTATGTACTTGACTCAACAATGCTAAAAGATTTGATGATTACCTCCCCTCCGGATACAATCTTTCTCATGTGAATACATGCTTCCCCACTTTCTCTAGTTCATCGCGGGTTCATTTTTGACACCAGTGTTCCGCTCAATTTCTGCCTGACAGTGCTTATCCCACGGTTGAGATGCGACTATCATTGGTTTGTTCCCGGTTTAACAGGGTTCAACCCCCCGGGTCTCAGACACACTGCGGGCAAACCTCGTGACGGTACAAAAATGTACCGCCGCAAGGACGGTTGGTGCACGGTTGGTCGACGGTTTCTCCATGACAGTGCCTTTCGGCACAGTGGCAGACCTGTCACTTGACACATCATTAATGTGTCATATTAATGGTCTTGGGCAGACTTGTGTCAAACTTGGTGATGAATGAGACATGGGTATCAGTTGGAAACCGGCCCAGTGCCCCCAAACCAACCGTGCAAGGTACAAAACACGTTGTAGGAACGTGCTTGCAGGGTGTTAAGGCCTGAGACAAAGGGAGGCTCAGACATAAATAGAATGTGCCGGAATGCCGAATGTGCTTACTGTGAAGCAACCGTGGGCCAACCGTCCTTGTGGCAGTACATTTTGTACTGTCACGAGGTTTGCCCGCAGTGACAGTCGAGCATTATAAGTTCGCTCCGGCTGGAGCCAATTCAACTGCGCCAAAAAAAAAGGGGGCTGAAGGGGGATGCTGGTTAAGCCTGTTGCCTAAGCACTTCCTAAGGGCTTTACAGTTGCCTGTGAACTGAGTGCTCCTGAAACCTGCGGCGTATTATGAGTTCTAAGTGGAAACAGAACTCAATATTGATCAACGGCCGAGGACATCGCTGCATTGATCTCTACCTTAAAGTTGTCTGCAGGGCCTAGCTGTGAAAAGTAACACAGTCAGTGCTTTATTCATCTCTGAGTCGCAGCTGATGTTTTTGGTCTTCACACTGGCTGAACATTTCGAGTTTTTCAGTGAAAAAATTGGTGAAAGACTTGAATTTTTTTTTCACTTATTTTTTCAGTGAAAAAACAGGTGAAAAATGTAAGGCTCCATTCGGTTGCCATCACTTCGTGTCACTTCTGAACACTTGATCATCATGATGATTTCGGATGAACTCCAAAGTGACGTCGGAAATCTTCGGCTCTTGTGGATATAGGTCCGAAAATGGTAGATTATCGCAGATTATCTCTCTCTGTCGTCTGCCCGCACCTGCGGCTACTCTATCTATCCTTTTACCTTCTGGGAACTCTCCCCACATCCCATACTCATATGGTGCCTGTCCCCCTTTCTCCGAGGTCCCAAAAACGAAAGCAACGCTGAGTTGTAGCAGCAAAAATCATGCTCGCCGCTGTTCTTGGTGCGGTAGAGGTCATGAAGCCAAGGCTTTTTCCTGAGCCATATCATACCTCAATCCGCACTGGCCACATCTCGATCCAGGAGCTGCTTGGCGGACACCCAGACCACATGCGGCGTAACATGGGCATGCACAAGCACGCCTTCCGAAAGCTTGCGCATACCCTTACAGCCAAGACCGGCCTTCGAGATACAAAGCACGCTACGCTGGGAGAGAGTCTGGGGATATTCCTCCACATGATATTCACTAATAATACGACTGAAGAGGAGCATGAATGGTTCCAAAGGAGCCCCAATACAATCCATCGGTACGTCGCAGAAGAGTTTGTTGATTGTGACCCTAAAATATACTTTCAGCCACTTCCACCGAGTCCTTGAGGCCATTGTGTCGCCGGAGTTTCGAGACCATTATCTACGGCTACCTGACCGAAGCACTGAAACCTCCCCATATATTGTGAATAGCCCCAAATTTTCACCATTCTTCAATGATGCCCGTGGTGCCCTCGATGGTACACAAATTGGCACTTGCCCCCCCGATGATGTGCGGAAAGGCCGTTTCCGCAATCGCAAAGGGTATCTATCCACTAATGTACAGGCGGTTGTCGACTTTGAGCAGCAATACATATATTTGCTCACTGGCTGGGAGGGAAGTGCTTCTGACAGTGCAATATTCAACGTAGCACGGAGGTTGGACTTGTCAATTCCTCCAGGAACCTACCTCCTGGCTGATGCTGGATATCCCTCATGCGATGTTTTTTTGGTTCCGTACCGAGGGATCAGATACCATCTCCGTGAGTGGGGCGAGGCTGGTGAACGGCAAGTTATTTTTATTGGCTGTACATCAATTTTGCTGACATTTATCTTACAGCCCAAAGGACTATTTCGAGCTTTTTAATCTCCGTCATTCGCAGCTCCGTAACATCATTGAGCGAGCATTCGGAGCGACCAAAAAGAAGTTCAAGATGTTTCGACAGCCGTCAAACTTTTCGGTTCGCACCCAAGCCCGAATCATCATGGTGTGCGGGATCATTCACAACTTCATCCGTCTCCACGACCCTGATGATGCTGAAGCGGATTCAGACGATGAGATGGAAGATGAGGAGGATACGGGAGCAGCTGCGCAGTCGCAAGTATGCCCTGAGGATTTGTCAGATGGTATTTCACCAGAGGAGACTCTTCGTGCGGAGGCAAGACGGGATAATATTGCAAAGGCTATGTGGACTAGTTACTTGGCAGAATTCGACCGTAGAGCAGTAGCATAGCTACAAACTATCTACGCCCATTGCCCGTCCAATTGCATTGTTAAGCCACACTCGACGCGCCGACTTACGCACATCTGGAAATTTTAGATACTGATCTGCAAGCTTGGTGCCCCTAAAAACCTTGACGGCTGCAGCGAATTCATTATCAGAAAGGTCTGCCCCTTCTTCATCCATCATCTGCGTCCAAGCTCGGTCCCGACGAGCAGGAGAATCCGAGATCGACTTCGATTGATCGTCCTGAAAGATTGTTGCCAAAGTGTCCACCGAACTGGCAAGACCTGCCAGCACATCCACGCCGGAAATGCGGCCATTGCGAGAGCGTCTGGAGCCAACCTTCGTGCTCGACACGGTTGAGACGGTCTTGCGAGGCTTCGATACAGGCGTGCAGACAGTACTCATAGAAGAATTCTGGGATAAACAATGAGCTATGGAATGGAAGAAAGAAAGAAAAGTAATGGCGCACAGGAATATCGCCGAATGGGCCGCTTTCACCATCGATGTCTTCGTCCTCCTCGCCATTGTCACCTTCGTCCCCAAGATCAATACATCCTGCTCCGGCATTGAGGGAGAAGGACATCTCCGTTGTTTGATTGCCTCCGTTTGCGCCGTTTGAAAAGGCATCCTCGCCTGTTGCCATCACATCGTCGCAGAGAAGGGCCATGTCATCATAGTGAATGAACGGGCGGTTCTTGAAGACACGGTGCTTCTCGTGCTTCTGTGAGAAGGACAGATAGCTGAGAATAGTGCATTGGATACAAATGAGGGGGAAAGACGTACCTCCAGATATGCAGCCCACACTTCGTCCGTAGTAGTGACACATTTCTTCTCTGGGTCCCACCCAAAGCCGGAGAGGTCACGAATGCCTCTAACGATTTTATATTGGCCTTTTATCTGGTAAAAAACCGTGAAAATTCAATAAAAGCAGAAGAATACACAGCATACGCGGGTCCAGCAAGATTTGACCTGTTTTAGACTACGTGTCGTCCCCGCAGCCTTGAGATCCATAACAACGGCAGTGTAGCTCTCTGAAGACCAGCCCGACTCTGCCTGCCGTCCCAGCTTCTTCTCATCTTTGAGCGTTTTGATAAGACAAGCCAGATCAGCGGTGTTCCAAAAGTCGCGTTTACTGCCTTTTTTCCGTGCGCCATTGTCGTTCTCGGTATCAGAGAGCGCGTCCTTTTTACTCGTGTCTTTGGGCATAGTGTTGGATGTGGTGAGATCAAGAAGGGGTGGGCAAAAGGGACGCGACAAAGGCAGAGAAGCCGAGAAAAACAAAGCGTGAAGTGACGACAAACAAGTATCTACGAAGACATGTAGCAACCGAATATAATCGGATAACCTCCGAGCAACCCGAGATACATCAAGCAACCAGCATATCAATTATGGCAGGGAAAACTTGCGAAGTGTTCCGAAGTGACGGCAACTGAATGGAGCCTAAAACTATTTTCAAATTTTTCACCTCATTTTTGTTTTGAGTCAAAAAAATTCAAGTCTTTCACAAATTTTTTCACTGAAAACTTGAAATGTTCAATCAGTGTCAGTTTCAATTTAGTTCAATTGGTGAAGTGGGGCCCAACTGACAACCATGTTGGTTAAAGTCTCTTAACGGGCTTCATTCTTTCCTGTTCACTGTTGAGTTAAGTGTGCGCGGTATAAAGGCAACGACACAGTCCAGTTGTTCAGAGCGTGTATGAGCACTCTGTGTTCCCAGCACGAAGACCTGGGCATTAGAGGTTGGCGGGTCAAGGTAGTTCGCCGAAATTTGGGAGGGCTCAACTTCTAATGAGGTTGAGGTTGGACTTGCTCAGTACCCGTATGTTGCTCTATGGGACCACTGCGGTTATACCTCTTCCTTCCTTCCATTCTTCTTTCAACAGGAGCCGAACAGTTGTATTACAGCATATTAAGATACTCAGTTTGATGGTTTAACATGTTTGTAGGTAAGTTAGAGAACATTAAAGCTGAAGTAGGGTGGAATTAATGCAGGTCCAACTGCCCAGGTGGTTGAATTTTAGTTGTTGAACTAATTGACCCCAGTATCCTACATCCTTCTCGTCAAACAGCAATAAACCGCTCCAATGGTGCAACATAAATTCAAGATATTGATTGAAACGTGTTCTGAGTTTGAACATCTACCATTACAGCTAATGTCAGTACCGAAGGCGCCGCGAAAAAAATTCCCATTTTGGGCAGATTTTGATCGAATTCAAAGAATTGCTTGTAACTGGATGGGTTCTACATGTATTGACCTAAAAAGTAGATAGAATTGACGGGCTAATTCATAAGAAATTACTGATAGAGCTAAAGTAGTGAAAATGTTATATTTTTGGGTGTCTTGAGAAAGTCAGAGTTTCAAGTGAGAATATGGGCTGACATGCCCAAATCACATAAAAATGAGCTGGGCTTTTGGTAGGGGCTATTTTTGACTACTCCTGTAGATGTCATAGAGCTAGAATAGTTGATTTACTACAGAGAACAGGTATATAAGGTAATTTATCCCATTTGATCTGAAAATGGTTTCAATGAGCTACAAAGCTTAGCGAAAAGATTATATGCAGTCCGCGCTCTATGGCATTTACGGGAGTATTTATAAACAGCCCCTGCCAAAAGGTCAGCTCATTTGGATGTGATTTGGGCATGCCAGCCCATATTCTCACTTGAAACTCTGATTTTCTCAAGACACCCAAAGATATAGCATTTTCACTACTTTAGCTCTATCAGTAATTTCTTATGAATTAGCCCGTCAATTCTATCTACTTTTTAGGTCAATACATGTAGAACCCATCCAGTTACAAGCAATTCTTTGAATTCGATCAAAATCTGCCCAAAATGGGAATTTTTTCGCGGCGCCTTCGGTACTGACATTAGCTGTAAAGCCCAGAAACATACTCACAATCAGTCAATTGCAAGGTGGAATCACTGTACTGAACAATGGTTTTCCTGTCCTTGAGTCCATACAAATCTGAATCTCATTTTCAAACAGCAGTGAACAGTTTGAATAGCCGCTTTTTGAGAAGCTTGTGGCTTCTAAAATCACGGCCCTCGGCAATATTTTGGTTGAAGCTGAAAGTGGTGTAAACTAAAACACTGTTCAAGTACCTTCGTCGAAAGCTGGTTTGGTTCAACTGAGGGTGGTGCTCAGCAGGTGTCAATTATTCATATTGTTCTGCCATCTTCCCCAGCACTCAGTAAATTGATTTGCCATGTAATTTATATTAAAGCCCTTCACTAACAATTACAGTGAGGACCAGTGATTATCCCTTTCAAGTTCGGATACAGGGTCTGGCCAAAATTTGAAATGTCGGCCACCAAGGTGAGCGCAAAGTCTGGACAAAACTGAGGACAATGTGGCCACCACAGATTAAAAGTCCGGACAAATGGGCCAAGTCACCAGAGGTCAGAATCAAAGTCCGGACAAAGAGATCTCGGATGACTTCGACCACTGATGGACACAATAATTGCCTAACTTGTATGAACTTGAACAATGTAATTCAGTCCAATATGCTGGGTTCCTTGCAGCATAGAAATTCATATTTGCTCCCGGTTACCACAACACTGAACTCCTCTATTTGTGATTAGCATTGTGGAACTCATTCGAAACGACGACATTCTGCTCTGCACACTTACCTTCCAACTCCATCTTGACTCTTCTTTCAGGACCATGTGAAGATTGGGGTGTGCACTCAGAAGTTATTTGATGATCTGCTCAATGGAATAAAAAGGTCTGGCAACCGCCGTTGCCAGCCCAAGTTCGAGGGAAGTCCAATATAAACATTGGAGAACTTGACGAGGGCACGGAGGACATAGAGTAATATAATAATTTCTTTCCTACTCATTTGACCTTGCAGGATAAAAATTTAGGTCTGAACACGGACAAAATGTCCAAATGTTTAAAAATCGCACCCGACCTTAAAAGGGATAATCACCGGTCCTTTGCAGTGGGATGTCGGACACTGTGGGCAAACACCATGATGGTCAGATTTTGACCGCCACGGTGACGGTTGGTTTACGGTCAAAACCTTGGTACCTTGTGTCATCTGTGATGCACCATGAGGTTAATGCATGTTTGATTTCATAACTTGTTCTCTTTTTTACGTGAAGTGCAAGGCAATACGCAAAATATCCTTCGCAGCTCTTCTTGTTCATTTTGAGTGCTGATTTCCCTACCCATGCCGCCCAAAAAGACAACCAGCCTTTTACCCAATTCTACTTAGTACAGTGGGCCCAGTCTGGAGGGGTTGCCGTTTATTTAAGGACAGTCTTCACCTTTGTTCTTACATGTGTCCGCCTCGTGGCCCATCATCAAATACATAATACAGTAAAAATTGAGCCGCTGGGCGACCGTCCTCCAACTGGCACCGTCACATCATTTGCCCGCAGTGGGAACCAAGCTTGAAGCTCAACGGCAGAGATTTCAGCTTGGATTGCATTGAACTTCTTATTTTCTGGTTATTGAACTCTCAAAACCTGCCAGTGCAGGTCTACTACAGTTATTAAGTTTGTAAGTGGAGCTCCTCAATGGATACTTGTATCAGAACGAAGGCTGTATCCTCTGGCAATTTTCAGGCTATACAAATATATCGAAATTGCCTGTCTATATTTTGTGCTCGTACATCACAAGGGACCTTCAATTTTGTGATCAAAACACCCATTAGGTTGCTTCCAGAAGGAACGGTGTGCATTATTTCGGGAAACCCTGGGCCGTGGCTCAGGGGGATATAATCGACTCGAGATTTCCAGGATTCAAGCACTCTGTGTCATACAGGATATCTAAGAAAAGATAAGCCAAGAAGAGTAACAGAACTTTGGAAATAATTATGTCGCAGGGGTGGGCTATAGCACACCAACTGTCCCACTGAATATAATCATGCCTTGAATCAGTGTCGACTACACAGCGTAAATATCACGAATGCACACACAGTTCTCTCTGCTTAAACGGTGTCACGGTTTTCTGAGCACAGTTTTCACCTGCTGCTTAGTCTAAGAGTCGAGCATCCTTGCCTGAATATTATTGGGGAGGCTGATATTTAACACCTTGTACTATTTATTGCCCTTGGGGCCCATATCTAATCGCTTCACGGCGAATGGAAAGGGCAATCGAAATTAGAATATTCAAAGGACCTTTGGGCCAGTTGGTCATGCTGTCCACTGCTTGCAGTACTCCTCTTACATGAGGTCGCAAGTTCGAACCACGGTGTGTAATTGGCTTTTTTGTCGGTTTAAACAGTGTTTAAACCGTCCCGCTTAAACACGGTCCCATGCGCCGCTTCTGTTAAACATGTTTAGATTAAACACGCGTTTAAACGGCAATTTGCGTCTAGATGTAAATTGTTTAAACAATTGTCCTATAGATTCTTATTGAGTATCTGATTGTGAAGGAGTTATTAATTTATTTCACATCACTTTGGAGAAATGAAATGAATGGGGTTGTTTGAAAAATACCTGTTCAAACCTCAATATCGGGAATAAAATAACGGAGTACAATGCACAGATGTAGAACGGACAACTGAATTGGCCAGAGTGCCTGGCGAGGACACGGCTCAAAATTTCTATCATGCTGTGCGCCATACAGTGTTGTTTCACCGTGTTACTATTCATGTCATATGCGGGTTGGAACCTAGCTGAAACATAATGTAGGAAAGGAGTCAAACACTTCAACAACACAACTCCCCATGCCAATATTGTACGTAGGTCGGTCTAAATTGAAGTGCTCCCATCTGGAACCAATTGGTAGGGTACAGTGCATGTTAATATCGGGATGAAATCTAACCACAAGCCCTTCCCAGTTTCAAGTCATTATTTAAAGAAGCAGAGTATCATAGCAACCTTAAAACTTCAACGTTGAAATAGGTGAAAGTGGCTGTAAATATTTTCAGTTTACCTCAGATTTCATTTGTTTCTGCTCCAGTTGTTGTAGCTGTGGTTCAGATTAATTGAATCAGTTGATCATTGAATCATAATATATTTCAGTCATATTTCTATTCCTGTCCCCATTTCCACCTGTATCACTCAATTGGTACCATTACGCAACCAAGAGATTACTGACATTCAGATTCAAATCCCACTTATAGATCTGCATGAACCTTTATTTTAGCAATATTCTCCACCAAAATCTAATTCGGACTCAATTTCATCTCGCTGCAAGTGCTCAGGTATCTGATTTAATTAACACGTGGCAAAATGTTCAACGGCCTCAATCGGTAGCTGGACCCTATTAGACTTCAAACACTCTCAAGTTGATTATATCTTCTCACCATGGTTCTAATATCACAGGGGGCAAAGTGAGGGGCACTTGTCATAAGGGCACTCAAAGGGCACTTGCAGCGGCACTTGCACGGCACTTGCTCTGGACAAGCCAGAAAATTACATAATACATTGTCATGGGTTCAATCCCCAGCACAGACATCTTATATGTGTATTTTTTATGTCCTTCAATTCAGTGTCTACAGCCACTACAATTTGGTATTCAGTACATATTGGTCCCAGATAAGTTAATATTCAACACTAACCCAATGTTGACTGCTACCAGCTAATGTACCACCAAATAATAATAATAATAATAATACCGGAAAAAAAAATTGGACAAATAATTTGACGGGACAAGCCTACCAGATGAGAGTTGAAACTTTGGTTCCCTCCAAAAACAAAATTTGGCACTGAGATTTGGTCCAAGCCAATGTTGAGTGTGACTTTTTTGATTCCAAGCATGCTGAACTTTAACCTGTCCACCAACGAGCTGGTCTGCTTTCACCGATGATCCATTCCTAATGACACAAAGCTAGCACATTAACATAATATATCCTTCGCTCACAATCTGCATTCCCAGAGCGCAACCATTACCGAAGCTCTGAGGTGTCCCAATACTCTATTGGTTTAGCTAAGACACAGCACAAACTGACTGTCCATTCCATTTATTTTAAGAAGGTCGGAAAGCTTTTAATTTCATAAGATCTAATTCAACCTCTGACACAATCTCTTTCAGACTGCTGGATGTAGTATTCATTATGAGGCTTACACTCTCCTAAGGCAACTTTAGTTCAAGTCCAGTCTGGGCTGATGTTCGGTAAGCCATCCAAATTTGACTTCTATTTCTATTGACTGACTCCTCATTATTCTAGGCCCTGCTCTAACAAGGCTATGCCTGGACTGACTGCACCCTGAATGCACTGCGGACTTAGCAATAATTTCGGTAAGCCATCCACATGTGAATCACACTTGTATAAACTGACTAGATTGATCTAGCCTGGCTCCACCATTACTGTGGTTGGACTGACTGGCTAATGTGGGAAATGGCCTTGTTGGGTTCTCTAGCAACAGGATTTTTACCAGTCACATCCAAACTGGAGTGGAAAATTGCTGAGTGGGTAATAAAAGACGGACTAGGACACACAATCAACTGCTTAATATTCCTGGCATAGGTTTTCTTATTATTTCACGGGCACATTTTCACAGTTCATAGGTTTGCGAAAGATTGGGGCTATCTTGCACACAGTCTTCATCAGTTTGTCAACAGCATACCCGACTGTGCCGGCATGTGGATGTGGAAAACCCTGGAATTTCCCGATCAGCCCAAGGAAAAATACACGATTCAGTATCAAGACCCTCTAATTGCAATCCAGATATGTTCCCAAGAAGGTTTTCTTCCACAAATCTCGAAATAATCCACCTATATAGCCCACACTTTGCCTCTAATTAGAGGTAGAGGAACAGCTGTTCTCCTCCTCCAATTAGACCAACCAGTGTTACTTGTCTATGCTTTCGTTAATGTACCAGTAAACAAATACTGCTAACACCGAGATACCTCTTTGAGACCACCAAAGCCATCAATCATGTGGCTGATCGCTGTGCCATCATCGTGATTGCCACCGCCTTCTCATTGCCGTCACTGGCACATTCCGCATCACTGCCGCACCATCAATGTCATCAAATCACCTGTCGCCACCATCGCGTTGACTTCTCCCTGCCTATTCAGTGCCCTAAAATCATGAAAATAATATATTATGTCAGGATTAGTCATATAAATGATGTAGTATTAAAGCGCCACATGTACCACATTCCTTTTTGATGCAGTGGTGCATCACACCTCCCGCTCACTGCGTGATTGTTCCCCTGCAAAAAATGTGTTCAGGGCTCTAAAAATAATTTTAAGATTTCCTGGAAGGTACTATAACGTGCTTACTGCAACATGCCACCGCCCCTGCAGGTGTGTATGCCGTGGTGCATAATTATTGTGTGTGGCACCAGAAATTGCTTTACCACAGTCATTATCTGCTGTACCGCTCAAGGAACACATCCAATGGTCTAAAGGGAGTGTCTAAATGTTTCACACTTGGTGCAAGATCTATCTGATGGTCAAGCATGGCTCAGAGAGGTGATTTCCCTGTTCACATTATTATATCTGTACTGGAATCAGGATTCGCTATATGTAATTTATACCTTTTAGGGGGCTTAGTGGTGCATCTCTTGACATTCCCGCTCCAAATTCTTGACCCTGTGGCTATCACTGTACCACAGAACAAATGTTTCAATATATGGAGAAATATTGTTGCAGTACCCACCAAGGGTAAGGGAAACCTAAAGAGAGCATGGATCTCTTTTATGCATGATTTTACAGGTTTCAAACAGAACAATACAGCGAGGGGACCACTGTGCACATCACAATGGGTACTTGCAATCAACTCCACATTCAATAGACATACACCCATGGGATGATGCTATTTCCTCCCCAAACTACCGTACAATGTATGTTCCATATGTACCATAATTGTAGCCAGATTACTAACCAGATTAAGGATTTTTCCTGGTTGGTGAGTGGTCCATGATCAATTTTGTCAATTTTACTACCTACTGCTCTAGATCCTCAAGAAATATTCTGAGAATATCGGAACCGCAGAAGACAGTCTGTCGGCAGTACCAGTAATAATTTCCGCATTTTACACAGCCCCCTAACCTGCACAATGACATTTTCGGCATATTGTGCACGGTTTGACGTGATATGACTTCCTTATCAGGAATACTGCGAGATCACTTTTATTTCCTGTTACTTGCAGCATATGCAGTGGCTCAGAATTAAACCAGAATATCTGTAACACAAGTGTGAGAGGCTGTTATACACCAAGGAACGGGTATCCTGGCTGGTTTTAAGAGGCCAAAAATAGCTTTTATTTATTTGGCAGCAAGTGGATCAAAAGTGATCAATGCAGCACATAGGTGCCAGGAAGTCCCCAATTTTTCCTTGGAAAGTAGCATATACCCTCTAGAATCTCATATGAATACTGGTCCAGGCTCAATGTAATGTAGGAGGATATCTACTAAGCATCCGGGATCAAACACACACTTTCAACAAAAATAAGTACTGTGCTGGGCAGAAACAGTTACAAAGTTCCTGTGCTGGTGTATACTCGTTCCTATGGATATACAGTGACCGAAATATTGATGTCGAGAGGCATTACAATTTTATTAGCAGTGTTGCAATAGACATCGGATAATTGACAAATTTGGCCTTAGTTCAGTGATAATCTTGAAGAGAAGATGTGATCCAACTTCAAAATATGACAGAAACACTGAACAAAATCTGGGGGTGTCTGAAGCAGATATAGTGTCCGCGCTGATGCAGTCCTCAGAGGGTGTAGTGCTCTCAGACAAATCTTGCACTGCATGTAGCACATTTAAACATTCTTCCTCAACTATCTGATGTGTTCTTTTAGCGGTACAGCAGGTACTGAATGTGGTAGAGCAATTTCTGGAGCCACACACAATAATTATGCACCATGGCATACACACGTTGCAGTAAGCACATTATGGTACCTTCAAGGAGATCCTACAATTATTTTTAGAGCCCTGAACACATTATTTGCAGAGGAACAATCATGCAGTGAGCAAGAGGCGTGATGCGCCACTGCATTAAAAAGGAACGTGGTACACGTGGCGCTTTGATACTACATCATTTATATGACTAATCCTGACATAATATATTATTTTCACAATTTTAGGGCACTGAATAGGCAGGTAGAAGTCAACGCGACAGCAGTGACGGGTGGTTTGATGGGATTGATGGTGCGGCGGTGATGCGGAATGTGCCAGCAACCGGTGGCAATCACATGATGGCACAGCGATCAGCCACATGATTGATGGCTTTGGTGGTCTCAAAGAGGTATCTTGGTGTTAGCACTATTTATTTACTGGTTGGTCTAATTAGTGGGGACGGGCACCGATCGATTGTGATCTGGCGTGTTTGTTCGTGTTTGGTTGACAGAGAGGCTCGGTTCCACTTTTGTAAATGCTAAGGCTTTTTATTGGTAGAGCTGAGGATGAAACTGAGTCGCTCATTTTTCTTGAAATAAGCAATAACATAAAAGTACTTTGCCCGATTTTTCAATTATCGGAAATAGAAAGCACGGTACACACATTTCTTGCAGTTCAGCTAATTTCATGATCAACACTTGTATTCTCCAAAATTGGGAAAAGTACTTTTCTGCAGGAACTACTTTGGAATAATCTTTCCTGCGAAACATAGCGCATTCAATGGGAATTGAAAAAGCCTTAGGCTTTTTGCTGCAGCGCACTTGACACGCTCTGTCACTACATGTGACAGGAGTCACACACCAATATCGGAGCACGCGTCTTCACTTCTGTCAGTCTCCAGCCTCTTTCTTGACCCCAAATCTCGTATGTCTACTGCTAGAATCATCTCAACATTCCTCCGCCATCTCTGGCAGCTCTCTGACGATGCCGCGAGCCAAAAAGCGCCAGTTACAAGGCCAGCGGATCCACCACCACCCTGACGCTTTCTCGATTGGCAACGAGGAAAACACACCTCTTGACGAACTTGATGTCAACTTACTGTCTCCTACACCAACTCCAACGACTCTAGAAGCACTGCTCATAGCGAAGGATGTTCAAATCATGGAATTGGACGCACTTATCTCACGGCTTAGATCGGACTTACGACGGGCTCAGGATGATCTGCGCTCCCTCGATATCAACCACCAGACTCTTATTCACAGACACACAACTATCTCCCTTGCAAACAAGTCCCTTGACCACCTGAAACGAAAAGCAGAGACGAGCCTGTCCCAAGAACTGACCCGAAAGCACAAACGGATAAAAAGGCTCGAAAATGACCGCGAAGTGAAAAAGAATGCTACTGGCTCCGCATTTTCTGACTTACAGGAGTCCTTGGACAAGTCCTTGCAGCGCATATCTGAACTGGAGCACATTCTTACGGCAGCCCATACTCGCATTACATCTCGCGACTCAACAATCACTTCTCTGCAGTCCAGCTTGAAAGCGAAACAGTGTGCTCACACTCTGACTCGCAACCGCCTGTACGCCGCTCAGAAGCAGACACAACGGGCAAAATCGGCGCTCAAGGTTAGCCGGGAGGCATACCGTGACCTGCAAACTTGGGTTCCCACGGAGAACGGAGTCTACTCTGCAGCATCTCGCGAGCTCGCTCGCGATCTGACATTTGCTGGCTGTTCTGCGGGGAAGGTGGAGTTCGCCGTGAGGAGTTGCGCGCGGACCTTCGGAATCAAAATACGGGGTAGCTTCATGAGTCGGCGCACTGTGGGAAGGTCTATTGATGAAGGTGGAAAGTTTGGTGAGCTACAGTTGGGGCGGGAAATCATGGAAGCTCCTGGTAATTCTTCTTTCGCATTTTTTACATGGTTCTGAATGCGTCAAGGATTTGTGGAAAGTTCCGACGGCACCACCCATCGCGGAATTACCGTCGAATCACGTCATATTACTCTGCTTGTCCCGTCCTACGCTCCCAATGTCGACGACTCAGACCAATCAACATGGTCTCATCGTACTCGCTTTATAGAAGTTGCCCAAGCTCTCGACCATACCGGCCAACGCCAGTTCGAGGGAACTTTGGAGGCTGCAAATCGGATTGCCGACACATATTCTCGCAGCCCATTGGCGGCACAGGAGAAGAGGGTTATGGACAAAAATGACTACTGGAGGAAGAAACTGGGTGAATGCAAAGATCACGCCGCAGACGGCAAGAAAGAATTCAAGCTCTCGGCGGCCCACAAGAGGGATATTGTGACTCGGGATCTAGGCCGAGCCGCAATGGATGACACTGACACCACCACAAGCTTTATCCTCTTAAAGATGACCGAAATAACTGACGACGACCTCGCGGCGGAGGGAAATATTTTGGTGTCGGAGTTGCCTGCATCGTGGGTATTTTAAATATGAATGAGCTGTGCTTATATGTATGCACAGGCTGACCGAAGAACGCTCAAAACTTATTGAAGCGGTGTTGGAACGCAAAATTGGCGAAGAAAAACTCGAGTCTCTCAGTCCCGAGCAGCAATGCAACCTCTTCACGCATGTTTTTGGCGGTTGCTGCTGCCACAAAGACCTCAACGTCGTCCGCTACGGCACTACTGCTATCGAGAAGCTCTATTCCTCTCACGATATTCCGCGCCCCGTGCTTCTCGCGAACAAGGCAAACAGCGCAACGATCAAACTCAGCTCAGATAATCCCGACAATCCCGCATTGCAGCACGCGATGGAGTCCAGTAGCTCGGGCGCCGTCAAACTACTTCAACTGATTGGCGCGCTTCTTCGTCACAAGGATGGGGAGCGAGGATACCAGGACAAGTGCCGCATATTCATGCAGGAACGAAAACTCGAGCAGTTTGGTCTCACATCATCTGCAAAATTCCCTGATATCTCGAACACACGATATGGTTGCTACACCTACGGTGCTGCGGAGGTGGTCTGTTTCCATGGCTTGATCTACGAGCTTGTCACAGAGATCATCGATGGTAAAACGAAATCCGGGCAACCTAACCACGTCGAGCATCTCATTCTCAAGGGACTCGACTGTGCCGCTACAATGACTGAACTCGTTGCGCTTGCACTTTATGGGGTATCGGTGTCATGGCCGTATATGTCCATGGTTCGGGGGACAAAGGAGCGGCCTGTGAATCTTCTTTCCCTCACAGATCTGCATCGAAAACTACCTGGATTCTGTTCTCATATTGCGAATAACCCCCTCATTCTATTGGATCCGACAACTCCACTCGATATCCTGACTATCAATGGGCGACAGTTTCTTGACGATCTTCTCATTCCCACCATCCGTGCACTTCTTCCTGAGCTCCCGAACTTTTCTCTTGTGGTTGCGACCATGTTCTCTGGGTGTAGCGAGGGATGGATACATTTTACCCCGGAGTTCCATGTAGGCGGCACCTTCGACTTGCTCACTCCAGAGCAGCGTGCACTCCTCCATATCCCATCGACGAACGATCACAACGAGGGAAAGTTAGGATCATTCCGAGGCCACATGAAGCACCATTCCAACAGCACCGCGCACTCATACTCCAATCAGGCGCGACTCGAGTTCAACAATACCGAGGCATTCATCAAGAAATATTGTGATGCGGCCGTAAAGCAGTTTGTTATGCGAGAGGTCCGGAAAGATGGCGCGAGCGGGACACGGGCGAAATTCCGAAAGGCCTGGGCGGCTCTACAGCGGGAGAAGGCGGAGATGGCTCTCAAGCGACGAGAGAAGACGGCGTCGCGAAAGAAACTCGCAGCATCCAAATTGGCAGCAACCGAGTTGGAGCTCAACATCTCGACAATCAACAGTCTGTCTTCCGCGCGCTTGAAGGAACAGCTACAAGTCTATAAGAATGTGTTGAAGGACGAGGTTCTTGTCAAGACACTTTGGAAGGAGATGGGCACTGTAGGAATACGGAGGAAGATGGTCTTGGAAGCTTTGGCCCGGGAGCTGGAACGACGGTAAGGATTGGATGATTTAATTAAAAGCCGAGTTCTGATTCTTTTTTTAGGAAAAAGTCCGATTCTTCACTGTCAGAATCGTTGCCGGACAGTTCAGAAGTGGTCATTATCGAAGAGTATGGTTTTTCCCCGACGGACGACGCGGAGTGGGAAGATGACGAATAACTGCCGTGTTTTCACCGCTATTTATGTATTTTTTATCGCCCCATGAAGACATATATATAACATACATTTTGTGTCTGCAAAGCAAGCTCATAAAATACCTGTGGAAGGAGGAACATCGCGGAACATGCATTTTGTGTGGCTGGCTGAGGATAAACACAACCAAACACGCCAGATCACAATCGATCGGTGCCCGTCCCCATAATTAGAGGAGGAGAACAGCTGTTCCTCCACATTTAATTAGAGGTGAAGTGTGGGCTATATAGGTGAAATAATCGCATATATAATGAAATGTGGACAGGAAAATGGTGGGCAGCAGTTCAAGTAGGTGTATCGCTTTATTTATGATGATATCTGAACTCTTCAATACAGAGTAATCTCCCAAACAGTGCCACACTTGCTCCGGTTATTATTGCGGCTGATAAAACTCAGCTGACTCAGTTCAAATCTGCATGTCCTGTCTACTTGACACTCAGAAACATCCCGAAGGCTCTGTGATGGAAGCTGTCACAAAATGCCTCCATTCTTTCTGGCTATTCATCTGTCAACAAAATTATATGCACAGGACTTTCACAACGGACCGTAAAAACATGAAATCAAATGTTTTTTTCTGCAGCTGCTGATCAAGGCAGGAAATGAGGGCATGGAGGCCGTCAGTGGAGAGGGAAAAGTTCGGTTCGTCTTTCCTATTCCTACATCCTATGTTGCCGACTATCCCGAGCAATGCTTGGCTGCTCGCTTGCAGTAAATATGGCACTTGCTCAAAGTGCCAGCGGAAGGCTACCGAGTTGGAAAATCCGGATCCTGGAGCACCACAAACACTGAGCTGGACGCTCAGCATAATTCGAGATGGGGAGAAGAATTCTAGCACAGAAAACAAATTTCATGACCATTGTATGAGCCACGAGGTCGCTGCAATCCACTGGCCTTTTTGGGAGGGATTTCCCCCCACAAACATCTTGCTCTCCCTGACCCCTGACATCTTACATCGGCTATATCACGGTGTCTTCAAACATCTTATGGGCAGGTGCCAATCTCTCATGATAGAGGCTGAATCGGATGCACATATTTTCTCGCTTCCTCCAGCATTCAAAGTGCGGTACTTGGACAAGGGGATCCACTGCTCTCTGAAGTCTCTGGGATAGAGACACACATTCGTCTCAGGTGCTAGGTGGGAAAGTTCCCCACTAAAGGCATCCACGCATGTCACACACCTTTAGATTTTATTTATCTGTCTCAGTACAGCATACACGGCAGTGGAACCCTGGACGCCATGTGCAAGTGCTCAATGTCTGGCACATAAACAGGGCATTTTTTATCGAAGCAATTGTTTGTGGGGGCTTCAACATTCCCAAATTCCATCCCCACCCCCATTACATTGAATCCATCAAATATTTTGGAACTATGGACAATTTACAACTCAGAAATGTTTGAACGTCTACACATCAACTTCATGAAGGAGGGTTGGTGGGTATCCAATCAGTGTGAAGAATTTCCCCAGACGATAACATGGCTGGGTTGTCAAGAGAGGATCTCATCCAATTCAATACCACTACTTTCTTTGGTGATGTATCATCCTTTGCAACATACATGGCATGGCTAAAAACAACACGGACTGCACAGCAGGAGCCACGGACTGCATAGCAGGAGCCTGTAGTGTACACATTTACAGGTCAGGCAATTTGGTTCGCCAAGACTCCTCAGAATCTCACCAGCCTCTCATGGCAATCAAACTGAACCACAACCCCAACACATTTTTTCACACCTTAAAGGAACTTCTCAACCACATTAATCCCGGCACAAAGACGGCACTAAATCAGCTTCGTTCTGCTACCCTTCCAGTTAGTCTACTACAACTTCAAATCTGAGCCCTCAACCCTTGATCCTGGAGCGGTTGGCTCATGAGAAAATGACAACAAGGACTGTCAAACTGTTCTTGCCTGCCTGGAATCCACCAAGTGCATGTCTCTGCCATGCTTCGATACCATAATTGCATGTAACAAGGAGACAGCAGAAGCGACCGGTTTCTCTGGCAAGTTCAATTTGCTGAAACTTCAACTGAAAACTAATTTTTCCTAGGCACACACATGGGACATATTAAAGTTCTATTTCGTCTTCCTGAGAAGTTTGCCTATGGTTCATGGGTCCCTCACAATTGGCTGAAGACTTGTGTTGCATACATTGAATGGTTCACACCATTTAAATTGCAACATGGAGACAATCACCAGATGTATTCTGTATCTGTCCCACCACTCCCCGCCGATCGATTTCACCATGTCTCTATCATTCCTTTGTCTGACATTTGCCAGACTTACCCATTATTTCCTAATTTCAGTCATGGCAATGCCAATGCTAACTTGGATTCCGCATGGACAACTGACACTGTTTTAGATCAATGTAGCTCTTTTTTTGCAAACAATTGGATCGGTCTATACGCGTACAAGTCCATTCACTATTATGTTTCAAACCTGTAACCACTTATGATGATTTTGTAGACACTTATAGATTTGTAACATTAGGATGCACATTCATAGACAAATATAATTCTGACAGGGGGTCAGACACATAGACCCTGATAGACCCATATAATCCCCACCAGCACTATATAGTATTTCAGATTTTCCTGATGCAGATCATCCACCAACTAAAGTTCAGTGTGCTTGGAATCAAAAAAGTCAGACTCAACATTGGCTTAGAGTGCCAATTTTTGTTTTTGGAGGGAACCAAAGTTTCAATTCTCATCTGGTAGGCTTGTCCCATCAAATTATTTGTCCAATGTTTTTTTCAGGTACAACTTATACTATTATCATTATTATTATTATCTGGTGGTACATTAGCCAGTAGCACTGGGTGAGTGTTTCAAAAAATTTCACCTAGATTTTTGGTGAAAAACTTCCTTTATTTTTCATGCATTTTTTCACTGAAAATGTAGCTGGAGAATTCATAAATTTTCAGTAAAGTCACAAAAGTACTGCAAAAAGTTAAAATTTCAGATATTTTCAGATGTTGGGTGAAAAATAAAGGAAGTTTTTCACTGAAACTTGGAGTGAAAAAATTGAAATGCTCAACCAGTGTAGCAGTCAACATTAGGTTAGTGTTGAATATTAACCTATCTGGGACCAATATGTACTGAATACCAAATTGTAGTGGTTCTAGACACTGAATTGAAGGATGTAAAAGAAAAGATGTCTGTGCCGGGGATTGAACCCATGCATGGGGACAATGTATTATGTAATTTTTTGGCTTGTCCAGAGCAAGTGCCGTGCAACTGCTGCTGCAAGTGCCCTTCGAGTGCCCTTATGACAGGCACCCCTCACTTTGCCCCCTGTGTATGTTCCTCACCTTACACACTTTAATAGCAGGCATAAGTATCTCACCTAGTTGGTGAAATTGAATGTACAGTACAGGAACGAGTTCCATGGGGGACCCAGTAACACCGCCATGCATTGCTGGAGTGGGTTTGGGGTGACCTGGCAGCGGGGTGTATTGACGCGGCGGTGGCACGCATTGACGCAGTGGTGGCATGCATTGACGCAGCAGTGGCATGCATTGACGTGGTGGTGGCATGCATTGACGCAGCAGCAGGGCACGTTGACGCGGCGGTGGCACGCATTGACGTGGCGGTGGCACACATTGATGCGGTGGTGGCATGCATTGACGTGGCAGCGGGGCACATTGACGCATTGATGCGGTGGTGGCATGCATTGACACGGCGGTGGCACGCATTGACGTGGCAGTGGCGCGCATTGACATGGCGTTGACGCACACTGACACGCATTGATGTGGCACTGACACAGCACTGGCGCACATAAATGCGGCACAGGCACGGCACTTGCAATGTTGTAAGACCTATTCTGAGTACTCAGAAGAAATGAAACAGCTTCTTAGTACCTCCCCATGCATGGTTGAACATGAATGTTGCATATATGATGAAAATGCACTATATTTCAACTTAGCCTTAGAGAAAGCATGCACAAGTAAAAAAATTCGCAAAGTGGTCGAAATCAAGTCAAAATTGGGTCAAAACAGTCAAACAGAAGCAAGTTGTATGGCTTTGTTGTCGAAAGGCCTCCAACGGATGGGCTGCCTCCGGCATGCGGGCACCCTACGTGTTGTTGACTTTTCCTTAGTCTTCCTAATTGCGTGGTTCCTTCGTTTTTATTCTCTGGATTCACACTCTCCAAACTAGTCCCCGTCCGAATGCGCTCTTGCCTCCGCCCTGGACCACCAGACGGTGATCCTGTTCTAAGGCTTTGTCTGGCTAGACATCTAGATCGCTCAAGCTAGGGCTTCAACGCAACTTGCTAGGGTTATGCTCTTCCCATCAATCACAATGAAATATATACTGCTGTCAGAATATCAACACTGCCCTGTAATTGTTTAGAGCCCCCCCCTCTCGAATGCAGATTCCTCGTCTTCTACTAGCTGGTTTTTTCCCCTGTTTGTGAAATCCTATGTCCACGCCTCAACACTGTTTTTCTCATGCAGTGTTCTCGCAATTCGGCGACGCAGCACCCCCTGACTTGCTATTCAGCCAATTATCACAGTGTGAAACCGGTTCCGCCAATATTGGTGACAACTCTTGCATTTTTCCCGGTGGTAAATAATTGGTCCAAAACCTTTGCCTTCATCACTACGGTCCTCTCCACTGCTCCTATGCATAGCAAACTCAGATTCCGAGATGGCCGGCTCGAACTTATTCACGACACACTATATCCCCATCACCCCTCAAAGCGCACACTGTGAGCTCTCACTTCGCTCGACCCACCAACCGGCATCGGATAGCGATAAATTACCTCCCAAACCCTAGCGGTATTCCCTATACCCCCACTGAGTCGCTATCGCTCGAGCGTACCACCAAAACACTCATCATCACATCATTCCGGGCCCCTATCTTCCCTATGCCACCAACGAACAACGATCCGGGTCTCCATTTTTCCGCAAACCGCCTTCTCCCCAGCTCTATCTTGTCTAGAACCCAGGTCCGGATATTATAACCCACAAACACCCTCGAAAATAAACATCGACCTCCAAGAATTATAAAAAGGGTAGTACACTTATTTGCCCGGCCTCCCTCTGCTTTCCAGCAATGGGAGGACGGGCGAAAAGCCGCACTACGATCCTAGCGCGGTTCGAACACGCACTCTCACAGTTATGAGCGTCATAGGCCGCTAGACCATAGGACTGTTATGTTTCTCAGATTCCACAACAATGGGATAGTACACCACAAGGCCAGGCGATTGACATAGGACCCGGAGATGGATTTATATCGCTCAGGAGGAAATACGAGCCCGACTATAACACAGATCAGGGAGGAAGGGCCTTCGTTTGCATGTGTCATTGCCAGCTCGGCTTGGCTGGAGACCCGGGATAGGCGATGTCATTTGTATGACATAGAAGGCGACTCGTGCGACCCGGAGTGTGCCAAGACCATTCACTATTAATAGGTCCAGACGTCCCACGACGACTTGGTGGCCATACGATCCGGAGTGCGCCAAGAACGTCTCGTACCACACGACCCAGGGGTTATTTCGGGTCAACGTAACAAGACAATCTATTTTCAGCCCCGGACGACCAAGCTGGCTATGACAGACGGGCGCCAGTGAGGAGTCATATGGTAGGAGAAGGGGACCCAGGAGAGGGAAAACTATAAATACAAGGATCATTCTTCACATAAATTATCACCGAGTTCCCCTGTATTTCTCTAGTGCACACTAGCAGAAGGATAAGAATACACCCAACTATAGAGCTCTCTGGTCATCCAGCAGGCTCTCTTGTGAAACATCTCCCTCCGCTTTTCGAAGCACTCACAAGATCCTCCCGGATCACATCCTTCACCCAAAAACACTCTGATTTGAGGAAAACAATACTCGTACATGGAAACGCTGCCGTTATGAACTTACTCGCAGTACGAAATCAGGGCACGGTAGTCTCAACCCATCGTCTACGCTAACGCGGTCAGCCCTTCCTTTCTGTGGATAGATCCGACTAGGAACTTCCACCAGTAACATACGACATCCGGATAGTCCTCAGACACTCTCGCCTGAGCATATCATCTTATTCGCCTCGATTGACGACCCGGATCCCCTCGTATAGGTTACAAACAGGGTCAGAGACAAGGAGTTTTCCCTCTGGTCGCTGTCTTTAGTGATAAAACACTACGAAATCTATAAATCCTCTCAAGTCCGGCACTACTCGTGCTCCCACGTCGCTCTGAAACGACTGTAGGGATTGCAATAGGTCGATTGGCACAGGAGAAGGCCTAGTATCGATCACGTTCATCGACTTACGAAGCGAAATATAGCTAAAACACACCCGGAGAAGCGACCCGGGCGCTCTTTTAGCTCTTAATTGTTATATGCTGGCTGCCCAAACACCTGGAATAACCACCAGCAGATCTGATATACCTAGTAGCACCCCCATAGGCATTTAATTAGACCTGCTTGGGGTAACCCATGCACTAAAAACAAATTAACTACACCGTTCACAAAACTTGCTACACTCCACTGCCTTGATTATTTCCCCCAGAGGACGTACCTTTCTGAAACTCGCAGACCTACTTGCAGTCACCAGAACCGCAGTCAACATCACAACACCAGTATTATGGCTTGAATTGCCGACACTAATTTCAGTAGTGGCACTAGACATCCTATTTCGAATAGCGCATCCGGTATGGCCAGAAGTCCCCCCTGGCATTCCAAAATGATCACTGGACACGGCCTTAGAACTGTTCACTAGTGCCAGTGTTCAAATTATAATATTGCATGCATTGAAGTAATATTATACATATATCGTGGGCTACCCAATACCCACTGTGCAGTTCGGGCTGCACCAATCTGAGGCTCAAATTGATTCAAATTCAGCGTCAAAGCCCATGAATATGGGCATATTAATAGTGTGGTATCTTGGCCATCTGTAGGGGATGGTGAACTGATCACCTGTGCAGAAGTATTTGGCTTGCAATACATAGGATTCAGAACTTGGGGTGAGCTGCATAACTTGTTGTGTTGAACTCACCCACCCATCACACTCATGAGTGATCAGTCACTCAGCTTGAGAGTGCAAATACTGACGGTGTTATTCTGGTTGGAATCTCACAACATGTGAAGGATGGCATTTTGAAGGCTGATAGCAAGGAGCACAGCGTCAATTTCAATTTCAATTGATACCTTCAACCTGGCCGTGGATGTGGTGCCCGTAGCCTTCAGATTACATGCTGGTACTGGTTGACATACTTGGACCAAGGTCCACCTCGTATAGAACAAATCTGATTACAGTGGAAGGGATGGCTGTATTTGAGGACAAGCCACACCCGCCGAACAAGCCATAAGAGCCAATTTCAAACTCCGATATTGGGGAATCAAAAGTGTGTAGAACCCACCAAATCTCTCAAAACATTGTCCTGACAATGCATCCTCACGATTCAGGCGCGGAAAACTCACCAGAGATGATTTAATTTGGCCCACTGGTGAGTACATCATCGTTATTCATCCCTGTCCTGGCAAGCAACCATCCGTTGATACACCGTCTATAATCACAGCTTTGAAACACACTATTTTGCGATTCCTATAAGAGTATTATAGACAGCAGGATCCCTAACAGTCTGTATGACTCCGACATATAGGCTATAGGAAACTTGGTTATGGTCAAAGAGCACATAGACATTGTCCTATAGACGGTACCTTTACAAATGAGGGCCTCTATAATCATCATCTTACTCTCTGCGACATCCAAGATGGACTACACAACACAAAGTAGCATCTATAGGAGACATGAACATATCCTATAATCAAGGAGCGAAGCATTTGAAGTGGAAACACATCCTATATTCACAAAAGACATACAACAAGTCTCCTATTACGGCCCGAACCGGCTATAGGAGCACGTGCAATGAGGTCATGACATTATAGGGATCGGCTGACCGAGTAAATCCGATACGGAACATATAGGGTGGACTTCCGAAGTCCGGCAGTTATCGAATTGCACCCGTTCACTTTGAACTACAGAACCCATAAGGGGAACTATAGGGAAAACCTGCATCCGAATTGCCGTAGAGCCGAGTTAAACACATGGTATAGGAAGGGCCAATAGCGAATCTCTCGTGACGGTCTAGACTCCGCAACCCAGCAGCATCCAAGCCTATAGGACCCGGAACGAAGCTCCGAGCTCAGTTTGAGCGTCCTATACGATTATCCGGACAGGAAAACATGGAACACGTGCGAATAACGGAGTCGCCAAGCCCTCTTTGCCAAGCCTATAATGACTGTTACTTATAAATCTTACATACCCTAAACCCTAGTTCTCGATCGTTTGTTTATTTATAGCTTTCCAAATAGTATATAGGTAGGAGTTTTCGTTAGATTACAGTAGCTCACGCAACCCCCCACTTCGGTGACCACTACAGTAGAAGTTGTCTCCCTATAGGGCCAATTGTAGAGTCTCGGATACATAAAAGACACTCAGTTAGAGGTTTTGCTACAAAGAATCTATAAAGCTTTTGAAGTTACAATTGCAGTGATCTCAGGGACCTATATAAGCTATAAGAATATAAGCTATAAGGGTTTTGTGCTGTCAGAACATTGGTTGCTTTTGAGAACGTTGGATTAAGAAGGCCTATATAAGCGAAGCTATCAGTTGAGACATTACAGTGTCCACACTACACGGTCCTCCCGTTAAAAGAGAAAACACTATAAAGACTTGGAAACCCTCGGGTGACTTCGTTTGACTTCCTGTTTGCATTCCTATACATACATTTTCATCCTATGAAATATCTTTCGCGCCTAATACTTGGCCGTCTGACTCCTACAATAAAAACAGCTATCGAAAGGCATTGTTGGTGTGTTAGTTGGGTTGTGATATAGATTCTGCTGGTTATAGCGGTTTCTTATACACTTTCCTATATATACATTTATAGTGTGTTAGTTCGGCAGCCCTATCACCGTCATCCCTCCCTCCCCTCCATATTTTTCCCTCTTCAAGCCTAGTCAGGGCCGCACTCGCCTCAGGAGTGCACTTATAAAGTCTGTGGAACAATGGGCCACTGCATGCTCTGCACTTCTGAACGAGAAACCTATCCATTCTCCCCTGTTCATTGTTGCTCTCCACAATCCTAGCCAGCTCTGCACTCGCCTCGGGCACCTGCTTATGAAGTCTTTGGGTGCCAGCGAACATGGTGTTTTTGTGCCTTCTTTGAATGAGTTTCCCATTGATATCAACACCTGTGCCCTCTTCCATCACTGAGGTGAGCAAATTTTATTAGTAGCTTTTCATCTTCTTTTTCTCGCATATCCCTGACCTAGGGTTTACATTGTTTGTTCTCACATCTGTCACCGCATATATCCACATTATCTCCCTTTTTACGATTTCCGGCTTTAGTTTTGAACACTGCATTCTTGTTCGGGATATTTCTTTTCGACTTACTTGATCTGAAGATTTGGAGGTCCTGTTCATTCTCATTTCCCTTGTTTTGGCTACTTCTCCTGTCTCACACTTGAATAATTCATAGGCTATAGATGTAAGTTCCCTCTTTTTCGCAATGTCAACTGTCCGTAGATCATATCCATGTCAATGTTACAGCTGTTTCCGAAAAGCTTGACAGTCGCGCAATTTTTTCTCCACACATCAACTTTTGATGGGCTGCTAAGGATTGCTGTTTTGGGTTAGCCGAGTGCAGCCGAGCCGTGCCAAGCTGCCAATAGCTAATACAATTTTTCTCTCAAATATTCATCTGTAAGCTGCCTAGGTTCTTTTCATTCACAAATAATGACCCAAGCATGTTGTGGAGGGCTGCAACCATTTTTAGCCCAAGTACAACTTTTGTGAGCGGCAGATCTTCCGGTCCTTGCCGAACGGGTTGCTGATTCGAAGCCAAATACGGCAATCCTTAGCATTGCATCAAAAGTTGATGTGTGGAGAAAAAATCAAGCAACTGTCAAGCTTTTCGGAAACAGCTGTAATTGTGCTGATTATTTACGCATTTGCTGGGAAGACTTTTGATCCCGAATGCATATGATAAAGGAGATTTTGAGGTATTTGTGCAAGTGCATCCTTTTTTTCTTATTGATCAGTTAATAACTGGCCTATTTCAGTATTCATGTTATTCGCTTTGATTTGTTTGTCCAAAAATTGGGAAGTCTCGGCAGTCTACTTGATGTGTTAACCTACGTCAGACTTCTTCAATATTCCTAGTGCCACGCAGCAATGATACAAATTATATCTGCACCCTGTGCATTATATAACTGTGCCTTTGGGTTAATTGCCCATTTAGGGAAGCCTGTCAACAGGAACAATTTTCTGTGATCACTCACCTCACAAATCCACAGTTGGGGGAGATATTACATGTGATTTAGACCGAATTTATTGAACCAGAAGAGTCCTAGCCAAAATAAAACCCGAAAACATCGATTTTGTTTTTTGTTGCACCCTTCCAAAGCTTGGTTCAAGGGGCTAATGTGAATTACATAAGCGCAAGGAGATTATCCTTCACTCCAGATAGTTTGAGAGTGACCCATTCCATCACCCCCTTTTTTTTTCACAAAAAAAACAACACGCTCAAGATTTACTTACATTCCTGGCCCAATTTGTTGATGGGTGCATGCTCACTGAACATACAAGCACTGAAGGACAGGAAATATCATTGCAGGCCACTGGTGCATCACCCCAGACACCAATTTCATTGGTCCAGCCTTCTCAAAACAGGCACACCCTGGCAAAAGTCAAGGCAAACACTGATGTTTATTTTTGTCCAAGAAAATAAAGCCAGAGGTACTTGCTCGATTTAAAAATTGACACATGTGGGCTGTGGGCCAAGATATTTTATGCACCAATGAGCTTATTTTATTGTTGCATAGATCTAGCCGTAGAAAAAGCACAGGAAAAACAGTGAGATATTGATAAGGCACTACATACATGACACACAGGTCTAGAAAGCAGACACAGAGGATTCTTTGTGGAGGGCTTACATTTTGAAGTCGGCCAAGATGCAGAGATGGGCTGGAATTTTGAATTGATGGGAGAGGTTGGAGCTTAGTAATGGGCTACTGGTCAATTGGGCATATCCACCGGATAATGTCTCCTTTTACTCTTCACACCGCCAAATGCAAGTTTTCGGGCAGCCCGAAAATGTTACATACAGCCATTTGCAGAACACAAGGTGCAGCCATTTTTTTTTCTATTTTGGGTCATTTTTGATCGCTTTTTTATATATCGCGTGTTCTGGCCTCAATTTGTATCCGTTTGACTAATGTGGAGGTGTGTTGTAATCGCACGCTGATTCCACAGCGGATAGGCTCTTACAATTCCTTCTAGCTGCTTCAGGTGACTTGGCACAAGATTTTTACATATTCTATATATCACCTGTTCATTAGGCATCTAATAAGACAGCATTAAGGAAATGGCCTACACAACTTGTAATGCGCTCCATACCCAAAAAATGGCTCCTCAGATGTTTTACTCCACACAACTTGTTGTATAACCATGTCTAGCCTGAATTGAAGCACTGCCCATTTCGGGCTTGGTAAAAAGGCTAGTTTACAATTTTACCACTGAACCAGTAAAATGTTCACAAATGGTTCAGACCTCAGCTGAACAGGCATCTCCTGCTGGCAAATGTTTCCAGGACTGGCTAGCAAATGCAGGTGTGAACTATTTCACCACTGAACCGGTAACAGCTTTAATTGAGGGGAATACATTACTCAGTGCCTGTATCACAATGTGCAAAATTTTCATCAATGGTCCAGGCCTGAATTGAACAGGCATCTCCTGCAAGGATGTTAATGAAAACACTGCAATGAATGCAGGTGTGAACAACTCCACCACTGAACCGGTAACAGCTTTGAGTATACCCTTGACTATAAAGGACCTGCTGCATGGTGAGTACAGTAGTTCTTTAAAAAATGATCTACATCCTGTATCCACATGTAATCTCACCACATGCCCATCGTTCATTTTTTTCGGCCCTACCAGAGGTGTAACTAGGAGCACAGAATCCACATGCTGTTGAAGAAAGGACTGGTGGGCATCTCCATGCAATCCACTGTGAGTGCTGAGCAGTATAAGCGGCCGAACCTGTCTGCCACACAAGTTGTAGTAACCCAATGCCTAAAGCAACAAGTGAATGTAGAGGCCACTGTGCAAGCCCTGCCAGTGATCCTCATACCATCTGAAAGCTTCTGAAAACAGAATTCAAACCATATATATCACAAGTTTCTATCGCAGGTGTTTTAATCCATCAGAAACCGATAACACTCAAAATGTCCCGTTGGTGCTGCTTGCCCATGTGAAATTCTGATCGGTAGGGTGGAGTAGCCCATGTAGTCGGGATTTAAATTCTGAATAGAGTAGCACTCTAAAATCTGACAATCACAGCACTCCACGTGTTTTCCCATATATCACGATTAACTGAACAAACTTTACTATTGCACAAGAGATAAATTGCCGGGGGTCCAAGCGTGTTTACCCTCTCGAGTACTAGGGTCTAGTATAACCCAAAAAAACGTTTTTCACATTGCTATTGAAGCCTTGGTCATTTTAAAATAAATGTGCACTTGGCTTGAGTTGAACTGTGTATTTATTTTCAAGCCACTGGTGGATCGCAGACCTGATCCTTGGTCAGCTATGGGTTTTGAGCGATTCTGGTGCGGGTGGAAATTTAGAGCGCAGGGTTGCCGGGCAACATCGAGACAATCTATAGAGTCAGGCTATTGATTCAGTCTATGACCTGCTAGATTAATAATAAACAATGGGATGGCTTGAATTGTGAAATGAATACCCACCTGGCATTAGAGATTGTGGACAACAATTCGGTGCGGGCCCAGCAATTTGTCTGGTAATTAAATTTTGACAATGAACCAACAATGAACCCACAATGAACCATTTGACAACAGGAATGTAGATGCCGTAGAAACCACCATCTATTTGTCAGGACATTGTGAGCATATGGTAGGAAAGCAAAGGGGGGAGAATGTCAAAAGGTTTATAGGGCAAAGAATGTAGACAGGAGACCAGAATGATACTGGTCACTTATATGTTTGAAAGTTGTACGTAGCTGCAGTAGGTTTGTTGCGGCAAACCTGTTGTCACGGAACATCTCGCAAGGCTGTGGTGTGGAGTCACGAGGCTAGGCTCTTCCTTTGCTCTGGCCCAATATTGATTCACTCCGTGGGTTGTTTTACCGTCATGACTGATTAATGCATTCCAGTGGTTGTACAGAGGTCAGTCATTGCAGACACTCGTAACAGTGTGCGGCAGGTAATATTTTCAAGGGGGCTGGGAGTTTGGCAATTCCAGGGATACCGACTTTCAGCCATCCATTGAACACTCCATCTCCCTCGGCGAATGAGCCTGCCGTCATTGTGGCGCCCAACTACCGCTGAGGCGGTACATGTTTGCTGCTGACCTCACAGCAGTTTGATTAATGGCGCTTTTGGATTCTTAGCGGGGAAGGAGGTGAGCGCTGCAGGCATCACGAATCTCGGGATGAGAGACCGTACATTGGCTTTTCCGCAATAAAAAATACCTCAGTTGACGGGAATGGTTGCTCCCAAAAATACTGCCTCTCAAATGGGTGCAGAAACACACCTCCGCATTCGGTGGGGACCCTAAAAGCGTCGTGCTGTTGGTGATAAATCATATACGCCCTCTTTCGGCCAGTATATTTTGACGCACTAACAGAGGCGGTGTCAGCGCCGGAACGATCCTAACTGGGCTTCTCCTCGTTGACAATGAATGTAAAATGTCCGATTTATTCCGCGGCGTGTTCATGGGATGCAGTTTTCAAATATCTGTATGCGCTCTCGTTAACTGAGCGTCCAACAGCTATTCCGCTCACCGATCCCCGCCTACACCCAAGCCGATGGGCAGAAATACTACGACCAGCTTGATGGCACAACTAATTCCACAATGGCGCGGAATACGCTTGACTGCCACTGCGGTGTCCCGTACAAAGCCTTACTCACAAGTGTAAACCAGACGCCCGATGTGCTTTCGTACTTGGGGATGTCGCTGCTCTGCGGCCCGAGCATTGACGGGGACATTGTTGTGCGCAATCCTGTTGAGTCCATGTCACGCGGTGCCTATGCCAAGGTGACGACGAGGGAAGTGAGTGCAGAATGCATGCGTGGCATTCACTCTTAGGCTGATAGAATTATTTCATTCGCAGTACTCACTGCGTTCCAAGCCCCCCTAGACAACTTTGTCTAAGGTCTGTCCAGCCGTGTTTTGTACCCCTAGACTGACCTATACTGACTCCTAGGTCAGTCTAGGGGTACAAAACACGGCTGGACAGACCTTAGACAGAGTTGACCCACTGAGTCTAGGGGGGCTTGGAATGTACTGAGTGTTTTTGCTGCCCTTCTTTCCATCTGGGCTATGCGTATTGACGGTGTTGATGCCGCATAGAACCGAAGTTGATGTTGCGGACTACCTGCGTGCAGTGTGCACTGTGGGGAGGATATACACTCAGCCTGATTGTATGAATACAATCTTGAGTAATTGTATAAACACAATCAAGGTGAGTGACAGTATCACTCAGCCTGAGTGAGGATATACAATCACCCATGATTGTATTTTGACAGAAAATGCAGTTACGGGGGATTGTACCCTACAATCAAGGGGCTGATTGGTACTGTAGCTCACATAGATTGTATTAATCACTTAAACTAGGGATTCAATAATATCCATTGTGCTACATGGTACAGGAGCAATCTACCCAGATATACCGTACACCAAACTCCCCCGCCAGCCATGTGCAGGTCAATTAGAATGAAAACTCTCCAGGAGCCCCGCTGATTGCGAAGCCTGAGAAAAAAACATGTCAGAAATGCCATATGAGTCGAAAAGAACACGCACTCGAACCCAGTGCCCAATACCACTCAGCCCAACTGCGGTGACACAGTCAGATCAACTGCCATATGGTCCTAGATCAGACTGCGGTTTGGCAATGGAAGCAGTCAATCCGACTGCATAAGCGCAGTCGAGTTGACTGCATTGCTGCAGTCGGATCCAGTGCGCTTTGGCATTGGGTTTGGCTGTGATTATATTTGTATTAACTGTTCAAAATCCCGTATATAAAATATTATATAAATGACATTGTATCTATTAACTACCATACCAGCCTGACCCCGCAATTCAAACGGAGTCAAAGCGCTGTAGAAAAGGATGAGAAACTGGGCAGGGAGAAGAGCATTAACCATACCTGGAGGGTTGCCGCATGATTGCGCTTCCCTTCCAAGCCAAACAAATTACTATCCTTGTATCCACCGCAAATCCTACGTAACAATTATCACCTCTGCTGAATTTTGAAATCCGGGGTGCAAGAAAGTATCTCTGCCTGCTATGCCTTCAAGGAATCACATCTATACAAGTGTTGGTTATACAAAAAAGGGCCTGGTAGCCTGGCGCACTCCTACCACCCATATTTATGAAAGTCCTCGTTCGACTTGGGGTCAGTCCATCCAGTCTTCATGAATCATCATATCTTTTTACTTCTTTATTCCCTGATCCAGGCAGGAAAAACACCTGTTGGCGTGGCACACACCCGCATTCCGAATCTATACACAGTGTGCGTCAGTGGATTAAGTTGGCGGTCTATTTTATGCCTAGGCACGACAAGTGACTGACTTACCTAAGGTTAAATTAAGCAAGGAAAGGCCTGGTAACACGGTGCACTCCTACAATCCATATGTAAGCGACCAGAACATCTTGCGAATACAAGTGGGAGCATCCCCGTTCGACTCGGGGCTAGGCCATGTATTTTCAGTCGTGTTTTTGCATCCTTTTTTTCAAGCTAAAAGGATCGACACCATTTACCTCGGTTTAATTTGAGAAGAGAAAGGCCTGGTATCGGGGAGAACTAATAGGGTAGAGATGAAGGTGTTGAGTAGGAACTCACGTCTGGGTCTGAACAAGGCAACTTTTCAAGCAAGATTCAACAATATAGCATGCACATTACACCCCAGCGATCAATTGTACAGGTCTTTGTGAAAACTCCGGCCATGATGTGTAGAATACGGCTAACGAGGCCACATCATATTTATTCCGACATGGATAAACCTCATGGTCCAGGGACCCGTTAATAAAGGCACTTCTCAACCCGCACGTCCTGCCCGCATTATTATGCAAGCCAAGGACATTAATATACTTGCATCCACCGCAAAACCTATAAAAAAATATTTGCAGAAGACCCCCATCTTCCAAGGATTTCCCTGGCACAAGTCCAAAAAAAAAAAACACTACCCAAGAAAAACAAAGACAATATCGCTATCTCACATTTCCAGAGGGGAACGGCACATGAATGAAAATTGAGCGCGTCATGTTCACCTCCGACCGGCCAAGATCGATGTGATGGCTACTTTCGGATCACAAGTGCATATGAATTCACGCCTGGCCGAAATATGACTGGACTGTTGGTGGCTCACAATTTGTCTTTTTAAAACGAATAATAAAGCGGGCTAGCTCCCCAATGTTCAACTTCCCTTGGTATTCACAGATAATGTGTCACATGGCAAGTCTGCCCCAAATGTATTGTGGCTGTTATTTTCCTAACATTTACGTAGCCGACAGGGCAATTATTATAAGAGATGCTTTCCCAGTAAGAAATAGGTATTGGTACAAATAATACATCATCGACGGTTGTGGCAATTTAGATTCCGAAACAGGCGTGTTCGCACGGCCTATTTTCATAAAGTACTCGATATTAGCCCCCTGCTTCACAGCGGCCTGCGTGTGGACCAGATTTGAACCACGTTGGCCTACTCGGCCAATCACTTCACACAGCGTGCAACATTCTGTGACCGGGCCGAGCGCCAAGGAGTTTCCAGACGTCCCGGGAGCTCCCTGCATGTTTCTCTTGGAGCCTAATTGGTCCAAAGAGAATATAAATAGTGTCAGTGGCATGGCACCTGATATGGAACCTCCGTGTCAGGCGTGTAATTGGAAATCCAGACAGAGTGCTTACTCAAATGCAAGTTCATAATCAGTGGGTGACTGTTATAAATGCAGCCCTATGACATGACCGTCTTCTGACAGATAAGATCAAATTTGGACCACTTGCATTCATAAAACAACTCATCCTCAACACATGGAGTGGCCTTCTGATGGATGAAGACTCACTGCCGGATGACTGGACATCTGAGGGGGTTTTAGTGGGTATGCAGCCCATGATGAATAAACATGGGATAGGATAATTCTTTTCGGGTCGGAGTCCTGCGCTGGTTGAACATAGTGCGTAACGGCATTTCCTCCTTGAGCAATTTTTTTCCCAGCTACAACTGGGTATTCTCCAGTAACACAAGCAGATGAGCTTGGAATGCTTTTGCAGACTGAGTATCATACAATATAGGGGGTAAAAGATACACAGAAGGGTTAGGGTAGAAATTGGGCACCATTGAGATGGCCAGCCAGCAACAGGTTTCTTGCGTTTGAGGGTCCCGGTCACGTATATTTGGCAGAAACGGATAATAAGTGGAGGGAGACGGCAGGAAATGCAGAAGTGACAGCATTTGTGAGTGGTGGGATGCAGGGTGATGCACATATACATGGCAGAAGCGGGGTTTTCCCCTGTGGCGCAGCAAGGCATCGGAGCTTGCAAATTACGTGTCCTATTGGCACAGTTGGTCATGGGTCATGAGTCGAACACATGAGCTCTTCAAATTTCCCATGGTCAGCCACTTGCGCTGTGGCAAAACAGGAACTTGGAGTGGATGCGGAGCTCTGTTAAATGCTGTATTGCTACTGCGGGATGGTGAGAGCTGACATTCGGTTGCATGAGGAACCACTGAGGAGGAACCGGAATGGGGATATGACTGAAGTGGCTAAAAATACATGCAAACTGATATGAGACATCTCGTTAAGAGAACGGATAATGTTTGCATTTTGCTCAGTGTTGATAAATCAGTTTGTATGAAAATCATTGCAGCTGATTTTGGTTCTTAGTCCTGACATCGACTGCCTTGCAACGAGACAGCTTGTGACTCGTTCTTAAATTGGCAACCCAAGCCATTGAAGGGGCTTGTTGGATTGCGATTCAGTGTGCACTTTGTCACTTTGACATGCACTAAACTGAGGGTTCAAGTTCTAAGGCAGAGGTGTCTTGCACAGTTCACAGTGCCCGACTAACTAATCATTTGTTCGGACTTACTCAGCTCGTATTTTACTAGATAGGGTTCAGAAAATGAGTGGTTGGAATATGTTGTATTGAACTCGCCGGCTTGTGTGTGATCAGTCCGAGTCATCTCCTTGGATGTGCAAACTTTGACAGTGCTATTTTCGCTTTAAATAGCTTCACAATATGTGGAGGACAGCATTTTGGAAGGTAGCAGCTAGGAGAGTAGTGGTAATTTCAGTTTGGGAAGTGTTGATGGTGAAGTGTTAAAACCACAGTGAATGTGATGCCCGTGGTGTTTAGATTACATGCTGGTAGAAGTAGACACACTTGGAATTATATCAGCCCTGTAAAAAGTGCATCTACCACGGTGGAAGGGCTGGCTATATTCAAGGCCAAGCCACGCCTGCCAAATAAGCCAGGCCAAAAAAGCCATCAAAGCCAAATTCAAGCTCTTATATAGGGGCCAGCCGATTTGCTAAGCCAGTCAGAAAAGTCTTGGCAGCCGGTGAGGGTTCACTTTTGAGCATGCCAAGTTAACTTGCACCCGCACAGATTGATTTGTATTGACTTGTGCGTGAATTTTGGTGCACAAGTCAATTTGTTGGCTCGGCACGCACATATGTTGACGGCAAGCTTGGGGGGACTTCTGCAGATACCATTACTGAATTAACCTCCAAATATGATCCATACAGCACTAAGCTCCTTGTTTCCCAATGCATGGAATTTTCCGGACACACCCCGTCGACCTAGATGATTAAATCTCATGAGTCCCCGCAAAAAAAATAACAATAATCAGAGAGTGAATAAAGGAACTTTATTCCCTAACTTAGAACTTTACTTGCGTGCCAGCTTAGCTGCATTGAACTTTACTTGACCTTCCGTGACTTTTCCCATGTGTAGTAAATTTAACTTGTACATGCATGGTCAGGCGAATTCTGCCCCTGGGGCTGCAGTCCCCTCTAGGACTTCATATGACCATGTTTATGGAGTATAAGACATGAATTATCCCCTCCTCAAGTATTATGTAACAAAAGAGATAGATGGCTTACTGACTGGCATCACTCAGCGTTTCGGTGCGAACACCCATCGAGAATAGTGCTAAGATTCACACACCAGCATGGGTACAGTGCATCTGACTAGGGAATGCGCCCATTAGAGCTCAAGACTTCATTGGACCACTTCTGGCCAGTAGTTGATGCAATACTATCATATGTCAACACACAAGTTCAGTTGAAATCGCAGTGCTTCACTTGACTTTCTGTGTGGCTTTAGTTTGTGTGGCTTCACTGTGCGTAGCTTTACTTTATCATAGCTTTACTGTGCGTAGCTTTACTTTACCGTAAATTTACTTGGCTTGGAGCAAGTTGATCAAGGAATTAAGATGATTGACTGCTGTAGAGATATTAAATGGTTGCACAGTGCACTGCTAGCCTAGGTTCAGTATTTAATACCCAGTATCTACCCCGTCGCTGTTTATTACTGCATATCCCTTATGACGACGACGGACAGCCGCACAGGTACAACAACCTTTGGAGGGAAATGTTGCCCAAGGGAATAGAGCCGGGGCCTATGTCGTCAGTCTGTAATTGATGAGCACTGGCCTCAAGCTTCCGAAGGACTTGTAAATCCATCTGTTCCTCTTTGAATTTTGACAATGCGCCTCCTGGGGGGCGTTCACGTGAAGTCTGGTCACCATTATGCTCCCAGACATTGATAGTGACACCGTTGGGATCTGTTCTGTAATGGAATGAATGAGTGCCACATTTGATCCTGAAGTAATGGTGCTCCGAGAAAGCAAGTCCGGGATTCACATCCCTGCTTGAACTGGTCTTTGCGTGCAGCCGGTTGGGTTTTGGGACGGAACAGGCATCCGCAAGTACCGCATTTGAGACACCCATGCAGACTCGAACCTCGGCCTGATGTCCTGTATGCTGGACCGTCCCATTTGAACGCCATACCCATCTATTTTTCTTCGATTTTTTATGCACCTTGCAAGTCTGATACACACGCCCGGACAGTCAAATATTGTACCTTTTTTCTCGTCTGGCTATCAAGAATGCGTCACTGAAGGCGTATTTTGGAGTTCCATAACGGTAAGTCATTGAGAGATGTAATCATATAGATAGCCGCGGTCACCTTGGATGTCGCTGCTAATATCTAAAGGAGCCGGCTGGAGTACAAAGGCCTCGTGTAATTGGATTAATGGTGAGTCTTCCAGGGGCAAGTGGGGGTGGGAATGACGTGAAATCTCGTAGGAAAGGTGTTAGAGGAGCCGCAGGTCCTTTTAGATTCAAACATTTTTTGTCCGATTGACTTGGAGGCTGAGAACGACTGCAAGAACATTGTATCGTGCCAAATTGACTACATGAAGCCATTCAGACAATTTGGTGCGGCGTCTTGGCCCAGCTTAGCGGCCCAGCTCGCCATTTTATATTCCTAGAATCATCCTGCTCACACGCAACGAGGTTACTGTCTGTCTGCTTGCTTCAGAGTGGGCTTCATTCGGAGCCGTTCAGTCATGCCCAGTGGCATGATTTTGCGCACATTGCCCTCGTGTGGCTGTAAATAGCTTCTCAATTGGGTTCTCACCCCACGCATAAATATGTACCTGTCAGACAAGTTCTCATGGTTCCTTTTTGGTTTGTGAACGCGGTGCCTCTATACTTAACTTCTACTTCACTTTATGGGTACTTGCTCTGGTCCAGAGTCGAAGAGCAGCCTAAAAATGATCGCAACATAACCTGTATGTTGATTACTTACTCACCCATGTCATTGCACCCTTAAAATGGCTCTACCTGGATTTACTTACTGTTACTTTGTTGTACTTAACTGTTACTTTGCTGTACATTGCTTTACTTAGCGGTTACATTTACTTTACTTTACTTGACAAAAGTACTTAGCCTGCCAAAAGTAAAGTAAAGTAAAATTTGTAGGGCCAAGTTAATTTTCATAAGTAACTTAGTGAGGTTCCAATAATCACGGCATCTAACTTGCGGGGAAATTTTGGCATCCCGCTAGATATTTATAGATGTGGGCCACAAGACGTTGGCCGCAAGATACGGAGAAGTTGCACCCGTGAATTTTGTAGTCCTCAGCAAAACCTTTCTTCAAACCTTCCCGCAATAAACACAGTTAAGTTCGCTGGAGTGATGCAACAATCAATTGACTGTATGTAGGTCACAGAAATGAGCGATTGAGTGTATGTGTGAAGGGTATAATGGAGTGGATAGAAGGGAATTGTTGGACGAGGTTATTGGATTGGTATCAGGGTAACGAGAGCATTTTCTTGAGCACGCAGTTGGGCATTTGTATTTGCATCAAATTTGTGTGTAATAGACACAAGATGCCACAGCGGCAGGTCACACAAATCTTTCGTCATGTATGTGGCAACAATGGGAGCCAAGTGCTATCCCACCCTTCAACCATCCTCAGACCGCACCAGCTGTCCTACAAAGCCTATTCGCCTGGGGCACTGGCTGGTTCGCATGATCTTTGAATCAACCTATTTCTGGCGGGTGATAGGGCAGAACGACCTTGCGGACCACAACACTCTTTGACTAGCCATTGGTTGCACTAGAAAAATCCTGTAGATTTAAGAAGCAATCCCAATACTACTCTCCAGTTCCTCCCCCGGAACCTATGGAAAGCTGGAGCACCACACTTTTAAGCGAGACACGTCATGATACCGATTGATGTGATGTCTCCTTTCGGTATCAGGACCCAAAATACTAGTAAGAGCCGCTGTAACTGTCCCAACCTTCACCTCATTAGTCCAGGGCGGGATCTGAAGGGGAAATTTTGGATCCAAGAAATTTTCACACATGGGCTTCAGCTTCCTCCCCCTTGACCCGTCGCCCTCCATCATGCAGCACCCGGCATCTTCCAAAAAGGTAACAGGTGCAAAGATTGGTTCAACTTGTCGCAGCATCCTGCCAACAGATCTCTGGGGATGTCAGTAAGACATTGGAGGTTAGCAACACCTCTTTATTTGAGAAAGAGATTGCCTACTTTTGATTATTGAGCCCCTTCATTGGGTGAGGAACTTTAACTAAGTATTCAATGTCCTCAGTGATTGGAAAAGTCATTTTTTTGGCAGCTGCTAAACAGCTCTATTCAGCAAGTTACATTCAGCCCAAATTTCCACTCAGGCCGAATCAGATTTTGTATGAAACACAGATGCACACCGTGTGCTACCGAGTCTTGTATCCTGTAACTTGACTTTGGATAGGATTAGTTGACCCCGTGTTCGGACAAAGCTCAACCATTGATGCCTGCCAGTCAACTGAAAATCTTGGGTGACACATGGGGGATTCAGCATGTGGATGACATAGATGCACAGGGAGGTGAAGGGGAATTGGAATGAATGTCAAATGGCAACTCTGGGACTGGAATACAAAACAGCGCCACGACTGCATGGCTCAGGCCCAGGTCAAACAGGCAGCTCTGCTGTACTCTCCAGAGTTGAAAATTTGGATAGAATGCAGATATGCACTGTGCACTACCGATCCTCTTCCCTCATTCTTCTGCCTTGGTTTCTAGTATGTGTTGAATATTAAACTTAACCGGACAAAACGAAAAAGGTTGTTTCCCAAGCAATGGCTCAGCCCTTGTGTCTGCTTTTACTCATGGAAACCACCAATAAGATGCAGATGCACACCACGCGCTACCGAGCCTCAAAACCCACCTCAGATAGAATAATTAGTATTGCACACAGATCAATGAAATAAAATGTGCTGAGCAGCTTCTCATGACTTAGGCCTGAGTTGAATGGGTGACTCTGCTGTATTCACAACCCCAATTTTGTAGGACATGAAAATTCACACTGTGTGCTACCGAGCCTTGTGTCCTATCTTTTTTACTTTAAATACTTGGGATGTGCTGATTATTATTTGACAAAATAACAAATTCAACCAAGACAACCTTCAAATGGGTCAGGGTCAGGCACAAGTCGAACGGGCGGGTGTCTGCTTTACACATACATCCCACAAGAATGGGATGCAGACGTGCACTATGCTCCACCGGACCTTTTATAATCTCTTCCGGCATTGGGCAGGATTGCTTGCATTAGTATGCAAAAAAAAAATGAAAATTCTTGGAAGAGTACAGCTTTTTCTTTCCTTTGAGAGATAGCATTGAGCCGAAGCCCTTGGCTGGTTTGAAAAGTGAATGAAAATCTAGGGGCACAGGGAGAGAAAAAAGTTTTTTAGACAGACAACTTATAGCTCTATTCAATGTGTTCAATTATTCAACACCCAATACACAGTCTAAGCGTCAAATTTCAAAGGTGAGTATCGGATTCAACATCTTGACTTGCTCACATTGGCAGGTACATGCTCATGCAGTCAAATTTGCTAACGTGGATTTCATATTGGGCACAAATGATTTAATTTGTGCTTTAGCCGATTAATTCCCTACTGTTTATTGACTTTTTGGGTTGTGGGTGTCAAGATATCAAGTTAGTAAAAATCACAGGCTGTACTCCGATTTCTGTAATTAGTCCACCAACTGCAGAGCTTTCCAAATGAAATATTGGAGGAAGTCCATTGAAACGAAATTTTGCCACTTACCTTCTCGGGAATTTTTTCAATCAGTCCCTGCCTGCACTGGAGCTTGGTTGAAAGTCTTGCATAAATCGCCTGATGGCACATGGCATGTGTCCACATCCATTTGGGTGGGTAACAAGAGTGTGGGAGTGGAAGGACTCCGTTCAACGTGGGGTTGGTGCATAAGTGACCTTTTTGTAGTGTTGGGCAAAGGCCTTTTCGTGGTTCAAACAGGGTGATATAAATCCAGGTGTATTAGATAATAAGAACAAATGAAACGGAATTTTTCACTGGCCTTCTGGGGATTCTAAAAGAAATTGGTGATTCCATGCTGGTGCTTGGTTGAATTGAGAAAGTCTAGCATAAAATTAAGTACAAAGTAGAAGAGGAAAGCACCGATAGCAGACGGAGTGCGTCTATTTACCATGCTATTGAGGGTTATCCATTAGTTGAAGGTCCCCGTCTGACTTGGGGTCGGTGCATATTGTATGCAAAGTGTTTACTTTTATTGATAAATAGTTGAGTGCCGGGTTGTCATGTGGTGAGTCATTATCCCCCATTACTGCTACTGCCGCCGCCCCCACTCCTGCTCCCCAAAAACGTCAAAGGCAAAGAGGTGGACTCAAAGAAAATGGTAATGGTAGCATTATTTGTAGTATTATTTTATCCACAAAATTAGTTCTTGCCTCCTATTCATTCTACATCTACTGAACCACATATGCAGCCTCTGCTGCAACACCTAGTCAAACATCACGATGATAAGCTGGATTTCAGGCCATGCCTATAAACACGCATTTTGCGAAATCCTACATCTAGCACAATCATCCCTGACTAGATGGCTAGCGCTGTGGGGCTCCCACATGCACTGTGTATGCCCCAGCGGATATTATGAACCAGATGCAACGCCTCTACACTCCATATACCCCTCACACATCCAACAAACACACACCAGGCGGATTCCATCACACCAAGTGTCGCGCCCAGTTTCACCACTGGCACATGGGAACTACCTTGGCCATAAAAAGGTTGATGACCGCGAGGTACCACATGTTCCGAAACATCGGACCCGACACATTGCACGTGTTTCACCCAAATTCGGCCACCAACCGTCATGCCTGAACGAACTTTGGACGGATTAGGAAGGTAGAGGTTCACCAGCTGCCATGTCTTGACGAGATATGGTCCAAAAAAGGCAATCAACCGCGACACCTCCTGATGTTCGAGTCAGCTCGGGACCGACTGAAACACGATGGAATGGGCTGGAACGCTGAGGAAGCGGACTGGGGACATGTAGAGATGCTCCAAAAGGGATATTCACGAAGGTATAAAAGGACCTGGGTTTCTAGACAGTAGGCACTCAACTTCGGAGCGGTTTTTCCCCCACTAGTTCTCTAGTGTAAACCAATCCCCCAATACATCGTTGACACACACACACACACTAACCATCTAACTTGTCGCAAGACACTTGACCAACTCATCCTCTAGACGGTTCATACCGAACGTCTGACCCACACTAACCGCTCCCTTGTCATCGTAAAACCACTGCTGACGCAGAGAGGAATGACCAAGGCATCTCACACAAATCGCGGACCACCTAGACCAACGCCGAGTTGCCACACCCGCCACACGAGTCCGACCCACGTTGAGCCTATAGGCCCTCGTCAAGCCGTCGCAGTTATCCCACCTTTGAGAAAGCCAGTCATATCAACTATCACCAGGATCAAAGGGGAAAGGCAATAGAAGGAAGACAAAGGGGAGACTTGAATATTGTCTCGGATCGAAGCATGCCAGCAGGGTGCCATCTGAACAAGGTATTTTTCACACTATCCCCCATTTTTGACTTCTCACAGGACCCCACGGGCAAACTCTGTTTGACCACCTCTTCTCACTAACTTTATTCGACCCACATGTCAACGAGAAAACCCCCAGAGGAAGAACAAGTCAATTTTGGAACACTGTTTTCCAAACAGACACCGCAGTCTCCCTCACAGTGCTAGGATCGAGCACGTAGGTGGTGTTAGTGCCTAGATGAGGGCTACAAGGCGATACTCTGCTAGCGATGCTTCATATGAGGTTGCTAGCTCAGTTTTGACCATTTAAAGCTAAGTCTATGGGAGAAGCCTAGCCTAGGCGACTTTACACTATGATACATAACATGATGTGGGAGGAAACCAATGCAGTAGCCAATGAGTACAAAGCTAGCGACTTTGTTAAGCATTGATATAAACTAGCTGAACGATGCGACAAGACACATGATGACTTGGCAATTGCAGCTGCATATCTAGCACCGGTGATATACGGACTTTGACAGTAGGAATACCAATTGGACCTAGTAAACGCTGGTGGATGTGCAACATTGCTAGGGCACTATATCTCAAAGCTCATAGCTAGGGGATGAATACTCCTTGAGCTAGCTAAGGGATATAGGTCTCGGAAATGGCGAACCACTTTCTTATTGCGGAAGATCAGATTTCTCGGTGGCTGCTGATGGAGCAACCATATTGGTCGGGCTGGGGGTTTCGTGGATTGGACCAATTGTGACGGCACGTCTTCCATTTTCAACTTACTTTCCTTTTCCGTCCTCCCATCATCCCATTACCATCACATTTATTTCACACCGTCGTGACATCTCACTTCGTCGTTCCCATTTGTTCCCTGGTGGACTATTTCTACGACTACCTATTGCCTTACTTACCATTGCCATGATTACTTATGACCTGGTTACTGGATTACTATAAAGTACCTACTTGTTTAGTAGTGCGGACAGAAATCTACCCTTACACCAGTCACCCCAGAACTCTAAGCTTAAAACACCTCACTACTCCGTGTAACGAGACTCGCACGCTTGCGCTCTCGTTACACCAATTATATCCATTTTATTTATATTCTGTTTTGCTTGGCATGTATACCCAAGGCCTAGGCTGCCATACTTTCATGTGATTATGTATGTAGTTAGTAGTATAAAAGCAAGGGGAGAAGTGGGAGGAGGGCAGCAGATTGTACCCCAGTTAGTGGAGGCAGTAGATATTCATATAGTGACCCCCTGCATTCTAAAGGCACTGTGAGGCTGCCACATGCGCTGTGTCTGCCCCAGCAAATACGACGACACGGCCACAACACCCAGATTCACCACCCGCACTCACCATGCCTTGCATTCCCCACATCTACACATTTCGGAAACCATTCTTGCATCTCGCATGGCAGACAGCGCACCTCCAATGACAGCTGGCAGATGGGAGCACTTTCGTCCATAACAGGATTGACCGCCGGAGCGCACGCACTTCCAACATGCTCATGACCGACATAACCCACACGTTTCACCCCTTTTCAGCCTCAGGACATCATATCCGCATGGACTTTTGGACAGATTAGGAAGGTAGCAGTTCATCGGGCTTCACGTCCCAACAACGTTTGGGCCCAAAAAGGCAACTACCTCTGATGAGCACCATAACTCGGTGGGATGAAACATGGTGCAAGCACACCGCCATGGGGCTAGAATGTGATGGAATGCCGAGGGAGCAGATTGTGGACATGTAGAGAAGGTCCAAAGGGGTTACTGGCAGAGTATAAAAGGATCTGGGTCTCAAAGCAGTAGACAGTTCACTTTGGAGCAGTTTTTCCCCCACTAGTTTCTAGTGTAAACCAATTCCCCCCAATATACTGTTGACCCACACACACACATACACCACTAACCCACTAATTTTTCACAAGACACTTGACCATACATCCTCCAGACTGTTCATACTGAACGTCTAAACACACTATCCCATCCCCTTGACCTCGCAAACTGCTGCTTATGCAGAAAGGAACGAATAAAGGCATCCTACACCAAATCACAGATACCTTGGACGACAACCGGCACACTCACATCCTTCACAAGCTGTACCCACGTTGAGCCGTTAGGCCCTCAACTAGCCATTGCGGTTATCCCACCTTCGGGAAAGCCAGTTGAATCAACTATCACCCGGTTCAAAGGGGAAAGGCGGTAGAAGAGAGACAAAGCAGAGACTTGGATATTGTCTCGGAGTAGTGAATGCGGTGTGCACATCTGAACAAGGTATTTTTTAATTTATCCCCCATTTTTGACCCCCAACAGATCCCCACAGGCAAACACTGCTCAACTATCTTCTGTCACAAAATCTATACGAATCCAACTTAAACCAAAAAGCCCCCAGCGGAAGAACAAGTCACTTTTGGAACCTTGTTTTCCAAAGCGACACTACAGTCCCCCTCACAGCGCGTATCTAGCCCACCGTCCATTTGTCCTTCAATAGAAGTTCATTTGCACAACAACACGCACAGAGTGCACTGAGGGATTGAGGGATTGAGAGTTTCAAGGTTTCATACTTGTAGAGAGTGGCTGATACTCGTTGAGAGTCGGTTTCTACCCATTGAGGGGCGCGTTGAGGGTTTGGATTCATACTAGTTGAGAGTCAGTTTCATACTCGTTGAGAGTCCGCATGCAGCGTCACAGAACACATACGTGACACAGAGCAGAGCGGTTAAAAGGACAAGGAGTCGGGGTTGGACTTGGTTGGAAGGATTCAAGTGCGAGCTAGCACAATGAAACATGCCGGTTAACAGCATTCGAGAACACGGTTAAGAACCTTGTGAAGGTCCATCTGTTCATGGATAGGAATTCTATAGGAGGATATATCGCAGAGAGCTATTAAGCATGACTAGCTAGGCTAGCGTGTTTCTAGTGTACCATGATCCGAAGTCAAGAGAGGATTGAAGCAGAGAGGAGATTACATTCACGGAAGGACTACCATAAAAGCAACCTAATACTTGGTCCCTACCCCGAACTTTCGATCTTATGGCGTACAAGCCGTTCTTAGGGAGATAGCCAGGGTTTAGTGTTGGACACTTCTCCTAGCCGAGCTAGCTATATTTCGTTGTTGGTTTTGTGGAGTAGTAGTGGTTTGACGGTCGCACCCGACAGTCACCTCATACACTCCGGTTGCAGACAGTGTTCCGCTAGGGCACCAGTAGAGCACACCTTCCATTTATACATTACACTCAGCCCCCGCAGCACGCGTATCAACAAAGGTGCTCCATCTCGCTTTGTGGGTGGGGAATTGAGCAGTAAGGTATTTAGAGTGCATTGTAGCTATGTAGTATGCTATGTGAGTGTCTGACATGAGTGCCGGCTGCCTGGAGCTGAAATGTGACTAGCTGTGTTGCAAAAACAGCAAGAATGTTACCATTACACCACATAACCATTATCTGTGTTCATAGGTATTTGAATATATTCAAAACAAGACATGCCTTTGCTTTGCTGCAGCATAACTATCGGCTGAGACATGCTGCAATCCCATTAACTGTTGCTGGAAAAATGATAGAAGAATACAGGGTGGGCAAACAGAAGGATGCATGTTGACTTGGAGTGAAATTCAGTCACTACATACCACATGTCCCATGGATGAATTTACAGTCTGAGGGACGAATTTCACCTTTTCACCTTTGCATCAATTGCAACTGCACTGCATGCTACCAGGAATATTGAGTGAATATGGTGTAAATGAAAGAGAGCATATATCCCAAGACAGATCTGTGCCAGCAACTTGAAGCTGCAGAGATATTCAATGGGATAGGTGGGATGGATTGCATAGAGCTTTGGCGCTGGTATGGATACTTGTATCTACATGGCAATCACAATATGTCAAGACTGACCTGATGTCTAACAGGATAAAAAAGCTTATTGAAACATGTCTCCCCAAGTCGGTTGGCTTGCCTGACACAACAAAGGTAATGGCTTTTAACTGCTAAGCAGATGCAGCTTTGATAATTGTGACTTTGCGTGAGTTTTGTCCTCCCTCTGGAACGAAATTAATCTACAAGGGTCAGGCAGGGGGGTGTGCAGGGGCCAACTTTCCCTAACCATTCTTTCAGCTGTCTCGCTCCCAGCTTCCCTGCCCGACCCCCGAATGTAACCCTGGACTAGGTTAGCCCTAGCTTTTTAGGATAGAAATGGTTCAAAACCATTACTTCAACCACTTCTAGATTTCCAAAGTGTTGTGTTTCTTCCAGTATTTAGTGTTTTTCAGGCTAACTAAGAAGTTACTCAGGGTGGGACCACCACCATTAGAGAGCCCTTGAAAAGCTCTACATGATGCCAACATCATTTTCATTACATCTACTGTTAGTCACATTTGCTTCAGAATGCTTCTAAGTCAGAATCTGTTATCCATTGTATTATTGAGACTTGGTCAGCTGATCAGGGGCCATGAAGGTGGAGAGGTGTCCAGGTGGCTTGAGCACAGTACAAAACTGTGTTGGTGACTAGAAAAGATCCTAAAGTCTATGAACTACCTCTCCCATCACTCTTTGCCGCATCTCACCTTCTTCATAACTCATTGCCACATCTTATGAAGAAGGTGAGATATGGTAATGAGAGTGATGGGATAGGTAGTTCATAGATTTTAAGATTGTGCATCAAGGTTTGGATCAAAGTTTAGACTGACAGTTCCTCAAGATTTACGTGGAGCTGAAGGAAGTGCATGGTGTCACAGGAAAGCGGGATTAAGGCTCCGCGAAGGCGTGGAAAATGTATTGTGGCAAGGAAGCCAAGGATTCTGGGAGACCTTGGAATGTAAATTTTTGATAGAGCAACAATGTTGTGCATTGCAGCCACTAATGTGCAGGAGAAGGCTTCTTGCATGTCTATTTGGTGGAAATGTCTGGAGACACAAATATCAGTGGGGGAGATTTCACTAATGCACAATGACATACAGAGTTATTTCCTAATGGATTGAGCACATTGAACATTGGAAATCAAAGTTTTGAAGCACTTCACAGCTCGTTCACTGTCCTCGATCATAATGGGGGCATACACCAACAAATACAGATCCTATTGAGTTGCTGGCTCATAAGATTGAGTAAGATGAAATCTTGGCTCCCAACTTTTCCAGAGATCCTGTCTCGGCAGCCTGCATGTGCTGTCTAGGATCAAAAAAAAATTGATGCAAACTGAATTTAATCAATTTGCATCGAATTTTCCAATACAATTCTTATGATAGAATGAGAACCTTATGCGGCCACAGTGCTCACCCACAGGCCACAGCCACAAAACACAGCCACATGGATCTAAAAATGATATCAAAATGTAGGTCTCAGTGAGCCCTACAACTTGCCCCAAATGACTTTAGTGATTGCATCACTCGTTAAGCCGAAGAAAGCAAAATACTTGTGGATACACAGCACTTGTAAAAAGCTAATATCTGAACAACTGCTGGGCCGTTTGCCTTGAATCTGGCACCGTTGGAAAGCGGCGGAAGAGCTCTACAAGTCGGCAGGGTTAGAAGGAAATTTCATTTTTTGGACTTTTAGGCTAACCCTAGTCCAGGATTACACTTGGGGGTTAGGCAGGAAAGCTGGGAGTGAGACAGCTGAAAGAATAGTTAGGGCAAGGCAGATCCTTCCCTCCCCCTTATCCAGAATGCTTCTTCCATCAATTTTGGGAATAGCACCCACCCCACTGTATGCCTTAAACATCATGTGCCACTTCAACAATTTCGCCCAAAAATACCTCCATCATAGCCACAAACAAGGACACATATCTTGCTCCACAAGATGACATAATATGCATCAGTAACCATGTTGGCAAGGAACCATGTGACTCCAAATGATTCACAGCTCCACTTGACAGGCTAAATTAAAGTGGCATGACAATGCATGACTCCAAATGACTCCCAATGAAATGACTCATAATCATGTTGGGATGGAAACAAATTGGACAGGTGTTAATTGGACATATAGCACAACATCTTTGAAAAATGTACCATGTACCTACCATAATAGAGAATTTACCACCAATTACAGTGCACAACTAGAAAGTTTCTCAGCTTCTTATCTATATCACCCTCCAACTAGCAACCACTAGTCACCAAAATTGGATATTTCAATCCTAGACTAGTAGCTCCTACTCAAAGCTACTTCACCAACCCATAGATGCTAGCACTAGCACTGGTCTTCATTGATCAATAAATGCCAGCATGACCCAAAAGACTTGAGTGTATGTGGGCTGTTGTGACTAACCAAATTTCTATTTAGTTCATCACAGTCCGTAGTTCAGACAATTGCCAATATAAACTTACCTGTACAGCAAATCACGTCAAACTTGCGGAAACTTGTTATTGGATCCCAAAACCCAACCTAAGCGAATCACCCCAACAACATCAATTCCAGTGCACCTCTTGTATAACACTTTATATGAACGACAGCGGCCCTCAGTACCAAAACCGGCCTTATAGCCCACATCTGCCAAGCCACGGAAGTCCCACCACCAACTGCCTCTTCCAAGGCCCACTCCCCACAGCCTCTAATCTTGCACTAGACCACATCTCCTCCTGCTCTAGACAAGCGAGCCTCAGTGGGCTTGCCTGCTGCAGTCTTCAATGACAGCATTCAAGAGCCTAATGTGGCTCCTCGTATTGCAGGTGTCAATTGGACCACCAACGGTAATCTCGTTATCCACACCCTTGCACTGTATACTGCCTTCTTGAGCAACCTATTGTAGCCACACTTGCCTTAAAGTCATTAGAAGCAGCTGGAGTCATTAGATATCCTTCAAGTCATTAGAAACTGCCTAAAACCTAGCCTTCATCCACCCCCCAAATTTCCAAAGTGTTTTTTTTTTTTCAAGTATTTTGCGTTTTAAGGCCTAACTACAAAGCTGTTAAGGGTGGGACTAGTATCATTAGATAGCCCTTGAAAGGGCTACAACTTTGATGCACCATCATTTTCAGTAGATCCAACCTAATGTAAACATCTGCAATCAAGGGGCTGTCACCAGCATTCTCAGCAAAATGCACTCCTCCCTTAACCTCATGGGAAGGTGGCAGTGCAAGATCCTAAGGGATTTGACTGTTTTTAAAAACCTTGTTGCTATTCTAGCACACCACAGGAGAAAAGTCAGGGCTCATTGTTCAGCATATCTTCTTGCATTCACCCACTGCCAAACATTTTTCTGGGTGCCAAAACTGCATCGCTGCAAAATCCCATCGGGTCCTGCACTGCCACCTTCCCACGAGGCTAAGGGAGGAGTGGATTTGGCCAAGAATGCTGGTGACAGCCCCTTGTTTGCAATCACTCTCTTTGTTTGTTATCCATTGTATTATTGAGACTTGGTCAGCTGATCAGGAGCCAAGAAGGTGGAGTGGTGTCCAGGTAGCTTGAGCACAGTACAAAACTGTGTTGGGGACCTGGTCACCTGGGACAAAAGATCAACTTTTCCAGAGATCCTGTCGAGGCAGAGATACAGCATTAGTAGATGTAATGAAAATGATGTTGGCATCAAGTAACTTCTTAGTTAGCCTGAAAAACACTAAATACTTGAAGAAACACAACACTTTGGAAATCTAGAGGTGGTTGAAGTAATGGTTTTGAACTTCTATCCTAAAAAGCTAGGGCTAACCCTAGTCCAGGGTTACATTCAGGGGTCATGCAGGGAAGCTGGGAGTGAGACAGCTGAAAGAATGGTTAGGGAAAGTTGGCCCCTGCACACCCCCTGCCTGACCCTTGTAGATTAATTCCTTGAGTCTCTGTGTACTCATTGAAGCTTGTTGGTTATTCTATTATTACTTTGTCAAGGCACGACAACTTTAGTAGCATAGGCATTCAGTGATGCCTATTGACGGTGTGAATGCCTATCTCAATAACTGAATGCCTATTGCATCAGTTGAATGCCTATTGTATCAGTTGAATGCCTTGCAAGCTAATCTCCATGATGGCATCACATCAGTCGGAGACGCCGGAGACTGAAAACTGAGCACTGCACTGGACCTCAACTGTGGTGCAGCCAACATTCATTTCATAATTACTGTTCTTCCCTCAAGAAAAAGCACTGACGGACCGGTACCAGTACTCATGGCGTAGCGGCGATATAGGGCACGGTACAGTGTTTGACCATGCATGGCAGCGGAGGCTGCATTGTGTTTGGTTCAGTAGATGTAGATACACAGAACTAGTAGCCATTGTTCGTCTTGGTTCGTCTGGCGGTCTCCAACAGAGGCGGTCCAAATACGAAGCAAGAATTAATTTCGTGGATGAAAATAATCATACTAGAAATGTCTACGATTCACGTTTCCGAACCTTGCGAGCTCGCGGCTCATCAATCACATTCTTCAAGTCCACCTCTTGCCTTTGATGTTTTCGGGAAGCAGGAGCGGAAGCGGCGAGGTTGATGATATCGCGCAGGACCGACTTCACTACAACCAGGGCGGGAATTGGGGTCAGACAGAGATGGGCTTCCACAAAAATTGGACCGTTGAGAGGCAGGGGAGGATGGAATGATTGTGCTGAGGAGAAAGTCAGCTAGGACTAGTATAATTAATGAATTTACACATACCCTCCTTGTCCTTAGTCACTGCGTTCAGGCCCCAGGTAGCAGAGCCCCGTGGCGAGCCGACTAGCCAAGAAGTAGTCGGTGTTAAATGTCGAGGCCACACTAGCCACCTCGACGAGATCCGTCTAGCTGTGGCTAGCCACCTAGCCAGAGCTAGCCAAGGACCTTGTCCCACCCACATGTCTAGCCATGCTCTATGGCATTCAGAAGGTAGGATATTAAATAATAACTATGTTAAAGTTCGTTGCAAGTTCACTGATTAGCTGTGCATTGTGTGTGGATCTTTGTTTGTCCGTTTGTTTGCCCCGTATCAAGTTATGTGATCCGAATGCTCTTTGTCCTCAATCTGCGCAGTACGTGGGCTACTCCATCCATCCATAACAGGCTCCTCTTTCCCATTCCCGAGGCCCGTGTCTTGTACTATGATCCCATGCACTGGCCGCAACGAATATATTATCCTTGATATGAAGAACTCGGATTCATCTTCCCATAGATATTCTTGGACCCAGGATGACTTGTCGTAGCCAGAGGAATGGCTAGCCCTGGCGGACCTAGCCAACTGGTGTCGAGGCTGTGCTACCCGTTTAGAAACGCTACGTCGAGCTGAGCGTTGTGGACCTCGAAGTGGCTCGCATTTGCTCTGGCTAGCTGTTGTCTAGGTGACTGGGACGAACTATTTCTAGCCAGCTAGCCGGACCTCGCCGAAGCTAGCCAGGCCTAGAAGCGCCTAAAAATGGCTTCGGCAATCCGGCGCCTGAACGCAGTGAGTGGCTTCAACAGATGGCAACCGATTGCGGCTCGTGGGGAAGATTGTGGCCGCCGAATGGGGGGTTATCTACGATGTGATGGGCATTGACGTCTGGCTGCATGCTGGACATCCTAAAAATGAAATCAATTGACACGACATGGGGAAAAATAAAGCATATCTACGTGTTTTGTGTTGTGTTCTCGCTCTTGTAAACAAGATAGTCGTGGAATTGCTCAAGCTTGATCCATTCAAGAACATTTGATGTGCTATATGCTGGATTCTGAGCCAAATGAGAAGGAAAGCCTGCTGAAAAGGTCAGATCTGCAGACTGCGCATGTGATGAACTCTGGCAACACACCGACCGATACATTGCTTGTAGTCATCGATATCCACCTGGGTTAACTGAAGCAGGGTAGCGAGCACAAAATCTTTTTTTTCCATTGCTGGTGGAGGAGAGGAGAGGGGAGGAGAGGGAAAATACGTCCGATGTGTGACCTAGTCACGTAAAAATGTGTCATAGTGTTGCGGAGGGCTTGCGTAGCTGCATTAACTGATGGATAGGCATTCATCCAGCAGATAGGCATTCAATTAGGTAGTAGGCATTCGCGGATGCCTATGCTACTAAACTTGTATGTACTCTACTTTGTCTGAGTCTTGGTTCACTCAGTAAAGTTCCTTACTTGCTCTTATAAGTCTCGGTGTACTTATTTGGGTTCGTCTATGTCCTTAAATCTCAGTGCACTTATTGAAGCTTGTACAAATTACCTTATCTCCAACCAACCCTCAACTCACTCTCGAAATCCTCTCTAAATCTTCACTTCCCTAATTCGCAGTCAGACAGCTACTAATTCATTCTTCCAAAACCATCTACCTAATCAACTAAATTAACCTTACAGACAGATTTCATTTCTTGTGGGAAACACTTGACTAAAGCTGAATCCAGCGGACCTCACATCTAGCAAATTATATGCCCGATGTCATGTCTCAAAATTGTTTGGAGACAAGACCAATTTGGCCAACACTACACGACTCAACCAAATTAATCACGAAATGACAACATGTCATAAATTCGCACTCATGGTACCATTTCGAAATCACATCATTCTGGAATTACTCATCCACCAGCCTTGCATGCCCGATGGCACCACTTTTGATAGTACCATATCACACAATTACTAATTTCTTCGGTCTTACATGCCCGAATGGCACCACTTCTGCCAGAGAGAAAGGGCTCAAGTACTTGGATATGGTCTCGTCTGAGTGCTGGAAGCGCTCGCCTACATGACGGATCGATAATCCAGTTACGCAGGTGTACAGGAAGATGGCAACCTGTTCTTCCGCCATAATATTCTTTGAGTAGGCAACATTGCCAGAAAATCGGAGCTGGGCAACAAGGGCAAGGAATACATGGACCCACATGCCCAGCTCAGATTTAATGCGATCTGGATGGCCGACAATAAGCTCATCCACCCAGGCTTTACCCATCAAAGCTGAAGTATGGTAGTCCTGTTTCCAGTAGAGTGGACTGGCATAAAGCACTACAGCAAGGTGGATCATGTGCCAAAAATATGCAGCAGCAGCGGCAGCAAGAACCAGGTGCAAGCGGACACCCTGGAGCGGAGGGGGAGGCACTAGAAGCGTTGAAGACGCGTTGCGCAATAATAGATTAGGTTGTCACGCTTGGTTTCTATCAATCACGCTCGGATCATTCCGACTACTGCATATGGAAATTGGGTCTGCATCTGCATCTGCATCTGTGTACTGAACGAGCTCTAAGAGAATCACTCGAATAATGACACTTCCAGTGCATGTAATGGCTATTTCAGATTCCCTGCCACAGGCTGAGGATCCAGTCTCAACCACTATGGATAAGGCTCCTGCTGAGGTGAGAAAAGATTCCTTGCCCCAACCAATTCAGTATAAAACAAATAGCAGATTTCTGTGTTGGATGCTGGTGCTCTGCCTGATACTCCACTGAATTCTAATGAAACATTGACAAATAGATGTTTGTGCCACAAGAGAAAGCTTCGCGCTGTGGGCAACCTCTCGGAGTGTATATGCGGTGCTTCTGCAGATCTGAGCAAGCCAGAGACTCTGAGTGTTGGAAAATGCCAGGAAGATGGTTGTGAAACCCAATGGGCGTGTGCCATGTCAAAATACTTTTTTTCTTTAACAAACTCAAACACAGACCATCTCTCTTGAATTGGACTGGAGAGGATTGTGGACAAGTGGATATGCGAACCTTGCACTTTGAAGCAGGAGAAACCCACATGATGTGTACAAGAGGACTGGCCAGTGAACAATAATGTAGCAATATGTACTTGAACAGCCTAGCACTCTTCCAGAAATTGTAGAGGGAGTCAAATGGTTCGACAGCGCCGAGGAATTACCCTAATTGGATGTATTCCCTTATTGGGATATGTCATGATGATGCCAGAGTGATGAAGAGGTAGGTAGGTCCAGCCAAATGGTTGGAAAAAAAATAACGGGCCCCAGTCACATCACTGGCTCCTGAATTAAGTAGGCTTTATATTTAGCTACACATCTCCAAATATTGTAAAACAAATGAGGCAGCCCGAAACTGAATTTAATATATCTGATTTGGCACTTGGTACAATCTAATCGCTAATCTAATCTATCAAAGTCCAAATCAAAGTCCACGAAACTTCAAGTATCGCTGCGCCTTTTGCCAGTGATAAAATTCAATTCGAAAAATAGGGAATAAACACTCTTGACATGAGTTCCAAAACTCAAGATATCAAGCCTGTTGATATCCCTGTCAATATTTGAGATTTTGAATTAGATTTAGAGGAAGCTGAAATGAGAAAGATGAAATCTCGTTTAAATGGGTTTGAAACTGGATGAGAAATTTCAGGATTAAAACACCACTAAACCCATCCGCAGATCGTCTGAAGATGCTCCTCATGGCTCATCTTCGTGTCAAGATGATGACTGACAATCTGCCGACAAGCATCTGCAGATGATCTGCAGATGGGTTTAATGGTGTCTGAAACATAAAGTGTCCTATCCATTTTCAAATGCCTTTAAAATGAGAACCCATTTTTCTCATTTAATCTTCCTCTCAGTCTAATTCAAAATCTCAAGTATCAACAGGGATATCGACACACTTGATATCTTGAATTTTGGAACTCACTTCAGGATCATTGATTTCTTATTTTTTATATTGCATTTTGTTGCTGGTGAAAGGTGCAGTGATACTGGAAGTTTTGTGGACTTTCATTTGGACCTTGATAGATTAGATTAGCGATTAGATTGTACCAAGTCCTAAATCAGATATATTAAATTCAGTTTCGGGCCGCCTCATTTGTTTTACAATATTTGGAGATGTGTAGCTAAATATAAAGCCTACTTAATTCAGGAGCCAGTGCTGTGACTGGGGCTGTTATTTTTTTTACAACCATCATCCAGGGGAATGCAAGACTCAGGTCACTAAAACAATCATGTCAAACACAGAATTTCATCAAAGGGAGGCACATTGACCATGAGACTCAAAGGTACTCTGGCTCTGATGATACTGTGGTTGCAAAACTATGTTTGTCAAAGCACAGAACAGTATCTACTGATGCCGAGTGTGTGCTCAAGCAGAGTTTACTCTGGAGCTGAACTGTGGTAGTGAACTGGCTGGAGTAGCATGGGTGACGAGGGCTTAATTCCAGGGACAGTAGCAATGACAAAATTGCAGGCAGCAGGATGGAAATCAAAGGGATAGAACAGCTCAAAAATCAAGTGGAATGGGGGAGAAGTGGAAATCTTTGGTCATGAAACCGTGAAATAGTGTGATCAACCGCTGCCCCCATAAGTGGCCGAGATGCCCAATCCACATTCTAAATACCTGAAGTTTACCCAACTGCTTGACTGTACCATGTGTTTGAATCAATTTAAATATATTGCAGGTATCTACAGAACTAAAGAGTCATCCATTGCCAACCAATGGCATCTCAATGTTGGTAATTTGCTTGAAATTCGCTTCAGGAACCCCACCACACTTGCATCAACCCTGACAGTTGTTAGAAGCTGGCATCTGGATAAAGAAGCACTGACCTCCTATTTGTTGAAATTTTACTCTGAAGCAAGGTTTAAACCTCATAGACGTGCTGGGTATCCATGGTTTCATATCTGGACCAGGGAATGGGTGATACGAAAGGGATGATATAGTACTTTTGTGGTTCTCACTGAATAAAAGATTCAACCAGATCCATTGCAACTCCTTTTGATGCGCTGTCCAATACAGGCTGGATGGCTTTAACTCCTCTGCAATGTAGGCCTCAATCACTACCAATGTGTCAGTACCTACACAGTCTGATGAGCCTTGTTCCCCAGCTGGCTCAGTGCCCTCATTGCTCGTTGTTGACGGCACTGTGTGTGGTTAATTGAACCTCTTTCAAAGGCAGGAGCATCTGACATACCCTGCTTGGCTCCTCCACATTCAAATCCCTATGTCTGAGTTGTGTTGTGGAGCTGACAGAATGCATTGGCTAGCATGTTGCAATCAATTAATTAACATTCTCTGCTCTCCATTCGTGTGATCCAAGTGCCTGTGTGGTGTAAAAACATGTTATTGGATGCTATAGCAGGCGGGAATATGAACAGCGGTGGTGCGAGGATGGTGGTTAGCAAAGACAGGTGGCTGCTCTGTTCCGCAAACCCAGCACATAATCAAACAGCCAAAGTGACAAGAATTCACTGGAATTTGGTCCAGGTAACAAGCTTTCCCAAAAGTGGTTCTAACTAGCAAACTTTCATGGTTCTGGATCTAAGTCATGAACTTTCACACCCCTAAACGAAGTAATGAAGCAATGAAGGTGGGTATAACTTCAAGGCAGGTGTGATTTCCCCCTCACACTGTAGAACTCTCAGCGATGTCATGTCTCAAAATGGTTTGGAGACAAAACCAATTCACATAGTGCTAAGCGATCTGGGAAAATTGATGTTAATGGAAGTGAATCACATAGAGCCTGGAAAATCACCACCTTATCCAATCTGACCAAACTGGTAACAAATTCATTATGACTCATAACACAGTCTTTGACAAGGTAAATTGCCAATCTGCAATTTAAATGGGTAAATTAGACTCCATAGCAATGAACTAATTAACACCAAGGAAACCAATCTATCACACAGCCATGCACAGCCTTGCACAGCCTGAATGAGACAGAATCAATTAACTGCATTGCCTCAGCACAGCCAGATGCACCTGAAACAAATTAGGGGCTTAATACCAATTGCATAACCAGCGGTGGTGACAGGATTAATTTGAGTTTTAAGGGGAAGAAATGAGTCACTCAATTACTTGGAATTTGTATATAAACCCTATGTAAATGCCTTGAATGAATTAGACACTTACCAGACATCACATCAATCAACTCTATTGCTCTAAGCTGACACAAAAGGCTTGAGGCTGGTATTTTTCTGATGTACTTTCCCTCTCGTTGCTTTACCTGAAGGCTACTTTCTGACTACTAGGCTTGGTATACTCTACTGCATCTACTGTCCTTGTATGTACAGACAAAATATTGGTTCTATCTGGACTGCTCTACCACCCTTGTGCTACTAGGACCTCTCTTAGCTAGCTTCTTGCTTTCATCGGCAATCTCCTCTTGTTTATGACTAGTACTCTTTACACTGCCCTCTCTCTTCCTAGCTTAGCTAGACTAACCTCTGGCCCAGCAACATTCGCTTCTGTAAGGACCCCTCCCCAGTTGCTTACTTTGCATCTCTAACTCCACATCTCAATCAATTTCTTACTATTTGCTGATTCTACTAAGCACACCATAATTTACTGCTGGCTTGAGATCACCTCATACTAGTAGAAAGTTATAGTGATCCACTATACAGAACCTAAAGGGGATCACTTTAATAACACCAACTCCTGCACTTCTCTTGTGTAACAACTTACACGCATGACAGCGAGTCATGGTGTGTTGGGTTTTATTTGACTGGTAATGATTTAAGAATAACTAGATGGCTGCTGTGTTGAGAGTTTATGGCTGGGTAAGCAATTTAATATCCACCCTATTACAAAGTCTTCTTGAATATCACATAGCCCTGTGCACCATGAGCAGTGGCCCAATTCACCGATTTTAAAGCACTGCACTACTCAGAATTTTAATACCAACAACAATGTCCAATCAGGAATAACACCAATCACAATATTCAACTAGTACAGTACAAGGTGAATATCTGCATGCCTGTCTGCTGCCAAGAAGTCCTCCTGTGAGCCCGCTGGGAGTGTTTTTCAGGTCATATGAGATCCCCCAAACCAGATCTTGATGGCCTGCCACTTATATTTGAAGCACCACAACCAAGTTCAACCTTGCAGCAATGTCATGATGTACCAAGATATTCCCCCCATGCTGCAGCAAGTTTCATACCTACAGTCTTATCTAAAAATCTACTTGACCTATAATCACCCTATTTGACACTCCCTGAGCACAGTGCTTGCTGGCTTCACCCATTCTCAATCGAAATATCTGTATTGATCCCCAAGTGGCCACATGCATAAGAAAGAAGCCAGACCCCTGAGTCCCTGCCCCACCCTGCCTTCTATTATTCCCCCACATCCCACTAACTGGCCCTAATGTCTAGCAGCTAAGCTGTAAGTCCTTTCATAGTCCTGCCCTAATCCTAGTCTCACTCCCAAAAAAAAAAAAAAAAAAAGTAGCAAAGAATTGGAAAAACAATCCTGCTGTGTGTTCACCTCATGCACTCTGCCTGCACCTCCGAGGCCTCCCTGAAATCCCCCTTCAACACACACCCTATACCCCTCCCTGTTGACTCCCCCTTCTCTCAGAACCAAGCCTACTCATAGCCTCCCTGTCCTAATGCAAGCCCTCCAGGCCAAAAGAAATCCCCTTGTGTCTGAGTTGCCCATACCAAGAGCCCTCTAAGCAAGTCAATGGTAGCTAATCATTGACTCCACCAAGTATAGCCCATGGGGAAACCATGCCCAGTCGGCACAGATCACCCCAAGGATGTCTCCCCAGAGATCCCATGTGCCCTTCACACAAAAAACAGCCCAGCACCAGCATACCCACATGAAGAAAAAGATGAAAACATATAAGAGAAAACAAAAGAATAGAAGACCATAAATAAGTAAAGAAGAATACTAGCATACTTGAACATCATCAGAAGCAAGTACCGGCAGCCAACCCAGTACCCACCCCCAAATTTCTTTCAGTGTTCTCCGGGATAGTAGTGTACCGAAGCACAAGGCCTATTCAACTTTCTCCCCTCCATACCTTACCAGTAGTCCCAAGTGTCAATTATTATCCCACTAGCCACACCAAGTTACAATGCCAGTCAATGCAGGCTGTAACTCACAAAGCACCCAGTCATGGGCATATCCCAAAGACTTCAATTTTCAGTTTTCCCAGTCCCATAGTTTACAGTTAAGACTACAATGGTATCTAATCATTTTCATTCCCCTAACCTTTGTTCTTGAATAATGAAAATATCCTTGGCAAATGCTTGTGCAAAAGTCGGTCTTGAGTCAATCCAAGAATTTCACCTCTAGCAACTCAATACCAAGGCCCCCAATTATCCCTATTAATCATTATGGCCCCTCTAGACACCAATGAAATAGAACATTTCATTCTTCCACACTAATGTAGTTAGGCATAGGCCTAGATTTGGGGCACACCAGCTCACCAAAAGTCAAGCAGTCCACACAGTTAGGCAGACCACTCAACCACTTCAACTACAAGCTTTTGAAGCCACATCAACTTCACTATCTCAGGCACCATCAAGGGCATCTGGCTTATAGTGGGCAACAAACACTTAACAGCTTTGAATAGTCCTCCAGCTCAAACACATTCCAAGCCAGCGCATCGCTAACTTGGTCCAGCATAAGCTTGACATCCAAATAATGGGGCATATTAGACTAGCCCACACCAGTGCTGCAGTATTGACAGGACCTGCTTTCAACCCCCTAAAAAGGTACTAGCCTACTCCAGCAGAATTGGTAGAGGGTTATGCAACCACCGAAACACCTTTTCAATGTTCCCCCCTCCTATACCCCAAACCCAAACAAAAAGCAGCAGATACAGACCTATAAAAAAAAAAGAGGCTACTAGTGTACTGTGGCACCATCAGACACAAGTGGGCTGCCATCTCCCCATATTCCCCAATACCATTTCCATGTTCTCTGGTGTCATGTCTCTGACTGATTTCACCAACACCATGTGACTCAACCAAAATGATGACAAAATCACAATTAGTCATAAATATGTGCTCATGGCACCATTTCGCAAGGACACCATTTCAAAATTACTCATTCGCCGGTCTCGTATGGCCTATGGCACCACTTTAAAATCAGACCGTATAGAAATTACCAATTTCTTCGGCCTCATAAGGCCTATGATACCCTTTTTGAATCACCCCACACCTTAGATTACTAATCATAGGCACAAGCTGACCCATGAAACATGTTTCACCGCCGATTTAGACATAACTAGGTAACTAGGGGAATTGTTGACAAGCTAAATTACATTCAAGGGATGAAAAAAGGGATGAAACAAGGGGTGAAACAGGGATGATGTGGCTCATAATTGATGGCAAATCTATATAAGAAATGAGGTGGGTATTGAGGACAAACATCAAAGAAAGTGGAGCGGGGTTCCACTCTCAGAGAAATAGACTGACGGAGACAAACATGGCACATTGTATCATCACCACCTGATCTTTGCCTCTGCTACTCCACTCCCTGCTCCACCCCACTCCAGCTCTCGCCGTAGTCATGTACTTACAGTACCGAATGAATATCTCTCTCTTCACCAAACCATGCACAGTGCACATAAGCAACCTCAACAGTCCATTGTATTCAATGCACCCTGTTTAACACTACTTCTCTTGAACTAATCTATATTATAATTGACCATTGTTGACTCTTGATAAAGCTGATTGGCTGAGAGAGTTCTGATGACATCAGTTGCTTCGCAAATAGACAGCCACAACAAAGCTAACTGCCACTTCACTTCTTTTTCCCAGCCCTAAAGACAGCTCTACCCTGCGCCATTGTAGTCTAGGTCACCTATAAAGCTCCGTTCAATATCTATCCATATAAGAATCAACCACTTTTTCTGTGTGGGCCAGACAAGACAATTTGACTCTGGGATAAGTGAATTGATTCCCAGAGCCCAGGGTGAGGTTCTGCTCCACAGTTCCACCAAAAACTGTTGAGACATTGAGTTTTCTGCAGTCACTCCATTTGACTGTTGAAGTTCTATTTATAATATGTTGAGATGTTGAAAACTGACTTCATTGGCACAAACCCATCCAACCGGTTGCATGAACCCCGCATCTGGATACCTTAGACCACAAACAATTAATTTAGATATATTGTCTTGGGCATAGGAACTCATTGGTGAAATAAAGGCAGGAGATCTAGGGGGCAAACATTTCAATTGAACCTTGCCTCAGGCAGAAAAGTTTAGGAAGAGTCCCAGAATTGTGAGCGATGCACTGAACAGGGGATCCCGATCAATATTACCCGGCACATTCAGGCAACTGAGCCCAAGAACATGACCGAGATACCCAAGACAAAACAAAGGAGATCCTCAAAGATTAGGGCAACACAGAGAGAGTTGGCCTAAATGAAGGTTGAGCTTTTAAAAAAGAATTCAAAGTAATTGTTTGGCATGTTGAATATCTAATACTTCCAGCCAAACACAGGACCAACATCAAAGTGAATGAAGGTAATTTAAATAATCAGTGAGAGCACACTGAACAACATGACACAATAAAATGTTCACCAATAAATTGTTTGTTTCCAAGGAACAATGTGAAGCTGAATTTCACATGAAGGCAGGTTCAATCATAGTTCAATCCGGCATTGGCTGGCAGAAGCAGCAGTATGCAGAAAGAATCAACTAATGCATTTTAATACCCAAAACTGGGTAAAAAAAGTAAGAAAAAAGTCTGTCAGGCTCACCGATGGCCAAGGCCATTATTGAACATAAATTTGAAACCAAAAATGAGACTGCTCATCATGAACCAAAGGTTCACAAAGAGCGGTATCTTCAGTCACCAGAATGGAAAGAGGTTTCTGAACATGGAGTCCCTGCTTGATGTTGTGGCCATAGCGTAGCACCGGCTAACTGCTAGTTACTATATAAACCCCAGGGTAACTACTTGAATAGGAAGTTGAATCCACCACTAGCACTTTACATCTGTTTGTTTGTCTGTCTTTGTTTGTTTCTGTTTCTTTGTTTTTGCTCATATCAGCTGGTCAGAAGACCAGCTAATTTGTCTCTAAGCTACACTACGTGCTTTGTACCAAGAGTGTCTTTCATGAACACTAGGTTTTCTCACCTTGGTCTACTTGTGTAATCAGATTGCCATCCCATTGGCTGTTTCTGTCTCTACTAGGTTTGGTCACCCCTGGCTTACGATACCCGATTGACCCTCTTAGTTATCTGAAACAATCTTTCTACTACCTGCAGGTTTTGTCACCTTGGTCTATGACACCTGATCAACCCTTCTACACAGCCAAACAAAAATCTTAGGCAAAAGCAGGATTGATGCGAGTCGAACTCTGTACAAGGGATTCTTACAATGTTTGTAACTACTTCTCACAAAAATCACGCACCATCAATCATGACACTTTCCCATGAGAAAAACTTCCGAGTTTGTAAAGCTGCAAGTTTTTACGACCACAGTTCAGTACCAGTCATTACCGGTGACCCAAAAGGAGCAGAGTGCCGATTGATAATGATTTGATATCAGATATTGTCCATGTTCCTATTATACTATTGCTGATTCTTTTGTATCCCACCACCACTGCCCTTACCAATCATGGCAGCACCATCGCTTCCAGGGAACCCTGGGCCACTATGGGCAGATCTCAGCAAGCCAATGAGTAGACAAGCTGCTGTGTGCAAACAGTGCTTCTTTCTATGGAGAAAACATATACTTCTGGGCAAAACATATGCATTCCAGCACACCACAATCCTGTTGAACATCTGGTTGTCTCTTTTGGCTTATCTACTATGCTTGGCATCCACTATCTGGAAGCAACTGCCTGTGTATAATGGGACTATTTCGTGGATTGCCATGGCCTTCTTCCCCATATACTTTATAATCTTGATCTTCCTGCTGCTCAGTAAATTTCCATTTTCAAATGCAATGGGGCCTTTTGTGACTGATATAATAGTAAATCTCAGAATTCCATAGTCTCCAGTCAAAGCCCACAATCATGTCAAGAGTGTTGTCTCACTGAGCACACTTGAAAAAGGGGGGAAAATATCAAAGAAAATATATCAAATTACCATGTTGGGACCCTTCCCAAAGCCCGTGTTTCTCAGTGCGCATTTTTATGCCTTCATACAAACACTTAAGAGCCTGTTCGGATGACTTTTGGAATATGTGCACATTTCCTTATATAGTATTCTGCACATATGCAAAACACATGTGATCTCTGTGACTTTTTGTGTGCCTCTCCGCGCTTTGTACATCACGTCACCGCTGCAGCACCAGCATCAATGGCATTGATAGAAGAGAGTATACCCCCGGACACTGAGCCTCCCACTCCACACTCCCTCCTACTCTTCCTGAATCTGGGAATGCTGTCTGGACCACCACCGATGTAAAGACTTTTATTGAATTTTTGGTGATGAAAAAAGCCACTGCAGGGGAGGGAAGGTTCAAGGCTACGACCTTCTGTCGGGAGAGCATCAGTTTGAATGCTAAGTGGACCAAAGGTGGGCCCAAAACCGGAAAATCCTGTGGCCAGAAATATCAGGGGGTACATTTCATTCACCGGACATGCATACCTTTCAATGTCTAATTTTTTATGAAGCTCAAAAAACTTTGGCTCATCATTGATGCTATCAAGGATGTTTCCGGCTACACTTGGGACGACGTTAAGGGTGTCAATGTCACTCCTGCATCGGAGGGAACCTGGGATGCCTATGTTGCAAGAATCCAGAGGCAGCACAATTCTGCAACAAAGGCTGGCCCTTTTATGATCTCATGGCACCCCTGATGCCAACAACTGCGAAGGGTGCCCATGTCTTCCACCCCAATGCTGCTCCAGCCCTGTCTCAGTCGCCATCCGCTCCTCTGGAATCTGCACTTGCTCAACCTAGATCCCAAAGCCTGCTGGAGGATGAGTCGCAAAATGGAGCGGGATTTCAGCACCCAGCCTGAGGGCGATGTAGATGACAACAAGCATGAAGGAGGAGCCGCTGGAGCAGAAGAGGGTGGTGACGACGACAATGACAATGACAATGCTACCTATCTTTATTGCATTCCTCATCTGATAGGCTCCAAATCTGGTCCACCAACTCCTACTCCTGCTACCCATAGTGCCAAACATGTCGCTGCTCAGGATACCCTGGCCTCCTATCGCAAAAAAAACTGAAGCCCTCTGGTGGGGCCCCTGTGCTGGAAAGCCTTGCCATGTCAGCAATTGGTTTCAATGATTTGTTCGGAGATCTATGTGGTACCCTCGCCACTCCTATGGCCGCTCCAACATTGATATCATCATTGACTACAAGAGTGCCAGCTCCCGTCATTCAATCAAGTCCTCAACGCCGAACTGATGCTATATCATCCTCGCACAGAAGGAGACTTGGCTCTTGCCCACCAAACATCTTGTGCTAATCAAAATTCTTCGTGATGTCACCAAAGCAGACATATACAATGCTCTTCGGACTGATGACATCTGCATCCCATGGATACTCAATGAGCTGAACGAAGTCAGGCTTATTGTATTCCACCCTTTACATTCAAATCTCAACCTTTCTTTTTAGTTTGCAACATTGCTCATAGTACAAACTAATAATACTCATCATCAAATGCTTCACCGCGCTCCTGGAGCAATTGCTGGTAAGATATGGGCCATACATCCGCAGCCAATGTCACGTGAGCAGCGTGACGCCATCCAAATCGGGGCAATTTTCATGAATAAATCCCTCAAATAATAACCACATCACTTCGGCTCAATCGGCTACATGAATCTGTAGGTAAATTATGCCCAAGTAGGTAGACACCCGCGGATCCGGCCCATGTGTAGCCAAAATTGACTAGATGTCCGTTTAGTCCCGAAATTAGCTAAGAACCACGTCCACAACCCACAACAACGCGTCGACCCAGCGCAAATCTCTTCCACCGTCTCGGCTATCATGCCTGCAAAGGCCAAGCACTTGCGGAACCGCGCCACTAATCTTCTGGGCGGAATAAAGCGTGCAATTCAAAGCCTTTCACCCTGAAAAAAGCAGAAGACAATCCACAATGATGAGACAGACAAAGAGAATGTGTGTCACATCAATCCTACTTGGGAATGGTGTTCTGACTGTGTACAGGCCAAGGGTTCAACTTCTCCATCCGAAATCACGGTAGACACTTCCATTTCACATACCAACGTGTCAGATGTCTTCCTGTCGACTTCCCCACATCTCGCCGATCAGACGCAATCATTGTTCCCGACCTCGTACGGCGGCGCGTATTTTTATCAGAGGTCAAAGCCAGAAGTTCCCACTGGACAGCCAGCCCAGTTTTACCATGAATTCACGCTCCCTCCCCCGAAATCTCGCCGTGCAGCGGTGGAAGAAGTAACTGATGAAGATGACAAAGATGATGCCTCATCCTTCGCTTCTTTCAATGCTTCTTTCGTCAGCTTTGACTCCTTTGACTCCGAAATGGGACAGGATACTGAAAATCCCCAATTCGAGAAGGCTGCAGCTGCTGATCCGGCTGTGCAGGATCAGTATGCTCATGTATACGACGCGTACTCTGCCCCGGGGAAGCTCCGGGAAGCCCCAACAATTGTTCAGGCTCAAGCGGCTGTCAAGGACTTGATGGAACTCATCCTGGGAAAGTCTCGGGGGCTGGCTAAAGGGTTTATACCTCCCAATCACGATGTGTTTGTCCGGCAGCACTTAGAGGGCATGAGAACACTTCTCAGCCTCTATGTTGATCCTCGTTCCAAAACTTATGGCCACTGGGGAGCCTCCGCACTCCAGGCTGCTGTCTCAGTTGGCCGTGGGAGCTATTGCTTGCGGACACTCGCCAGGCTTTGTCGCCAATACATTGCCGATCGTTCTGTACTCCCCATCAATCCATACGGAAATTGGAAACAATCATTGCTTGCCGACAAAGATCTCACTGTGGATATCAATCTGTATCTGCAGGAGATCGGAAATAACATCACCGCAGAAAAGCTGATGGAGTACCTGTCACGTCCAGAGGTCATGGACAAGCATGGTATTTCCAAGGCAATTTCTATCCGGACAGCCCGCAGATATCTGCGCAAACTTGGCTACAGATTTATGGAGCCCAAGAAAGGGCAATATTCGGATGGGCATGAACGCACGGATGTTACCTCTTACCGTGATGGTATCTACATCCCGCGTATCAAAGAACTGCAACGGCGGGCGTGGAAATACTCGAAGGAGGGCCACGTCGAATATGGGCCACACATTGCTGGCAGGCGTGTAATTATCTGGTACCACGATGAGTCTATTTTCTACGCACACAACAGGCGCCGTAGGAATTGGTATCACAAAGATGCACCAGCAAAGCTTCACCCAAAAGGCGACGGGCATTCTTACATGGCCGCGGATTATGTCTCACAGGATTTTGGATGGTCCCCTTTGTCTCTCGATGGTACCAAAACGGCTCGTCGGTTCCTGAAACCCGGTAAAACTCGCGACGGCTATTTCACTTGCGAGGATATTTTGGCACAGGCATGCGATATGATGGATATTGTGACGGAACATTGGCTGGAAGATGCCGAAAAAGACCCCAGCCGCCGGTAAAAACTGGTTGGTTGATGGTCCCATGGTCAACGGAAAGCCGACGAAAATTCAGATGCAGGATGGAGAATTCAATGGCCAACCACAACCATTGTATTTCCCTGAGGGCCATGAACGTGCTGGTGTATTTAAAGGTATGGCAGTGATTCTGGAGGAGCGTGGGTTTGCACAGGCATCAAAGTTGCGGTATGAATGCAAGCCTTTGTTTCATCACTGCCCACCCCCTGCTCTTGATTGTTGCTGCCACCGCCTTCTATTTAACCAGCCCGACTTCGCAAATGTTCCGTCTCTGCTCGAGACATGCTGTCTCAACCGCGGATTTGAAATTCTGTTCCTTCCGAAATTTCACTGTGAGTTGAACTTCATCGAGCAGTGCTGGGGCTTTGCAAAGCGAGTCTATCGGTTTTTTCCTGAGTTTTCCCATGAGGAGAACCTGGAGCGCAATGTACATGACGCTTTGGCGGCAGTTCCTCTTGAAACAATGCGCTGGTAAGTAATTTGGTTATTTCCTTTTCCATTGTCATCTGATTTTTCACATGTCTAGATTCGGCAATCGTTGCTTGAAGTTCGTTGATGCGTACGCCAAGGGACTGAATGGCTGCCAAGCAGCTTGGGCAGCCCGGAAGTATCGCGGCCATCGGATGCTCCCTGAATCAATTCTTAGGGAGCTGGAGGAAGCCGGAATTTATTGAAAGCCTGCGTACAACTCTCATAATTACTAATATGTACTATAAGCCTTGTATATTCTGTAGCCATAGCCCATTTCTTGGCCATTTGTACTACCTTTACCTCCAAATAATGACCTTGCACCTTTGTCGAGATAACTCCTCCTGCAGCACTTTGACAATAATTAAGACCTTTGCTGAAAATGATCTTGAGATGTATTTGAGTGATTTCATGTAGGTGATTAGCCCCTGGTTCACCTGTTATTATTTGAGGGATTATTCTACATAAATTGCCCTAATTTGGACGCCATCAGTCACAGAATGTAACGACACGTGACATTGGCGGCGGATGTATGGCCCATATCTTAGCTTTGCTACATTGCCTCTGCAATAACATCGCACTGTGCCTCTGACCTCTTTTTCTCATGCTCCATAGTAGCAGCCTCAGCGAGGACACCGACATCTGCACACAGTCCTGGATTCAGGTCCTCAACCTCCATCTCGCAAATGTCATCACACTCAACAGGGTCAAGCTTCATAATGAGATTATGTAGAGCCACCATCGCCGGAAGAACATGTGCTTGGATATCCATGTTGTATTCAGGCGGCCGAGTGAGAATAGCCCACCTGTTCTTGATAAGTTCTAGTGATGGGCAAGTTCGGTTCAACCTTTCGGTTTGAACTCGAACTGAACCGAACTGAACACGAAGTTCAGGTTTAGGTTCAGTGAAATGATTGAACCTGAATCTGAAGTTCGGTTTGGGGTTCGGCCAAGTGCTATTTTTCTTGAAGCTGTTTGAACCGTGAACTCGAAAATGCCACAAACAGTATTTTCTATGACATTTTAGTCAGTTCTGAGAGGACTTGGGACGCAGAATCTCACATCTCCAAATCCTACATGTGGCTGAGTCAGTACAATCACAATTTGCATGGTGCTTTGTCGTTTTCAACCTACAAAGTGGACGTTTATGGAACATCAATCCATGTGACAGTGGGTGTCTCGATGGATGTGCATGAATTACACTTTTCTTAGGCCTGCAAATCATCAGAAATCATTGGTTGTATGAATAAACAGTAAAACTCCCACATGTAATTTATCCTGTTCATATTTAGACCACGAAAAAAAGTACCCTGAACCTGAACCAAACCAAACTTGCCCATCACTATTGATAACTCCAAAAATTCTCCCAACAATGTTCCATTCTTAGGCGTGTTGCAAATTGAAAATCTCCTCGCAGTTGCAGGGCCTAAAAATAAAATGAGTAATGGTCAAATGCGATAAAACAAACATACCGGACACTAGCCCAGCCCCATTCTGCCAAACGGTAGTGCTGCCCTCTGTAGGGAACAAGGCACACATCAAACTGCTGAAACCTGCATCTGCAAGGTAGTATTTTCCCTCAATGACCATGAGATCAGTGAGTCAGGCATCGAGAAAAAGTGCAGTGCAGCCACTGAGCCTTCCCATCCACTGAGAATGTACAGAAACTCCGTCTCTTGGGAGCAGCAAGCGAGGCAGTTCATTTATACACCGCTTTTGCGGTTGTGGGATGCTTGTCTATTGGCAGCCGATGGTGCTGCATTAATGTGCGTGCCGTCCATTGAGCCTACCACATCAGAAAAGAAGGGATAAAACTTCGGATTAGAGCGGATGGACTCGGAGATGGGTCATCTGCTGAAGGGAGTCGGACATATTGTGTATAAAAAGGAGGAGATGAAGTGGCAACTAGAATCCGGCGGAAGTATCTGGTATTTATTTATAAATATCTTGTACTATGAGAGAGAGAGAGAATGAAAACTTGCTTGGAAATAGTCTAGTTTGAATGTTGAAACCACTTGTCTACGTGTCAAATTGGCAAGCCCATGACACAGGTGTAGAGAAAAATTGCCACTTGTTCCTCAAGAGTGATATATTTTGAGTCACTCAATCCCAGAGCCCAAAGTTGAGCAACCAAAGCAAGATATACATGCAATCGCATGCCTAATTCCGATTTAATACAGTCAGGATATGATGCAACATCAAATTAAACAGGTGACACCAGTAGAGCTTCAGGATTGTGCTTACCACAGTTTCCATCCCACAGTCAAAATGACAGTGGTGCTTCTGCAGGGCATGTTCGTGGTCCACTTACACAGCTGCTCAGCCAGATGGAACATGATCCAGACCCACATTGGCTTCAATATGATTATGTTGATCAATTTCATGTCTTAACAACATTCAATACTATATCAATGTGCACACTGTGGCATGTCTGAGCTGTATTGGGGTTGGAGGATAGAGAACAAGCCCGTTTGGCCATATTTATTATTACCTGGTGCTGTCATGCAGGCATCAATCTTACGAAGGTTGCTGCACCAAATCTTAAGATTTTTTGCATTTGATGTTGCTGCAATTTCTGACACAGTTGGATTTCATTGGAAGCATAAGATTGAGGTAAGAATTCCACAATCCATAAAATCACAAGAAAATCCTAATGTGATGGTGCAGCCATGTAGTTGTGAGAATAAATTGGTAAAAGCTTATATAGTATAATCCTTATTGGGTATTAGTAGGTTTATTCACCCTGGTCTACAGTACCTGAATAACCCTCCTTTTTGTCTGTGATACTTCTGCTACACATAGTTACCTTAGCTACATTTATATGATCCCCCACATCTACGTAGATTTCTTATTTACTTAGGCCCTGTTTGGGATCCCCAGGTAGCTGCTCTCCAGCGGTCGGTCGTAACTTGGGATCAGACCTGTGTACCCACTCGGAATTGTCAAGACTCTATGGTCATGATCGACCAACAATCCGCGTCGATATACCTCTATCAAGTCATGACCGTGAGAAGCACCAATATGATTTCGTACCCCAATGTCTCCGTCGCAAAACAGGCCGACAACATCATCGGCTTCGCGAGCACTGTGACTTACTGGGAAGCACCACAGCAAGTCCCAAAAGGTAGCTGCGGCATCACTGCCCGCGAAATCGAAGACTCGTTCAACAGCGACGAGTACTTGGCCCTGCGAGAGCTCCTTGCGTGGCAATTGGAAGACTATAACTATTATGCATTTGAGCCCGCAAGAATTGAGACGGAGCTTATGGTGGGCGCAATGGACCCGAACGGCGGCGGGCGCTTGCCACGGCAGAACTGTGTCTTCTACGTGAATTAGCAAGGTGTGGATCCCACAGACCCAACCTATGCGAGGACCCGCGCAATCCAGTTTGCGGCGCTGATGAATGCGGCGAACCCGGGTGGGGATTACATGCGTTGTTGTATGATAAGATAACATTCGTAACTGACCTGTACTTGATTACACAGCATACACTTTGTGAGTTCTGCTGAAATTGCTGTGGCTGGCTACTGACGGTCCGTCCGGGAGCAGATGATGTTTACGACAACGCCAAAGTGTTCACCGATACCGAAGACCCCATGCTCTCCGCCAACCTGGGCGGGAACAGGCGCAACTGGTTCCGCATTACATCAGCAGAATACGCGCGGCTCTGCACAGGCAGGCTCTACCTGATTGTCGAGGAACAGCCGTGGGAGGTTCGTGTCTATCTTTTCCGATTTGTTCAATTTCGCAGCTGAGGCGGTGTACGTGGCAGATTTGGCACGACAGTATTTGGGTAACACATGAATACCCAGCGGTCATCACTACTGGTACAGTGACGCAGATCATCGAGATTCGTCCCTCGGAGGTAGGGAGGGCGCTACAAAACAGCATTCGGTACATCCCACACTATCCCTACCGTGAGTCAGTTTGGTGCACGGGGACTTGACTGCTCAACGTTTACAACCCCGTTTTAGGCGGTAACCAGCCTCCGGGTGCGACCCCGCCGCGAGACCGGGACAAGTCGGAGATCGGCAAATGTGCCCAAATCGACCCCGCCAAGGCTGCTGACAAGTGGGCCAACGTCCCCGAAGTCGGCGGCGATGTTCCTCCGTTCAAAGAAGGCATATGTACCATGCACGTCAAGGAGTACAGTAACAGTGAATCCGGCGGCGGAGGCCCCTTCGACAACCTGAATTTCAGCTTCTCTGTCGAGGTGACACTCTTTGACAACGGCGGGGCACACAAAATTGGTGTACTCCCGCGGACCAATTCTCCGGTGGACATGAAGTCCAAGCTCGACACGCTGCCCACTGTGACAGCGCCGGACAACGAGGATTTCATCCAGTTCAAACTTGGCTCCCTAGAGTTCAGGAACGACGACGGGAGCTGCATTGTTGGTGGCTGGGTGAGTGATGTGCAATTTTATACATGAGGTGGACTTTGCTGAGGGTCTATGTAGGACCATGGACGGGATCGCCAAATGGAGTGCAGTTTCCCATGCGCCTGGAACGGTGGCGACTCGACCGATCACCTGCCCCCCGCGCTCTTTTCTGCCTGATTTTGTCCCGACCAAGGTGAAGCATTGAGCAGGGACAGGTGCATGTCAGTTTTCTTGGAGCTAGGTAGTTCGATAATGCGGGATTATAATTTTGCAATCTCCTTTTTTTACCAGGTCGATACCCCAGGAGAAGTCGAAGAATAAGTTGGAGAAATGATCTCTATGGGTGCTTTTTCAATTAATAATTGACGAGGACTTTTGAGTATTTAACGGGACCTTGTGTAACTCAGCAACTTCTCGATTCCAAGTTACGGTAACCATTATCAGCGTCACCTTCAGTATGTTTGCAGTCGGAGCGGAATAGTGGCCGACATCAAATCTAGTAGGTGGTAGAAGCGCACAGAAAATGAAGATAGAGGATATATCTGAATTTTCTTCGCAATGCCTTTGGGAATTTTCGCGCCCCGTCTTGCCCGAAACTCGTTACAACATAGTGTTTGAATTGACGACGGCTTTTGAGCACTCAACAGGAACTCGAAAGGTTTGAATTGGCAGATACACAACCACTTCACATTGGAGATGCGTGTCGCAGTCGACTCCGTCGAGTCTGGTCTCAGTGACGTGGCGCTCATGCATTCCGCGTGGAACTCGTCATCAGGGAGGTAAACGCGAGCGGGTTCCCAGAAATAGACGGAGGTGAACACAAGCGAGTACTCGAGGAAGTGCGCGCCGCGTCATGACTCACGTAGCTTCTCACGTAATTCATAGGCTCGAATCGGAGCCGGCCCGATGCTCCGCACAACGCAGCCCACTGCAGCGCGGGCGCCCTCGGCGCGAGTGTGCGCGAGTCCGCGCTCGAGGTGCACCAGATGGCGAGGAACCGTTCTCCTTCTCCTCCACCGCGCCGTGCCCGTCCCCTCCAGGCCAGCTTCGTACGGGAGTAATGGTCACGGGCAAGTCACGGGTCCCCGTGAAGCTTCTGCTAAGCATTGTCTGGGAATTTCCCAAAATTTGGCCTAAAATACCCACTCTCTTTCGGGAGTTAGGGCCTAAAATACCCACTTTCGGACAAGGATGGTCACATGAATGTCAAATTTCCGGCTGAGCCCAGCACTACTACTAAATATCAAGGGGCTAACTATCTGCACCATTTTTGTGCTTTAATTGACAATTGATTATAGTGCCTTTGTTGCTGTTTTTGCCGCGATCATATAGTTAACGGTTCGAACCTTTGAAGTGGCGCTTTTTTTTTCTGCGCCAAAATCTCTCCTGAAATACCCACTCTTCAGACAAGGCCTGAAGAATTTGGGGCCTAAAATACCCACATTTCGGACAAGGAAATCACAAATTTTCGCCCTCAAATACCCACTTTCCCGGACAATCCTTGGCAGAAGCTTCACGGGGCCTGTTGGTGGATAGCGTGTCATCGCAGAGCCCGCTGCTGCCTCCAAGGTTGTACCTGCACTCATCCTCTTCCTCCCACTCCCACCGCTCGTGGATGGACTTGCGCGTATACAGCCCATACTCTTCCTCCCCCTCCTCGCACTGCATGCAGCTTGACTCATCCTCTTCTTCCCTGGCCCCTCCACCATTGGTCCAGCAAATGGCATGACGCGGCGGCCATCATACATGGAGGACGTCGTGCGGGGGTAAGTGAGTTTGGATGCGTATCGTGGATCGACTAGCGGCGGCGGTGGCAGGTGGATGGCTCTATTGACGGTCGGATCAAGACACACGGGGCACGTGGTGATTCCTTCGATGCGACTCGCTATCGTCTACGAATTGCGCACTCCATTGTTCCCCCACTCCAGCGTCCACGGGCCGTATACACCCATACACACAGCGGGCTCTCCATCGTGCATCGCATCTATCCATCTGCTCCGGCGTGATTCCGCGCCCGGCTCCAGCTGTTGTCATAATGCTCTCGCTTTCCACGTCCCATGGCTGTCGCTCCACACATCGGTGCCTCTGTCGCTTCTCACTCCTTTGCTCCATCGGCGTACTTGATCCTTATTGCCTCATCCACACGCTTCATTCATCCATCCACTGAATGGATATTAATCCCGTACTCACTCTACAAACGGGAACCGTTTTCTTGATCCGAGCCGATCCGAGTCACCGTGGACTCGTTCCATGCCCTGCGGTGATGGAATGAATCATGCTGCTTCCTCACACTCAAAATCTGCTCACGGTGATTCATTCCATCACCCCGAGGAGCCAGCGGCGATTCCCATCATGCCACCAAATGCAAGTTTTCAGGAGCCTCGAAAATGTTACTGAATTAACTAGTTTCAGAAACAACATCAAGTACACCTTGAATTGTACCATAATTATATTTTTTCAGGACATCTGAAATTGAAGCTGAATATATTAGATTAAGTTACCACTTCAGGAAGTCTGAATCTTTGAATTTAAGCCGAAACTGTGACATAATCTTATTGTTTCAGGTGGATGTAAATGCTGCCCGAAACTAGACCCTTAAATTGCTAATTTCACTTGCACTGAATCTGCAACTGAAATTTATAATTTCAGGTGCAAATTCAGTGGCTGAGAAATTGTTGCTTAAATTCAAAGATTCAACCCTAGCTAAGACAATTGTATATAGGTGGGAAGTAAATACCCTTACTAGGCTGGTATTATAAAGATGGAAGGCAGCTTGGGTAACATTGGGACAAGATTAATTAGTTACCTCAGATGGATCAAAAGTTGTTACATATAGTGGTTGCTTGGTGCAGTGGTTAATGATGCTTCTTTTTCAGAAGTGGGGAAAGCAGGAGGTTGTGGGTTCAATCCCCACCTTGAATGCCTTTTGCATTTACCATAAAAGGGCAAGCACAGCCACCTCATGTATTAACGCAATTCATACATAATGAGTCTCTATAAGACAAGCCTTATGTTAAAGAAAATGAATAGCAGGTTGTAAAAATGCCTGGGTAATGTCGGGCAACTGTGAGATTCGTTTCTTTAACACAGTGCTTCTGGTAAAGAAAGCCGAGGAAAGAGTAAAACCACTATTTCAGTAGCAATTTCAGCCAGATTGGGAGCAGTTTGAAGCCTCATCATTTTCTATAGTCTGACAGACCTGTTAAAGAAAGAAAAAGTGCAAAATGGAGCCCAGCTGCCCAATTCGACAAAAAAACAGGTTGGAACCAAAAAAGCCAGGTTGGGAGAGATTTGAGGGTTTGGGTACCAAGAAATAGGGCTAGGGTGGCAAATAGGGCTTAGGGTACAAAAAATAGGGTTAGGGTGGCAAATAGGGCTTAAGGTACAGAAAAAATGGGTTAGGGCGGCAAATAGGGCTTAGGGTACAGAAAAAATGGGTTAGGGCAGCAAAAAGAGCTTAGGGTACAGAAAAAATGGGTTAGGGTGGCAAAAAGAGCTTAGGGTACAGAAAAAATGGGTTAGGGTGGCAAATAGGGCTTAGGGTACGAAAAAAAGGGGTTAGGGTGGCAAAAAGAGCTTAGGGTACAGAAAAAATGGGTTAGGGTGGCAAATAGGGCTTAGGGTACGAAAAAAAGGGGTTAGGGTGGCAAAAAGAGCTTAGGGTACAGAAAAAATGGGTTAGGGTGGCAAATAGGGCTTAGGGTACGAAAAAAAGGGGTTAGGGTGGCAAAAAGAGCTTAGGGTACAGAAAAAATGGGTTAGGGTGGCAAAAAGGGCTTAGGGTACAGAAAAAATGGGTTAGGGTGGCAAAAAGGGCTTAGGGTACAGAAAAAATGGGTTAGGGTGGCAAAAAGGGCTTAGGGTACAGAAAAAATGGGTTAGGGTGGCAAAAAGGGCTAGGGTACAGAAAAAAATGGGTTAGGGTGGCAAAAAGGGCTTAGGGTACAGAAAAAATGGGTTAGGGTGGCAAAAAGGGCTTAGGGTACAGAAAAATGGGTTAGGGTGGCAAAAAAGGCTAAGGGACAGAAAAGAAGCCAGGTTGGATCCAATTCAGATGAAAAGATAAGAAAAGGAAAAAAAAAAGTGCGAAATCAGGCCCATTCAAGAAAAAGCCAGGTTGGGCGCAAAAAGCCAGGTTGGAGCCGATTCAGACCAGAAACACAAAAAAAAAACACATTCCACAAGATTGGCCAAAACATTTTTGTTGCTTTAGGGCAGCAGCGGCCTTAAAGAAGACAACCTGGCCCCAGGTTGTCGGATTAGATAGTTAGGCATCAATTGCGCCGCATCCACAATAGCGGGGTGTGCGTCACTGCGTTCAGAGCCCAGCTAGCCACAAGGCTAGCCGAACCTAGCCGAGGCTAGCCGAGCTATTTCGAGACGCCGCGAGGCGTGACGAGGTGACTAGACGGGTAACTAGCGGGGCCTCGCCGGAGCTAGACGGCGATTTTTTGCAGGCCTACCGGCGTCTAGAAATCGCTTCGGCTACCTGGAGCCTGAACGCAGTGCGTGCTAAAATATCCTAATGACAGCCTAGGGCTGTTTGGAGTTTATATACCCATGGTGAAACTTCATTTTGGTATTTCTCCGGCTTCATGCGCGAAGCTCAGACGGCATCAAAAGTACGCAACAAAAAAAGTCCGCATCAAAGTAGCCGGATAGCCGGTGGCAGTGCACAAGCACGGTGGCGAAGGACGCAGGCGCACGGCAGCGAGAG